>CM069082.1:9866666-11083333 GCA_035578085.1 Solanum pinnatisectum | reverse complement strand
ATAAAGAAAAACATCAGACATTAAAGAACAGACAAAAAAATCCCCAAACAACAACACTGTCAAGTAAAGTGGAACATCACAGCCATACATGAACAAAATTAATGAAATTAAAATGGAGGACCTTTGGCTCCTTTCTTATTAACCTCCATCAATCTCTTTTTTATTATTGTATGGCATAACAAATGTATTTAGAAAATTACCCTAATATTGTCAACATTATAAAGATTTTTCCTCATTGTCTGGGAACGATCATTACTATTGCTTAGGTTTCATATCACCGACCCCAATTTATTTGGAATTGAACCATAGTTATTGTTGTGGTTATAATATGTAGCTACAACAAATTAATGCAATCATAAACCAAGCAATATGTGACATCTGAATAAAGTTGTTTACCATTGGATACTCTAAACAAAATTTTGATACATTACATATTAAAATATCACAACATAATTTTGTTTGCACTTGAACTACAAATATCAAAAAATAATAATAAAAATGACCTTACTTTCCTGACAATGAAGAAGAAAAATTCATGTTGCTTAATAGATTTTTCAAAAAGATAGTCTATCGAGCTGTATCAAAGTTTACAATTCAAAAATTTAATCGAAATAAGCCAAAAGAAAGAGTTTTCAGTACACAAAAAATGATCTTTAACGACAATAAATAGCTTAATTACCGCTATAGATGTATTTTTAGAGGCAATTTGTACACTCTATAAATCTCCATAAGGCCCATAGTGACATAGTTTCTAATGAAAATTAATTAATGTCGATAAAGGCTCTAGCACTTTTCGTTAATGTGCATATTTATTGCCGATAAAAATGATTTTTGTTATAGTATATTTTGGGCATCTGTTAGTTTCAAGAAAACTTGATCTCTAATTATGCCCAAATAGAAGAGAGTAAGAAATATCAAATTAGTGAACTTGCGATACACGAAGTGAACTAATTGTCTCTATATTAGTATTTTAGAAAGAGTGTAATGCTATAAAAAAAAATTTGTACCTAGGACAAAACAAATTGAATAATACACAAACCGTGGAAAGCAAGAGAGTAATATGTTTTGTTCTTTAAAAAAACTTCACCATTGGTTCTGTAGTAGTTATCACACATTTGTTGTTGTGTGCTAACAAATATAGCATAGCCCAAAAGGAATTTTTCCAAAAAGTATATGAAAAAGCCTGTAGAAAGGGACAGCAGAAAGGGACAAAAGAGGATATCAATTTTCAGTCATCTTTTTTGTAATTTATAATAGAGTTAAAGAAAACTCACAAAAATAGCAAAAAGAAATTTCAATATTTACATGAATCACTATGACTTGCCGTGAGAGACGAAATAGGCGACCAAACTTCAGATTCTCGATTTTGTTCTGAAGGTAGAATTTCGAACATGATGTTTCTCTTGCTAGATTTATAGAGTATTCACTAGACTAAAATAACTAAAATATCAATTGTATTAAATCACACTTTAAATTTTCATGCCATAAAAGTCACATTTGTTTCCATAACTCTATCTATATATTTACTCTAGATTATTTGGTTAGTTAGACATTAAATGACCTTTTCAAGTAAAATATTTACTAATCGGTTATTATTTATGGCTAGTAAGAATTAGACTGATATGATATATTACAACATAAAGAGTCTTATATACCCCTCAACTTTGTCATTTAGAGCTAATATATCCCTCGTTATGAAAGTGGTTCATATATACCTATAACAAGGTATATGACACGTGCTCTGCACGAGATTGAACTATTCTATAAAGCTTACATATGATTATTCAGAAGTATTTGTATTTTCGATACATACACTACATTATCAAGAACATTTTATGTTATGACAAAACATTTCTTAAATCTTATGAGTTATACTTTTTTAATTTTCTTTTTTATTGCACAAACATTATAAGTCATACAAAGATTTTAAGTATAATAAAGAAGTCTAAGAAAATTTCCATGGAAATAGTTGGTTAGAAGTAATGAAATTTTATAAATTCCATGAAGTTATAAAGAACAACATCAGACATTAAAGAAAAGACAAAAAATCCTCGAATAACAACACCGCCAAGTGAAGTGGAACATCACATCCATACAAGAAAAAAATTAACGAAATTAAGATGGAGGACCTTTGGCTCCTTTCTTATGAACCTCCATCAATCTATTTTTTATTATATTATGCCAGATCAAATATATATATATTGAAAATTACCCTAATATTGTTAACATCATAAAGGTTTTACCCCATTGTCTTAGAACGAACATTACTATTGCTTAGGTTTCATATCAACGGTTCCAATTTGTTATAACACCCCACAACTAGAAAGAGCTAGAATAAGAAACAGTCATTTTTGGAATGAATGAAAAATCTGGAAATTTGACAAAGTTAAGTTAAGCATGACTTTTGGGTCAAATTCAAACAACCATAACTATTAGATCAGGATGAGTTAGGTGTGCTACAAGATATTGTAGGAAATACTTTTGAATTATCTTTCCAACGCTGCTAAGTTTGCTCAGTTTTGAGTTCGTATTAAGGAGATATGCCCATTTGAAGTTGGGTTGTCAAGATAAGGAAAGTCTAAACTGGATTTTTAAGGGATATATTGGTCTTTTCCATGCCCAATTAATTTATTTCTTGTTTAGAAGTTTAATTGGTGTCTAATAAGAATTAGATCATTTTACGCATTTACCAAAACACACTAAGGTTTTTGGAGACAGAACTCAAGAGGAGAAAGGAGAAGAAATGTTCAAGATTCGTCAAGTTCTTGCAATTTTGGTTGAGGATTTCGTTAAGGATTCAATCCTATGAGGTATGTGAGTTCACATAGCGCTGGGTTAATTCACCCACACGCCAAACATGTTTATTTCAGTATGATTTTCGTCCTAAACGATTGAGACTTTAATACGCTTGAGTTGTGTTCTTGAATTGCTTTCATTCTTGAATTTTGGATGAGATTGAGGAGTTCTTGAGAGTTTAAGGTCAATTTTAGAGTTGTATTTGATAAAATTCTTATTTACAAATGCTGGGTATCTGAATCTGAAGAGGAATTGAGAAAACGAATCAAATTTAGGTGAATTGGGGTTAGAAAATAAAGAAGGAAAAAGTCAGGCAAATCTGGGTACCAGGTCTGCGTCGCGGACCTATTCCTTAGGACTAGGGAATTCTTCTCCATGTTGTAGAGCGGTCACAGGCCGTTCGGCCTCAAATTTTATTTCACGACCAAATATTTAAATGCATCTCCGTGTTGCGGACTTGCTTTCATACAATGATTTCTTGATCTTTTATCATGTTTAACTATCTAAAAGCAATCCTAAACATCATGAGATCTTTCCTATCAAAAATTACAATCCTTGAATCCATAATTCAATTCAAGGAAAGTTAAGAGTCAAGTCAAGAGAATTTAAGAGACAAGTCAAGAGAAGTTCATAGAGTCTTCCAAAAGTTTTTTACAAATATTTTAACTTTGTTTTAAGACTTGAGTTTTTAGTTGAGTAGAAATAGTAAAGTTTGAAGTTCATTTCTTCAAAATAGTATATCGGGACTATGTATTCTCAAAGAGTAAAATGTTTCACATTTAAAGAACAAAGGAAACCTTGATTTCCAAAAGAGCCTTTGAGTTAGTTTTTAGTTAAAGAGTAAATGCTTTCACAATTAAGAAAGATAGGAAACATTGATTTCCAAGAGGAGCCTTTGAGCAATGTTTTGAGCAATTATCTCAAACCACAGAAAGAAGTTATGTTTTCAACATAAGAGCTAGTATTATGTTTTGGAAGTAGTATTGAGCACCGATATGGGGGAGAGTTCTGACAACACCCAGCCCCTATAAACCATATAGCCACCATGGGTAGAAAAGGGTCATACTTTTAGATGATTCCTTAATGCTTTTAGTATAGACTAGTGGATTTACTAAGTAGTCAGGTTCTATACCCTCGGCAAGGTATAGGACGGCCCTGGCAGCATGAGAAAAAATGTTGTATCAGCACAATAACTCTTAAGTGATGGCTGTTGGTTAGAAAAACTTCCACAGAGGTAGGACTAGTGGTGATGAATGGGGCTGAATCATCATTAGTATCATAAGTGAAATAAAAGCAAGACCAAGATCCCATTTTTCTTGAATTGAAGGCAAATGTTCATAAGCATAAAGTGATGGCTTTTGAACAATGGGGAGATGGCATATTGAAGTATCAAGGTAGGTTGTGTGTACCAAGATCCCCCTTGTTCATTTAGACATAGTATTGAAGGTCATTTCTTCAAAAGAGTTATTGTTGTGATTATAATATGCAGTTATAGCGAATTAATGCAATGATAAACCAAGCAATATGTGACATCTGAATAAAGTTGTTTACCATTGGATACTCTAAAAAAATTGTTGATACATAACATATTTAAATCTCATAACATAATTTTGTGAGCACTTGAACTACAAAAAGTGATGGACTATTGACATAGTATTGAAGTTCATTTCTTCAAAAGAGTACATGGGAACTATATTTCCCAAAGAGTAAATGTTTTCACATTTAAACAAGAAAGGGAACACCAATTTCCAATAGAGCCTTTGAGCTAGCTTTTAAGGAAAGAGTAAATGTTTTCACAATCAAGCAAGAGAGGAAACATTGTTTTACAACAGAGCCTTTGGGCTAGTTTTTGAGTAATTATCTCAAACCACAAAAAGAGTTATGTTTTTAAGAATATGAGCTAGTTATATTTTTTTCAAGTAGTATTGAGCACCGATATGGGGGAGAGTTCAAACAACTCACAACACCCATAAACCATGTAGCCATCATGGGCAGAAAAGGGTCATACTTTTTAGATGATTCCTTAGTTCTTTATAACATAGACTAGTGGATCCACTTAGTAGTTAGGTTCTATACCCCCGACAAGGTATTGGATGGCCCTAGCAGCATGAGGCAAAATGTTGTATCATCACATAGCTCTTAAGTGATGGTTGTCGGTTAGATACACATAGTTAATTGTATTTTTTATATACAAACAAAGTTTATATTGTATCCTTGCATGAAACTGAGTTACTATTGTATTATTTAATACACAGAGTTCTTATCCATGTTTTAAAGGCTTTCCTTTATACTGTATTTATATTATTGCTTTAAATTACAATGACTTAAGTTGATTTGAGTTGATCCTAGGTATATTCTTTCAGATTCCTTTAAAGCTTATTTCTTGTTATAGAATTCCACTCATATGCTCCTACATTCAATGTATAGATGCCAGTTGGCCTGTATCTTTTATGATGTAGATACATGTAACCAAGATCATAACCCAGCGCATCGTTGATTCTGGATCTTCAGAGTTGTTGGTGAGCCTCCTTGCTTGCGGAGGATCCCTTTTTATTGCTTTATCAATTTAGTTAATTAGGATGTCATGGGTCTTGCCTCGACATCTATCCCAGTTGTTAGAGGTTTCATAGACAGTTAGTTGATGCTAGTTCATGAGTCTTTCCATTTCATTTCAGTTATCTTGAGACTTGAGTTGCCATTTTGGCTAGAGGAATGTTGATCTTTAAAACATTCTAAGTTATTTATTGAGACAGTTTAGTTATGATTGTATTTCAATACATTCTTTTATCATGAGTTAAGTCTTCCGCTAATAGTTAAGCCAGTCCAAGGGTTCGTTTGGGGCTAAGAATGGTTCTTGAGTGCTAGTCCCGCCCAGGTTATAGGCTCGGGCTGGGACATGACAAACTTGGTATCAGAGCATAGAGTTCAAGAGTCTTAGGGAGTCTATGAAGCCGTGTTTATAGAGTCCTAGTTATCGGTGTGAAGCGCGCCACATCTATAATTAGGAGGCTGCGACACTTAGAAACTATCTCATTTCTTTCATACTAATTTCATGCAATAGAGTTTATCTCTAAAAAGTTTCTTCTAATTCATGCTTACGCATTCTTTCCAATCATGCCTCACGAAGAGTTGTCAGAGGTCGTGCTGCTAGGAGGAATGTTTAACGACAGGATCAAGGGGTATCTAATGCACCACAAGTGCAACCCTAAGTAGAGGTCACCAATGCTGAGTTTTGTGAAGCTATCCAGATGTTAAATCAAGATGTGACAAATCAAGTTGGACAAATAGCTGATACTTCAAGGATCCGTGAGTTTTTAAGGATGAATCCTCCAAGCTTCACTGGTTCAAGTGTCACTGAGGATCTAGAAAACTTTGTTGAAGAGCTTCAGAAGGTTTTTGAGATTATGAATATTGCTGATGCTGAGAGGGTTGAACTAGCTGCATACCAAATGAAGGGTGTTGCTAGAATCTTGTTTGATCAGTGGAAAGAGGATAGAGTTAAAGGTGCACCACTTGTGAGTTGGGCATTGTTTGAAGAGGCATTCTTGGGGCATTTCTTTCCCCGTGAACTGAGAGAAGCCAAGGTATGAGAATTTCTTACTCTTAAGTAGAAATTTATCAGTGTTCTTGAGTACAGTTTAAAGTTCACCCAATTTTCTCTCTATGCTCCGGAAATGGTTGCTGACATGAGAAGTAGGATAAGTTTGTTTGTTACTAGGTTGTCTCGTTTCTCTAGTCGGGAAAGCAAGGCATCTATGCTGATAGGAGATATGGACATAGCAAGGCTAATGATCCATGTACAACAGGTTGAGGAAGATAAGCTGAAAGATAGGGAAGAGTTTCGAAATAAGAGAGCTAAGACAGGGAATTAGTCCGGACAATAGAAGAGTAATGCCAATTGATCATCATTCCAATAGAAACAAAAGGGACCTGCTCCATCATCTTTTAGTGCACATGCACCAAGAAGCAAAGGTGAGTTCCAAAATCAGAATTCACAAAATTTCAGATCTAGGCCTGTGCATTCTCAAGGTAGTATGACACAAAAGGGTACTAAAAGTCCTACATTTGCTAAGTGTGGTAGGAGCCACTCAGGGTGTGTCATGATGGCTCCACTGGTTGCTTTAAATAATACCAAAATAGTCATTTTATGAGAGAGTGTTTTTAAGAACAGACAGGGTAATGGTAATGGAGGCAATAGAGTCCAGTCTTCTTCAGTTGTTCCACCAGACAGAGTTGCATCTAGAAGAGCTACTTCAGGGGCAGGCGGAGGAGGAAACCATCTTTTTGCTATCACTAGTTGCCAAGAGAAAGAGGATTCATCAAATGTTTTCACTTGTATGATTCAATCTTTAAGTTTGATGTTTATGCTTTGCTAGATCCAGAAGTGAGTCTATCTTTTGTGACTCCTTAAGTTGCTCTGGATTTTGATGTTCTTCCTGAGAAACTTCTCGAGCCCTTTAGTGTTTCCACAGCTATAGGTGAGTCTATTCTAGCAGAGAGAGTCTATCGTGATTGTACCATTTCCATCAATCAAAAGAGCACCATGGCTGACTTAGTTGAGTTAGATATGGTGTATTTTGATGTCATCCTACGTATGGAATAGCTTCATATCTGTTATGCCTCAGTTTATTGTAGAACTAGAGTTGTTAAAGTCCAGTTTCCTAATGAGCCAGTTATAGAGTGGAAGAGTAGTTCAGCAGTGCCTAAGGGTCGTTTTATTTCGTACCTTAAGGTGAGAAAGTTAGTTTCCAAGGGGTGTGTCTATCACTAAATTCGAGTTAGTGACTCTAGTGTTGAGATACCTCCAGTTCAGTCAGTTCCAGAAGTAAAAGTATTCTTAGAAGTATTTCCATATGATCTTCTCGGAGTCCCACCTGAAAGAGAAATAAACTTCAGTATAGATATTCTTCCCGATACATGTCCTATATCTATTACGAGGTGTAGGATGACACCATCAGAGTTGAAAGAGTTAAAAGACAAGTTGAAAGATCTCCTAGAGAAAGGTTTATTCGACTAAGTGTCTCACCTTGGGATGCTTTGGTCTTATTTGAGAGAAAAAAAGATGGTTCTCTTAGAATGTGTATAGATTACCGTCAGTTGAACAAGGTTACTATCAAGAATAAGTTTAACCTTTCAAATTCTTTCACATTCCCTCACTTTTGAACTTCCCAAACTCATACTGGCACATTAGTTTCTATATTTCTTTCATTTTTAGAGTGTTTTAGTCATCGGATTTGTGTTTAGAGTGGATTACTTTGCCGCCTAGCATTTCAAATTATTTTAATCGACATCTAAGGTTGGTTTTCCGAACCTCGAGTTTATTTTTAGCAATTTTGTACACATTTGCAATAATCTTATCTTAGTGATGTGTTATGGGCCTCTCTAATAGTTTTTGTATGCTAGAATGCATGTGTTAATTTCATAATGTTGCCCATAATGCCTTTATTGTTGAATTCCCAAGAATTTTATGCCTTAAAATTGGTTAAATATGTGGGGTTGTGCTTGGATATTTTTGAGTCTAGTCAAATGAAGTCTAAGTAACCCGTATTTGTGCCAAATGACATAATTTGCCCAATGTAAAGTGGGTGACGTCATTCTTAAGGGCAAAAGTCGTCAAATTGCCAAATTTGGCAAAATCGGGAGAAGTTTTAGTATCCCAAGGTAATTGGTGTATTGGGTCTAAGCTTAATTTGATAAGTGTGTGCTTTGATTTTCTTTTCAGGGGGTGCAAGGTTGAATTTGAGAAGTTGGGCTGAAAGTAGGCACGTTGGGTCGTTTGGCGAGCTGGGTCGACCTCGCCGAACCACTCAACAGTACGTCGAAGTTCCCCATCTCGCCTTTATATTACATGCTAAATGAGTAGTTTGGTTGAAGCCTGAGGTCGCCGAAAGCACTGGGCAACTCACCGATAGTTCTTCTAGATTGCCCTTTGTCTGTACCCTTGACCCTTAATTGCATTGTATCTTTCGGCAGGCAAATCCTTGCTCCCCGAAAGACCTTACCATCACCTACATGCCAAATTTTTCTGAGAATTTTGAGCTAATCCTTTCGGCCAGCCCTATCTAGCTCGCCAAAGAGATTTGGTGACTCACCGACTGGTTTGACGAGTCTGTCTGCAATGAATTTGATTGAATTTTTTCATAACACGAGTTTACACCCCAGAAGCGACACGGCGTACTCGACCCCAAAGGGGGTCTTATACAAGCCTCATAACATTCATAATATAAGATACTTAGAAATAGTGCAAAGCTTTTCTTTATAAATCCAACAATCAAAACATTTAAAAGCAAGCGGAAGTCTATCGTCTCACATGGCCATCTAAACAGTATACTTGAAACAAAATAGGGTCACGACCCTTTACAATCGAAATCTGAACCATAATCTATTACAAGAAAAGAAAGGAACATCTAAACACTTGTCCTCGATCTATGAGGACATACCAAATCTTGAGGAAGTCTCAATCCAAGCTTCACTAGAGAAAACCACTCAAATGCCGGAACCTACACTTGTAGTAAACATACAGAAGAGTGGGTTAGCACAATTAAGTACTAAGTATGATAGCCATGCAAAAACATGCTTAAAACGGACATTTTATTTGAAAGTCATGATATATGCCATTTTGATAAAACCTTCATAAACATAAGCATAAGAGGCATAATATAAGAGATAATCAACATACAAGTCATTTAAACTACATTAGAAACATAATCAACATATAACCCATTACCTTCACATTAAGCCTTTACCTCAAGTAACCCTCATGCTATACCTTGTGCAATGTATGGATAGCATCCCATACCACCATCCACACCAAAGTACCACATTAAAGTCACCAAAAGTGAACTTACCACTCAACCTTTCCATCTTCATACCATACTCATACATAAGAGAAATACACATTGCATAAGTCATATCAACACATAAGGACCATCATCTAGGATAACTCTAAGTCATACTTGTGCAATGTGCAAGTAGCATCCCATACTACTACTCACACTAAGTACTCCTTTGAAGTCACCATAGACAAGGCACATTCATATATAATAAGTCATAACAAGGAAACCAATGGTTCTACAGCATTCATGGACCTTATGAATAGAGTATTCAAGCCTTATTTAGATATGTTTGTTATCGTATTCATTGATGACATACTAATCTATTTGAGGAATGTGGAAGATCATGCTAGCAATCTCAAAGTTGTTCTCCAAACTATAAAGGATAGAGAGTTGTATGCTGAATTTTCTAAGTGTGAGTTTTGGCTTGACTTTGTGGCATTCTTAGGCCATATTATTTTCGGTGACAGAATTAGGATTGATACTAAGAAAATAGAGGAAGTACAGAATTGGCCAAGACTCACATCTCCAAATGATACTAGGAGTTTCTTGGGGTTGGCTGAATATTATAGAAGGCTCATCGAGGGGTTCTGATATGTCCAAACTTACACCTCAATTAAGAGATATAAACGGTCGAAGTAAATTTATAGAACTCAATGTGAGTTGAGGTCGATCCCACATAGAATTTCTTTACAGAAATATATTTCACTATCGTATTTTACTCAATTGTCGTTATTATTTCCTAAATAAACAATTACTGAAAGTAAATTTGGCTTTAGCGTTAACGATTTAGTAGCCAAAATTATAAAGTAACTCTAATTCAACAATGAACAAGATATCAGTTTTGAATTTGTTTCAATAATTAAATGAAACTAGGATTGTGTTCCACATAACGTTCTTCCGTAATTGAGTTTCAGGCAACTAACGTCTACAAATTACATGCGAGTTAACTATATCTAACACTTCTCAGTCTACTCAAATAATCTTCACTCAAGTGCTCTCGGCCCCAGAGTGTTATACGATTTACCCTCGCCTATAATGGTGTTAAGATTCTTTTCTCTCGAACTCAAACTTTGACTCCATTTAGTTAGATTAGTTTAGCGTTTTCCTAACTATCATTTTTCTCTTGAACAAATGACAAATATAGGCTCATCCTAATGTGTGCACTCATTAGAATACATGAATGATGAAAACTAAACTATAGTTTGTAACCACAAATTGCCTTTCACTCGTTTTGTGGGATTACAATTAGAATTCTGTCATGGACCTCACAACCCCAGTTGTGGTGTTTAGCTACTCATAATTTCACGTAAATGTTCAGACACATATAATGAAAACATGTTATAAAATACTTACGAGAATAAGCAAATAAACCACGACTTTGATATTTGAAGAACCAGAAAAACTGAAACTTAATTCAATATCTGAAATCAAAAATCAAAAGCTATGAATTTTCCAAACTTGTTCGTCGTTCAATGAATGATATGATAAAACATAAAAATGACCTAATTAATTCAAATAAGTGTTTTAAAAAGAGTCTTACTTGAAGTAGGACTGAACTATCGGGCCCTTTCATGGCCACTCCCATGACCCATCAAGGGTTTCACGGTCTGTGAAGCCCTTCGTGGTCTTCCCTTGGAACTCCCCAAAAGTGGGTCTTCAACACTTGACAGTGGAAATCCTTCACTATCACCACGACAGACTGTAATGAGGACCACGGTCTGTGAGGCCTTCCGTCGTCTTCACTTGGTCAAAACTGCATTTCAACTTCTTACCACTTAAATACTAGATTCACTTCATAATCAATACCACGGATTGTGACGACGACCACGGCCCATATAGGTGCTCATGGTCTTAACTTGGCCACGATTAATTTGTAACTTTTCTTTGCTCCTTCAGTGGTTCATTACAATGACATGCACCACGGGCCGTTGTGAGGAACACGACTTGTGACGTCGTCTGTGGTCTACACTTGGTAACTTCTCTCTTCAACTTTCAAAAGCTCCTTCAATGTCTCAAAATCACGAAACGCACCACGGGTTGTAGTGATGACCATGACCCGTAAGGTCGTCCATGGTCTTTACTTCCAATTTCACTGAATTTTCATCTTTGCTATCTTCTTTCACTTCCATTTGTTTCACCTGTACAAACACTACCAGACATATTATATCCATATAAATATACTCGATCCTATTATTAATCCTTAGTTTTCAAGCATCAAATATGCTAATATTTCACGGCACATCAGGTTCTCATCCATTTTGTCCCCTTTGACTGAGTTGACTTATAGAATAGTTAAGTTTCAGTGGTTTGAAGCTTCTGAGAAAAGCTTTCACGAATTGAAAACTAGGTTGACTACTGCCCAAGTGTTTACCTTACCAGAAGGTACGCAAGGCTTTGTTGTATATTGTGATGTGTCCAGAATTGGTTTGGGTTGTGTGTTAATGCAGAATGGTAAAGTTATAAGTTATGCCTCCAAACAGTTGAAAGTTCACGAGAAGAATAATCCAACCCATGATCTAGAGTTGGCAGCCGTAGTATTTGCTTTGAAAATATGGTGTCACTATCTTTATTGTGTTCATGTGGATGTGTTCAACGATCACAAGAGTCTTCGGTATGTGTTTAGTTAGAAAGAGCTTCATATCAGACAGAAGAGGTGCTTATAGTTACCCAAGGATTATGACATGAGTATTCTCTATCACCCAGGTAAAGCTAATGCTTTTGCTTATGCCTTGAGTAGGTTGTCAATGGGTAGTACCTCCTATGTTAAGGAAGAAAAGACAGAGTTAGAGAAAGATATGCACAGACTTGCATGATTAGGAGTCCGACTAATGGATTCCACAGAAGAAGGAGTAGTGGTGATGAATGGGGCTGAATCATCATTAGAGTCAGAAGTGAAAGAGAAACAAGACCAAGATCCTATATTGTTTAAATTGAAGGCAAATTATCATAAGCAAAAAGTTATGGCTTTTGAACAAGGGGGAGATGGTGTATTGAGGTATCAAGGTAGGTTGTGTGTACCAATGGTCGATGACCTTCAAGAGAGGATCATGGAGGAAGCTCATAGCTCCAGATATTCTATCCATTTGGTTTCCACAAGGATGTATCATGACTTGAGAGAAGTATATAAGTTGAATACTATGACGAAAGGTATTAATTAGTTTGTTGCTTAGTGTATGAGTTGTCAACAAGTTAAAGTAGAGCACCGAAGGCCCAGTGGTATGGCTCAAAATATAGAATTTCCAAAATGGAAGTGGGAGATGATCAATATAGATTTTATTACTAGCTTGCCGCGGTCTCACAGGCAACATGATTTTATTTGGGTGATTTTTGATCGAATGACAAAATCAACCCACTTTTTACCGATAAAGACTACCCATTTAGCAGAGGATTATACCAAGTTATACATTCAAGAGGTAGTAAGACTTCATGTAGTTCCAGTTTCTATTATTTCAGATACAGGTGCACAATTTACTGCACAATTTTTGAAGTCATTCTAGAAAGGTTTGGGTTCAAAGGTGAACTTGAATACAGTTTTTCATCCTCATAAAGATAGTCAAGTAGAGCACACTATTTAAACTTTAGAAGACATGTTGAGAGCCTGTGTGCTTCTCATTGAGTTTGCCAATAACAATAGTTATCATTCTAGCATCGAGATGGCTCCTTAAGAACCTCTTTATAGGAGAAGATGCAGATCTCCAATTGAATGGTTTGAGGTTGGGGAAGCTAGGTTGATAGAACCAGATTTAGTTCATCATGCTATGGAGAAAGTGAAAGTTATTCAAGAAAGGTTGAAAATATATAAGAGTCAACATTCTTCATTAACTTCATTTAGAGGATTTTCATACAATAGTCATTAAGACTCAGAGAACTCACTATGACCCTTTCAAAGCCTACTCATGCAATGTATGGATAGCTCCCCATACTACCACCCACACTTCATATAACTCATCAAGAAACCATAATGCACATCTCACATAATGGGAATAAGCATTTAACTGACATAAACCATGTGAGCTTGACATGGAATCCAGTATCGTATAACCCCACACTGTAAAAGGTGGTCTACTTGCCTAAGGTAAGACCTGTAACATTTAGCTTATGTGGATCCACTAGCTAGGACCTATGTGGGCACATAGTTTATGGGATAGGAAGATGCTCATTGGAACGCTGGCCTAATATTGGGAGAGTTTCCATCTTACCATATCCACTCGGTGCTTAGCCTACATTCCCATAGAGTATTTTATCCAGATTACATTATTGTACTTGAGAGGAATGCCATAAGCCTATCCACTCAAGTCACATCATTACACATGAAAGGAATGCCATAATCCTATCGAATCATATTTCTTTATTAGGAAAGGCCTAGAGTCCTCATTAAAGGAATGCCATAGGCCTATCGATTCATGGTTCCTCATTTCATTATGATACTTATGAAAGGAATGTCATAAGCCTATCGATTCATGGTATATTGACTCATTAGGAAAGGAATGCCATAAGCCAATCGATTCAAGGGTCATCATTACATTAGATCATTTATGAAAGGAATGACATAAGCCTATCGATTCATATTCATTAAGTCAAAGACACATTCATTATACAAGAAAGGATGCCTAAGACTACCAATTCAAGATATACAATTCATAGAAGAAAACCCTTCACATTCCATCGTCATCATTCATAAGTATTAATAGAGAATATAGTTTCCATCAATAACACAATTACATTCTAAACATGGTCATTATACTATCATTGAATTCAGACACATATGCTTTACATCATGGTCATACATATATCCTTCATATATAGAGGTACAAGGAATATATCCATCAATTCAATACCACAATATACATAGTATGTAAACACCTCCACCTTTCAAGTGGATCAATAGATCAAGCACAATTCTACTTCAATATGTATTTTGATCATAACTTTCCTTTCAAGGGTCATGAATCACATTCACCTAGACACCTTAGATCAATACAATTTGGCAAGAGCAGTAACATAATTTCATCATTCTATATCCATATACAAATAAACAACCCACATACTTCATAATCAATCAAATAACAAATTAGGAATCTGGGGAAAAACATGGGTTCTAGGAGGAAATCAACTTAATTCATCTTAAAATCAACAATTCATTCATAATTCAATGCAATAATGCCTTTAGAAATCATTTTGAATTGAACCCATGCATAGATTGAAAACTAGGGTTTTTTGGGAAACTTTGAAGATTTGAAATCACTTTGAACTTGCCTCCTTGAAAGATAATAAGTCAAGGATGAAGACCACCATACCTTTAATGGAAGAATCCCATGACAATCTCTCAAAAAACTTGAAGTCTTGACCTTAGAAGTTTGAAGTCTTCACCTCCAATGGAGGTTTCTAGAGAGAGAGCTTTTGGAGGGGAGGGGAGATTTTGATTTTGGGTTTTGAAATAATGAAGTATAAAATATGTTTTCATACATTAAAAACTCTTAAAATATGTTAATAAGCCAATAATAACCGTCCATGACCCAAACTAACCAAGGGAGGGAATTACCAAACCACCCCTCACCTTGGCCAACTTGGACAAAAAACTGGCACCAACCACGAAGCCCCCATCCACGGACCGTGGTTGGGAACACGAGCCGTCATGTGCTCTCGTGGTTTATGGATATATCTTGGTTTTGGGTGCCATGATCCACGGAGGCCATCCACGGGGCGTGGATGGACCTACGGGGTATGGTCCCCTTTCGTGGTTCACTAAATTTTGGGCAGCCTATTAGTTTCAAGGGGCCTTGGGGGTTAGGCTTAAGGTCCTCCTCAAGGACCCTTAGAGTGGTCCTTGGGGAGTCATACCTTTACATTAAACCCCTAAACCCCTCAACCATGGCTTGGGACAACATTAAACACCCTCAAACCTCACATCATACTCAAACACACACAAGTTAGGCTCTAGTTTCACTTATTCATTTTATGAGTCGTTACATTATCCCCCACTTAGAAATATTGATCCTCAATTGACACTTAAAACACATTAAGGGGTTAACGACTCAAGACTAGCAGCCCATCATGCATGCAACATCATAAACAAATGTACAAAACTAAGAGGAAACATCAACTCCATATCAATAAGCTCAATGCAATGCAAGAAAGTAGGAACTACATCTACAAACTCATTATGCATCATAACTCCAACATTTCTCATTTTATTGGAGGAATTTCCTTCTCCAACTCATATCATGCTCTTCACAACATCATTAAGCACATTATGCAATTTCTTCATAAAAACACATTAGGCATATTCAACAATTCAACCTCATGAAGCAAATAGACAACTCATACTAAATGCATATCAACAAGAGGAACATAGTTCATATAAACTCATTTTCTCATTCAAAAATAAGCTCATTAAGAGCATGCATAACATAAGGAGACCATGGAAACACACAATTACACATGTCTCCAAAACATGAAACAAGCTACAAGGAACTCTTGGTCTCAAGCTTGAATAGGAATAGAAGGAAAGAGATAAGGATATCAAAACTCTCAACAACCTTACTATTCAACATACTATCCCCCACTTAGGAGAAAACCCAACTAAGGCTATCATGAAAACATCATAGGAACCTCAATACAACATTCCCAACAAAAAGGAACTATCACTTATCGGTGCCTTTAAACTAGGAAGGTCCTCATTAAGCAACTCTTGCTCACAAACAACCTTACCAATACCACTCAAGGTCTCATATAAGTCCACCACACTGGGTCTAAACTCCTCAAACTCACTACACCTATTAATGTGAAAACATCAAGCAAGCCTAACTCATGAACATCAAGGACACTCAAAGGCCTTACCATCTAAGCACAATATCTCCCCACCTAGGAGTAAGCCTATAGAAACTCTTTTAAACTTCACTTCTTTTCATTCTATGTTCGAAGCAAAACATCACTAAACCCTCACACTCATCACACAAGATGATTCTAAACCGAGGTGAATTACACTTCTACCCTTCTTAGGAGAAGTCTACTCACCCATCCATCAAGACCTTTCTAAAACACCACATTTCATCAATTCTTTCAACATCCCTCAAAACTCATCATAACTCATCCAGTTTCTACCATCATATTAAGAATAACCATAAAGCAACCCATTCATACTAAAATCAATATCACAATCTATCATCTCACATCTATCAAGTCACATAGCCATAATTGGCATCACAACCAACCTTCCTCCCTCACACCTTCTAGAATACTTCTTCCAAGTGGTCATACCCTAAAGACCATTGAAAAAGGTATAAGAGAGAGACATTCTAGAGATAAAATCTATGGCATGACTTGAAGAATATGAAAGAAGTGTAACTTCCTAACGTCCTATAGCCTCTCGCTCATAGATGTGTCATGACTCACACTGATGAACAAGACTCTACTAGATGTGGCTTGTGAGACATCAACCTAAAAACCATTCCCAAAACCTTGTGCTCTGATACTATGTTTGTCACGACCCAATTCTACACCCCGAAAGTGACATGGCGTACTCGACCCCGAAGGGGGTCTTATATAAGCCTCATAGAACTCATAACATAAGATACTTAGAAACAATGTTGAATTTAAAACTATTCTTTATAAATCCAACAATCAAAACATTTAAAAGCAAGCGGAAGTCTATCATCTCACATGGCCATCTAAACAACATACTTGAAACAAAATAGGGTCACAGCCCTTTACAATCAATATCTTAACAATTGTCTATTACATGGAAAGAAAGGAACATCTAAACACTTGGTCCTCGATATATGAGGACATACCAAATCTTGGAGGAAGTCTCAATCCAAGCTTCACTAGAGAAAACCACTAAGATGCCGGAACCAACACTTGTCATAAACATAGAACAAGAATGGGTTAGCACAATTAAGTACTAAATATGATAGTTTTAGGCTTAGGGTCCTCCACAAGGACCCTTAAAGTGGTCCTTGGGGAGTCGTACCTTGACATTTAATCCCTAAGCCCCTCAATTATGGCTCGGGACAACATTAAACACCCTCAAAGCTCACACCAAACTCAAACACACATAATTTAGGCTCTCGTTTCACTTATTTATTTTACGGGTCGTTACAAATTGTTTCTAACTTTTGCTGAAGGTTTTGCATACATGGCTAGACAAAAGTTTGCTGGTAGGGACATGCCACCCCAAAAGAAGACTAAGGGGATAAAACTCAATAAGGATGCAACTGCATCCAGGGGCAAGGCCACCAAACTTCCCATAACTAATGGGAAAGGCAAGGGAAAAGAAAAGGCACCTGCGTCACTGGAGGCCACAGTGACAGTATCTATGCCACTCACCTTACTACTTCTGAGAGTGAAGGTGAGCATCAGGAGGAGTAGGCTGCAGTTTAAAAGCTTGAAGATGATGAGTTCTTGGCAGCATAGAGGGCTGAGCTGCGATAAAAAAGGATGAACGATCCGTCTAGGCCTCAGGCCACTACTACTGCTCATCTAGCTCCACCACAGGTCATGCTCCTAGCACCACTAGTTCAGGGTCCTCCCCCCAAGTCTATGAATAGACTAAATACAGAGGGACTGAGGACAATCATTGAGGAGAAACGTCTGTCCACTGATGGAGTCATCGATAGGTACCCAAAGATTATGAGCTGCCTCAGGTCACATAAATTCCAAATCTTCACCAAGCCTCATGGCCCGTACATTCCAAGCTGGGTCAGAGAGTTCTACAGCGCTTACAGTGCCTTAATATAAAAAGGGAAGAAGCCGACAGCCAAATTTAAACCAGTTGACTATGTGGTCATCAGAGGTAAAAGGGTAAAGTGTGATAATGTTGCCATTAATGATATCTTGGAGTGCTCCAATGATATTGCTGATGACTGTCAACACTTGACTAGAACAAAGACACTGGAAAACATGAAAAAGTGGTTGGCCCCATTGATATGAGACGGTATTCCTATTTGGCTAGAGGTTGGGGCAACTATTAATAAGAAAGACCTTAATGTGGCAGCAAGATATTGGTTTGGTTTCATCAGCAGCACGATCATGCCATCCTAGAACGAGTCTGTTCTCCGCCATGCCAAGGCAGCCTTTCTGGGTTGGATTATTGATGGGGTGAGGCTGAACTTGGGGATGATCATTTCGTTAGAGATACTCATACGGGCCAAGCAGCGTCAGACTTGCCTCCCCTTTTCGATGTTGATCACCGAGCTATGTAGACGGGCTCAAGTTCCTAGAGATGCGAAGAAACATGTGAAGTGATTCGCACATCTTCCACTGATATCCAGAGGATCGACGCAGAATATTTAAAGGATCAGGCAGAGAAGAAGATGGCAGCCCCAGTGGATACATCCCCGATTGTTGATCCTCAGACATTACCTGTAGAGGTACCTTTGCCTACTCCGGCCCCTGAGCCTTTAAGTACTTCTAGTGTTGTTCCTTCTGACACTCTAGGTTCCTCTGCCTCCCCACTACCCCCTAGACCCAGATCACCTACTGTTGTTGTTTCTCGAACCTCGCTCACTCAGGCTGCATTACTCCGGATGGGCCAGCTAGTCGATTCTGCCTATCGTCGTGCTGCCAGACTTGAGGCATCCATTTTGGGCATTATTCAGACTACCCTGACAGATGTTGTCACACCATTGAGTGCTACTATTAATGCCCTTTCGGCTAGGATAGCAGTGTGTGAGTGTGGCCAAGGGGTCACCGAGGAGGTGACAGCTTTAAAGGCCGCTATTATTGTGCTGAGGAGTGATGTGAATCAGCTGAAGTCCACCGATATATCCATGATTTTTGGGATGGTGGAGATTCCAGATATGCAAGAATGCCTTCGGCTACCACCGAAGATGAGGTTAGAGTTGAGGAGACAGTTGATCTTAAGTCCGAGGCTGAGATGGATGAGGAGATGCTTGAGGTTGCTGAGGAGGCTTCATATGAGGGCCTTACTGAGACAGAGGAGACCAGGGTAGATATATTTATGCAGGCTTCTTTGGCGGATACACCTTTGGCTAACCCTATTGCAGCTGTTATTCCTTCTTAGGTGACTACGGGCACTGATGCCTAGGTTTTGAGAACCACAACGGGCACTAATGCCTGACAGATAGAGCGACTGTGTAGACAGGATCACTCTTTACCTCCCTCTCTGTCTTACTTTTATTAACTTGTGGATATTATTTTGTTTGCATTTGAGGACAAATGTTTTTTATTTGTGGTGGGGTGAGGCCCACCTTTTGTGACCTTTTGTGATTATGGTTTTGTGTATATATTTGGGTTTTTGAGCTATAAATTATGTTTTACACTATTTTTGTGGATGATTGAGCTTGTGGCTCCTTGTTTTTAATGATAAATGATTTTTGGACCGTTCCAAAAAAATTATGCCACCTCTTGTTTGTGTTTGAATATGGTTGTTCTCTTGTAAATTTGAGTATCGGTCTTGATCAATACCGATGACTTGAATAGTGCTCATAATTGGACAAATATGAATGTTCGGCTACGATGAGGCCAAATAAAGTTGCATAGACAATATGTGAACTTTTTGCATCTTGTTGTGACTAGCCAAGTATCGAATTGAGTCTCTTGTGATGAACATTGCACACTAGCGAAAGTGTGGAGCCTTGTTTGACATTGGTGTCAATGCCTTGTGTGATGAGCTTACCGTGAACCATGCATGATGACACTTAGAATTTGCCCCGTTTGTCCGGTTGACTAAGTGAAGCAATCTCTTCATAATCTTAGGAAACTTTGAAGAGTATGAAACAATTTGACATTATACGTCTTTTTGTGGCCTACCTTATGAGTGTGTGAACTCCGCTTGAACATCCTTTTAGCCTTAACCTTTTCTTGGAAGAAACTTGATGAAATTGTAACCTTTCTTGATCCATTACCCATAATCCTCATGATGTGTGGTTTGTGTGAATAGCCAACTTAGGCTTTTGTCCTAAGTTGGGGGTGTGGTAAAAAGAGAAGATAAATCAAGAAGTTCAAGAAAGACCCCTTTGAACCATGGTTTTGAGAAAGACGGAACCTCTCCATATAAAAAAAAAAGAGAGAAAAAGAAGAAAAGAATGAAAAAGAGAACGAATGAAAAAGTTGTGGAATAAAGTATGATAGTGCAAAGAAAATGGGGTTTTCCAACAATCCATGGAAGATGAATAATGGGGTAACTTGTGAGCACGGATGAAAATGACAAAGAAAAGGAAATAAAGTGTTGTTCACACCTTATTTCATGAGGATTATAGCCATTGAGCCTAAATGACCTTACCCTTCCACTCAGCCCTATTACATGCCTTGAAAAGACCTTTTTGATCTTGAGTGAACTGAAACAAGTGTTGGTTGAAAAATAAGGGAAAACCTATGGCTGTAATCATGCATTATGTTCATCTTTATGAGTGTGAGCATTGCATTTTATTTCGAAGCTTTAAATTGTGAACCATTGTGTGTGAATATGGAATCATTCTTTGTGTGAGGGCATTTGAGTACTTTTGTTGAGCTTGAACTTGCATTTGAAGCAAGTATTGTGAACTTGAGAATCTTTGATAATGGTGAGTCACAACTTGAATCTTTGAGTGCATAATTGATCCTTGCAAGAGTAAGTTGAGTCTTTTTGTGTGCATTCATGATTGAGTCTTATGTAGCACTATTTGAGACATCCTTTTTGAGCTACTGAACTTGAGTTTTACTTGAGGACAAGCGAAAGTTTAGGTTGGGGGTCTTGATGAGTCCACAATTTGGACTTATTTATGACACTATTTTAATAAATTTAGTGTCCTCAAATGCTTATTTTGTGCCTATAACTGATGTAAATCCTTAATTTTCAGATATTTAGATTGAGGAACAACGCATGGACACTAATGAGCAAAAAGGAACAAGGCAGATGAAAGAACAAAGATAAGAACGCCTGATGATCGCCTAACCCATTGGGCGAGTCGCCGAATGGCCATGATCTCGCCTAAAACTTCCAGCATGCCAAGTTATGAAGGAGAAAATCAAGTCGGTGATAAAAAAGAGCAGTCGGCGAGTCGTCGAACAGTTCTGCGATGTAGTGTTATATCGCCCAAAGTTATAGAACTTGAAGATGCTGAAGGCCAAAGCCAAAAAGCGATGGAATTTACCAAAGGGCAGATTGCTGAGTGGATCGGCGATCTGGACTTATTGCGCTGAATGGTCCTTCGCAGCCCATTTTTGGCTACTATAAATACATTTTTTGAATATTTAGTTTAGTATCTATCTATCAATCAAATTATTTTTAGTTTTGAGTTTTGAAGTTGAGAGCTTAGAACTGAGAGTATTGAGACAATAATTTCCTTAGCTTTGAAAATTTGAAGATTTTCATTTTTGAGAAATTGGAAGTGGGACTTTGAGATTCTTCAACCTTGACCTTTGTAAAGACAAAATTAATGTTACCTAGTTGATGGAAACACAATTTGGTAATGATTTCTATCTTTTTATGATGTATAGCTAAAACCCCCATTCTTGGGGTGTGATTATGCGATCATGCATTGATTTAGCTGTTGGGTATTGTTAATTGATAGCCTAAATGTTATTTAAAAGTGATTTCATTCAGTAATTATGGCTTAATCTAAAGGGTTGTAGTTGTAAATGCAACTCTACCTTCGTGTTTTTGGCTTGCTCGAGAGAGAGGTTTTAAAACCAAGATTTCGTATTTGATGGTCTGTGGGTATTGGGTTGTCATGGGTTCAGCTCGAGAGAGTGAATTCTAAACCCTTTTCCACACATTCAACTCGAGAGAGTGAATTGACTATTGTTCTTAATTGCTGCTTATTGGTGTTCGAGAGAAACCAATTTGATTCGGGGTAAATTGTTTGAGAGAAAGTTTATCCCCACTAAAGTCTAGTTTATTCATTGATTTACAACTATTTATTATTAATTGCAATCACCCATTTGTCTACCTTAGCCCATAATCCAATCACATCCCAAGAACCCGTCTCTATACGTGTTATTTTTGTGTTATTTGTTGTTGTAGTTGATAATTACAATCAAAACCCCCTGTTATTTGACACTTGTGTCACCCCAAACTTGAACCATGCTTTTATTTGTATATATTTTTGCCTATGACTGACTTGAATATATTCATGCTTTCCTATTGATTCTCAAATAAGTACCACTCCCTGTGAGATTCGACCCCAACTCACTTAGTTGGGTTATATTACTAACTAACGATCATTGACGCTTAGTATTGGATGAAGTTTCTTTGAAACATTATTAATCAAATATCCAAAACGATTATGAGTTGTAGCTACCACAAGAGTCAGCAGCAGTTCATCAGTGTTTCACATTTCTATGTTGAAAAAATGTATAGGTGATCCTTCATTGATCATACCAATTAAAGATATTGGTATTAACGATAGCTTGTCTTATAAGGAGATTCCTATATAGACTCTGGACCTCCAAGTTCTCAAGTTGAGAACCAAGGAAGTAGCATCAAACAAAATTTTGTGGAGAAATAAGTTTGTTAAGGAAGCTACTTTGGAAGCTGAGGAGGATATGAATAAGAGACATCCACATCTTTTTGAGCCCAGATAAATTCCAGATCAAGGTACTAATTCTCTTCTTAGTACTTTTTAATTGATATACTAAATATGTTAGATTTGCTTGTTGGGTGTTTGAGCTGAATGTTAGATGTTACACCCTTAGCCTACTAAGAGTAATCACATTCGAGGATGAATGTTCCCAATGGAAAGATATTGTAACATCCAAAATTATTCAGTTGACACTTTACAAAATTACACTAAGGCTTTGAGAGAAGAGAAAAGAGGAGAAAAGAGTAGAAAAGCCAAAGTTCATCGTTCTTGAGGTTTTGCTTGCGGATTTCACCAATGGTTAATCACTACGAGGTATTTGAGATTACATAGCATTGGGTTCATTCACCAGATGTCAATCATGATTTATTTTAGCATATTTATGTTCTTGAAAGTAGAGTAATTGAGTTCTTGATGGCTTTTGTTGAAGTTTCTATTGATTTCTTGATTGTTGAGGAGTTCCTGAGTTAGTTTCATGAGATTTGAGGTTGTTTTTTTAGTATATTCTTGTATACTTTGGTTTTTTATTCAAATCTAAGTGTTTGGGGAAGGAACCAATCAAATCTAGATGAATTAGGGTCGAAAAATGAACAAGAAAATTCGTCAAAAATCTTGGGAAAAGGGATGGGGCAACGTGCCACTCAGAGTGCCCCACAGTAGGTTCTGTAGTTTGGGCTCTAGAGCGGCGCGCCAATTAGAGCGCCCTTACCCAGGTTTTGTAGTTTTGTGTCTAGCACCTGGCACAACTCAGCACACTCGGGTTGCCAGGTCCCTACCCTTTCCCACTTCTTTCCATTTGAGTTCTCTTAAATCGTACCTATGATTTCTATTTGATTTCTACACTCTATGGTACGTCTAAACATAATTATATCATCCATAAAAATGAATCATAATCTTGAATCCCTAAATTCAAATTCAAGGAAAGTTAAGAGCCAACTCTAGATAGTTCTTAGAGACTTTTCAAGAAATCTTTTGCAAATGTTTTAAACTTGTTTTAAGACTTGATTTTTGACTTGAGTAAAGAGTAACAAATGAAGTTTCATTTTCTTTAAATAGTATATGGGCACTATGTATTTCCAAAGATTAAATGTTTTCACATTTAAACAAGAAAGGAAACACTAATTTCCAACAGAGCCTTTGAGCTAGTTTTTCAGTAAAGAGTAAATGCTTTCACAATTAAGCAAGAGAGAAAACATTGATTTCCAAGAGAACTTTTGGGCTAGTTTTTGAGTAATTATCTTAAACCATAGAAAGAGTTATGTTTTTAAACATATGAGCTAGTTATTTTTTTGGAAGTAGTATTGAGCACTGATATGGGGGAGAGTTCAAACAACTCACAGCCCCCATAAACCGTGTAACCATCATGGATAGAAAAGGGTCATACTTTTTAGATGATTCCTTAGTGATTTATAGCATAGACTAGTAAATCCAGTTTGTAGTTAGGTTCCATACCCCCAACAAGGTATAGGACGAACCTGGGTGTGTGAGGCAAAACGTTGTATCAACACATAGCTCTTAAGTGATAGTTGTCGATTAGAGAAACTCCCACACAGATATTTTGTATTCTTATATACACAGAGTTAGTTTTATTTTCATATACAGTTAGTTGATGTTAGTTCATGAGTCTTTCCATTTCCTTTTCAGTTATGTTGAGACTCTAGTTGCCATTTTGGCCAATTAAATATTGATCTTTAAAACATTCTAAGTTATTTATTGAGACAATTTAGTTATGATTGTATTTCACTACTTTCTTTTATCATGAGTAAAGTCTCCCACTAAGAATTAAGCCAGGCCAAGGGTTCGCTTAGGGCCAAAAATGGTTCTCGATTGCCAGTACCGCCCTGGGTGTAGGCTAGGGGCATGACAATTCAGGTCTATCATTCACATTTGGGTATCACCGAGTACCACGTTAGTTCGCTTGGTGAGCCTTACTTTTTTCTCCTTGCACTGTTGTTTTTGCCGATTGTAAACAAGGTCACCTTTCTCATTCGGAGAGCCACCTTTCTGTTGGAGTTTGCCGACTTGCCTCGATAAACACAAGTGATATGCACTATGTCTTTGGGCGATGTCATCATCATTTGGGGAGGAAGATATACTATCTTTCTTTATAGAAGGAGCAGGTGTGCTGGCGTCAGAGGTTATAGTAATGGGATCCACAATGGGCGTGGTGTCTAGTGGTATCTATTGGTGGCAGCTTCCTTCGAGCTGCATGATCCTGAAAGCAATCAGCCTTAATCCTTCCGATGTGATTTGAAGAGGCTGGGGTGATCTGCACATTAGTATTCCCCCTAAAGGGAACTCTTGCATCCTCACATATCTTTGTGATCATGGAAGTGGAAGGGATGGTTTCTCCTATCAAGCTCTCACTAGTATGTCCTGCTAATTAGTCCGCACATTAATACCTACTAATTCTACCATGGGATGGCGAAGGATAGATTCATTTTTCCAAGGTATGATATTGCTGCTAATAAATCTAAAACAATACCGGGCGACAACATTTAAAGCCATCTTCTCTATGTGGGCACCGTCAGTCATCCGTGGAGGGGCCAACCAACCTTTCAACTAATCAATATCATGCTGCATCCAAAGTGAAAACATATTTTCCTGAAATTCTGGCATTACTAAAGCAGTGTTTAGTGCCCAAATGTGTCGTTGTACCTTCTTTTCACACACTTCCACTTCGTCCAAAAGCTTCTCAATTGTGCCTTTCTGTCTCTTTGGTAATGCTTGGGCATAGGCTGTATAGAACTTAGGCACCTAGGTAGGAACTTAAGCGTTTTAGGATTGTGTGAACCCTGAAACTATTGGAACTATTTGGTGTCCCAAATTTCAAGGTGATCACTCATAACTCCATCCATGGATAACCATCTCTCCTCAAGAATGGTACGTTTTCCAGTTACCTTGAGCCTATTGGAGGCTGTTGGAGAGATAACCAGGAGAACTTTGGATGGCGCTTGAGTGGATGAAGGTTATACAAGTTTGGATAGGATGTCCCTTATCTTTCTTACAACTCCCTTTGAGGGTTGTGCACTTGTGTGTGTCGATGTATGAGGTGTGGTAGGTTGTGATCGACGAGAGGCATCAGATGGCTCATTGATAACTATTCCCTTTTGCTTTTTCAATTAAGTAGGATGAGGAAGAGACTCTTTATCATATTATGTATCTGAAGTCACTACATGCTTTGTTTTTGTCTTAGCCATAACCTTCAAAGCACACATATGCAAACATTGAATCGCTGAAGCTTAGTTTAAATCTAACTCAGTTGAAAACAAAGTTCAAAAATACCCAGAGGCTCACCTAGTGGGAAGACAAATCGCCTAATAGGATGGGTGAGATCTAATAAGCTCTGGTGAGTTGTCACGACCCAAGGCTAGCCCCTAGATGTGGTTTAAGACATCCTAAACCATTCCAAAATCTTGTGCTCTGATACCATATTTGTTACGACCCAACGCTAGCCCCTAGATGCGACACGGCGTACTTGACCCCGAAGGGGTCTCATATAAGCTTCATAGCATTCTTGAACATAAGAACATAGGAAAATAACACAAAATTAAAACTTTTATTTACAATCGAAGTCATTTTTCATAAAAAGCAAGCTAAAGACTTTCTATGCTATGTATCAAACCATCTACAATATTTTAAATAAAACTTTGGGACTACGCCCATACAAAAGCTCTAAACATAAAGTAAAAGACATAAAGGAAAAAAATCATGGGTTCGTCCTCGAAACTATGAGGACTCACCAAATCTTCATCTCCTTGCTCCTTAGAAACCTATCTTCCAAGTATAGGACATCACATCTCCAAACCCTACACTTTGGTAAGAATGAAGAAATATGGGTTAGCACATAAAGTACTAAGTATGATAGCCATGCAAAAATCATGTTTAAAAGGACATTTTCTTTGGAAATAGTGCTTTATGCCATTTTGAGAAAACTTCATGAACATAAGTATAAGCGGCATAATATACATACATAACCAACATACAAGTCATTTCTTCACAATGGAACATAATCAACATATAAACCATAACCTTCACATTAAGCCTTCACCTCAAGTAACCCTCATGCCATACTTTGTGCAATGTATGAATAGCATCCCATACTACCATCAACACTAAGTACCACATCAAGGTCACCAAAAGTGAACTTACCATTCATCCTTTCCTTACATAATACTCATACATAAGAGACATAAACATTTCATAAGTCATATTAACACATTAGGACCATCATCTAGGGCAACCCTAAGTCATACTTATGCAATGTATGAGTAGCATCCCATACTACTACTCATACTAAGTACTCCTTTGAAGACACCCTAGACAAAGCACATTCATACTCAATAAGTCATGACAAGGAAGTAACTTATAATACAATCCAAGTATTGCATGCATCATCACATTTAAGCATATAAGAGTCAACATTCTTCATTAGCTTCATTTATAGCACTTTCATACATTAGTCATGAAGACCTTAGAGAAATCACTATGACCCTCTTAACGCCTACTCGTGCAATGCATAGATGTCATCCCATACTACCACCTACACTTCATAGAACTTGTCAAGAAACCATAATGCACATCTCACATGATGGGAGTAAGCATTTAACCAACATAGACCATATGAGTGAGACATGGCATCCGGTGTCATGAAACCCCACACCGTAAAGAGGTGGTCTACTTGCCTAAGGTAAGACTGGTAACATCTATCTTAGGTGGATCTGCTAGCTAGGACCTATGTGGGCACATAGTTATGGGATAAGAAAAAGGTTCATTGAAATCCGGCCTAATGTAGGGAGAACTTCCATCTTACCATATCCTCTAGGTACTTAGCCTTCATTCCCATAGAGTACTTCATTTACAATACATTATTGTACTTGAGAGGGCCACCAACATTAGACATGAAAGAGCCACCAACATTAGGTTTACCGATTCAAGGTACATTATAAGGATAGCTCATTGACTTTCCAAGAAAGGGCCACCAACATTAGGTCTACCGCTTCAAGGTTTATCATCACATTAGTTTCTAGACTCACTATGAAGGGCTACCAATATTAGATCTACCGGTTCATGTCATAGCCTAGAATACTTCATCATTCATTTAGGAAAGGGCTATCAACATTAGGTCTACCGATTCTAAATTACATTCATTAGTCATTTATGAAAGGGCTACCAACATTAGGTCTATCGATTCCATGATCATTTAGTCAACACACATTCATCATACAATAAAAGGATGCCTAAGCCTACCAATTCAAGTTACAACTTCACATTACTTTCATTTATACAAGAAAAGGATGCATATGCCTACCAATTCAACATATACATTACATAGAAGAAAAACCTTCACATTCTATCATCATCATTCATGAGTGTTAATTGAGAATATGCTTTCAATCAATAACACAATTACATTCTAAACATGATCATAGCACTTTCATTGGGATCACACACATATACTTCACATCATAATAGATCCTTCATGAACTTGCCTTCCAAGGCTATGCATCAATCACAACCCAATCATCTAAGATACTAAAATATATAAGGGAATTAACATGATTCAATAACTAATTCAATATAAACATAAAAAATCCAGCATACATTCATGATTCAACCAATTCTCAATCACAAATCACAACTTAGGATTTTGGGGGAAAACATGGCTCCATAGAAGAAATCAGCTTAATTCACCATTAAAACATCAATTAAACCACGATTCATCACTTAAATGCCTTTTGAAAATGTTTAGAATTAAACCCATGCATAGATTGAAAAGTAGGATTTTTGGGAAACTTTGGAGATTTGAAATCATATTTGAAATTGGCTCTTTGAAAGAATTTAACTTTTGTCAATGTCAAGAACAAAGTTGAAAAACCGCAAAAACTAGCAAGTGTTCTTCACAAGGAAAAGTTGTTTCTCCTGTAAATTCTCTCACTATCCAATTCTAAACTCATCAAAAGATCTATTTTTCTCTCTCCTTTGGGATATTTATAGTTTCCCACAATTTGGTGCAAAACTCAAAATGCTATCCTTTGGGCAACATTGGCAGGGCTCACCAAGCTCATTCATTGAGTTGTCATTCATGCTTCAGCTTGCCTTTTCTTTCTCTAGGTTTTAGGTGTTTGAACCTCAGTCGGTGAGGATATTTGAGTTTGTCTTTCACATTCGGCATATCACCAAGTACCACCTTAGTTCACCTTTCAAGCCTATAATTTTTCCCCTTACACTATTACTTTTAGCGATGGTCAACAAGGTCTCCCTTCTCTTTCGGTGAGTCACCTTTTCTTTTGGAGTTCGCCGACCTTCCTCAATAAACATAAGTGTTGTGCACTGTAACCTTGGGTACAATCATTCTCACTAGGCAATCCGTATTTCTTGATTTGCGATCATTAATGTATTGTTTGCACTTCTTTTTATGTTTTGGTCATTATTTCAAACATTCATCCTTGCCTTTTCCATTAGCCTTCATAGCCGTAAATCATCAAAATATCATCAGAATAGGACATATTTAGGCATTAAGGACACTTATTTAATCAACCTCAAATAATTGCAAATCTAGCACTCATCAACACCCTTAACTTAAAATTTTACTTGTCCACAAGTAAATTAGGAACACAATTAGCTCTGTAAGGGTTTCTACAGTAGCATTAAATGAGAGCTAACATTCAAGTTCTATTACAAGACTACTTTCAACAACATGCTACCCTCAAACATGATCAAAAAGCTTTACATGATGACTAGCTTGTTTCAACAAAAACTCAAGCTCACTATAACTTCTTATATAATGCAAGACCATATTTCAATAAATGCATTCAAGTTCCCTCACATCAAGAACGATTTCATGCCGTCACAAATAAAATCAACAAGGAAATTAGGAATCAATGCAACTCTCTCTCTTTCTTAAAAGAGAAATGCATGCAAGCTTTATCCCATAACTTTGCCCATATTTCTCAATCATCACACAACCTAGTTCATACAATATCTCAAGGGACTCTTAGGCTTGTAATGGGGCTGAGGATTACGGTAGACAATTCGGCTCAAGAGGTTTTAGTTTGGTTTTGTCAAAATATAGTTTAGGCTCAAGTTGTGTCAAAATGGATGCACACCCTTACAAGGTAGTCACAAATGATAATGAAAATTTAGGTTCCCTCTTAGAGTTTCTGCCCAAGATAACGCCTCACAATAACCAAGGTTTAGACAATTACACTAACAAGACAAGTTCTAGGATCTCACACACATGTTTTCAAGAAGAACTCACCACTCATGGTACTCCGAGATACACTCATTTATCACAACCCGAAGATATCAAAAGAGTACGTGTAGTGTTCATTGCAAGGCTAACATCACAACACATCTAGTCAAAAAAAGATTCAAAGAGATAACTTAAAAGTGCAGCCAAGTTGATTTCATTCTTGCAACACTAACACAATACATCATGCTCATCATGAGTAGAACTCAAGACATCAATATTGAACACAATCGATCCTCAAATTATTATTAATGAAAACTCAAGCATTTCACAATTTTCAAAACTCATGAGTTAGTTGCAAAATTGAGAGAAAACAAAAGAGGAAACAAGAGATACACCAAACCAAATAAAACACTCTAATTTAAATAAAAGTAAAGTACCACAATCATCCAAAACTGAAAATAACAAAATACAAAACAAAAGGAGAATAATGGCACAAAGGCCCTCACGCCATTTTTGATAACTCTTAAATGTACTCTTTAAAACAATTTAAAAGAGATAGTGGTTGTAGTTAAAAAAAAAATACCCTACTAAGAGTCAAGGTCAATTTCCTAAGAGAATGATATATCATAGAGAATTCTATTTAGAAATTTAGATTGTAAAGTAATGCATTTGTAATAGTAAAAACTAACGGGTAGATGATTCCACCAATTTAATAAAAAAAAATTGGTTATCAATTGTCACAATTAAACTAAGATTTTTGAGAATTCAAGAATTAACAAGTAATCTACGGGTGCGTGGATTTGAAATCAATGTCACATAGGAGTAATTACGTTGCTCTATAGTGATAATATTCATGAATAGGCTAGGTAATCTTCAATGACACTAAAATTTTTTTTTATCTCATCTCATCCTTGGTCTCATCTATATGCTATACTAAATAACTAAATACATTACTTTATTATCTCTTTTGATGCAAAAATATGGCAAATAGATCCAACCTATAACCTCTATTTTCAGGCAAGTTACATACATCAAATCTACATTGCTAGTATAGGACTTATTACCCACTCCAATCAATCTCTTCGAGCATCGATTGGACATCAGAAATAGGAATTAAGTTTGCAAAATTTATGCATTAGTTAATCCCATGCTAATTAGACCAAATTTATGTAGGAAAAACATCAAAATAGAGCATATGCAATAACCACTACATTAACTCAACATCCAACCCTATAATTGGACCCCTAGATTTTGGCGTTTTAGCCAACCATCACGTAAAGAAAAGAAGAAATTATACCTTTCATGAAAGCAACAATGAGTAACATGAAATTAAGAAATTGAAAGAACACCCACTTTGAATTTAATTTCAATTCGTCAACTTGATGAACAAAGTTGAGAAACCCCAAAAACGATAAAGTGTTCTTCACAAGGTAAAAGCTTTTCTCCTGTAAATTCTATCACTATCCATTTCTAAACTCACCAAATGCTCTTTTTCTCTATCCTTTAGGCTATTTGTAGTTTTCCTAAAATTGTCAAAAAAACTCAACACACTACCCTTTGGGTGACATTATTCGAGCTCACTGAGCTCATTCCGCTAGTCATTATTCATGCTTCATCTCACCATCTCTTGCACTACGCTTCAGGTATTTGATCCTTAGTAGGTGAGCTCCTTTGATTCTGTCCTTCACATTCGGAGTATCAGTGAGTACCACCTTAGTTCGTCTTTCAAGCCTTAATATTTTCTCCTTGCACTATCACTTTTGGTGATGGTCAACACGGTCACCCTTCTCATTTGGTGGGTCACCTTCTCTTTTAGAGTTCTCGAACCTTCCTTGATAAGCAAAAGTGTTTTTTATTTTCACTTTTGGTGATTTCATGCTCAGTAGGCGATACATCTTTCTTGTTTGGCAATCATCAAAGTATAGTTTGCACTTTTTTAAACATTTTTTGCCATTCTTTAAAACATTCATCCTTGCCTTGTCCACTAGACTTCATTATCATGCCCCAAGGCTACCCCATGGACATAACCATGGGACCTAGGACCACAAGTTACCCCAAGCTAACCTTGAGCTGGCATATCATAAGCATACTTAAGCAACTGAACAAAAGATACTATGCGGAAGATTAAAATATGAGATTAACTTAATGATGGGGAATACCGAATATTGGTCTAAATATATAAATACTGAATAAGAGTTAGTGATACTGAACAATCAATCAAAACTAAAGCTGAATCTAAAACTATGTCTGAATAACATCTCTAACTAACTAGAGATGCTGGGACATGCCCCCAGCTAACTATAGCAAACCTGAAACTAAAATGAAAGACTAAAATACAAAAACATATCTATTGTCCTCAAAGTATGAGGACTCAAAAATAAAGTAGCTAAAGGTGGATCGGGAACCGATGTACGCGTGATCTGAATGTTGAGGACCTGAACCTACATCACGAATAGATGTAGCGCAATGTATGTTTCAATACTTAGAAGGGACTGAGCATGCAAGATAGGATAATGGTGAACAAACATATAGATTTAACAAAAGCATACTGAGCCATGATATAATCTTAACATGATAGAAATACTGAAATATACTTAAAAGAACTTAACTGAATGCAATGACCAAGTACATAACATGTTGAGATTAAATACTGAAGTATAACTGAAAACCTGGTCAATTGAACTAGAGTCTGACTGTAGGAGCTACTAATAACTGACATAACCACCATATAAGCTAACCATGGTGCCTAATGTACTCACCCCATCGAATGGCCAAATTGTAACACATCGGAAACTAGTAGGCTAAACTAGAGCTAAACGTGAGGGTTAAAGTCAAGGAGGTGGGCCAGGGCCAAGGGAGAGGAATAAGGAAGTCTACTCTCCCCTAGACACTGCCCTAGTGACCACGACCACCACCACGGCTCGTGGAGCCCCTCGTGGTGAAGTTGTTTTGGTTAAGTTTAGAGTCACTATATAAGTCATTTTTAAGTCAAATTCACCTATACGAAGTCATTTTTTTCCAACACAAAAATTATTCCCGAAGTTCATCTCCTCTAAAAAAATACTCTCTCTAGAACTTCAAGAAAGAAAAAGAAGGAAGTTGGAGTTAGGGTTGAAGGAGCAATTTTTTCTACTCAATTCAATTGTATTTCATTGCTAAGGTATAGTAGTCCTTCAACCATGGATAGCTTTCATCCATGGAGTTCCTTCAAAACCCCAATTTCAAAGATAGAAATTCCACAAAAGCTAGGGTTTGTCTTCAAGTCATAGGTTCCTTTCAATAACAATTCTAATCCTTGAATTACTTTATATTATGATTTAATTGATGATTTATCATTGAATTTATGTTGAAAACCCCAATAACCCATGGAACCCCCATATTACTCAATTATGATCTTGTGATACAGGTTTGTTGATTATAGAAGAATGTTATGATATTATGCATGTAGTGATTAGGTTACTTGAATAATGATTATATCCATGTCTAAAGTACTAAATTCTAAATGTGTTGATCCAATATGAGCATTGATCCTAGAAAGGCAAATTATGATGTTATGCATGATTTATGAAGTTTAGTATATTCTTTAAGAACACTTTGAGAGTAAAGTGATTATGATTTTAGACTTGTTGTGTGTTGTTAAAAGGACATTCTCAATTACACACTCATGTATGATTTTGATAAGATGGGAGAGGTTTTCTCACTATATGATGATTCTAAGGTTGAAAGGTTTGTCACCTATTAAATCTATATGTAGACATGGACGGTGAAAGGTTATTCTCATGCATGATCTAATGAGCTATCTTATGAGTTATGTTTGATTGAGTGCCAAGACATTCCTCCATGTATGTGAACTTAAGCCAAGACTTAATATGAACTCCTTGGGAATAATGCTTAGCGTCGAGTGGATATTGAAAATGAGATGGGCGCTAGTTAAGTCCAGGTTCCCAAAGTATATCTCATGAGATGGAAACCTTTTACATTAGTTGAAACAGAGTTTCTTGTAGCAATCTCCTTATCCCATAAACTATGTGCCCTCATAGGTATTTAGCTAGTGGATCCACCTAAGCTAAGAGTATGGTTCTACCATAGGCAAGTAGAAAAACCCTTTTCGGTGTGGGGTAGACACCGGATTCCATGTTAGCTCACATGGTCTACGTCGGTTATGGCTTATTCCCACTAATACAACAATAGGAACAAGAATATGAAATATGAACTATGGTTACTCAAGAAGCTTTACTTAGTATGGGAGAGATTATTGGATCTTATTCATGCATTGCAAAAGTATGCTTTGAGGGCATTTATGATATGTTCATTTTATGATGTGATGATCTATGAGTTGATTATGCTTATGACTTATGTTTTTCCACTATCTTCAAAATGATGCTTTACTTAGTAAATTGCATGCATTCAACCAAAATTTCCCTTTTAGCATGTTTTCAATGTTTTTCTGCATGGCTATCATACTTAGTGCATTTTTGTACTAACCCATATTTTTGTACATTTTCCGCAAGTGTAGTGTTCGGTTCTCAAGGTGGTCAACATTGTGGATGAAGCTTGTATTTGATCATTTCTCCTAGCTTGTTAGCGAGACCTCATGATTTGAGGACAATTTTTTCACTTTGTAGTTTCTTTCCTTGTATTCCCTTTTCGGACTATGTTGTATGGGCTGTGACCCTATTTGATTCATGTATTGTAATAGATGGCTATATTGAGAGAAGTCTAGACTTCTACTTTCCTTTATGCAAATTGTGGACTTGAAATGCATTTTTACTCTTATTTTTCTATTACTTATGTTATGATATGCTAAGTGGCTTACATGGAGCCTTTCGGGGTTCTATGTGCCTTGTTACATCTAGGGGTACTCTTGGGTCGTGACAAACTTGGTATCAGACCCTGAGGTTTAGAATGATTCTAGGATGATGTCTCATAAGCCACGTATAGTAGAGTCTTGTTCATAAGTGTGAAGCACACCACATTTATGAATGAGAGGCTACAAGATGTTTAGGAAATCTCACCTCATTATTACTCTTAAGTCGTACCTTAGAGTTTAACTCTAAAATATTTCTCTTTCCTAATCCTTATCTTGTATCTTCAGGATATGAATACACGAAGGGCTAATGCTAGAAGGATGGAAGAGGAGAATGTGAATCAAGAAGCTCCTCCTCAAGCTCCTCAAGCTCCAATTGATCCTTTGGCTATGTCAAATAAAGAGGTTAGGTCAGACATTCAAATGATGGCCCAAGCTTTGGTGGCTCAAGCCAATAGGGATGTTGTGACTCATGTGAATCCTAATTTGAATTTGACTGCTTCAAGGGTTAGGGATTTTGCTAGAATGAACCCTCCCAAATTTCATTGCTCCAAAGTGGAAGATGATCCTCAAAGGTTCATCTACGAGGTTTATAAAGTTCTTGATATTATATGGGTGTCTTTGGGAGAGAAGATGGAGTTAGCCACCTACCAACTAAAAGATGTGGATCAAGTGTGGTATGATCAGTAGAAGAGTGGAAGACCCATAGGACCGGGCCCGATAGAATGGGAATCTTTCAAATTGGCATTTCTTCATAGATTCTTTCCTCGATAGTTGAGGGAAGATAAGGTAGAAGAGTTCATTAACCTTCGCCAAGGAATTATGAGCGAGAAAGAGTATGCCCTTAAGTTTACTCAATTGTAGAAGTATGCTCCGGCTATGGTGGCAGATTCAAGAGGTAAGATGAGTAGGTTTTCGACGAGTGTGTCTAACTTGGTTGAAAAATAATGTCGGACGGCAATGCTCCATCATGACATGGATATCTTAAGACTCGTGGTATATTCTTAACAAATTAACGAGTCAAAACTCAAGTAAAAGAATATGGAGGTGAAAAGAGCTAGAATCGGTGATGGGAACTTCCCCAATGCTAGGTTTGATGGATAAGGTCAACCAAGATTCAAACAAAGGTTTTCCAACCAAGGTTACTCTAGTGCTCCAAAGGAGAACACGTATAGGGTTTCCAACCCCTTAATCTCAAGGAGGTAATAGTGGTGGTTCTTATGTGGCTAGGCCTAATTGTGTAAAATCTGGAAGAAAACATGATGGTAAGTGCCTAGTGTGCACCAATAGGTGTTTTAGTTGTGGAAAGATTGGCCACAAGATGAGATATTTTCCGATGCTCAAGGTTAAGGGAAGGGAAGATAAACAAGCTCCTCCAAGAGGTTCAAACTCCAATCCCCCAAAGGAAAATCGCTTTTACGCTCTTCAATCCCGAGGTGACCACGAGAGCTCCACGGATATTGTGACTAGTACGTTAAAATTCTTTCTTATTGATGTGTATGCCTTGTTAGATCCGGGTGCTACATTGTCCTTTTTGACCCCTTTTGTAACCATGAAGTTTGATTTACTCCCCAAAGTGTTAGTAGAACCTTTTTTTGTCTCTACCCCGGTTGGTGACTCGGTGGTGGCTAAGAGAGTTTATAGAAAATACTTCGTTTCCTTGTCCCATAGAGTTACCTTGGTGGATTTGGTAAAATTATACATGTTAGACTTTGATGTGATTTTGGGCATGGATTGGTTGCATGCTTGGTATGCCTCTATTGATTGTAGGACTCGGGTGGTTAAATTCCAATTTCCAAATTAACCTATTTTAGAGTGGAAGGGAGGAAATTCTATACCAAGAGGTCAATTTGTCTCTTGTCTTAAAGCTAGTAAGATGATCTCAAAAGGGTGTATCTACCATCTTGTGAGGGTGATGGATGTTGATTTTGAAACCCTTTCTTTAGAGTTATTTCTGTTAGTGAATGAGTTCCCAAAAGTTTTCCCTGATGATTTGCCCTGTATTCCTCCCGAGCAGGAAATAGATTTTGGTATCGCTTTTGCTGAATACACAACCTATCTCTATTCCTCCTTATTGAATGGCTCTAGTGGAGTTGAAATAGTTAAAAGAGCAACTAAAGGATTTACTAGATAGGGGTTTCATCCGACCAAGTTTCTCTCCATGGGGTGCTCCGTATTATTTGTTTGAAAGAAGGATAGGTCTCTTCAAATGTGTATTGATTATTATCAATTGAATAAAGTGACCATCAAGAAAAAGTACCCTCTTCCGAGAATTGATGACTTGTTTAACCAACTCCAAGGGGCTAGTTATTTTTCCAAGATTGACCTTCGTTCGGGGTATCACTAATTGAGGGTGAAAGGGGATGACATTCCCAAGACGACTTTCTAAACTTGGTATGGGCATTATGTATTCCTTGTGATGTCATTTTGTTTAACCAATGCCCCGGTGGCATTTATGGATTTAATGAATAGAGTGATTAGCCTATACCTAGACATGCTGATGAGTGTGTTTATTGATGACATCTTGATCTATTCAAGAAGTGAGAATGAACATGTTAACCATTTAAGAATTGTGTTGCAAGTTCTTAAAGACCAACAACTTTTTGCAAAGTTTAGCAAGTGTGAATTTTGGTTGAGGTCTGTAGCTATCCTTGGTCTATTGTCTCAAGTAAGGGTATTGAGGTAGATCATAAGAAGACGGATGCGGTCAAGAGTTGGCCTACCTCTAACTCCTTCTGATATTAGAAGCTTTTTGGGTTTAGCCAGTTACTATAGAAGTTTTATTGAGGGGTTTTCCTTCATTCCTTCTTCGTTGATAGCTTTGACATAAAAGAAGGCTAAGTTTGTGTGGTCGGAAGCTTGTGAGAAAATTTTCCAATAGTTGAAAGATAGACTTACTTCCACTCTGGTGTTGACCTTAACGGAAGGTATGGATGGTTTTGTGGTTTCTTGTGATGCCTCTAGAGTTGGGTTGGGATGTATGCTTATGCAAAATGGTAAGGTGATTGCCTATGCTTCATGGCAAATTAAAGTCCATGAGAAAAATTATCCTACCCATGATCTTGAATTAACGGCGGTTGTATTTGCCTTGAAAATATGGAGGCATTATTTGTATGGGGTCCATGTGGATGTTTTCACCTATCACAAGAGTTCAATATGTGTTTAGTCAAAAGGACTTGAATCTTCTCCAACGGAGGTGGTTAGAATTATTGAAGGATTATTACATGAGTGTCTTTTATCACCCCGGCAAAGCTAATGTGGTGGTGGATGCACTTAGTAGGTTTTCCATTGGTAGTGTGGCTTATGTAGAGGATGAAAAGAAAGAGTTGGTTCATGATGTGCTTAGGTTGGCCTGACTAGGAGTTCAACCAGTAGATTCCACCAAGGGTGGCGTCATGGTCCATAATGGTTTGAAATCGTCCTTTGTGATGGATGTGAAGTCTAAGCAAGATATTGATCCTATATTAGTTGAGTTGAAAGAGTTGGTACTGAAAAAGTCCGTTGAGTCTTTCTCCCAAGGGGGAGATGGAGATCTTAGGTAGCAAGGGCGGTTATGTGTTCCAAATGTTGATGGTTTGAGGGAACAAACTTTAGAGGAGGCTCATAGATTTGGATATTCTATTCACCCGGGAGCCACCAAGATGTACCATGACTTACGAGAAGTCTATTGGTGGAATGGGATGAAAAAGGACATCGCGGAATTCGTGGCCAAATGTCCTAATTGTCAACAAGTTAAGGTTGACCAACAAAGGCCAGGAGGCTTGTCACAAGATATTGCTATTTCTACTTGGAAATGGGAAGATGTGAGCATGGATTTTACTGTAGACTTGTCACATACTAGGCGCCAACATGACTTGATATGGGTAATAGTGGATCAAATTACTAAGTCCGCTCATTTCATTCCCATCAAGTTGTCCTACTCGGTGGAAGAATGCTAAGTTGTATGTAAAGGATATAGTAAGGTTACATAAAGTACCCTTGTCTATCATTTCGGATCAAGGTCCCCAAATTACTTCACAATTTTGGAAGTCTTTCCAAAAGGGGCTAGGTACCTAGGTGAAGCTTAGCACCACTCTCCACCCTCAAATAGATGGTCAAGTGGAACGCACCATTCAGACTTTAGAGGATATGTTGAGGGCATGCGCAATAGATTTCAAAGGCAATTGGGATGACTATATGCCGTTAATTGAGTTTGCTTATAATAACAGTTATCATTCAAGTATCGACATGACTCCCATTGAGGCACTCTATGGTAGGATATATAGGTATACTATATGATGGTTCAAAGTGGGAGAAGTTGCTCGTGGATATGTAATTGGTGCATGAAGCCATTGAGAAGATTTGGGTTATTAGAGAGAGGTTAAGGACGGCCCAAAGTTGGCAAAAGTCCTATGCGGATGTTAGAGGGAGAGATCTCAAATTCGAGGTGCATGATTGGGTTTATTTGAATATTTCACCCATGAAAGGTGTTATGAGAATTGGCAAGAAAGGGAAATTTAGTTCTCGATTTGTGGGTCCTTATGAGATTTTGAGGCGTGAAGGCAAAGTTGCATATGATTTACACTTACCAAATGAGTTGGCATTAGTACATCCGATTTTCCATGTCTCAATGTTAAAGAAATGTATTGGGGATCCATTAACCATAGTGCCCTTAGAGGGTTTAGAGATTAAGGAGAATCTTGCTTATGAAGAAGTACCGGTTGGGATTCTAGATCAGCAAGTCAAGAGGTTGAGAAACAAGGAAGGTTCCTCCGTGAAATTTATTGTGGAGGAATAACTTAGTTGAGGGTTCTACTTAGGAGGCCGCTAAAAAGTCCCGATAACCTTATCTTTCTCCTTCCTCTCCTATTCAAGCTTGAGGTAAGTAGCTCCCCTTGTATCTTCTTATTTTGGAAGTCATGAGTATGTGTTGTGTTTTTTTTTTTCCCATGAATTCCTTATATTGTGCATGTTCTTGAGAAATTCATGTTTAGTAAAAAAATGAGTTTTCATGATTTATGTTCCTCATGTTGTTATACACTGAGTATGAGTTGCCTATTTTACTTCATGAGATGAGTTGATGAACATGCTTTAGTATGCATTAAGAGTAAATTGTATCTTGGCTCCCTGATGTTGTGTTGAGCATGATTTTAGTTGGAAAAGGTAGTTCCTCCTACAAATATGATAAATGTTGAAATTTCATGCATAATGAGTTGTTAGATGTAGTTCCTACTTCCTTATGATGCATTAGTTATGTTTGAGATGGAGATGATGTTTCCTCCTTTGAATTGTGCATTATTTTGATGTTTTATGCATGATGGGCTGCTAGTCTTGAGTCTTTACTTCCGTAAGGTGTCTACATCATCATTCAAGGACGAATGTCCCCAACAGGGAGATATTGTAACACCTCGGAAACAAGTAGGCTAAAATAGAGCTAAATGTGAGCGTTAGAGTCAAGGAGGTGGGCAAGGGCCAAGGGAGAGGACTAAGGCAGTCCACTCCCCCTTACTAGTGACCACGACCACTACCACGACTTGTGGTAGGGACCACGACATGTGGTGTTATCAGTGGTGTACTAGGCAGTGAGCTCTCCAAAATCTTCCCAAAATAAGCCTCTCTTCATGAGCCACTTCACGGCTAGTGGAAAGGCTCATGAGGAGAGTTGGGTGTGTGGGGGTGTAAAGAAGGTGGCAAGACACTGCCTTCAGGGACACAAGAGGGACCACGGCTCGTGGTCTTGACCACGATTCGTGGAACCCCTAGTAAGGCTGCCTTGGGATTGTGGTCTAAAGGCACAAGTTTCCTAGCAACTGCCTCAAGTCCAGGAGAGGTATCATGGCTCGTGGAGCCCCTCGTGGCACCTGGGCAACTCACTTTAAGTGATGGGTATTTTGGGAAATTTTGATTTAGTTCCAATCAAAGTGAAGTCATTTTGGGTAAGTTTAGGTTCACTATATAAGTCATTTTTAAGTCAAATTCACCTAAACTAAGTCATTTTTTCCAAACACCCAAATTATTCCCAAAGTTCATCCCTTCTTCGAAAATTCTCTCTCTAGAACTTCAAGGAAGAACAAGAAGGAAGTTGGAGCTAGGGTTGAAGGAGCAAGGTTTTTTACTCAATTCCATTGGATTTCCTTTCTAAGGTATGGTAGTCCTTCATCCATGGAAAGCTTTCATCCACGAAGTCCCTTCAAAACATCAATTTCAATGATAGAAATTCCCTAAAAGCTAGGGTTGTCCTCAAGTCATGGGTTCCTTTCAAAACTATTCTAATGCTTGAATTACTTTATATTATGATTGAATTGATGATTATTATGGAATTTATGTTGAAATCCCCAAGAACCCATGACACACCCATATTACTCAATTATGATCTTGTGATGTAGGTTTGTTGATTATGGAAGAATGTTATAAGATTATGCATGTAGTGATTGAATTACTTGAACTATGATTATATCCATGTCTAATATAGTGAATTCTAAATATGTTGATTCAATATCCGCCTTGATTCTAGAAAGGCAAATTATGAGGTTATGCATGATTTATGAAGTTTAGTATATGCTTTCAGAACACTTTGAGAGTTAAATAATTATGTTATAGAATTTTTGTGTGTTGTTGAAAGGACATTCTCAATTACACACTCATGTATGATTATGATATGATGTGAGAGGTTGTCTCACTATATGATGATTCTAAGGTTGAGAGGTTTGTCACCTACTGAATCTATATGTATACATGGACAGCGAAAGGTTATTCTCATGCATGATCTAATGAGCTATTTTATGAGTTATGTTGGATTGAGTATCAAGACATTCTTCCATGTATGTGAACCAAAGTCAAGATTTAATATGACCACCTTGGGAATAATGCTTAGCATCGAGTGGATATTGAAAATGAGATGGGTTCCTTGCATGCTAGTTGTGTCCGGGTTCCCAAAGTATATCTCATGAGATGGAAACCTTTTACGTTAGTTGAATCTGGGTTTCTTGTAGAAATCTCCTTATCCCATAAACTATGTGCCCTCATAGATATTTAGCTAGTGGATCCACGTAAGCTAAGAGTATGGTTCTACCATAGGTAAGTAGAACAACCCTTTTCAGTGTGGGGTAGACACTGGATTCCATGTTAGCTCACATAGTCTGTCGGTTAAGGCTTATTCCCACTAGTACAACAATATGAGCAAGAATATGAAATATGAACTATGGTTACTCAAGAAGCTTTACTTAGTATGGGTGAGATTGTGGGATCTCATTCATGCATTGCAAAAGTATGCTTTGAGGGCATTTATGATATGTTCATTTTATGAGGTGATGATCTATGAGTTGATTATGCCTAAGACTTACGTTTTTCCACTATCTTCAAAATGATGCTTTACTTAGTAAATTGCATGCATTCAACCAAAATTTCCCTTTTAGCATGTTTTCAATGTTTTTATGCATGGCTATCATACTTAGTGCACTTTTGTACTAACCCATATTTTCCTACATTTTCCCCAAGTGTAGGGTTCGGTTCTCAAGGTGGTCAACATTGTGGCTAAAGCTTGGATTTTATCATTTCTCCTAGCTTGTTGGTGAGTCCTCATGATTCAAGGACGGATGTTTTCACTTAGTAGTTTCTTTGCTTGTATTCCCTTTTTAGACAATATTGTATGGGTTGTGACCCTATTTGATTTAAGTATTGTAATAAATGTCTATATTTAGACAAGTCTAGAATTTCGCATTCCTTTATGAAAATTTTGGACTTGAAAAGCGTTTTTACTGTTATGGTTCTATTGCTTATATTATGATATGCTAAGTGCTTACATGGATCCTTTTGGGGTTCTATGTGCATTGTTACATCTAGGGGTACCCTTGAGTCATGACATCGATATATCGCCACGGGCATAAAGTCATGACTGGTGTGATCACTAAATTAATGCCCACAAGAAGGGACTTATAAACCTATGGGGGAACGTAGTTTTGGGACTATGAGGGTGCACTGAAACCCTAGTCCACAAGGTGTTAAGTTTACTCCCAACTAAATATGTATATGACACATTACGACTGAAATATTGAATAGCTCGAAATACTAACTTCCAAAATATGAGAATGTGACAATTATCTACTGATAATGTGACATTCAAAAAATGAGGCATGTATATCTGTTTAACTGACCTAGCATGCGTAATTCATGAAATTAAGGAATCTACACAATTAGGGTTTTGAATTTCATGCAATGAACTAAGCAGCTATTTCACTAAACCATCATTATCTAATTAGGAATACTCTAACAGCTAAATTACAACTAATATCTAAGGTTTTAGAAACCCTATGTCTAAGAAAAATATAGGAATCATGATTTTGATGGAATTCTAGGGACCTAATGGATGAAAGGAACCCACTGATGAAATCCCACATACCTAGTGACAAATTCCATGAAGAAATCTTTCGATTTCAGGGATGGAACTGAAGAAAACTTGATGCATTCTTGGAAGGCTTTGGGTCCCCTATTTTCTCCTCTTTTGCTCTAATTTTGATGAATTTTGGTGAATGAATCGCTTAAACTAAGTTCTTACTAAGTCACTATGATTAAAATGACCAAAACGGCATAGTTTAGGGATTAAAAAATGTAGTTTAGGTGTCCAATGCATAGGGGAAAAGACCAAAACAGCCCTAACTTGAAAGTTGACGTGGCCACAAACGGATCGTAGGTCGACTAACGTTCCATCCTATCAGTCATCAATTGGATGTCAGAGAGGGGTGCTGAGGGTCATGATCCAAGGACCACGTACCATGGTCCCATATACGGTCTGTAGTTCCTTCCGTTGGTCAACCCTTTTGTGGGATTTTTAAGGAAAGCGAAGGTGGCCAACCACGGACCCCTCCTTCGGTCCGTAGGTGGCATCCATCGATGGAACCAGCAACCTCTAGAAATCTAAAATCTGGCTCCATTTCGAATCTGGGGTGTTATATTATCTCCCACTTGGAAACATTCGTCCTTGAATGAAGTCTAAACTAGTTGAATATGAAGGGAAGGAGCTACAATCCATATCACTAAGTAATAGAAACTAAAATCTAACTGAACTGAGTTCCAATAACATGCAATTATGATGAAATGCAAGTATAACTGAAGGAACATGATACTAAGTCTGAATTTATGCAAGAGTAAACTGAAAGACTGGACAAGAACTATTACCTCAAGCTGAATTGGAATCGGAAGTAAAAATATAAGGATACTTGGACTTCATGGCTGCTTCTGCTTCCCTAGTAGCTCCCTCTCCGGACTGGCTCCTCCACAAAACCTTAACTGAAGCGACTTCTTTATTTCTTAACCTTCGAACCACACGATCAAGAATTTCAAATGGCACCTCTTCATAAGTGAGACTGTCCTTCACATCCACACTTTCTAATGGTACTATTGATGTTAGATCACTCACACATTTCTTCAACAAGGAAATGTGAAAGACTGGATGAACCGCTGCTAGTCCTGCTGAAAATTCTAACTTATAAGCCTGTTTACCAACCCTTTTTAAGATCATGTAAGGACCTACATATCTAGGACTGAGCTTCCCTTTCTTTCCAAATCTCATCATTCCCTTCATAGGTGACACTTTCAGGAAAACCCAATCATTGATTTGGAAATTCAAGTCCCTTCTCCTTACATCTGCATAGGACTTCTGATGACTCTGGGCTGTCTTAAGTCAATCTCTGATGAGCTAAACTTTTTCCATAACATCATGAACCAATTATGGACCTATCAAGGATGCTTCATCTACTTCAAACAAACCAACTGGAGACCTACATCTATGCCCATACAATACCTGAAAAGGGCCATCTGAATACTGGAATGGTAGCTATTATTGAAGGCGAACTCGATGAGAGGTAGGTTATCATCCCAACTACCCTTGAAATCAATCATGCAAGCTCTCAATATGTCCTCTAAGGTCTGAATTGTACTCTCTTCTTGACCATCCGTTTGTGGATAAAATGTTGTGCTGAGATTTACTTGAGTACCAAGACCCTTCTGAAATGATTTCCAGAAATGAGAGATAAGCTGAGGACCTCTATATGAGATTATAGACAAGGGAACCCCATGTAACCTGACTATCTCATTAACCTAGAGTTTAGTGTAATCCTCCACTGAATTTGTAGTCATGACCGCGAAATAGTGAGCGGACTTAGTAAATCTGTCTACTATCACCCAAATGGAGTCATGTCAAGTATGAGATAAACCCATAATGAAATCCATGTTTATCACTTCCCACTTCCATGTAGGAATGTTAATCTCTTGAGTCATACCTCCTGGTTTCTAATGTAAAGAATTAGGGCACTTACACATAAAATCTGCTATATCCCTCTTCATGTCATTCCACCAAAAGACTTCCCGCAGATCACGATACATATTAGTGGCACTTGGATGAATATAATAGATCACATAACCGTCTGAACCCTATAGTAGAGTTAACACGGGAGTTGTAGTAAACCAAGTTTTCAGTTATAAGAAACTCTTCTCACACTCACCTAACCATTGAAACTTGACCTTTTTCTAAGTCAACGTAGTCAATGGGGAAGCTATGGATGAGAATCCTTCCACAAATCTTCTATAGTAACTAGCCAAACCCATGAAACTTCTGATATTTGTAGGATAGGTGGGTCGGGGCCATTGTTTCACTACCTCTATTTTCTGAGAATCCTCTCAGATCCCTTCGCTAAATACAATATGACCAAGGAAAAAAATTGATTGTAACCAAAAATCACATTTGCTAAACTTAGCAAAGAACTGGTGATCTTTGAGAGTGTCCAGAACAACTCTCATAATTGATGTATGTTCCCCCTCATTCCTAGACTAAATGAGGATATCATCAATAAAGACAATACTAAGTCATGTTCATTACATCCATGAAAGTTGCATAAGTATTGGTTAGTCCAAATGACATAACTAAAAATTCATAATAACCATACCGAGTCCTAAAGGCTGTTTTCAGGATGTCATTATCTCTGAGTTAGAGCTAATGGTAGCCAAATCTAAGGTCTATCTTCGAAAAATAAGCACCCTCAAGTTGGCCGAATAAGTCATCAATCCTTGGCATAGGGTACTTATTCTTTATTGTGACTTTGTTCAACTATCAATAGTCAATGAACATCCTCAGAGAACCATCTTTCTTTTTCACGAATAACACTAGAGAACCCCATGGAGAGATACTCAGTTTGTTGAAGCCTTTATCTATAAGGTCTTTCAATCCATCCTTCAATTCCTTGAACATAGCTGGAGCCATTTTATAAGGAGGAATCGAAATAGGTTAAGTATCTGGAAGGAGATCAATTCCGAAGATAATTTATCTTTTGGGAGGTACTCTATAAAGATCTTCTGAAAACACTTCTAGAAACTCATTTACCACAGGAAATAACTCAAGAGTTGGAGTTTCGGATTTTGAATCCTTAATTCGAACTAGATGATAGATGTACCCTTTAGAGATCATCTTCCTAGCCTTAAGGTAAGAGATAAATGGACCTACAGGCACTGAGCTACTACCCTTCCATTCTATTTTGGCGCTGACCGCCACTTGTACCAGATGAAGCACCCTACTATGTTCGGCGACTTGATAGTACTGTTGGGACTGTAGACTGAGCCTTACTATTATTACCTTCTTGTCCCTGCCTAGCAGAAGGGCAATTCTTCAACCTATGACCAGACTAACCAGAACTAAAGCATCATTCCTTGCCTGTAAGACACTCCCCTTGATGGTTTTTATTACACTTTGGACAAGTTAGGCAGGCCATGCTCCCTGAAGCACTCCCCTGAGACTTAGAGCCTAATGCCCTACCCTTCTGATCCTGTCGAAACTTGGGGATGGAGCACTAGCTGATGAAGGTGTTTGGGCTATAGACCTTTGCTGAAACAACAAGCGATTTCTACCACCTAATTTCTACTGAGAGTACTCATAGTTCCCTGTTCTAGCCTTCTTATTGTCCTTATCCATTTCCCTAAGCTTTTCTCCCTCAACCTGCCGAGCATAAGCCATGAGCCTATACATATTCATGTCTTCTAAAAACATAGCATTCCTACACTCAGTCTTTACCAAGTTGGATACCCTAGATAGAAACTTACTCATTTGTGCCCTTGGATCTGCAACCATGTGTGGAGCATACCTGGAGAGTTGGGTGAACTTAAGTACATAATACTAGACTGACATTGGACCTTCTCTCAAATTCATAAATTCCAGAGACTTAGTCTCCCTCAACTTTCTTATGAAGAACCTGTCCAGAAAAGCTCCGGTAATACACTCCCAAGTTACAGCAGTTCCATCCGTACCCTTGTTTTCTTGCCATAGAGTGAACCAAATGTGAGCTTAAGTTGGTAGGATGCCAACTCTACCCTATCATTTTTAATGATTTGCATCACTCCAAGGAATTTTATGACGTCATCAATGAAGTTCTGGGGGTCTTCACCAACTTGTGACCCTAGAAACTCAAGCAGATTCATCTTACCAAAATCTCGGACCCTAGCTGCCACTAATCCACCAATAGTATTAGTAGAAACTGGAATTTGCTGGTTGTTCTGGTTGGCTACACTCTGAGGCAAAAGCTAGATAGCATTCCGAAACTCTACATTTGAAACCTCATTGTCTGGTACTGGAGAAACTACATTAGCGTTGCGTGCTTTAGCATTCCTTGGGTAAGCCCTACGAGAAGGCATGATCTCCAATGCATAACGACATATTAGAAACGAGAAGTAGGATCATACCTCACGCACGATAAGAGTAGCAAAGAACGTGAAGTTTTCCTAAAACACTTCGTAGCCTCCCTCTCATTCGATGTGGTGCACTTCACACCCATGAAAAGGAATCTACTTAGTGCAGCTTTTTAGACATCCTAGGACTCTTAAACCTAATGCTCTGACACCAAGTTTGTCACGCTCTGAGGCTACTCCAGGATGTAAAAAGGGGACCTAGGATCACGAGTAACCCCAAGATAACCCTAAGCTGGCATATCATAAGCATACTGAAACAACTAAACAAAAGATACTATTTAGAAGCTTAATATATGAGATAAACTGAATGATGGGGAATACCCAATACTAGTCTGAATATATTAATACTGAATAAGAGTATGTAAAACTGAACAATTACTCAAAACTAAAGTTGAATCTAAAACTATGTCTGAATAAACCTCTAACTGACTAGAGATGTTGGGACATGCCCCCAGCTAATTCTAGCAAAACTAAAACTGAAATGAAAGACTAAGATACAAAAAATGTCTATTGTCCTCGAAGTATGAGGACTCACCACATAAGCTGCTGAAGGTGGATCGAAAACCAATCTACGCATGATCTGAATAATAAGGACATGAACCTACACTACGAGAAGATATAGTGTAGAGTATGCGTCAATACTTGGAAGGTACTAAACATCCAGGATAGTATAATAGTTGAATAAACATATAAACTGAACAAAGCATACTGAGCAATGATATAATCTGAACATGATGGAAATACTGAAATATATTGAAAGGAACTGAATGCAATGACCAAGTACATAACATACTGAGACTGAATACTGAAGTATAACTGAAAACTTGTGCAAGTGCACTAGAGTCTGACTGTGGGAGCTACTAATAAGTGACATAATAACCAAATGAGCTAATCGTGGTGTCCGATGTACTCACCCCATCGAAGGGCCCGATATACCTTGCCTTGGGTATAAATGCATAACTAGCATGATCACTAAATTAATGCACATAGAGGAGACTTATAAACCTAATGGGGCACATAGTTCTGGGCTATGATGGTATGCTAAAACCATAGTCCACTCTATGCCAAGTCTACTCCCAACTGAATGTGTATATGACACATTTTGATTAAAATACTGAAATGCTGAATAGCTCAAAATACTGACATGCATAATCTGAGAATGTAACAATTATATACTAATAATGTGACATTAGAATACTGAGGCATGTATATATGTTTAACTAATGTAACATGTGTACTTCATGAACTAAAGGAATCTACACAACCAGGGTTCTAAATTTCATGCAAATAATGAAGCAACTAGTTCATGAAAACATGATAATCTAATTAGGAATACTCTAACAGCTAAATCACAACTAATGTATAAGGTTTTAGAAACCCTAGGTCTAAGTAAAATATAGGAATCAAGATTCTGATTGAATTTAGGTACCTAATGGGTGAAAGGAACCCACTAGCGAAATCGCACATACCTGGTGACAAATTTCACAGAGAAAACTTTCGATTTCGGGGCTGGAACAGAAAAAAACTTGTTGCGTTCTTGGAGGAGTTTGGGTCACCTCTTTTCTCTTCTTTTGAACTAAGTTTGATGAATTTTTGGTGAATAAATTGCCTAGGGTATGTTCTAACCAAGTCACTAGGCTTAAACTGACAAAAACACGTAGTTTAGGGATTAAACGGCATAGTTTAGGTGTCCAATGCATAGGGAAAAAGACCAAAACGACCCTAACTTAAAAGCTGATAGGGCCACCGATGGACTAAAGGTCGACGGTCCATCCTGTCACTCGTTGATTGGTTTTCAGAGAGGGGTGTTGAGGGTCATGATCCACAGACGGTGGTACCACCTATGGTCTGTAGGTCCTGCCATTGGTCAACCCTTTACTGGGAATACTGGGGAAAAGATGAGGTGGCCAACCATAGACCCCACCTACGCTCCATAGGTGGCCTACGTCGGTGGCACTTGCAACCTCTGAAAATCTGAAAGTTGTCTATATTTTGAATCAGGGGTGTTACATTCATAGCTGCAAATCATCAAAATATCATCAAAATAAGAAATATTTAGAAATTGAGGACACTATATATAATCGGCCTCAAATCAGAGCAAATCTACCACTCACCAGCACCCTTAACATAAACTTTTCCTTGTCCTCAAGTAAATTAAGAACACAATAAGATCAATAAGGTGCCATTACAAGACTACTCTCAACAACATGCTACACTCAATCATGATCAAAAAGTGTGAAATGATAACTAGCCAATTTCAACACAATCTCAAGTTCACTATAGCTTCTTTTTAATTAAATACCATGCTTAAATAAATGCAACCAAGTTCCCTCAAATTAACAATGGTTCTATGCTCTCACAATTAAAATCAACCAAGAAATGAGGAATCAATAGTTCATTTTAGGTGAGAATAGTCTTTCAACCTTAGGAACCCTTATTATGTGAGAAAACCGTTCCACAATCACACATTTATGTGTATATGAGAAAATCCTTTCAACAACACAACAACAACAACAACATCATTGATACTTCAATCTTAAAGCATCCTTAAAACATTTGCATAAATCTCATAAGAACATGCTTAATTTATAATCTCCTCTTTCAAAGACTACATCACATCATCATAATCGGAAAACATGGGATTTACATGGGTTTATGGGGGAATCATCACAAAATCATAGTACTTCATCAATTCAAGCATAAGAGATCATAATTCAATCATTTAAATCAATAATCAATAGAACCCATGGAAATTGAAGAAAACCCTAACTTAAATAGGGATTTCTAACATTGAAAATAGGAGAATTTGGGAACTCCATGAATGGAAGGAATTCATGGATGAAAACTATCATACCTTACTATCAAAGCCCAAAAGTAATTGAAGAATGAAGGCTTGATCTTGAACACTAGCTTGAATCTTTTTCTTCAACCTTCTGGAGAGAGAAATATCTTTAGGAGAGAAAGACTCAACTTCTTTTGGTGAATTTCAAGAGAAAGATGTGAATGAATTAATTTGGGATTAAAATCACTTATATAATGGTCTTAGGCATAGGACTATGTCATAGAATTAGGATAAAATAATTTGGAAAAGACCCAACTACCCCTAGAATAACTGCCGACATTCGACCTACGGGTCTTGACCGACGGACCGTGGTTTGATCGATGATCCGTCCTTCACGCGTCTTCATCAGAGATTGGACTTAGAGTTCATGATCCATGGACCATGGACCCAACAACGCTCCATTGGTCCAGGCCATGGTTCATGGTCCTCTAAGCCTATTTGGGTGGCCAATCCACGGACCAGACCTACAGTCCATAATTGGCCTCCATCGGATAGCACCAGGAACTTCTGAAAACTGTTATTTTGCCCTTTTTCGAATCTGAGGTATTACATTATCTCCCCTTTGGGTTCATTCGTCCTCAAATGAGATTCAAGACATCATAAGGAAGGTAAGGACTTAACATAACAACCCAACATGCATGCTATCACATAAATGCATAGTTTCGAGGAGGAAACATCAACTCCAAGCTAAAGCACGTTCAAAACATCATAACATAAAGTTTATATGCAACTCATACACAAATTCACATATCGGAGGAGGAAACATAAACTCCAAGCTAAAGCATGTTCAAAACATCATATAGTGTATTATATATGCAATTCATACTCAAATGCACATAAACTTGTAGAAATCAATCAAGTTGAATCATTTTCTAAAAACTTAAGCTTTTCATGAGCATGCATAAATGAGGTATTCACGGGAATATCTAAAGAGATGAGGATATTGGGACATCATATAGGCCTCAGCCTCCCAAGTAGAACCCTCAACTAACTAATTCCTCCACAACACTTTCACGGAAGCGACTTCTTTATTTCTCAACTTCTTCGTAAGAGAGATCCTCCTTAACCCCAAACCTTCTAAGGGAACTACATATGTTAGATCATCAACATATTTATTTAACATAGAGACCTAGAAAATCGGATGCAGTGATACCAACTCATTAGGTAATTCTAGTTCATAAGATACCTTACCAACATGCCTCAAAACTTGATATAGACCTACATAACGGGGACTAAACTTCCCTTTCTTACAAAACCTCATTACACCCTTCATGGGTGAGATTTTCAAATAGACGCAATGATCAACATCAAACTCAAGATCTCTTCTTCACACATCGGCATATGACTTCTGCCGACTTTGAGCCATTTTCAACCTTTCTCTAATAAGTCAACCTTTTCCATAGCCTCATGCACCAAATCAGGACCTATTAGTGTAACTTCACCTACCTCAGATCAGCCTATATGTGATCTACACCTCCTACCATACAATCCCTCAAATGGAGCCATACCAATGCTTGAGTGATAACTATTGTTATAGGCAAACTCAATCAATGGCAAATGGTCATCCCAATTACCTTTGAAATCAATCACACATGCCCTTAACATATCTTCCAAGGTGTGGATATTAAGCTCCGCTTTCCTATCGGTTTGGGGATGAAAGGTTGTACTAAGCTTGACACGAGTACCAAGATCCTTTCGAAAAGATCTCTAAAACTGAGAAGTGAATTGGGTACCACGATCGGAGATAATGGATAAAGGCACTCCATGCAACTTTACCATTTCTCTAAAGTACAACTTAGCATAATCCTCCGCTAAATAAGAAACCTTGAGGAGAATGAAATGGGCTTAGTTCATCATTCGATCTACTATAACCCAAATTGAGTCATGATGTCACCTTGTGCAAGGCAAACAAACAATGAAGTCCATCTTCACATCTTCCCACTTCCAAGTAGGAATAATAATATCTTGAGATAAACCTCCCGGTTTCTGCTGCTCAACTTTCACTTGATGATAATTAGGACATTTAGCCACAAACATAGTAATATCCTTCTTCATCCCATTCCACCAATAGGTCTCCCTAAAATCACGATAAATCTTGGTGGCTCCCAGGTGAATGGAATACCGAGAACTGTGGACTTATGACAAGATTTGTTCTTCAAGCCATCAACATTAGGAACACACAAAGGATCTTGATATCTAAGTACACCATCTCCCTCTAGGGAGAAAGCCTCTACGGACTTTTTAAGCACTGATCTCTTCAATTCAACCAAAGTCAGATCAAGACCTTGCTTAGCCTTCACATCAACCACAAAAGACGATTCTGGCCCATTGTGAACCACAACTCCACCCTTGGTAGAGTCAACTAACAGAACACCCAATCGGGCTAATATATGAACATCTCGAACTAACTCATTCTTATTATCATCAATGTGAGCAACACTACCCATTGATCATCGACTAAGAGCATCTGCCACCACATTCGCCTTACCGGGGTGATAGAGAACACTCATATCATAATCCTTCAATAATTCAAGCCACCTACTTTGGCAAAGATTCAAGTCCTTCTGATTAAGCACATATTGCAAACTCTTGTGGTCGGTAAAAACATCAACATGAACACTATACAAATAGTGCCTCCAAATTATTAAGGCAAAAACAACCACCGTTAGCTCAAAGTGATAGGTTGGATAATTCTTTTCAGGAATCTTAAGTTACTTGAAGCATAGGCAATAACTTTCTCATTTTGCATAAGTACACATCCTAACCCAATTCTCGAGGCATCACAATAAACAACAAAGCCATCAGTCCCTTTCAGTAAAGTCAATACCGGAGTGAAAGTAAGTCTACCCTTCATCTCTTGAATATCTTTTAACATACTTCAAACCATGTGATTTTAGCTTTCTTTTGAGTCAATGTTGTTAATGGAGACGCAATCAATGAAAACCCTTCAACAAACCTTCTATAGTAACTAGCTAAACCCAAGAAACTTTTAATATTTGAAGGGGTTAGATTTCTAGGCCAACTCTTTACCATATCCATCTTCTTAGGATATACCTCAATACCCTTACTTGAAACATTCTGACAAAGTAAAGCCACAGACCTTGGCAAAAACTCACACTTGCTAAACTTCAATATGCTAATCCTCACTCCTTGAATAGATTAATATATCATCAACGAGCACAATCACAAACATATCCAGGTATTGTCTAAACACCCTATTCATCAAATCCATAAATGTCGCTGGAGCATTAGTCAAACCAAATGACATCACTAAGAACTCATAATGACCATATCGGGTTCTAAAAGTCATTTTTGGAATGTCATCTTCCTTCACTCTCAATTGGTGGTAACTCAACCAGAGGACAATCTTGGAAAAGTTACTTTCCTCTTGAAGTTTGTCAAATAAATCATCTATCCTTGGGAGAGGATACTTATTCTTAGCTGTAACCTTATTTAACTGCCGGTAGTCTATACACATTCGGAGAGAACCATTCTTTTTTTTAAAAAACAACACTGGAGTACCCCATGGAGAGATACTCGATCAGATGAAACCCTTATCCAATAAGTCTATCAATTTCTATTTCAATTCCTTAAGTTCTACCGAATCCATTCGGTAAGGAGGAATAAAAATAGGTTGTGTATTTGAGAGAAGGTCAATACGAAAGTCTATCTCCCTTTCGCAAGGAATACCGGGTAAATCACCTAGGAAAACCTCTAAAAACTCATTCACAACAGGGACCGACGCAAGAGTAGGGGTTTTAGAATCTACGTCCCTCACCTTAACTAGATGGTAAATGCAACCCTTAGTAATCATATTTCTATGTTTAAGACAAAGGGACAAACTGACACTTAGGCATAGAATTTCCCTCTTTCTACTCTAGGATAGGCTCATTCAGGAACTTAAACTTGACTACACGAGTTCTACAATCAATAGAAGCATAACATGAGTGCAACCAATCCATACTAAGGATAACATAAAAATCCAACATATCAAGCTCTACCAAATCGACAAGAGTAACTCTATAGGACAAGGAAATGGGACACTTTCTATAGACCCTCTTAGCCATAATAGAATAACCAATAGGAGTAGAGACAAAAAAGGGTTCTAACAACACATCCACAAAAATGTCAAACCTCATAGCCATTAGGTATCACAAAAGTCAAGGTAGCACCGGGATCAAGCAAAGCACAAACATCAAGTTGGAAGACTATCAACATATCGGTGATCACATCGAGAGAACCCTCTAGCTCAATACAAGTTTGAAGTGCATAAAATATATTTTTCTTCTAACCTCAACTAGGACCGGATAAAGGATTATGTTGAGCCCTTCGACGATTATCACATTCATTCTTAGAAACCAAAGGGCAATCTCTTATCTTGTGGTCTATCTTACCACAACTAAATAAAGCATTGGAACCCACTAGACATTTACCCTCATGCTTCTTTCCACACTTGGCACAAGTAGGCAATAAGGACCCACTAACGTTCCCTCCTTGAGGCTTAGGGTTAGACATCCTATCTTTGTTGAAGTTATGAGGAGCATTGGAGGAACCTTGATGAAAAACCATTGTCGAATGGCAGTACGACATTCTTTAACAACAATTTTGGACACATCCGAAACGAACTTACTCATTTTTGCTCTCGGATTGGAAACCATTTGTGGGAGCATATCAAGACAATTGTGTGAATTTTAAAGCATATTCCTTCACACTAATACTTCCTTGATGGAGCTTGATGAACTCAAGAACCTTTGTCTCACTCATCTCAAGAGGAAAGAACCTATCAAGGAAAGCAACCTTAAACTTTTCTCAATCGAAAAGTCCCGCATTTTTCGGCCTCCCCTCTTTCCATTGGTTGAACCATATCATAGCAACTTTAAGTTTATAAGTGGCCAACTCTGCCTTTTCAACTAGCGTTACTCCCATGATCATCAACACCTTATAAACCTAATCAATGAATTCTCAAGTATCTTTCTCAATATTAGAACTATGAAACTCTGAGGGATTTATTCTAGCGAAGTCCCTCTCTAGATGCTGTCATATTCACATTTGGGTTCACAGGAACCGCAACCTCCCTATTGGATTGAGCTATCATGGCTTGGGACAACACTTCAAAGGTAGACCTACACTTCACATTAGTCCCTTGCTCGAGCAAAGGGTTGACCGGAGATTGAGGAGCTTTAGGAGGAGCTACTTGTTCTACATTATCCCACATATTCCTTCTAGCATCGCATATGGATTAAGAGAGAGACGTTATAGAGTTAAACTCTATCTCAAGACTTTAGAGTGATGAAAGAAGTGGAGTTTCCTAAACATCTTGTAGCCTCTCATTCATAAATGTGGCGCGTTTCACACTCAGGAACAAAACTTACTTGACGTGGCTCATGAGATATCCTAGGACCATTATAAACTTTGTGCTCTGATTACCAAGTTTGTCACGACCTAGGGGTACACCCTAGATGTAACATCGCACATAGGACCCCGAGAGGCCCTATACAAACAACTTAGAATTCATAACATAAGATATAGAATAAAAAGAGATAAAGACAATATTTCAAGTCCAAATCATTTTATAAAAGTAAAGTGGAAGTCTAAACACTTGTCTCATTAGCCATTTAGTACATAAGAATGAAATTCGACCTAGCCCATACATCATGTCCAAAAATGAAAGTAAGAAAGAAATTAAAAACAATCAAGTCCGTCCTCGAATTATGAGGACTCATCGAAGCTCAAAAATCTTGCAAATCAATCTCTAGCCATGAAACTGAGAATGCATTAGTACATAACAATGTACCAAGTATGATAACTATGCATAAAACATTTAAACCATGCTAAAAAGGGACATCTTCATGAATATGCAATGATCAAGCGAAAACATTAATCTTGTGAGCGAGAAAACATAAGTCATAAACCATGATCAATGCAAGTGAACATCATCTTAAAACATACTTGAGATACTTCTTGTAGTAACCTTGGTTCTTCATAACTTTACTTGATAGTGGGAATTATCTTTAACCAGCAAATAAGATCATGTGAGCTAGCAACATGGAATTTGATGTCTACCCCACACTGAAAAGAGGTATCCTACTTTCCACAGTAAAGACCATTAGTTTCTAGCTATTATGGATCCACTGGCTAATGTCTATATAGATAATCCTATGTTGGCACATAGTTATGGGACATGGGTAATTGCCACTTGTCCACTCGGTACTCAGCTTAACTTCCATAGAGTATTTTTTAATCCTATTCATCTAAGCTCATGAAGGAACATGGGTAATCCCCTCTTTTCCTTACATCATGTAACATGGGTAATCGCCTCTTTTCTTTATATTGTATGACATGGCTAATCACCTCTTGTCTTTTACTTAGAGAATTGGGTAATCGCCTCTTGCCTCAAAATTAACATAAATCCTTAATCATTGGTTCATTTTAGGTGATAATAACCTTTCAACCTTAGGAACCCTTATTATGTGAGAAAACCCTTTCACAATCATACCTTCATGTGTCTATGAAAAAATCCTTTCAACAACATAACAACAACAATATCATTGATACTTAAATATCAAAGAATCCTTAAAACATGTACATAAATCCCGTAAGAACATGCTTAATTCATAATATCCTCTTTCATAATCAAAAACCCGCATCACATCATCATAATTGAAAAACATGGGATTTACGGGGGTTCATGGGGGGATCATCACAAAATCATATTATTTCATCAAGTCATGCATAAGAGATCATAATTCAATCATTTAAATAAATAATCAAGAGAACCCATGGAAATTGAAGCAATCCCTAACACAATTGGGGATCTCTTACTTTGAAAATAGTTGAATTTGGGAACTCCATGAATGGAAGGAATCCATGGATTAAAACTATCATACCTTACTATCAATTCCAAAAAGAAATTTAAGAATGAAGGCTTGATCTTGAACCCTAGCTTGAATCTTCTTCTTCAATCTTCTAGAGAGAGATTGTGTTGGGGTTTATTTCATTAGATTAAAGAGTGAAGTCTTTGATGTTTTTAAACAATTTAAAGCTTTAGTAGAAAATCAATGTAATCTAAGAATTAAGGCTTTAAGGTTGACAATGGAGGAGAATATACTTGTTCTTAGCTTGTGGAGTTTTGTAATAGCACAAGTATTAAAGGCCAATTAACATTACCATACACTCCATAACAAAATGACTTTTCTGAAATGAAGAATAGGACAGTAATGGAGATGGACAGATGTCTTTTGCTCGAAAGAAAGACCCCAAATAAGTTTTAGGCGGAGGCATTCAATACCTCTGTATATTTTCTGAACAGATTTCCTACTAAGGCCTTGCAGGACATGACTCCATATGAAGCTTGGTGTGGGAACAAACCAATAATACACCATCTCAAAATCTTTGTGTGTGTATATTATTATCGAGTTCTAGAAACAAAGAGGAATAAGCTGGAAAACAAGGCTCATAAAAGCATATTTGGGCTATGGTTCATCTAATGCATACAGGATTTTCTATTGGAACTCAGAAAAACTAATTCTCAATGAAAAGTGAAGTTTGATGAAGCAGCTAGTTGGGATTGGAAAAATTAAAAGACCTCTTATCAAAAGTGCAGCTTCAATATCCAGAACATGAACTAGTGGATGATGTACCAGTAAGGGGAACTTGAACTTTAAAAGATGTCTATCAATAGTTTAATTTGGTTACCTCTGAACCAACAAGCTATGCTGAAGCACAAAAATCTCAGGCATGGAGGACAGATATGCAAGATGAACTAGACATGATCAAGAAGAATGGAACCTGTCAGCTTGTTGACAGACCTAGGAATTGTAAGGCGATTAGTGTAAAATTCATTTTCAAGACAATACTCAATCTTGATGGAACAATTTTCAAACATAAGGATAGATTGGTTGTGAAGGAATACACAAAACAATATGGTGTGTGTTACCAGGAAACATTTGCGCATGTAGCAAGGTATGACACAATCAAGCTTATTCTTGCATTTGCATATCATAATTCCTGGCACATTCATCAACTTTATGTCAAATCTGCCTTTTTGAATGGTTTTCTTACTGAAGAGATCTATGTAGAGCAACCTGATGGTTTCTCAATTCCGAGAAAAGAGGATCAAGTTTATCTCTTAACGAAGGCCTTGTATGGCCTAAAACAAGCCCCAAGGCAATGGTATGAGAGGATGAACAATCATCTCATCCAACTTGGCTTTAGAAGAAGTCAAAGTGATGCTACTTTGTATGTGAAAGTCAATGCATGTGAGTCCTTAATTGTCTCAATTTATATGGATGACATTTCTGTTACAGGAAGCAAAATTGAGCTAATCCAAAGGTTCAAGGATGAAATTGAGGAAATATTTGAAATGACTGATCTTGGAGTCCTGAAGTATTTCCTTGGCATGGAAGTGTTGCATTCCAGTGATGGAATTCTCATATGCCAGCAGAAATACTTTTCGGATATTCTAAACATATTCAAAATGCAAGACTGCAAACCTGTGAGTACACCAATATCTACTGGTGTGAAGCTTGGCATGGATGAGGATTCCAAAAAAGTGAATGATAGTATGTATAGAAGCTTAATTGCCAGTCTTCTATATCTAACCGCAAGAAGAGTTGACATTTTATTTGTTGTAAGTTTTCTCCCTAGGTTCATGCGTTCGCCTAGAGACACATACTTTAGATCGGCTAAAAGAGTGTTAAGGTATATTAAAGGAACCAGCAAGTTTGGAACTTTCTTCCCAACACCTGCCAAAGTAACTATGAACTTGGTTGGGTACTCTGATAGTGATTGGGGTAGTGGAATTGATGATTCTAGAAGCACCTCTGGATATCTTTTTTGTTTGGGGACAAGTTATTTTAGTTGTAGCTCTAGGGAACGGGAAACTACAGCTCCATCAATAACAGAAGTTCAGTACATAGTTGTTGCATCAAATGTGAATGAAGTTATCTGGCTAAGGAAGATATTGAAGGACTTAGGCCATGAACAAACAAAAACTACCAAGATCATGTGTCACAATAGTTTACTAGTTTCAATCTCAAAGAATCCTATGTTTCATGGTCGAACTAACCATATCAAGATCAAGTTTCATTTTATCAGAGAAGTCCAACAATCTAATGAAGTGTTTCTTGTTCATTATTCATCTGAGAACCAGCTAGCTAACATTTTCACTAAGTCACTGCCAAAGGAAAGGTTTGAGAATCTGATGCTAAGAATAGGTGTTCACAACAAAAATGCCAAGGAGAAGTGTTAGACAATTGACATTTTTTCCATCTTACTATTTTTACTGTTTTTTACTAGTTTCAGTTTAGTTCTTCCTATTTTCTAGCTAGACCTAGTCAACTTTAGTTGCTTAACTTTCTGAAGTTAGAGGCCCCTTTTATGGTTGTTAGTGGCACATGTTCTTATTTAGTTTTAACATCCACTTTGTAAGTGGCTACTATATAAGAAATGGTTAAGTTTTTCCTTGTATAAATTCAGATCTTCTATAAATTAATATACACGTGGAATTTCATAAGTTCACTCTATATTTATTCTTCAAATCAGTTTCTTCAGTGTTTATGTTATAACACTACTTTCCATTTGACTCTAATTCCTTCTCCTTTTGCTGGTGATCCTTTTTATAAGTCCTTCAAGCCTAGGCTAGATAGCTTAATTTTACTCACAATTATGTAGCTCATGTAGTGGGAAAAGTGATTATGTAAATATTTTATCTGTGAGACATTGTAATTTTCACATTAATCTGATCCATTTTAATTAGTATTCTCATTTATATTCCTTGTTCCAATTCTTATGCTTGAAATTTGTGATGTGTGCATGTTTAATATGTTTCTGCGCCTGCTTAGTAGTTGCTGGAATGTATTATAATTGCCCTGGACTGCTTGATTGAATGTGTTGTTGGCCATACTACCTACTGAGTGATTCGCCTGGTGTGTATCTACTTTGTGCATGTTTTTTTCTTGAGTGTTACTACAATATCTTAGGGGCTTTAAGATAGTTGTTATACCTACCTTAATATTGGTAGTGATTCCTATCTCATGTGCATCAATACATATGAATTTCCCAATGTCATTTCTCACACAAAATTCGTAGGAAGTTTCTCGTAGGCTAGATCTATAGGCTCCATCTATATTACATTTCACCCAACTAATGTTTGGTAATTTTCATCTGAAGACCTTGTAGTATAACTTAGGTTTACAGTGCTTAAGGTAGCTTACAATTTCTTCATAAGGGGAAGATTTCTCATGAACTTATCTTTCAAGCCCAAAATCAATAAATGAGAAACTTTCATGCAATTTCCTTTGGAAACATAACTTCACTAAATCAATAGGTGCATGTGATACTAAGCATAAACAACATTATAAGATTCACACGTAAAAATAGGAATCAAAACCTCAATTGTTAAAGAGCTGAATTCAAATATCAAGATCTATGAATATATCATTTAGATGTAATGATTTCTGACTTAATTGAGATGTAGGACATGAGTAAGGACAAGTCGAACACTATGAGTAGCCTTACATATCTAATCATGAAGGATTTAGAATGGAAACTTTGGTGGAGACTTTATTTATCTTGAGCTTGAGGAGGAACATTAGCTTTTTGTTGGAAACCATTGATCTTGGAACCTTGGTGTTTGCTCTTGATAAAAGAAACTCTTTTTTCAAGTTCCCTATCACTACAATATTGAGTCTCCCCCTTCCAAATCACTTCCAAAGTCACACAATCTATAAACAAGAAAGTATTCACAATCACTTTCCAGAAATAACAACACCGACAATAATTTCCTTGAAAGGTGGGTCAATCAACACAATACCCAATTCAGAAAATAAGGTTTGAATCCAAAATTTAATAGTTGAAAACATTACTCAAGGCTTTAGGAACTCATTAGGGAAAATCTTTTTGAAATAGGACTTGACATCAGTTCACACACTCCATTTTAGTTAAGAACTTGGTTTCTTGAAAAACCTCATCATTCACCAATCAAACCCTCATATTTTGATGTTAAAACACTTAATTAATCAATGGAAAATGAAGGTTTAGGATCAAGAACACTTACCAACTGATCTAGCATAGAAAATCCTTTCAAAATTCGCCACCAAGGGTTCCCCAAGTTCAAAAATTGTGAAATGGGACTTAAGCCTCGAAATTTTTACGCCAAAACCCTCTCAGGTGACGCTTAAGCCAACAAGGTTCCGCTTAAGCAAGCCCCACAAAAGCTGGGGTCTCGCTTTTTCAACCAGGTTCCACTTAAGAAAACATTTCTAAAGCAAAATATGGTTTGCTTAAGTAAACCCCGCCTAACAGGCCAGGTTGGCTTTTGTGAACCACGTTTCGCTAAAGCGAACCAAGTTTCGCTTAAATGAAGGAACTCTTATTACATTCAGTTTGAGATGAAAGGACATCAGATAGTCTCATTCAAAGAAATAAATATAGGTAATGTACTCTATCCAATACTTAGACAACTTAGGCGAAAGGGGCTAAGGGGACAACTAGATGATTAAAGATCAAGAAAGCGGATGCAACTGCAACACTAGAAACAATATCAGCCAAAACAAAACACTGAAAGGACCATTGAGATTTGTTCAGAACCCATGTACACAAACCACCTATGCAAATAAATTATACTTGATATTTTGGACTCAATAGATCCGTCAAAATATGGATCCTAGGTCTCTTTGACTCAACATCCGTGAAAACGACAAGAAACTAAATCATGTTTAAAAAGGTTAAAACAAGCTCGGGGCCTCTCAAAAATCAACCAAGACCTCAACCAGGCCTAAAATCATCCCCCGAATCTAATGGAACTCATTCGAGCATTCAAACCCCATATGTTGACCAAAGTCAATCCAAAGGCTAAATTTCCATATTTCCACAACTTAGAACCTCAAATCCTCAAAAATACTCGAATATGAAACATAAAACTCACCCAAATCAGATTTCACATTTTGGGACTGATGGAATCAATGGAATTCCATTATGAAACTCAGAACTCCAAAAGACACTAAAAGTCACTTTTTAACAACTTTGGCCTTTCAAACTAAAAACTTACCAAATTCTCAATTTTTAATTCAAAGTTCTAAACCAACTTGTTAAAACTCAATAATAGGAGACTCATGGCCAATCACGGGAGGGAAGAATGATAATTTCTATGGTAAGACAAAAAATGAGTGACCAAGTCATCACAATTTTACTCACAATTATGCAGCTCATGTAGTGGTAATAGTAATTATGTAAATAACATATTTATGAGACCTTGTGATGTTCACATTAATGTGATCCATGTTGATTGGTATTCTCATTTATGATCCTTTTTCTAATTCTAATGCTTGAAATTTGTGCTTTGTGCTTGTTTAATTTTTTTTTTTTTTTTGCATCTTCTTGGTAGTTGTTTGAATGTATTGTAATTTCCCTTGCCGGTTTGATGAATGTGTTTTTTTTCCACACTATCTTCTAACTGACTCGCCTCCTTGAAAATGTGATGAGCTTCTACCTATAATTGTCCCATTTATTGTTGTATCTCCTCCATTATTGTTTTTATGTCCTTTGGAATTTTTCACTCTCTCATTAGCATTCTTTTGAGGCTGAGAGAATCAATATTTCGAATGATGTTTTTTTCTTGAGTGTTACCGCAATATCTTAGGGGCTTTAAGATAGTTGTTATACATATCTTGATGTTGGTACTGATTCTTATATCATGTGCATCAACATATATGAATTTTCAATGTTATTTCTCAGACAAAATGCATAGGAACTTTCTCGTAGAGTAGCTCTATAGGCTCCGTCTGTATTACATATCACCAAACTAATCTTTGGTAATCTTCATCTTAATACCTTTTAGTATAACATAGGTTTATAGTGCTTAAGGTAGCTTACAAGTTCTTGACGAGTGGTAGATCTATACTTATTTGAGACCTATTTAATTCAACAATTAGTGTCCACAATGCCTAATTATGTCCTATTCTAATGATATTTTGAAGATTTTCATCTTTGAAGGCTAAGGGACAAGGAAATGATGAATATTTGGAAGAAAAACCAAAAACGTGGAAAGAAGAGTAAACTCTACTTTGTTGATCGCCTAACAAGATATGCGGCTATCCCAAGACCTCACCCAAAGTGATAGTTCTCAACACTTGACTTGATTGAGGCAGGTCGACGAAGACGAATCGAAAGGAAGACTTTAATGATCTAGTCTACTGACATTTAAACACCGAATGTATAAGTTAAGAGAAAGGCAAGCTAAGAAGCAAACGGTGATCCTCCAAATTAGTTTGTCAAGCCAGACTAACATCATCATAAGGTCACACAGTGAATTTTGGGCCCAATTTTGGGGAGCCATACATAGCCCAAACGAGAGAGATTTTAATGAAAGGGAATTTTAGTTAGTCTACAGCTGAGAGTTTTCCTTTTTTTAGAGAGAAATATTTTTCTTTGTAAATAAAATCTTTAGTTTGTGGGTTATCAACTTTTGTACTAAAAATTTACAATTGGAAGTGGAAATCAAAGTTGGTGTTGCATATAATTATTTAATTTTATCTTATCCATGATTTCTATCATGAAAGGTATAATTTCTTTACACTTTGTGATGGGTAACTAAAACCTCAAAGACTAGGGGTGTAATTATGGGGTTGGTTGTTGATTTAAAATAGTGAGTATTGTGTATTTCTCTATTTTGTTGTTGTTCATCCATGGATTTGGGCTAATAAGCATGGGGTTAACTTATGAATTAAGGTTGCAAACTTAATCATACTTCTGATCTCCGATAGATGCTCGAAAGAGATTGATTGGAGTGGCTAATTAGTTTGATACTTGCAATTTAGGTTTGATGACTGTTGTTCGCTTGAAAAAGAGATTATGGATCCGATCTATTTTCTCTAATTCAGCTCCAAAGAGAGAACTATGTGAGGTAATAAGTTGTTTAGTTATGCACATAGATGAGACCAAAAGGAGATTTTATGAGTTGATACTATGTTAGAAAGAAGATTAGTATAATCTAAGATGACCCATTCTATCCATGAATGTTTAGCACTGTTGTGTAACACAATTACCCCCCCCCCCCATCCCCCGTGATTGCTTGTTACTTGAATTTCTAAAGTTTTAGTTTAATTGTGAACCTTGATCCAAAAACCCTTTCTTGTAAATTTGGTGGAATCATCCACCCATTATTCTTAATTGCTGCAAATGAATTAATTTACATTCTCAATTTCTTGATAGAATTCCTTGCACTATATCACTCTCTGTGGGATTCGACCTTGACTCTTAGTTGGGTATTTTTATTGACGACAATCGCTTACCTTTGCATTTGTTTTAGAGAGTAGTTTGAGAGTTATCAGTTCTCCCCATTGTGTTGGAAGTGAGATCCAAGGATGTTTATTTTTGTTGTACAGGTATATAGCTCACATGCTTTCCATATCTTCTGACAGTCCTCCTCTTTGATTGACATTGCTTTAAATAGTCTTTGTAACTTCGTAGAAGCGGACATTTACCACCATTTTATGATAAGTTCTTGTAAATGCATTCTAGAAATATTTAAACTTGAACATGAAGCAAAGTACTTCCACATTTTATGAATTGTGGAAATCAGTTAGAAATAAATGGCTCATTGTTTCCAGCTTGTAGTTTTCAGAAAAATAACATCTTGATGCAATGTTCATCTACATTCTTAAAGAGACAGATTTTGAATGGCAACCCTTTTATCCAGATGTTTGACATCCAATCCCTATTCTCTTTCTCTTTCCTCATTAATTTATAAGCTAATTTCACTATGAATTCCCCTTTTATGTCTTTCATCCATTAAACTTGATCTCTTTCTTGGTTCATCCACAATGTGATTTGTCATATCCTCGGAAAATTTTTGAAGTAATTTCTTTGTAATCCACAGGCCATTGTTGAAGAAATTCTTGGCTTTCAGTTCCTCTTTTGGTGAGCCAATATCCGTTGTAAAAAAAAACAGTGCACCTGATGTAAGGTTAAAATAAATATACTTAATCATTATTTGTATTATATTTAATCTTTTCAATATTTTTTTGAGCATAAATTATAAAAATTATTCTTTTTTTGTGTATTTTATTTGTAGGATTAAAATGGCGTAAAGATGAAGAAATTTAGAACATAAATGAATACAAAAATAAAAAATCATATAAGAAAATCAAGCAAGACAGCTTAATGGAATAAAGTTAATAGAATAGTATATATATGTATATATATATATATATATATATATATATATATGCGCAAAGAACAGCAATTTGTCACATCAAATTACTGCCACGTGGCAGTCACGAAAGACCAAGCTATATGTTGAGACGGTTACAACAAACATGAGGTGGTGCTACGTGGAAACCTAATTCCTTTGGGCTTTTGGTTTCCCAATTTATCTTGGACTCCATTACATCCTTACTTTAGTTAGGATTTCTATATATATAAATAAGGGGAAAATTTTAAAATGTTAATATTGTGACATTTAATAGGATTTTTTAGCCACACTTTTAATATTTATTTAAAATGTCAATGTTTTAATTTGTTATGTATTTGATTACATAGAAAATACCCTTCGAAGTATGTAACATATCAAAAAATTAAGATAAAACCCCTCATGGATTGACGAGCATCAATTTTTGAAGTTAATATCCATGTCTGTCATTATTTTTTCACAGATTGATGGAGTCTCACCAAAACGTGTGTATTCTAGTGTAGGAGACTTCGAATGGAGAGCGACTTGAATCTATAGAAAATAGACCTGAAGTCTACTACATATCCAAAAATAAAAGTCAAAGTCCTCATGATTGACCAAAAGTATTTTTTAAAAAAGTAAGCAATACAATCGACCTTGAATTTGGACAAAATTCATGAGTTCACTTCTCTTTGTATCTTCCCTTTTCTTGTAGGTTTACCTGATTGTGTAAATGACCTTTATTTCAGACTTATCAAATGCAAAGGATATCTATATGACTGATGATATACTGCCGGCGGGTTACCTCTTGTGGCTAGGTGAGAAAGATGTTTGTAGTAGTCTTTTTCAAATTTTGTGATGAAATATCCTTATCTCTTTGTGTCTAATAATTATATTTTAATACTATATTTTGTTTAAAAGATGGTTTGAAAATGTGATTTACTAACTTATTTTTTGTATGAAATCTTACAATTAAAAATTTGTAATGTTTATTTATTCATGCATATTCTCTTGCGTCAAATTTGAGTAAATATTATATCAATTTATATACATTTGTTTAAATCTAAAGATATGACAATATCATATAGTCGAATAACCTTTTCTTAACACCAGAGAATTAAAACGTATTTAATACCAAATGTCATTACATAATTAATACGAATATCATACATAAGAACTTAATTAAATAAGTTTCATAAATATGAATATCATTCTTGAAATAAAATTTTAAAATTGCATACCCAAAAAAAAAACATAATTAATTAAGTTTCATAACAATAGCATACCTAAAAATAGATTTTATACCTATGTCATTCCAAAAAAAAAAAACAAACATACTTTAATACTAGTGACATATTATGCCTAAAACAGATTTCGTACCAATGTCATACCAAAGAATAATGTCATACCATAAAATATAATTAAAATAAGTTAATATCAATGTCATAGATGAATTTATAGTAATTCAAACAGTTGTATACATAATAAGTTAAAGTATCCAAAAAAGATTAACTATCTCCAAGCTAATTCCGACAATCCGAAATGAATATGAAAGAAGTGAGTAAATTCCTAAGGGTCACAACCTCCTAATTATAGATGTGGCATGCTTCAGACTGATTACTAGGACTCTACTGACACGGCTTCACATACTCCCTAGGACTCTTGAACTCTGTGCTCTGATACCAAGTTTGTCATGCCTCGAGCCTACACCCTGGTCAGGACTGGCACTCAAGAACCATTGATGGCCCCAAGCGAACACTTCCTTGGCTTACTTACTCAGCAGAAGACTCAACTCAACATAACTGTACTTTTAAAGTAAACTGAAAGCTCAAAGTTAACTAACAATGTATTAAAATAACATTCACTGGCCAAAGTGGCAACTCAAGTCTCAACATAGTAGAATGAAAATGAAAAGACTAAAGACCTAACATCTGATTGTCTATGAAGCCTCTAACAACTGAGATGGACATCATGACAAGAACCACGACATCCTAATGAACTAAACATATGGAAAGCAATAAAAGGGATCCTCCGAAATAAAGAAGGCTCACACACAACTCTGGAGCTCAACTAGAATCAACGATGCACTGGAAGCTGATCCTGGTTACCTATATCTGCATCATAAAAAAATGCAGACCAAATGGCATAAGTACATTGAATGTACGAGCATGCGTGGGGAAATCTAAAATAAGACATAAACTTGAAAGGAATTGAAAGAACAAACCTGGTCTCAACGCAACTGAACTGAACTGAACTCATTTCAATATAAAGCAATAATATAAATGCATTATAAAGAAAAGCTTTTAAAACATATATGACAACTCTGTGTATTTAAAAATACAATAGCAACTCTGTGTGTATGCAAAGATACAATATGAAATCTAGAATGTGTATAAAAATACAATTTACTTCTGTGTATATAAGAATACAAAATACTGTTGTGAAAGTTTCTCTAACTGACAACCATCACTTAAAAGCTATTGTGATGATACAATGTTTTACCTCACGCTGCTAAGGTCGTCCTATACCTTGCCGAGGATAAAGAACCAGACTACTAAGTGGATCCATGATTAACGTTTCAAGGATACTTCTTCCAATTATAAGTGTCAAAGATCGCTAGTTAGTATAAAACCCAACTAAATGAGTTGGGGTCGAAACCCACTGGGAGCGGTACGTGTTTAAGATTCAATAGGAAAGTGTGAACATGATCAAATCAGTCATAGGAATAGAAATTATTGAATAAAGACATCATTCAAATCAGGAGGTAACAAGAATGTCAAATGGGGGGGGGGGTTTGGTTTGAAATTATCAACAACAAATAGTGGTAAACAATACGAAATAGCAATAATGAGATGGGTTCTTGGGATACGATTCGATTATAGGCTAATATAGACAAATGGGAAATTGCAACTATTAGAAAACAACTAAATATTAGTGAGTAAGCTAGACTATAGAGGAGGTAAACTTTCTCTCGAACAATTTACCCCGAATCAAGTCGATTTCTCTCGAACATCAACAAGCATGCAATATAAAGATAGCCCACACCTTAGTCCATTCACTTTGTCGAGCTGAATGTGTGGAATTGGGTTTAGGATTCACTCTCTCGAGTTAAACCCATGACAACCCAATACCTACAGACCATCAATCAATAATCTTAGTTTTCAAAACCTCTCTCTCGAGCAAGCCAAAAACACAAGGGTAGAACTGCATTTGCAACTACAATTCTTAAATTAGACCATAATTAATGATTGAACTCACTTATAAATAGCATTTGAACTAACAATTAGCAATACCCATAAACTAAATCAGCCCATAATCACACCCCAAAAATTGGGGTTTTAGCAAGATATTATAAAAAGATAAAAATCGTTAACAGTTGAGTTTCCATCACCTGGGTAAGATTGATTTCGTCTTTACAATGGTCCAATTCAAAGAATCTCAAAGACCCACTTTCAATTTCTCAAAAGTGAAAAACTACAATTCTTCAAAGGTAAGGAAAACTAGAGAAAACATGTCTCCCAGTTCAAAACTTAATAATAGACTAAGAAATTATGATATTAGATACTAAATTAAATGTTCAAAAATGTATTTATAGTCACCAAAAATCTGTTGTGAAGAGTCACTCGGTGAAGTAAGTCGGACTCGTCGAACCACTCAGCAATATGCCCTTTGGTCATTTCCATCGCCCTTCTGCCTAGGCCTTCAGCATCCTCAAGGTTTGTAACTTTGGGCGATCCAACACTGCATCGTGGAACCACTCGGCGATCTGCCGACTGCTCCTTTCTCTCACCAACTTGGTTCTTTCCTTCAGGGCTTGACACACTGGAACTTTAGGCGGTCAAATAGCCCTTCGGCGACTCACCAAATGGACTTGGCAATCACCAGGTTTGCTTTTCTTCATTCTTTCAGCTCGCTTTGTTATTTTTTGCAAATTAGTGTCCTTGCTTTGTTCCTTAATCCATATACCTAGAAATCAAGGGTTTTACATCAGTTATTGGCACAAAATAAGCATTTGAGGACACTAAATCTATATAAATAAAGCCCTAAATAAGTCCCAATCTTGGACTCATCAACACCCCGAGCTTAAAATTTTGCTTGTCATCAAGTAAAACTCAAGTTCAGCAGTTCAAAAAGGATGTCTCAAACAGTGCTACAAAAGACTCAATCATGAACGCACACAACAAGACTCAACTTACTCATGCAAGGATCAATTGTGCACTCAAAGATTCAAGTTATGCCTCACTATTATCAAAGACTCTCAAGTTCACAATACTTGCTTCAAATGCAAGTTCAAGCTTAACAAAGGAACTCAAATGCCCTCACACAAAGATGATTCCATATTCACACACAATGGTTCAACATTTTATAGTTCTGGAATCACATACAACTCTCACACTCATAAAGATGAATACATGCATGACTTCACCCATAGTTTTGTTCTTATTTTCCAATCAACATTCGCTTTAGCTCACTCAAGATCAAAAAGATCTTTTCAAGGCATGTAATGGGGCTGAGTGTACAGGTATGGTCATTTAAGCTAAGTGGTTGCTATCCTCATGAAATGTGCTGTGAACATTACTTTCTTTCCTTTTCTTAAACATTTTTACTCATGCTCAAAAATTCACCTCGTTATTCACTTCTCATGGAATACCAAACACCCCATTCTTTTCCAACTTTCACAACTTTATTTCTCAACTTTTTCGTTCTTTTTCTTTTTCATTCTTCCTTTCTTTTTTTTCTTTTTTTTTTTTTTTTTGTATGGAGGGGTTCCATCTTTTTCAAAAACCATGGATAAAGGGGGACTTCTTTGCACTTCTTGATTTACCTTCTCTTTTCACCACACCCCCAACTTAGGCTTTTGGCCTAAGTTAGCTATTCAAACAAACTACACTTCATGAGGATTATGGGTGAATGGATAAATAGGGGTTACAATTGCATCAAGTTTCTTCCAAGAAAAGGGTAAGGCTCAAAGGTGCTCAAGAAAAGTTCACACTCACAAAATTGGCCACAAAAGAGGTATATTGTCAAATTGTTTCACTCTTCAAAATTGTTTCCTAAGAACATTTCAAGAGCTTGCATCACTTAGTCAACTGGACCAACAGGGTAAATTCTAAGTGTCATCACACAAGGTTCACGGTAAGCTCATCACACAAGGCATTGACATCAATATCAAACAAGACTCCACACTTTCTCTAGTGTGCAATGTTCATCAGTAGAGACTCATTCGACAATCGGCTAGTCACAACGAGATGCAAAAAGTTTACATATTATCTATGCACCTTTATTTCGCCTCATCGTAGCCGCACATTCATTTTTGTTCAATTAAGAGCACTATTCATATCACAGGTATTGATCTTTAACGTCACTCAAATTTGCACAAGAACAGCCAAATCACACAGAAGAAGATGTGGAAATTTTTTTCAGAAGGTTTAGAAACCATTTGCATTCAAAATACGAAGCCACAAGCTCAAACATCCACAAAACATTGACAAAACACAATTTACAGCACAAAAACCCAATATATATGTATATATATATATATATATATATATATATAATGATAATCACAAGAGGTAGGTATGAAAATACCTCACCCCACCACAAATAAAAGCAATTGTCCTCAAATGCAACTAAGAAACTAAAAAGTCAATAAAGATGACAGAGAGAGAGGTAAAGAAGGGTCCTGGCAACACAGTCGCTCTATCTGTCGGGGCATCAATGCCCGATGTAGCATCACTACTATCGGCTTCACTAGGGTCAGCCATGGGTGTGTCTGCCAATGAGATCTGCACAACTGAATCTACCTTAGTCTGCTCAATCTCTGTAAGGCACTCATAAGAAGCCTCCTCATCAACACCAAGTTGTTCCTCAATAGTCTTAGCCTCGGACTCAGCAGCAGGCACCTCCTCAACTCGAACCTCATCTTCGGTAGTAGCTGGAGGCATATATATATTAGCTGACATGTCGAGGAGCTCCACAATCCCAAAAATTATGGACATATATGTGGAATTTAGCTGGTCCACATCCTTCCTCAGCTCAACAATGACGGCATTTAGAGCCGTCACCTCCTCGGTGGCCCCTTGGCCTCGCTCACATACCGCTATCCTTGCCGCAAGGGCATCAATGGACACACTAAGAGGTGTCACTGCAGCAGTGAGGGCCCTCTCAATCATCTCGGGAATGGTGGCCTCAAGCCTGAAGGCATGCCTATCAGCAGAGTGGGTGAGATGCCACATTTGTAATATCGTAGCTTGGGTGAGTAGAAGCCGGGAAGCAGCAGCAATAGACCTAGGAGGAAGGGGAGCTGTAGAGGAACTGGGAGTCACAGAAAGAACATCACTAGATATACCTGAAGGCTAGGTGACGGATTAGGCAATACTACCTCTGCAAGTAGTGTATCAGTATCAAAAACTTGGGAGGTGTCCACTGGGGCTGCCTTCTTCTTCTCTGCCTCATCCTATAAGTACTCTACCTCAATGCATCGAATATCGATAGAGGATATGGGAATTACTTCCACATCTTTCTTCTCATCTAGAGGCACCCAAGCCCGTCTGTACAACTTGGTGATCAACACCGGAAAAGAAAGGGAGGTTTGGCGCTACTTAGCCCTCATGACCATCTCCAATGCAATGATCATATCCAAGTTCAGCTTTGTCCCATCAATGATGCAACCAAGACAAGCTGCTTTCGTGTGACGGAGGATAGATTCATTATAGGATGGCATTATCGAACTAGTGATGAAGCCAAACTAGTACCTCGCTGCTACATTGAGGTACTTCTTTTCAATGGGTGCTCCAACCTCGATCTATCTAGGAGTACCATTAGATATCGGATGAGCTAACCACTTTTTAATATTTTCCAACATTTTTGTCCGGATCATGTATTGGCAGTCATCCTCAATTTCTATTGAACACTGCAGAACTGCATTGATAGCATCACTGTCACACTTCACTTTGTTGCCCCTAACAACCACGTAATAAACCGACATGAATTTAGCAGCCTGTTTCTTCCCTTGTTGCACTAGGGCTCCATAAGCAGTGTAGAATTCCTGGACCCAGTTTGGAATATAAGAGCCACAGGGTCTAGTGAATATTTGGAACTTGTAGGACCTCAGCAGCTCATAATCTCCGGGTGTCTGTCTATTACTCCATCAGTAGACAGCCTCTTCTCCTCAATGATGGTCCTCAATTCCTCAGTCTTAAGTTTATTCATAGACTAGGAAGGAGGACCCTGTGTAGGTGGTGTAGGGACCATAGCCTGGTTTGGAGCGAGAAGAGAAGTTTGAGTCTTTGGCACCCTGATCCTAGATGGATCATGCATCCTCTTGGAACACAGTTCAGTACTCCATGTCATCAATATCTCATCATCCTCAGGCTCACAAGTGGTAGCCCGAGGATCCAGGTGCTCACCCTCTGTCTCAGAAGTGGTGAGGTGAGTGGCATATATCCCGTCATTGTCGGAGCTGACCTCCGGTGATATAGGAGCAGGTGCCTTGCCTTTCCCACCAGTGGTAGGATGTTTTGTCGCCCTTGCCCGGGATGCAGCTGCATCCTCATTTTTAGTGATTCCCTTTGCCCTCTTGTGGGGCGGTATGTCTCTACCTGCTACTTTTTTTCTATCAATATCTGCAAAACACACCAAAAAGAGTTAGAATCATTCAAGAAATATTATAGAAAAATAGGTTGCACGCAGACTCGCCGAATCGATCGGTGAGTCGCCGAATCACTTTGGCGAGCTAGATCGGGCTTGCCGAAAGGATTGGCTCAAAAGTTTTCTAGTAAAATGGCTTGTCGCCAATGGGAAAGGTCTTTCGGTGAATCCCTCGATATCATTTGGTGAGCACAGATTAGCCCGCCCAAAATTACAGTTCATTTTAAGGGTTAGGGGCGCAAAAAGGGCGATTAAAAAAGACATTCGACACGCTTAGTGCACTCTGCGAACTCAAGATTCTCACTAAAAGTTATAGAATCTCACTCAAGAAAATCACAAAATAAAAGGTAATCTAGGAGACTTTGGCGAACCGCCAAGTGGTTTGGCGAGCTCGTCCGAGCTCGCCAAACTGCCCAACGTGCCATTTTCAACCCCAACTTCCAAAATCAACCTCACAGCCCCTGATAACAAAATCAAACCATGAACTTATTCAATTTAATCTAGTCCCATAAGACCCACGCCACTAGGGTACTCAGATTTTACTCGACTTGACCCAACAACAATTAATCGCAACCCAATAATTTATGATCAATTTTAAGGCACTAATTTTAGAAAATCAACAACTTAGGCAATTTAGGCATGATATTGACATTAAAACAGACACACAAGCACACATTTACAATTTTAGAGAGGCCCAGCACACGCCAACACAATTCATAACAATGCAATTGAGTTTAACCGCTAATTATGAGTTTTAGGGTTTGGAAAACCAACCGTTAATGCCGAATATATGATTTGAAATGCTAGGCGGCAATGATTTCCAACTCCAAACATAAGATCAACGACCAAAAATAAAGAAAATGTGAGAATATAGAAAATATAAAGTGCTGGTGTGATTTTGTGAATTTAAAAAGTGAGGGAATGTGAAAGAGTTTGAAAATTTAAACCTTTGGCCTTTTAAAAACCGTCCAGTTCTCACCCTTTCGGCGATGTTAGTTTACTTTGCCGAACCACTCGGCACTTACCTCAACGAGTTTTACAAGACCTCCAGTTAATGTAGGGGTCCAAACGGCGGACAAAATCGGGATCACCGACCTGTCGACGGTTCGCCGACTAGTTCATGGGCCCATCGAGTTTTACAGACTCCAATTTCATAATTTCTTGAGTCCAACAGCGGTCCAAGTCGGGCTCGCCGATCGGAATCTTCACTCGCCAACCTCCATTTTTGAAGCATATTCCACACTTCAACCTGCACAATCAACATATGATTATTCCAGAAACAAAAAGAAAGCAAATAAAAACTTAGGTTTCCTCCCAAGTGGAGCCTTAGTTAACGTCGTGGTACGATGCAAGTCCTCACTCAAGCTTCATTCTTAGGGTTTGTCAAAGTATCAATAGGCAACCCCCTTGCTGTCTCGGAAATGGGAAGAAATTTGACCCATTTGGGTCTCCAACTGCTTGATAGAGACGGAATGAGAAGTCATCGTCTGGTTAAGTATTGAGACATTCTCTTTTATCTCTTTCAATACTTTGTAGTGATCTTCGACTTTGTGGAGAATGAGTGAGGGTATCTCTTCTACTTGTCCACCGTCGTACTCCTTGGACTTTCTACGTTCATGAGGGGGAATGTACCTATCTTTCTTTTTGTACGGTACTTTCAATTCCATGATCTTTCTGGCCAAGAGATCTAGCCGAGTCAACAGTTTGACCAAGACCTTGTCCTTCTCTATCTCCTTGTTGATCTTAGTTAGTTGATCAAGGAGTTGGGCTTCTATTGCATAGGTTGTCGGATTAGACCACACGGAGAAAGTTGGTCAGTCACTCCTCTATTCTCAAGACCAAGACCTCTATAGAAGCAGTCCAGTAGCATCCTATCTGGGATTCCATGAGTTGGGCATTACAGCAATAGTGTCTTAAATCTCAGCCACAACTCATGGATTAACTCACCCTCCAATTGCTTGAAATTTAGGATGCTATCCCTAAGAATCGTCATATTTGAAGAAGGGTAGTCCACTTGGTTACCGTTGCTAGAATACATGCTCCTTTCCTCTTTCCTGAACAAGCAACATGAAAACCAAAAGAAAAAATAAGTAGATTCAACTAAGACTAAAAAGAACAAAATTCATCTTCACCAAAATAATCTTAAACAACACCACTCCCCGGTAGTGGCGCCATTTTGATTAACGTTGCAAGGACACATCTTCCAATTCTAAGTGTCAATGATCACTAGTCAGTATAAAATCCAACTAAATGAGTTGGGGTCGAATCCCACAGGGAGTGGTACGTGTTTAAGCATTTGCAACTACAATTCTTAAAATAGACCACGATTAATGATTGAACTCACTTCTAAATTGCATTTAAACTAACAATTAGCAATACCCATAAACTAAATCAACACAAAATCACATAATCACACCCAAAGAATTGGGGTTTTAACTAGACATTATAAAAAGATAAAAATTGTTACCAAATTGAGTTTCCATCAACTAGGTAAGATTGATTTCTTCTTTACAATGGTCCAATTCGAAGAATCTCAAAGACCCACTTTCAATTTCTCAAAAGTGAGAAACTTCAATTCTTCAAAGATAAGGAAAACTAGAGAAAACTTGTTTAAAACTTAAGAATAGACTAAGATATTATGATATTAGATACTAAACTAAATGTTCATAAATGTATTTATAGTCACCAAAAATTTGCTACTAAGAGTGACTATGCAAGAATATACTTAAGACGACATCTTATTTCATGAATCTAAATCAAGAACCCCTCAACAACTCCAACAATCAAGAACCTAATAGAAACCTCAAACAAATCCATCAAGAACTCAATTTCTAAACCTTTATGAATATAATTCGCTGAAATAAATCAAGGTTGGCGCGTGGGTTAACTAACCCAACGCTATGTGATCTCACATAATTCATGGGGATAACCCTATGACGAAATCCACAAGCAATTCTTCAAGAACTTGGTGATTCCTTGCTTCTTCTTGTCTTTTCTCCTCTTCTTTTCTCTTCTCTCAAAACAATAACTTATTTTTCAATAGCGCAAACTGAATCCCATTAGTTGAGGCCCCAACTTAATTATCAAAAATGAATTTAATTTGTTGGGTAGTGAAAAGACCACAATTCTAAAATCTAGTTTTGACTTTCCTTATCTAGATAGTGCAACTTCAAATGGACATATCTCACTCTTAATAACTCGAAACTGAGCAAATCAGCAGCGTTGGAAGGATAATTCAATGATCTTTCCTATGGTATCTTGTAGCACACCTAACTCACCTTGAGTTAGGAGTTATGGTCATTTGAAGTTGACCCAAAATTCATACTTAACTTTGTCAAACTTTCCAAAGTTGATTATTTCCAAAAATGGTTTCTTTCTATTTTCTAGTTCTTTCTAGCTGTGGGGTGTTACAACGATCTAGCATTTGATCCATGAACGACATTGGGAAGTTGTCCATCATATAGCCCTTTTAAACCTCTTCAATACAGATACCAGAACCTTTATTTACCCTTCACTCAAGTCAACATCAATAATAATGGGCAAGGTGTTATTTTGTCCCAAGAATTTATACTGTATGTGGAATAGAAAGACCTTAAGTTCCTGTTTTGGAGGCTCATCAACAGACAGTTTTGCAGGTGGGGTGTCACGATTCTTCATGCCTAATTCCAACCGTTTTGGCTTGAAATGAAACTCGAACCTATCAAGTGTAGCAACTAGCTCATCATACTCATCAATGCCATCACTGTCAAAATTTATCATCACTACTGCTAGCGCATCAACACTTAACCTTTCCTCAATAGACACCTCAGATTCTTGCCCCTCAATATAATTCACCACTTATACCGATTTAACATCACTTTCATGCTTCGTAGACTTACAAATGTTAAAAATTACCTCTTTATTGTTTAATCAAAACATCATCTGTCCTCTCTCTATATCGACCAAGGCACACCCAATAGCAAGAAATTGTCTCCCTAAGATGATGGGAACCTCAAAATCAACCTCACAATCAAGTATCACAAAGTCTACTGGAAAGATGAATGACTCTACTTTTACAAGGACATCTTGGAGCACTCCAACGGGCTTCTTCATAGTTCTATCGGCCATAAGTAAATGCATCGCAGTTAGTTTTGGAGTGCCTAAACCCAACTTCTTATAAATAGACAGTGGCATCCAATTAGTGTTGGCCCCCGAATCACGCAAAGCTTTCACAAAGTGTAGCATCCTAATGGTACAAAGAATAGTGAAAGCTCTAGGATCCTCTTTCTTCTGCACAAGTGACCCAGTAGAAATAGCACTACAATGTTGCAGCTTATCACACCCTGAGCCTACAACTTGGGCGGAACTTGCACTCGAGAACCATTGCTAGCCCCAAGCGAACCCTTGGCCTACCTTACTTACTCAGCGGAAGACTTAAACAGAAAAAATAATCACAAATAAGGAAATTATGAAATAAACTTAGAATGTCTTAAAAGAAACGTTCAAACTAGCCAAGATGGCAACTCAAGTCTCAAAACATAAGCCAATAAAATAGTGACAAATGAACTAACTGACTAACTATCTATGAAGCCTCTAATAACTGAGATGGATGTCAGGGCAAGACCCACGACATCCTAATGGACTAAATATTGAAGCAGTAAAAGGGATCCTCCAGAAGTAAGGAGGCTCACCAACAACTCTAGAGCTCAACTAGAATCAACGATGTGCTGGATGCTAATCATCGTTACCTGTATCTGCATCATAAAATGATGCAGGCAAAATGGTTGTCAGTACATTGAATGTACGAGTATGAAAGGGGAATACTAAATAAGACATAAGCTTGAATGGAACTGAAAGAACAAACATGGTCTTAACTCAACTGAACTGAACTCATTTCAATATAAAGCAATACCACAAATAGAATGTAAAGGAAAGATTTTAAATCATGGATATCAACTTAATGTATTTAGAAATACAATACTAGTTTGTGTGTATACAAAGATACAATATAAACTCCAAAATGTATATAAAAATACAAAATACTGCTATGGTAGTTTCTCTAACCGATGACCATCATGTAAGAGCTATTGCGATGATACAACGTTTTGCCTCACACTGCCACGGCCATCCTATACCTTGTCGAGGGTATAGAATCTGACTACTAAGTGGATCCACTAGTCTATACTAAAAAGCACTAAGGAATCATCTAAAAAGTATAACCCTTTTCTACCGATGGTGGCTACATGGTTTATGGGGGCTGGGAGTTGTCTGAACTCTCCTTATATCGGTGGTCGATACTACTCCCAAAATATAATACTAACTCTTATGTTTAAATAAACATACTTCTTTATGTGGATTGAGATAATTTCTCAAAACTTAGCTCAAAAGCTCCTCTTGGAAATCAAAGTTTCCTCTCCTGCTTAATTGTGAATGCATTTACTCTTTTCTGAAAATTAGCTCAAAGGCTCTTTGGAAATCTCAGTTTCCTTTATTATTTAAATGTGAAAACATTTTAAACTCTTTGGAAATACATAGTCCCCATATAATCTTTGACTAAATAAACTTCAACCTTTACTCTTTACTCAACTCAAAACTCAAGTCTTAAAACAAAGTTAAAACATTTGCCAAAGACTTTTGGAAGACTCTATGAAGTTTTCTTGACTTGGCTCTTAACTTCTTTTTACTTGACTCTTTACTTCTCTTGACTTGACTTTTAACTTTCCTTGAATTGAATTATAAATTCAAGGATTGTGATTTGTGATTGGAAAGATCTCATGATGTTTAGGAGTGTTTTTAGATAGTTAAACATGAGTAAAGATCAAGAAATCACTGTCTGGAAGCAAATCTGCGATGCGGAGATGCATTTAAATATTTGGTTGCAAAATAAATTTTGAGGCAGAAAGGTCCATGACGCGGAGAGAAAATTTCATTCCTAAGGAACAGGTTTGCGTCACGGACTTGGTACCCAGATTTGCCCGACTAGTTCCTTCTTCTTTTTCTAACCCCAATTCACCTAAATTCGATTATTTTTCTCAATTTCTCTCTAGATTTAGATACCCAGCATATGTACACAAGAATCTAATCAAACACAACTCTACAATTGACCTTAAACTCTCAAGAACTCCTCAATCTCATCCCAAATTCAAGAACGAAAGCAATTCAAGAACACAACTCAAGAGCATCAAAGTCTCAATCTTTTAGGATGAAAATTATACTGAAATAAACATGTTTGGTGTGTGGGTGAATGAACCCAATGCTATGTGAATTCACATACCTTATAGGATTGAATCCTTGGCGAAATCCACAATCGAACTTGCAAGAACTTGACGAATCTTGAACTTTTCTTTTCATTTCCTCCTCTTTTCTCTTTTCTCAAAGCCCTAGAGAAATTCTCAATTGCGTAAACTGAACTAACTCATTTTAAACACTAAATAATTTACTAAAAATGGATTTAATTAATTGGGTAATGAAAAGACCAAAATACCCCTTTAAAATCCAATTTTGACTTTCCTTATCTAGACAACCCAACTTCAAATGGCTATATCTCCCTCACGCAAACTCGAAACTGATCAAACTCGGAGGCATTGGAAAGATAATTCAATGATTTTTGCTACGATGTCTTGTAGCACACCTAAATCATCCTGAGAAAGGAGTTATGGTCGTTTGAATTTGACCAAAAACTCATACTTAAATTAATTTTGTCAAATTTCCAGATTTTCAATCTTTCCAAAAATGACTCTTTCTAATTCTAGCTCTTTCTAGTTGCAGGGTTTTACAATATCTCCCCCTTGGGAACATTCATCCTCGAATGAGATTATTCTTAGTAGGCTAAGAGTGTAACATCTAACATTCAGCTATGTCACCCAACAAGAAATCTAACACATCAAACATATTAATTAAAGAGTACTAAGAAGAGAATTAGTACCTTAATTTGGGACTTCTCCGGATTCAAAGAGATGTAGATATCTCTTCTTCATATCCTTCTCATCTTCCCAAGTGGCTTCCTCAACAAACTGATATCTCCATAGTCTTTTGACTGATGCTACCTCTTTTGTTCTCAACTTGCGAACTTGGCGATCTAGAATCTGAACAGGAATATCCTCATAAGATAAGCTATCCTTGATTCCAATATCTTAAGTTGGTATGATAAGTGAAGGATCTCCCATGCACTTCTTCAACATGGAGATATGGAACACCAGATGGACTGCTCTAACTCTTAGGGTATCTCTAACTCATAATTTACGTTGCCAATCCTCTTGGATATTCTGTAAGGACCAATATATCGAGGACTAAGCTTCCCCTTCTTACTAAATCTCATAACACCCTTCATGGGTGAAACTTTCAAGTATACCCAAACATCTACTTCAAACTCTAACTCCCTTCTCCTAACATCAATGTAGGATTTCTGATGACTTTGGGCTGTTTTCAACCTCTATTGAATAACATTCACCTTCTCCATAGCTTGATGAACTAAGTCTGGTCCTATCAACCCAGCTTCACCAATTTCAAACCATCCAACATGAGATCTGCATCTTCTCTTATAAAGAGCTTCATAAGGAGCCATCTGGATGATAGAGTGGTAACTATTGTTGTAAGAAAACTCAATGAGAGATAGGTGATCATCCCAATTACCTTTGAAATCCATCACACAAGCCTTCAACATAACTTCTAAAGTCTGGATAGTTCGCTCTGCTTCACCATTTGTTTGATGATGAAAAGCAGTACTTAAGTTCACCTTTGAACAGAAGCCTTTCTGGAATGACTTCCAAAATTGTACAGTAAATTGCGCACCTCTATATGAAATAATAGAGACCGAAACTCCATGAAGTCTTACTTCTTCTTGAATGTATAACTGCATAGTCCTCAGCTGAATGGGTAGTCTTTACCGGCAAAAAGTGGGTTGATTTTGTCATTCTATCAGCAATCACCTAAATAGAATCATGTTGCCTGCGAGACCATGGCAACCCAGTAATTAAGTCCATATTGATCATCTCCCACTTCCATTCTGGAAGTTTTATATTCTGAATCGTACCACGGGCCTTTGGTGCTCTACTTTAACTTGTTGACAATTCGGACACTTAGCAACAAACTCTACAATGCCCTGCTTCATACTAATCACCCAATAACTTCTCTCAAATCACGATACATCTATATGGAACCCGGATGGATAGAATATCTGGATCTATGAGCTTCCTCCATGATCCTCCCTTTGGAGTTCATCCACCTTTGGTACACACAATCTACCTTGATACCTCAATACACCATCTCCCCCTTGTTCAAAAGGCCATTAGGTTTTCCTTGTGAACATTTACCTTCAATTCAAGCAAAATAGGGTCTTGATATTGCTTCTCTTTCACTTCTGACACTAATGATGATTCTGCCCCATTCATCACCACTACTCCTCCTTCTGTGGAATCAATTAACTAAACTCCTAATCGTGCAAGTCTATGCACATCTCTTGCTAGCTCTTTCTTATCTTCCTCAAAATGGGGGGTACTACCTATAGACAACCTTTTCAAGGCATCAGCAACAACATTAGCCTTACCTGGGTGATATAGAATACTCATGTCATAATCCTTAAGTAACTCTAACCACCTCCTCTGTCTGAAATTAAGCTCTTACTGACTAAGCACTTATAAAAGACTCTTGTGATCGGTGAGCACATGCACATGAACACCATAAAGATAATGCCGCTATATTTTCAAAGCAAATACTACGGCAGCCAACCCAAGATTATGGGTTGGGTAATTCCTCTCATGAACTTTCAACTGTCTGTAGGCATAAGCTATAAGTTTGTCATTCTGCATTAACACACAACCCAAACCAACTCTAGACGCATCACAATATACAACAAAGCCTTGCCTACCTTCTGGTAAGGTCAATATTGGGGCAGTAGTCAACCTTTTTTTCAATTCCTGAAAGCTTTTCTCACAAGTATCAAACCATTGGAACTTCACTATTTTCATAGTTAACTTGGTCAAAGGGGACAAAATAGATGAGAATCCCTCTATGAACCTTCTATAATATCCAGTCAACCCCAAGAAACTCCTAATATCAGTTGGAGATGTGGGTCTAGGTCAATTCTGCACTCCTAATCCAGACCGTCGTGAGTGGCACCCACACTAACCATCCAGTGGGAGAACCAAAACTACAACCCAACTAATCAACTTAACCCAACTAATATACATTTAAAGCTACGGAAACAGGTTTAAATAACAACAAAAATGTGGATTTCCCATAAACTTCAAAGGTTTAAACAATTAACTAACCAAACTAATGCGGAAATTCAACCCCTAGAACCTGAAAGTCAATGTACCAAAACTCTACTAACGATAAGTCTAAGAGCAAAGGGTACAACCCCGAAACTAAAAAAACCTTAAAAAAATAGTCTGAGTCTGAAAAGAGTGGACTTAAACAAGAAAGATCCATGGCAGCCTGAAAGAACTAGCTCACCCTTGAATTCGGTCACGCTCATTAGTCACCTAGTTGAAGTCTATCAATAGTCATCTGAATATGCCCTGTACTCAACAAAGAAAGAGCAAGTGCAGTATCAGTACTAACCCACCATGTATTGGTAGGATCACGCGACTATCCCAATAAGTGAAACACATGCAAGTAACCACAACATTATAAAACATGCATATAGTGAACATATACAATATTAGTCATTTTTTCAGGATCAATGTAGCATCCCACATTCTCAATAATACATATTGGTTATCAATTTAGAGCAACATACAGTCTTTCAATATCAATCATCATTAGATATGAACGTAATCATCACAAGTAGATACACAACACAATTCAATGGTCCTCTCACGAAACCCAATTTAATGGTCCTCTCATAGAACCCACACCCAAACTATTAGCATACCGGTACGTGGTATCCAATCCAATGTTTATGCCGGAACATGGCAACCGATCCAATGTTTATGCCGAAATGTGGCAATTGATCCTATGTTTATGCCGGAACATGGCAATCGATCCATATATTTATACCAGAAAGTGGCAATCAATCCCAGTTAGTGTGTCAGATCATGACACCCGCCCATTCAACAAACCACAATCACAATCACAATGTATATTTTCACAATCATACAACAAGAGGTGATTCATGGCATACAATTATTCAATTATCCTCATTTACGATTAGGTGATCAAAAATACAACATTCGCATACATACATGCATTATAATGAAGCAATTACAAACGTATTTCACACCAACATGAAATCACAACCATCACCTACCTCGAAATAAGGTTGAAACCATATGAAACTTGATCCTTCCCTTTCCAAATTTGTTCTGCTTGTTCTTGGTCTACAAACAATCAATATAATACGAGAACCAATAAACAATCACTAATAACCCGAATTACTAACAATTCTTAAACCCTAGATCAAACCCATGGTCCTAATTATCCAATTTAGGGTTGTTTCCACCATGGAATCTATAACAAAACCCTCCCCCATCAATATTTACCCATTTTATTTCGTTCTAAGGATCGAAAAATGTATTCGGGTAGTGAAAAGCATACCTTTAGCCTCAAGAATGGTAAAAAATGAGTAGGAGTGGCCTGGGGTTTGTTCTTTAGCTCTAAAAGTCGAAAAGTGCATAATAAGGTTGTTAGGGGTTTATTAACGAGCTTAAGTCGCGTCAAGCCCGCCACCTAGCTGCAGCGCCCCCGCCAGAGCAACAAAAAGCCCCGCCAAGGTGGCTTGCACGAAACAGTGAGCTCTTTAAAGAATTTCAAAATCTCCATTTCACAACACACCATCATCCCATGACACCCAAAAAATACCTATTCACGCTGAGATTAGTTTTAGGAGTTCTACTCACCCAAATTCAATTCCATAAATTCGTACGGAATCCTTAACATCTTAACTATTCACTCATGTAATCAAATTCATTAATAGATCTCTCATTTGTTACCAGATTTTCCTAGACCTCATTGACTCTGATTTTGTCCAAATCTGGTCTAGGCTATGAAATCTCAACTTACTACAATAGATACCAATTTACCCATCACTCATCCCGGAATAATCAACTAGGAAAGACTGGCTAAAGTAAGGGTTAAGTAGTACCAAAATTGATGAACAACTGGGGATACTTGTCCGCATGTCCTTACCTTTCGGGCATCTAGATCAATAATTTCAACGGTTTCTTTTTCATACAGAAGGTCTTGTTTAACAAAATTTAGTCTCACTTTATGATAAAATCTTCGTCCCCAAACCAACCAATTGAATACCTACACATCCATCCATACAATACCTAAATGAAGTCATCACAATACTCGAGTGATAATTATTGTTGTATGTGCACTTAACTAACAACAAAGCTATTCCCTATAACCACCAAAGTTGATCGTTTACATATCTGCAACTTCTTATCCAGGACTTTGACACAACATCAGGACGAATCCTTTCTCATATAACCATCATAAAATTATAAATCAATACTCGCTACAATGTAAAGTGAACCTGAACCAGTAGGCACACACTCATAATACCCAAATAATCATAGTTCTTATCAACATCTCCTTCTTACAACATAAATTTCCATGAGCTTAAGTTATAAAAATTTGATCTTTAAACATCAGATACTTATCGAGGGATATGTCCAAGCATACAAACCCTTCAACAACACTATCAAAATGTTATATTTAGTATTTGTAGATTACCTCTTAAGAACATTAGAATTGGACCCAGTGATCCCCACATTTAATCACACACAATCAATACATAACCTCAACAACTAGATGAATATTAAGATTTTTGGACAACCATAAATATGCATGGTAGCTTTTCTACAAACTCTCATAAGCAAGGTGGTACATGTAAAACCACTGAAATACTTTACAACTCCAAGATAACACCACATAAGTCATCTGAAATAACCACGTCTTCCCAACTCATCCTACTCAACCAAGAGGACATCACAGGGTCAGTACATCTAATCCACCACTAGAGATCCACCCACAAAACGAAAACACACGAGAGCAAAGCTAGTGAATCATACTCACAATTCTAACAACCATCATAAACACTCTAATCATTTACCTTACTCTAAACCAACACTTTTAAAATGAAAACCTTCCTTAGATACTTTAACAATCAAAATTATTAAACTTTACGACTCAAACCAAGTGTAAGTCCTTTCAAATGTTCAATACCGGATACAATTGATCATTACTCACCTTACCAATTCATACCTTGACAATTACATCATCACGAATGTAGACTTACAATGAAAAATCTGAATTGTAATTTCAACAGTATAACACAATCCCCTTATCTATCAACATTAGCTTATACCTCGAAGATTTTTATGAATTCATAGATCTTCGCTTATCATGGATCGCATCTCTATCAATCTCACAATATCTTCCGCTAACAATTCAATCGTACTCATTTCATAACTCAAAAACAAAAAATCAATTATCATCACATTCGAGCTAGTGTCTGTACACTCTTTTCTCAAGTCTTTTTCAATAGTTTATAACTAATCTGATGGACTTGTGACACTATTAGCATAACCACAACAAAACGAATGAAATCACGTGTCTTTGAACCCAATTATCTACCTCTTTGAAGATACCTCTTTAGCCTATGCAATCAATTACAATATTCTTACTCTCACCTCTCTCTAAAGGCTACAATTCATCCCACTATTTTTCTTCATTATGACTTTAGCTCTTTTAAATTTTATTTGAGTGGTGTTCCACCATCTCTTAAAACTTTTCATACAACCGCTTTACTCACCCAATATTAGAAAACCACGACCTTAGATACTATCAAGTCGTACTTACTATACAAAATTTGCTTAACCAACAATCATATATATAGTTGCATTCAATCACGAACTCATACTACCATTACACTTGGTTAGCCCTTGCTATCACAACATAGTCAACCTTTTCATCGATATGTCATCTCAAACTCAGGTATACCCATCAAATTCAAAAGTACTAGCCCAATTTTTATACGCACTTTCTTACTAAAATACTATAATTACCTTCACCTAAAGATACTCGTTGGGACTTTCTTTATCTATAAGCTTGTCATTCCGGTATCAATCCACTCATTTATGGCTTAAGATAAAATCATCAGCCCTCACACCACCATCCTTCTTCTTAACAAATATGACAGGAGCACCCCATGTGTAAACACTAGGATGATAAAACCTTTATCAAGAAGCCCTTGGATTTGAGCTTTAAGCTCTCACAATTCTGACACCACAGGAATAGACTCAATAGACGGGGATTTGACCTCAACATCCCGAATATGATCCAATTATGTCAAACAATCCTGCCCCACCAGTTTCCTACCCCGTACGAAAGATATGACCATAGATGACTTAGGCTTGTACCCCCTTCCCACTCTAACCTTACCCCACCCGGGATCTCTAGAGTTACCGACTTAGCATTACCATTAAGCACAACATAATAGGGGGACAACCAAGTCATGCCTAAGATTATATCAAGTCAGTCATATCCAGCATAACCAAATCAACCCAACTCTAAAAATCCATAAACATAACAGGACAACACAATATACATGGGTGACTGACTGTTCAACTCGGGTAGAAACATGGATGAGGGCATCAAGTATATCACAAGCCACATCAAATCCCAAGGCAATTGAACTAACACATACGAATGAATAGAACTCGGATCAAACAAAACAATAGCCATTCAGGCACAAACAAGAGTAGCTTTTGTGACCACTGCATCATACCCTAAAACTTGGTCTTACCCAGAAAACATAAAACTTAGCCATGTCCTCATGACGGGCAACCTCATTGCCTAGCTGCACTACTCTTCTACCTGGATTACCATTTCCCTGACCTCCACGGCCTTGTTGATTTCCTCCTCATATGCCCAGGTTCTCCATAATTTTAACACACCTTATAACTTATATTTGATTATTGAACATTTAATTAGATCGCGGGGGTTAGTTCGGGTACGATTCGGGGTCCATATTTATGACTAGGAAAATAAGGGAGACAGGGCTGAGATTCTGTCTTGCCCTGTCCCACACTGGCAGGAGGAATCTCGCGCTGGTGGTCTCGCCTTGGCGGGAAAAGTCTCACCCCAGCAGCCAAAATAGAAACAGAACCCCCTTCCAACAATTTTGCTGGGGTTCTTTTCTTTTCTAAATTCCACAAAGGTTCCCAACTTTACTTAGCAATTTTAGAATAATCCTTATAACTAGGATGATCATTGTCTACCCCTCAGTTAATCCCACAATTCTTAGTCAATATCTTCATTTCACAACGAGTTTCACGATACTCAAGTATTTACAACTTGCATAACTTCAATGACTAGGCCAACATATTGTACATATCAAAGTTCAGGCACATATTTATTGTGCACATAATTACCTCATCACATTCAAGCAATTACAACTTTACATTCGTAGTTAATTCAGACAATCAAAAGCACACATTCAAAGTTTCCAAGATATAGTTCACAGATAAGTCCAAATTGTTAATTAATTATTTCGCTCCATGGATGACCATTCTTGATCATCCATGCATTCACACCACCCCTAGGGCCAGATACCTATTGGAACCTTCTCAGTTTCCAATTTGCTTTGCTTGTGTCACTTTAGCTGGGACTACAACATCTAGTTCACATCGTTGAGATACTAATTGGAATCAAGAAATAGCAATTGGACTCAACTCACACCACAAGAGACAATAGTAGCTAGCAAGCCCCACAAAACTACTAATTTCAATCATAGAACTTGGCCGAACCCAATTCTTAACCGCCTCAATCTTTAACCAATGGTAACCAGACATTAAATCATTCTTAGAGAAAATCGATGCACCTTGAAATTGGTTAAAAGGTCATCTATCCGAGGCAATGGATACTTGTTCTGAATGGTGACCATATTCAACTGTCGATAGTCTATACACATCCTTTTTTGCTAGTGATGGTGTTACCGCTGTTGTTGCTCTAGCTCAAACCATAGAGTGAAGGAGCAAAGATACCAATTTATATCACCCAAATACCAATTGGATTCAAGTCATTGTACGAAAGAGTAGAAAGAAGTGATTTTTTTCTAAAGTCCTATAGCTTCTCGAAGAAAAGTACGGACATCATCGTACCGTTCCACAAGACTCTACTCAACTCATTTTGGTACAATGAGATCAACGAACCTAGGGCTCTGATAACAACTTTGTCACGGCCCAGACCGTCGTGAGTGGCACCCACAGTAACCCTCCGGTGGAAGAACCAAAACTACATCCCAACTAATCAACTTAACCCAAGTAATACACATTAAAAGTTACGGAAACAGGTTTAAATAACAATAAAAATGAGGAGTTCCCATAAACTCCAAAGGTTTAAACAATTAACTAACAAACTAATGTGAAAATTCAACCCCTAGAACCTGAAAGTCAATGTACCAAAACTCTACTAACAACAAGCCTAAGAGCAAGGGGTACAACCCTGAAACTGAACAACACCTTAAACAAATAGTCTAAGTCCGGAAAGAGTGAACTTAAACAAGAAAGATCAATGGAAGCCTACAAGAACTAGCTCACCCTTGAATCCAGTCACTCTCATTAGTCACCTAGCTGAAGTCTATCAATAGCCACCTGAAGATGCCTTGTACTCAACAATAAAAAGAGCAAGTGCAGTATTAGTACACAACCACCGTGTACTAGTAGGATCACGCAGCTCTCCCAATAAGTGATACAATTGCAAGTAACCACAACATTATAAAACATGCATATACCGAACATATATAATATTAGTCATCATTTCAAGATCAATGTAGCATCCCACATTCTTAATAATACACATCGGTTATCAATTTAGAGCAACATATAGTCTTCCAATATCAATCATCATTAGATATGAACATAATCATCACAAGTAGATACACAACACAGTTCAATGGTCCTCTCACGGAATCCAATTCAATGGTCATCTCATGGAACCCACACCCAAACTGTGTAGCATACCAGTACATAGTATCTGATCTAATGTTTATGCCAGAATGTGGCAAACGATCCAATGTTTATGCCGAAACATGGCAACCGATCCTATGTTTATGCCGGAACGTGGCAACCGATCTATATATTTATGCCAAAATATGGAAACCGATCCCAGTTAGTGTGTCGGATCATGACACCCGCCCATTCAACTAACCACAATCACAATCACAGTGAATATTCTCACAATCATACAACAAGAGGTGATTCATGGCATTCAATTATTCAATTATCCTCATTTACGATTAGGTGATCAATAATGCAACATTCGCATAAAACATGTATTATAATGAAGCAATTACAAACACATATCACACAACATGAAATCACAATCATCACCTACCTCGAAACAAGCTTGAAATCCTAAGAAACTTGATCCTTCCCTTTCCGTATTCTTTCAACTTGTTCTTGGTCTACAAATAATCAATATAATAGGGGAATTAATAAACAATCACTAATTACCCGAATTACTAACAATTCTATGAACCCTAGATCAAACCCATGATCTCAATTATCCAATTTAGGGTTGTTTCCACCATAGAATCTATAAAAAAAGAAACCTTCCCCCATCAATATTTACCCATTCTATTACGTTCTACAGATCAAAAAATGGATTCAGGGAGTGATAATCTTACCTTTAGCCTCAAGAATGGTGAAAAACAAATAGGAGTTGCCTGGGTTTCGTTCTTTAGCTCTAAAAAACAAAAAGTGCATAATAAGGTCATTTAGGGGTTTATTAACAAGCTTACGTCGCGTCAAGCCCACTACAGTGGCCCTCACACCGCTGTAGGGGCCCCGCCAGAGCGATAAAAAGCTCCGCCAAGGCGGTTTGCACGAACCAGTGCGCTCTTTAAAGAATTTTAAATTCCCATTTCACAACACACCATCATACCATGACACCCAAAAAATACCCGTTCACGCTAAGATCAGTTTCTAGAGTTCTACTCACCCAAATTCAATTTCGTAAAGTCATACGGGGTCCTTAACGTCTTAACTATCCATTTATGTAATGAAATTCATTCATAGATCTCTCATTTGTTACCAAATTTCCCTAGACCTCATTGACTCCGATTTCATCCAAATCTAGACTAGGCTAGGAAATCTCAACTTACTACGAAAAAGCTTTCTAGCCCTAATTCTTTCCCCATTGACTTTTCCCTAACAACAGAATCAGGTCGTTACAGGAGAACTATTCTGAGATGGCTAGCATGATCTTCCTCATATCTCGAATAGATTAGTATGTCATCAATAAATACGATAACAAACGTATTAAAATAATACTTGAATACTCTATTCATAAGGTCCATAAACGTCGCAGGTGCATTGGTTAAACCGAACGACATGACTAGAAACTCATAATGACCATAACGGGTCATGAAAGATGTCTTTGGAATATCACATTCCCTTACTCTTAACTGATGGCAGCCAGATATAAGGTCTATCTTACATAAACAAGTGGCACCCTGAAGTTGGTCGAAAAGATCATCAATTCTTAGAAGATGATACCTATTCTTGATAGTAACCTTGTTCAATTGACGGTAATCTATGCACATCCTAAGGGAACCATCTTTCTTTCTCACAAATAAGATCGAACCGCCCCAAGGTGAGACACTTGTTCGAATGAAACCTTTCTCTAGGAGATCTTTCAACTGCTCTTTCAACTCTTTCAACTCTGTTGGTGCCATCATATATGGCAGAATAGATATAGGACGAGTATTTGGAAAAAGGTCTATACCAAAGTCTATTTCTCTCTCAAGAGGGACTCTGGGAAGATAATCTGGAAAGGCTTCTAGAAACTCTTTTACTACTGAAACTGACTGAATAGGAGGTATCTCAACACTAGAGTCATTAACTCAGACTAAGTGATAGACACATCCTTTGGAAACTAACTTTCTTGCCTTAAGGTATGAAATAAAATGACCCTTAGGCACTGCTGAACTACTTTTCCACTCTAAGACTGGCTCATTTGGAAACTAGAACTTGACAACTCGAGTTCTACAATCAATTGAGGTATAATAGGCATGAAGCCAGTCCATAGCAAGAATGACATCAAAATCTACCATGTCTAACTCAACTAAATCAGCCATGGTGCTCTTGTGATTGATGGAAATTGTACAATCACCATAGACTTTTGCTGCTAGAATAGACTCACCAATAGGTGTAGAAACACTGAAGGACTCAATAAGTTTCTCAGGAATAACATCAAAATTCATCACAACATGAGGAGTTACAAATGATAAACTCACTCTTGGATCTAGCAAAGCATAAACATAAAAGTAAAAGACCTGGATCATACGAATGACAACATCTGGAGAATCCTCTTGCTCTTACCGACTAGTGATAGCATAAAGACGATTTCCTCCTCCGTCTGCCTTTGAAGTAGCTCCTCTAGATGCAACTCTGTCTGGTGGAGCAACTGAATAATACTAGGCTTTATTGCCCCCATTACCGTTACTCTACTTGCTCTTTGAACACTCTCTCATAAAATGACCATTATGCCCACACTTGAAGCAACCAGTGGAGCCATCACGACGCATCCCTGAGTGGTTCCTACCATACTTAGCACATGCAGGAGGCTTACTAGCCCCTTGTGCTATACTACTTTGAGAATAGGCAGGTTTAGCATTGAAATTCTGACTATTGTACTCACATTTGTTCTTTGGTACATATGCACTAGTAGATGATAAAGCAGGTCCCTTGTGTTTCTGTTGGAAGGAAGACCAGTTCGCATTGCTCTTTTGCTGCCCGGACTCATTTCCAGATGTCTTAGCCCTCTTATTCTTAAACTCTTCTCTATCCCTAAGCTTGTCCTCCTCAACTTATTGCACATGGATCATTAGCCTTTTTATGTCCATATCCCCTATAAGCATAGCTGCCTTGCCTTCCTTACTTGACAGGCGAGACAACCCAGCAGCGAATAGACTCATCCTGCTCCTCATATCAGCAACCATCTCCGGAGCATAGTGGCAAAGTTGTGTGAACTTAAGACTGTACTCATGAACGCTCAAAGAATCCTACTTAAGAGTAAGGAACTCTCATACCTTAGCCTCTCTCAGTTATCAAGGAAAGAGACACCCCAAGAAGGCCTCCTCAAACAAAGCCCAGCTCACAATCGGTTACGCGCAAGCACGAGTTAGAAAGAAACTATATAGAGATGAACTCTAGTGCATGAAATGAATATGAAAGAAATGGGATAGTTCCTAAATGTTGCAACCTACAGACACGGCTTCAAAGACTCCCTAGGACTCTTAAACTCTGGGATATGATACCAAATTTGTCACGCCCCAAGCCTACACCGTAGGTGGGACTGGCACTCAAGAACCATTGTTGGCCCCAAGCAAACCCTTGGCCTGGCTTACTTACTCAGTGGAAGACTTAAACACAAGAAATAGTATCAAATAAGGAACTTATAAAATAAACTTAGAATGTCTTAAAAGAAATACTCAAACTAGCCAAGATGGCAACTCAAGTCTCAAAACATAAGCCAATAATAAAATAGTGACAAATGAAAACTGACTATCTATGAATCCGCTAACAACTAAGATGGATGTCGGGGCAAGACCCACAACATCCTAATGAACTAATACTAAAGCAATAAAAGGGATCCTCTGGAAGAAAGGAGGGTCACTTACAACTCTGGAGCTCAACTAGAATCAACGATGCAATGGATACTGATCTTGGTTAATTGTATATGCATCATAAAATGAAGCAGGACAAATAGTGTCAGTATATTGAATGTATGAGTATGCAAGAGGAATACTAAACAAGACATAAGCTTGAAAGGAACTTAAAGAACAAACATGGTCTTAACTCAACTCAACTTAAGTCATTTCAATAAAAATCAATAACATAAATCCAATATAAAGAAAATCTTTTCAATCATGGATATCCACTCTATGTACTTAGAAATACAATAATACTCTATGTGTATGCAAAGATACAATATAAACTCTGAAATGTATATAAAAATATAAAATACTGCTATGGGAGTTTCTCTAACCGACAACCATTACGTAAGAGCTATTGTGATGATACATCATTTTGCCTCACGCTGCCAGGGTCGTCCTATACCTTGCCGAGGTTATAGAAACTAACTACTAAGTGGATCCACTAGTCTATGATATAAAGCACTAACGAATCATCTAAAGATTATGACCCTTTTCTACCCATTGTGACTACATAGTTTATAGGGGCTGGGAGTTGTCTGAACTCTCCCCCATATCGGTGCTCAATACTACTCCCAATATATAATAGTAGCTCTTATATTTAAAAAAACATACTTCTTTCTGTGGTTTGAGATAATTGCTCAAAACATAGCTCAAAGGCTCTTCTTGGAAATCAAAGTTTCCTCTCTTGCTTAATGGTGAAAGCATTTACTCTTTTTTGAAAACTAGCTTAAAGGCTCTTTGGAAATCTTAGTTTCCTTTCTTATTTAAATGTGAAAACATTTTAAACTCTTTGGGAATACATAGTCCCCACATACTCTTTGAAGAAATGAACTTCAACCTTTACTCTTTACTCAACTTAAAACTCAAGTCTTAAAACAAAGTTAAAACATTTGTCAAAGACTTTTGGAAGACTCTATGAACTTGTCTTGACTTGGCTCTTAACTTCTCTTGACTTGACTCTTAACTTCTCTTTACTTGACTCTTAACATTCCTTGAATTGATTATGGATTCAAGGATTGTTAATTGTGATAGGAAAGATCTCATGATGTTTAGGAGTGTTTTTAGATAGTCAAACATGAGAAAAGATCAAGAAATTATTGTCTAGAAGAAAGTCTGCGACGCGAAGATGCATTTTAATATTTAGTCGTGAAATAAATTGTGAGGTAGAAGGGTCTGTGACCACTCCGTGATGAGGAGAGAAAATTTCCATCCTAAGGAACAAATCCGCGATGTAGACCTGGTACCCAAATTTGCCCGACTTGTTCCTTTTTTTTTTTCTAACCCCAATTCACCTAAATTCGATTCTCTTTCTTAATTCCCCTTTAGATTCATATACCCAGCATATGTACACAAGAATCTAATCAAACACAACTCTAAAATCAACCTTAAACGCTCAAGAACACCTCAATCTCATCTCAAATTCAAGAACGAAAGCAATTCAAGAACACAACTTAACAACATCAAAGTCTCAATCTTTTAGTTCGAAAATCATACTAAAATAAACATGTTTGGTGTATGGATTAATTAACCCAATGCTATGTGAACTCACATACCTCGTGGAATTGAATCTTGGCGAAATCCACAACCAAACTCACAAGAACTTGACGAGTCTTTAACTTTTCTTCTTCTTTCCTCCTCTTTTCTCTTCTCTCAAAGCCCTAGAGAAATTCTCAATTGTGTAAACTGAACTAGCTCAATTAGACCCCAGATAATTTACTAAAAAAGGATTTAACTAATTGGGTAATGAAAAGACCAAAATAGCCCTTTAAAATCCGATTTTGACTTTCATTATGTAGATAGCCCAACTTCAAATAGACATATCTCCCTCATACGAACTCGAAACTGATCAAACTCGGTGGAGTTGGAAAGATAATTCTAAGAAATTTCCTATGGTATCTTGTAGCACACCTAAATCATCCTGAGTTAGGAGTTATGGTCATTTGAATTTGACCCAAAACTCATACTTCACTTAATTTTGTCAAATTTCCAGATTTTCATTCTTTTCAAAAATGACTCTTTCTAATTCTAGCTCTTTCTAGTTGTGGGGTGTTACACAGCCTCTCATCATTCTCAAAACTAACAACCCTCTTTTTGGTCACCAAGTCTTTCATGAATTTAGCATACGCAGGCATTTGTTCTAAATCTTCTATCAATGGGACATTTATGGACAGTTGCTTAAACATAGCTATGAACCCACGATATTTTCCCTCTTCAGTCTTTTTCACTAATCTCTGTGGGAATGGAGGTGGAGGTCTAGGAATGGGAACAACTTTTTAGGTCACCTCTACTTTCTTCTCTGTGTCAACTTTTGAATTTTCAATAACCTCAGTCTCATCCTCATCCTTCTCTATCACTTTATTAACCTCAGACGGCATGGGGGGTTAAAGGTTTGCTTTCCTCTACGAGTAGTGACTGCTATAAAATGCCCATCATTTTCTGGATTCTGGATGGTGTTGCTAGAAAGTGTGCCAAGCGGACATGGGTTCACAGTGGTGGACAACTGACTAATCTGCTACTCAAGTTGCTTGATTGCCACTACATGGGCATCAACTTTTTGACTTATTCCACACAAATCATTTGTCATCTCTTTCACATTCTCATCAGTTGCATCAAACCTCTTCATCATCTTTGCATCATATCCTCTATGTGCGACAAACTATTACCAACCTCTCTATTACCAGGAGGAACATAGGGTCCAACCTTATCATTCTTGTTGCCATAACTATTCCGATTGTAATTGTTATAACAATTTTAGTTCTCATCCCAGACATAGTTTCCTTCACAATTATAGTTACCCTCACGGATGTAGTTTTCATAGTTCTAACCTTGGTTTCCTTAACCTTGGTGCTAATTATCCGAGTTGGAACCTCGGGTGTTGGTTCGGAAACCCCCAGTCTGATCATTAACCAAGTTCGCATCTTTCTCAAAGTTGTACTCCTCAACTGGCAGTGGTGGAGGTCTAGTCAGATAATTTACCTCATTCACCTTTTCTGCATTTCCGCTCACATGTTTTAGTACCAAGCCAAGTTTTGTCCTTATTTGAGCCATCTCTTCCCGAATGTCATCATTAGATTGATTTGGTGCAGTTCGGACAGCTAGCGTGCTCCTACTAGCATCTCCATTCTTTATTGTTCTGGGAAATCCTCTCAAATTTCTCAGCGATCTCCTCAAAAGTGCACTCACCATATGATCCTCTAGCAATAATATCTAGCACAACTCGTCCATTGTCATCCTGTCCCCTATAGAAGTACTCCTTTAATGACTCATCATTTATGTGGTGGTTCGGAACACTTCTCATGAACTCGGTGAACCTATCCCAAGAGTTGCTTATTGACTCTCCAGGTAGTGTTGTGAAGTTATTCAGTTTATCCTTATGGTTCAATTTCTTAGACAACGGAAAGTACCTTGCTCTGAACACCTTGTGTGGTTGGTCCCATGTATAGATCAAATTATATGGCAGCTCAGAAAACCAAAAAGAAGCATCACCAGTTAATGACAGTGGGAACGCTCTCTAACCTATGACATCCATATCCAACTCCGGTCATCCTACACAAATCTTACAGACACTTGACAATTTAGCCATGTGAGCGTATGGATCCTCGGAAGCTAACCCAGCAAACAACCCTCTCGATGTAAGCATCTGTATAAGACTGTTAGTCACCACAAATATATGTCCTGGAGGTAGAGGAGGAAGAACAATAGGCCCATTTGATCCAACTGCATCATAGTCAACCCGGTAGTGATCACGAAACCTTGGTGCTGGTGGATTCTGAACCCTTTCTGTATTTTTGATTATATGACCACCCTGAATATGAGCTGGCACATTAACGACTCCAGGAGGTTGAAACTTAGATCCATCTCCTTGACCCTCTCCGATTGGATGATTGTGTGCCTCTTGATTTGCCATTTTTCTCAAAGTTTTTCTCAGTTCAGGATCGTAGGGGGTCAAGGGTTCGCCTCGACTCCGCGTACTTGGCATACACTAGAGTAGAAACCTGTAGGAAACAAAAACAAAACGAAAACATAAAATTGGGAAATACTTGACTAAAGTTCAACAATGTAGTTAGTTTAATCTAAAAGTAGTATTCCCCGGCAGCGGCGCCAAAATTTGATATCGCCCAAATTGCACCTCCCTAAAGAAGTGTAAGCGGTCGTTGCCAAATAAAGAACCCAACTTGTTGGTTGGGGTTGATCCCACAAGGAATATGGTTCAAACTTAAACGTAACTCACTATTATCTCCGTTTAGCCAAACTATTTCCGAGAAAAGTAAACAGGGTGATGTTGTAAACAAGTAACAGATTGGTGATTTCAGTGATTAAGTAACTAGTAAACAAGATTCATAATTTGAGTTATCAATATAAGATGGAAACTAGGGCATATGTGTTTCCCACAGGCTCTTAATGCAGTAATCCTAATAACAATAATCCTATCCTAGTGTTTGATATGCAAGGCCAGTAAGTTATTTATCCCTACATGATTAGTAATCTTAGCAGGAACTTTCACTCGCGACTTGGTAAATCTACGAGTGTGTGCTTTACATACCCTTACCTTCACCCCAAATTAGTCATTGTATCAATTTAGTTGGGTTTTCACATTCACTTCGATTGATTAAAGTCAGACTATTAGATAGCAGTAAATCCTTAACTAAATCTATGTTGTTTAATCTTTTTCTCATTCATTACCCCCTTGGTAAGGCAAGTAGAAACGAGGCGAGTTCTAACGTTGGCCACCGTTAATAAGACCTCTAAATGAAAGGATTAACAATATATGCATAAAAACTAATCAAGAATTACCTACGTATTTTTCATACTTTGTTAATTGCTCATGGTTCCCACAACCCTAGTTGTGGATTTAGCTACTTATAGTTCACAATTCATAATTAGGTTCAAAGAATTCATGAACTTACAGTTAGAATAGATGAAAACTAAAATCTTGAAGTGAAATTCAAAGTGAAATTTGCATAAACCAACTTCTAGAAATTAAATTGCTAAGTGTTTGCAAAACAATTCCCAAAAGACCAAAACTAAAAGTATATGATAATGTCTAACCCTCAAAAACGGAAATTACATATAATATTTATAGAAAACAAATCCTAAACAAACTAGGAAACAAAATAAGGAAATACCAGCTCAGACACGATTTTTGTGGACGACTCGACCTAGGGACCGTGGGTCGACCTACAGTCTGTGGTCACCCTCCGTGGTTCAAGACTTGGGCAATAATTAAGGGCCTTCAGACAACAATTCCACCTACGGTCTGTGGATTGGAATACGGTCCATCCTGTCACTCCGTGGTTTGAGTACTAAATATCAGCTTTCTGACCAGGACCTACGACTGACAACCTACGAACCGTCAGTGGACCTATGGTCCGTGGTTGGCTCCGTTAGTGGCCACTTCTGCATTTTTCAGCTTATTTATCCATCAACCACATCCAAGCCTATTTCTTGCAAGAATTACACAAAACAAAAAAAAAAAACATTATTTCTAATAACAAACTATCCCAAGACACGCACAAACTTTACGTGAAATGCATCAAAAATACCGTAAACTCACGATATATCAGAACTCAACTCTTGTTTAGAGTTGTTGAGTTATATTTTGTGATTAGGTGGTTGTACCCTGGAGGGGACCAATCAAGAAGGACTATTGTTGGACTGATGAAAACATTTGTTGTAGTATGCTTGAATCTCCTTAAAGTGAGTGAGATATCCGCGCCTCAGTCCTTCATTTTATTTTCAATAGTAATCTTGTAATAGTGTTATCTTGTAATTTTTCACTAACAAGAGATTGTTAACACCTTATATACATATATATATATATGTATATATATATACATATACATATATATATATAGAATAATATACTATCATATTAGAATATTGTACTATATTTTGTTTTGATCACAATAAATAAATTGAGGTACATTTTCAAGAAATGTAGATAATATTCTTACAAAGTGAAAATAAAGAACAAGGAAGCACAAATATATTTAACATGGTTTGGATTAGAATGATCCAACGTCGACCAGAGAACAATTGTTTGTATATTAACAAAGAAAGAAAAAATATCTCAAATACATCTAAGAAGATTATTTTACTAATTCTCTACTATTCTAATGTATTTTTCTATGAATTTAGGATGATTTCAACAATGAAGAATGATCATCCTTTTATAGGTGTTAAACTTTGGCGCAAGAACAAAAGAAAAGAAATACAAAATTTGTCCTCCTCAAATTTTAGCTTGCCCTCCAAGTTTAATTCCTAGCCAAGTTAATTGGCACATAGAATTTTCTTCCATTGGGTTTGACCCCACGGCCCTCAAGGGCCAACTCTTTCAATACCGATGCATTCAACCGCTTAAACTAAATAGAGACGTGAATGTACAATATGTCTATAATCGTGGACACCAACTATCGGTAAAATTTAATTTTATTTTGCAATTTTTTGATAGTGTGAGTTAGTATTCAAAGGTGTTACCTAGTAGTTTTTTTTGTTGTTGGTAAATGAACAATTTATTAACCAAAAATAAGCAATACATACAAGGGTATTAACTCTTTTAAACACCCAAACATAGTAGAGAAGACAAGAAAATAGGAAAGAATTTGGGGAACTTTTTAAAAGACGAATTCAAATAGTTTTCTATGGCGAGAAAAAGTATCTACATTTTTTTCATGTAAACACCGCAAATAAAACAAAGAATATTGTATTTCATTTTCTCCATTTACTAAGACCCATAAGTAGTTATCAGACTAAGACGAGCATAAATGAAGCGATATGGATTAGCCTACAACAAGACATTACAAATTTACTTTTGACAAATCGAAATACAGGAAAAACAACAAATGGCATAATATATGGATCAACAGCTCCAGCTTCTCATCATGATATCATCTATTATATACTATATCATATCCTCATATTATACTAAAAGTGGGAAGCTCCTAACTTCAAAGTTGAAATACGATTTTAGCCCTACACTAAATTAAAATCTACTTAAATATTCAATTAAATGGTCATATTTTATTTACGTACATGGGGAATTAGAAGCCTAGCATTTGCATTTTAATTCCTTCGTTATTGACATTAAAATTTTTGATATAATGCGAATCTACTCACTTTTTTTAAAAAAAAAAAAACTTCTTTCTTATTCCTAGAATATAAAGAAATTGAGTTGCAATGAACAGAAATATAGATTATAGGCCAAAATCATTTGCATAGTTACAAGGTAAAAGACCGTATATATGGCATACTCTTCATTTCTATTTAAAAAAAATTCAAACATCGGGGGTTCAGTTAGACTCGTGGTGTTGCTCATCATTTCTAGGGCTCTGGAGTTTCATCAATACGAAAGCTAGTACTATCTGTTTGTACATTTTAAAATATGTTATATATCTACCCTGATCTTTTCGTCTTCCTAAAAGAATTAACTTTTTGTGATTCTATAATTAAGTTAAAAAGAATATGTCAACTAAAATGGAAAGTGAAACAATTACAGAAAGTTCAAGTGACATGCAAACTGCAATCGAACTGAAAATGCAAGCAAACATTGATACAATTATCAACTTTAAATGTTTCGTAACAAACTATGCATGTAATATATATTAACTGTACAAAGTTTAGCGAATGTAATTAAATAGTTAAAATAACTTTATAAAGATTTGGACCTTTTCATATCAAAATTAATGGATCAGCAGCTCCAGTTCACACGTTCTCATCAACTGCATCCTGCTCCTATTTTTCAACTTAATAATAGTCTCCAAAACAACCCCATAAACCCATAGACAAAGATAATATCTCAAATGGTTACTCAACTAAGGGTTTTTTCTCAGAAAGTCACTCAAATATGAGTTCTTTTCTCAAAAATTCATTAAACTTTCTTTTATAAACTCAAAATCACTCAACTATAAATATATTACTTACAAAGTCATACAACCTATTTATTTATTTTTCATTAAAATATGTTGACATGAATTTTTTATTTAAAATAAAAAATTGTATAAAAGAATAGGAAAATATCCTACCAAAAGTAGGATTTAAATAGTCTTAATAAAAGCATGTTTAAGTCGATAACACGACCTTCTACTATCATAATTTGGTGCCTTTCCAAAAAAAATTTAATTGGGTTTTGGATATTTGTTTTTGTAAAGTAAATTTTAAATTTTCCTTTTTAGCACGTGAAAGAGGGCTCATTTTACAAAAAAAAAAAAAAAAAAAATACTTTTAAAAAATTTAGGGTTCATTTTGTGCACTGTTATCACTTAGAATAAACATACAACTAAATAACCATTTTTAAAATAGTCTAAGATTAATGACTAATAATAATAAAATAATAACTATATTATTATTATTATTATTATTATTATTATTATTATTATTATTATTATTATTATTATTATTATTATTATTCTATTTTTACTATTTTTATTTTTAAACAGAAATATTTTATGTAAACAATTTTTATGAAAAAATTAATTAAATAGGTTGAGTGACTTTCAAAGTAAAATACTCATAATTGAGTGACTTTCTAAGAGAAAAAATCAATAGTTGAGTGACTTTCTAATAAGAGAAAAAATCAATAGTTGAGTGACTTTCTAATAAAAGAACTCATAATTGAGTGACTTTGAGGTTATAAAAGAAAGTTGAGTGACTTTCAAAGAAAAGAAGTCATAGTTGAGTGACTTTCTGGAAAAAAAACTTAGTTGAGTGACCATCTGAGATATTATCTCCACATAGACAAGTAGAAAATTTTGCAAAAGACATGATGGATTATATCAGGGTAATGTCCCACACCTAAAGTCATTTCCGTAACACAACGATCTAGGTCACCAATTCCTTGCCATGAAATTTCAAGTTGGGAATTGAAGCACTATATAATCGATAAAATCCTCTGAATAAGGATATGAAATAACCCCGTGATTGAAGAAGTAATTATAGATAGACATCAAGATTGCTAAACAATGATCATAATCATACTCATCTTGTTTCTTCACATCATTTTCCCTTGTTCAAGATTGGAAAATATAGGCATATTAATGGGCTTCAATTCATATGATTCAGACATGGGATACTTTCAATTTTCTTAAACTTTTGGAAATACACGTAATTGGTGTGTTGAATTTTATACATAACAACTAAAATACTACTCTGAAATATGGTACTAGTTTCAATACACGAATAATTCACTTCTTGTCAAGAACCAAATGACACACAAGTGTTCCTCCTCTTTTCTCAACCTACACTCTCCCTACCAAAAACATGTTCAATTGACAGCCTGATCATTTGGAGATTTTAAAGTCTTTTTCATTGTGTAATTTCTTTAATTTAGAAGATAGATTGTGGTGACAATTTTTTTTGTACCAAACTAATAATTTTAGAAGAGTCATTGACGTTGTTCCTCGGTGGATCATAAATTTAAGAATGATTCTACGTTATTTTTCAGCAAAAGAGAATTTAAATGATACTTCTCCTTATATATATACCGACAATATATTGTTTCTAGATTTACTCTTAGCTACTAATTCCCTCATTTGGGAAAAATGACTGTGTTCCCTTGATTTCACTTTGTTATTTATTTAGGAGAGTTGTGTTACTTTTCATTTATGAGCTTTCACACAATTGATTTTTTTGTATCTACTGATTTTGTTAATCTATGTCATTCCGTTGTTATTTTTTTCCTTCCTCTATAGAAGACATGATTAATTAACATATTTGATTCTATAAGTTAGGCACAAGATATCAAACTTGGAAAAAGAAAACATTTTCATATCAAATCAAAATAACCTTTCACAATCTCTAATCCCACAATAAATTTTAAGCTGAAACAATAAATACAAGAAAAAGCATAAGCAACTCAAAATACTACTATGAAGACTTCAACCTTAAAAACGAAGAATGGATCAACACCTCATGTTTCTCAAATTATCATTGGTTTCATCTATCTCTTTGCCAACTTGGTAATACTCTCCCAAATTAACCCCATAAACCCATAGACAAATCGAAAATTTCACTATGAATAGGGTTAATTATATTAGGGTTATATCCTGCAATTTTCAAAATAGTTAAGAAACGCCTTTCTAATAGAATGATCTTAGTCTTCAGGGCTTGGCCTCGAAATTTCAAGTTGGGAATTGAAGCCTCGATGTAATTGATAAAATTCTCTGAATAATTAGGATATGGAATCACCCCATGATTGAAGAAGTAATGATAGATAGACTTCAAGATAGCTACATCCTGATAATAATCATAGTTATCTTCTTTTTTCAACTTAATTTCAGATGTTCCTCCTTGTATAAGATTGGAAAATGTAGGCTTATTGATGTGCTTCAATTCATAAAATTCAGGCATGGGAGACTTTCCTTTTTCTCCAATTTTTGGACATACACACATCAATTCATATAGTTCAAATGTTGGGAGTTTCCCTTTTTTTGTTGCTTTTTGGTCCTCTATTTTGTCTACAACTTTACCATTTGCAAATTCAAAGATGATTGATTCTTTATTTTCCAGATCGTTGTTGAAGTGATCAAGTGGAGGAGAGGATATAGATGACCAAACTTCAGATTCTTGATTTTTTTCAGAAGGTAGCATTTTAGACATGATGATTCTTTGTGAAAATGTTGGAGCTAATAAAAAAAAAGAAAGAAGAAATGCTACTAAGAATGATGAGATCGTTCAGTCTCTTGCTATATTTATAGCGTATAAGGTTGACTAAAATAATTAAAATATTAATTTTATTAAATGTCACTTCAATTTTTCATGCCATAAAAAAGTCACATTTTTTCCCATAACTCTATCTGTATATTTACTCTACATTATTTGGTTAGTTAGACATTAAATGAACTTTTCAGGTAAAACATTTACTCATCTGTCATGATTTATAAATTTGACTAATATGATATATTACCGCACAAAGGGGTTGATATACCCCTCAACATTTTCATTTAGAGTTAATATATCTCTCGTTATTAAAGTGGCTTATATATATCCTAATATTACACAAATGATTCACATATACCCTTTTCTTCTAACAAAGGTGAAAAAAATAATTTTAAAATTAGTTTTAAAATTGTTTTTATTGAAAAAGAAAAGATATTTCACATAGGGGTATGTTTTATCCTTCTCACACATTTTTTTCTTTTGACTATTTTTAGTCTCGACTAAAGATGTTATATTCATAAGGAAAAAAGCAAGGCATATACAATTTCAAGATGAAATTTTATTGATGAAGAATAATTAGAATTTATCATGTCAAATTGGAAATAATATTTAGATAACGAGGTGAAACTACTATGGGGGAAAGCTAGCGATTGTGGTGATACGCGATTTTGTTATTGTTGGATGTGTGATTACGAGCTAATGTTCAAATGAATTATGAACAATCTTTGATGTATCCTATCTATGCCTGAATGTGTGTTTTATTACAAGTTGAATTAGACCTGTTGTAGTAATTTTTTTTCATTTTGATGTTTATATGAACTATATACGATGAATCATTTATTAAGCAAATAGACTGGTGTGGTTTAGAGGTGAGAGATGCATTCTACGAATAAAGCAATAACTATTGATGTGTCCTTTTACCTATTAAGTTTTCATATACATCATCTAATTGTTGTGGCTTTTTACCAATATATTATGTTTTCATGTGAATGATTGCTACTTGGTAGTAAGTCATTCCGCGGTATAGTGTGTGGAATTTGAGATCTGAACTTTTCTATTATTTGTGATTTAAATCTAATTCACACCTCGTATAGGGTCTAAGCATTGTGTTTAATAACAATATACACACTATAATGGGTTGTGAGAATGGTGAGATGTACACAGACCTTTGTTTCTAATATATGCTTAGTTAATTCTAGAAGAATATTCAGTCGGGTTTTTCTAAGGTTCCTTACTTAGGACGGCTTTGTTTGAATTGTGAATTTTGGTATCACTTCTCTATATAACTCACACTATATGCTACAAGAAACATTACAATTATCCTTTTGTAGTACACTATGCATGACGTCAACATTACTACTATGAATTAGTCCCTTGTGATACTTTGTAGCTATATTGATACCATATTAGTATCATATATGACTGAGCTTAATCTTCTGTGATACTCCATCGATATATTACATCGATACTATATCAGTATCATATAGGACTGATCTTTTTTAAGAAATAATTAAGAGAAATTTATTAAAGTTACAATATTATTTATTAAACTCTAAATTAATAACAAAAAAATATATTCTTTGTGATACTCCATCAGTATATTGATACCATATCGGTATCATATAGAACTAAGTTTAATCCTTTGCGATACTTCATCAATATATTCATACCGTATAGGTATCATATAGGATTGGACTCTTTTTTTAAGAAGTAAATAAGAAACAAATAAGAGAAAATTATTAAAGTCACAATCTTATTTATTAAACTCTAAATTAGTGGAAAATATATTTTTATATTTTTTTTTTGTTTTTGCAATTTTTTAAAAATTGTATCTAAATTATGACTCTTTCCAAACTGGTTGTAAACTAAAATATTGAATAATTGAAACATACATCAATGTTACCACGACAATATGTAGATATACCATAATGACATCATGGATGATTGAGTAATCTCGTCGAAGGACTGAAGCAAACTTCAAGGAAAACACTGCTTAGTTACTCATTTATACCACTAGAGTATATTATACTTTGATGGAATCAAAGAGGAAGAAGCATCCCTTAAATGAAGAACTGCTCAGTTACTCTTTGATACCATCAGAGTATATTCATATACTAGTTAACCAAACCGCGCTTCGCGCTATCATATTTTTCTTTATAGTGGATGTAAAGGAAATTAAGAAATTTTCATACCAAAATCTCTCTCTCTCTCTCTCTCTCTATATATATATATATATATATATATAAGAACAAAAACGATAAAATTAAATTAGTTTCAAAAAGAAAAAGAGAATTATAATTTTGCCTTGGAGCATACAAAGACATATTTTTATGCACCAGTTTTAAATATGTCGGTATCTCATTCTTTGGTGTTTTAAATTATTTATGCGATTTTACTTAAAACTTTCTTTATGAAATAATATTTACGATTGTAAATTTATTTAACTATTTAAATTTAGATTTCATGTAATTTATCTTACTTGTACTTTAACTTTTTCACAATTATTACTTTAATAAAATAAAATTAATAGCCTAAACTTTTTATATATCCACACAAAACATTCATATGAAAAGTATAGAAAGTGTAATTGTAAATTCAAGAAAGGAAGTAGAAGTTATATTCAATTCACACATCTACTAATTAATTAACATTTTGTAAAAAACATTGCATTAAAAATAATAAATACACAAGAGAGATAAAATTTCAATTTTATATAGAAACTAAATAAATTTTGTAATTCAAACACTACATAAATATGAAGAAGCTAAAAGTGAATATCAGTGATCTCATAAATTAATATGTGGATGAGTTTTGATTTTTTGTAAAGAATATGAAAAGTTAGGATAATAAATAATAATAATTGTGACTTTTATTCTTATAAATTAATAAAATAAAAGGAAAAACAGGGAAAAAGAGTTGAAAAAAAAATAGTTGTTCCCCTAGTGCAAATTCTTATTTCTAACTTTAATCATGGTTCATCATGAAATGGAATAAATATAAATGAATATTGAGAATTCTTTTTGGAGAGCTAGCACTTCTCTATTTTTAAAAATTTATTTAGTGAGTAATTATCTTATTTTTTAATTGACTAATTATGTAAATATTTTTTACATTTTTGAAAATTAAGATAAAAAGAGAAATCTCATAATTAAGAGAGTTAAAGGGATGGGTTATTTTTTAAAGCTATTTGAAAAGATATTTCATTAGACTACTCTAATTTAATAAATTTTCATTATTTTGGGAAAAAATGAAATATTTGAGTGATAAATATTTATGTCTTGAAATTTACAATAAAGAATAGAAATAAGTGGAGTAGTAAAGTTTGAGATATTTAAATCCTTACAATAAATAATAGAAATTAATGAAAGGAGTAGTAATTGACACATTTTTAAATAGTAATAATAAATAGAAATATAGTTAAAATCACAACGACGACGACGACAACAACAACAAAAATGAGAAAAAAATAAATAAATAGGATCCTTAGCCAAAGAGAGGTGTCAAATCACTTTTTAATATCTTTCTTTATATTATATATAAATAGATAGGGATTTTTCATTCTTTATGGAGAAATGAAAGTTTGGAGTGATAAATATTTAGGTCTTTAAATTTACAACAAAGAATAAGATTAAGTGGAATAATAAATTTTAAGACATTTAAATTTTTACAATAAATAATATAAATGAATGGAGAGAGTAGTAATTGACACCTTTTTAAATAATAATAATGAATTAAAATATAGTGAAATTTATCAAAAAAATGAGAAAAAATAAATAAGATATTTGGTAAAGAGAGGTGTCATATCATCTTGTCTATGGTGAGGAAATAGGAATAATGATAAGTTATTAATAGTGATAATTCAGGAACTAATTCTTACATTTTCTTATTTTCTTAATTAATTCTTACATGCATTAGTTATATAGAAATAGGGAGAAACCAAAAAAGAGGAGGAAACAAAAAATTAATGTCGAATTTAGGAATGCACTTTAGCATGCAAATAATCAGTAACTTCAAGTATATAATATTCATTTTAGGATGCCACAAAAAATTATCATAATAAAAATTCACAAGAACTAATCATAATTTTGCCTAATGAATTATGTATGTACAACTATATTCATATAAAAAAAGATTTCTTTATCAAATTCTCTTTCTCCATCATCTTCTTCTGAAATTCACAATTTTCTCTATTTTTGTATCTACTTCGGCTTTCTTCTTCATCCTTTTAAGCAAAAATTAAGAATATACTTATATGAAATTGTTAGTTACTCCATGAATTTATTCAATTTAGTTTCAAAGATTAGTCAAATTGACTCAAAATAAATAAATAAATAAATAATATAACATAAATTAAAGTAAAAAACATATAATTTAAAAACTTAATAGAAGCATTCTTACTCATAAATTCTTTATGACTTTGTTGAAAGCAACCATATGATATGATGATTAACATTTTTTTCTTAACCCTTATAACTTTGAATGACAATTTTCTTGATACAAAATATGAGTTTATATAGACAAAAAGGGGGAATACCATAAGACATAAACTAACAAATTAAATTTTGGGGGTTATGAAGATTAAAAAAAAAGGAGTTATAAATATTATTAAGCTGAAGATGTGTGAGTTATTAATAGTTATTTCTTATTAAAGATATTAAATATATATTATAGTGGTAGGTGAAAAGTTGAGTTATTGAATGTGCAAACTATTTAATATATAAAAATAAAATAAATAAATAAATAATGAAGGAAAAATGTTTAAAAAAAAAAGAGAAAATAAATAAATATGATTGGAGGCCATAGAGAGGTGCCACATCACCTTCTCTATGTTTCTCCTTTATGATGTCAATGCACAAATAAAAATAAATACATGTCATTTTAAAATAAAAGGAGACATAAAAGTAACAAGGTATGGACTTGTAACTAGTTTTATATTTTGGGGTACAAAATAGGATTGCCTACATTAAAAGAACACACAAAATAAGGCCCAATTGAGTCCCAATATATAACACCTCAAAAATGGGAAAAGCAAAGAACTTCATGTTTTGGCTACTGGTTGTGTCCTATGAGACCAATCTACAATTTGATAGATTGTAGATGACACTCGTAGGAATGAAGTTGAGATTTGGGAAATTTAAGTTCGTGAAGTTTGACCTATGAGTGAACAAGATGAGTCATCGTTTGGACTACGGCTCGTAGATGGGTTTCGTAGAAGGTCCTAGATTTGGGGAAACATTGGGCTTGAACTTTGATTCTATAGATGGGGTCTACAGACCGTAGGAATTTAGATGGACCGTAGAAAGGTATCGTGGGAAGTAAGGTGAATTTTGTGTTTATGAAGATGGTTCTATGGTTGACTAGTACGGGCCGTAGGATGTTCTACGGACTATAGGTCCAAATTGTACGGACCTCTAACAGTTATTTCTTAAGGGTATTTAGGTATTTTACTATGCATTCAATTTCTATACTATGTTATTTTGATCTTAATTTAAGTCTTTTAACTACCCTTCTACTCCTAAAATGACCCCAACTCCCGCATTCTCTCAAATCCATAAATCCCATCCACATTCATCTTCCCCAATTCTTTCTCAAGTTCAAGAAGAAGACTAAGTTATTAAGCTTAAAGTTTCATATTCCTCCATTGTTTTTGGGTTTTGATCCTCAAGGTATGTAGGGTTTCATCAATGGATTCTATTCACCCATTGAGCCCTAAAAATTTCACATTTCTCCAAGTTCAATTTCATTGAACTGATTAGGGTTTCATTCAATTCTTCATGGGTTCTAATTGTGTTGATTCAATTATTTGATTATGATCTTATCAATATTGTTTTGACTCAATCACATGCTTCACAATTGATTTCACATGAACCCATGCACTTTCTCATTATTTTAACTATGAACTCTTAAAGACACAAATTTATGAAGAAGCTATGAATCTTGGGATGTTGTTTTTTCATTAAAGTTATGCCTGATTTTTTTAAAAGAAATGTTTTATAATCTAGGTTGCTTCAAGATAAGCATCAATGAAATTGTGAAAGGCTTTTCTCACATATTAAGAAATCATGATTGGTGAAAGGTTTTCTCACACATGCATGATTAATGATTTAAGGAGATACTCTATGATGTTTAAATCTTGGATTAGTAACTCAATTGTGATTTTCCATGTATCATGATATGTTTTTGAATATGGCTATTCCGTTGGGATTTTATTTAGCACATAGAAGATATTGAGATGGAGGCTCTCCCGTCAGTGGAGCTCAGATCTGTAGTAGCAATCTCATTGTCCCTAACTACCTGCCTCATAGGTTTTATCTTAGAAACACATAGCTAGTGGAGCCACATGAGCTAGAAGTTTAAGATTCTTTTCTTGGCAAGTAAAGATATCTCTTTTTTTTTTTGTGCTAGCAAGACACCAGATTCAACGGTATAGCTCATGTGGTCTATGTGGTTAATAATAAATATCTAACAAAATGAACTAAGTTGTTCTTTAAAGATTTAATGAAGCTTCCAATATGATTTAAATATGCATCGACCATGATCATGACTTATGATTCTTCTTTAAAATAGTTTTACTATGATTTAGCTTGATCATGCATATCATGTTTTCATATATGTCACCTTATGATCATGTTTCATGTTTTTATGCATATCCCTCATACTTAGTACATTCCATATACTAATGCATACTTGAGCCTACATTGTCTAAAAATGCAGGGTGTGACACTTCCCCTCCTCCCTCTTGTGGCTAGTTGCTTGATGGTTTGAAGTTCAAGTGAGTCCTCATGTTCCGAGGACCATGTCACCTTTATTTTGATTTCATATGTTTTAGTTTTCAGACATTGTACGTGGTGTACAAGTTACGTTCTTACTAGTTCTTTTGATGTACTAGAATGACTTGTCAAGACTATGTTAGGACTTCCGCTTTATGTCAAACTCTTCTATTCATATGAGATTTCCTGCTTTTGCATTATGTTTTATTGTATGTATGTCAAGTGGCTTGTGTAGGGACTTTCAAAGTCTTATATGTCATATCAGGACTAGGGTGTACTTTAGGTCGTCACACAAGAATAATGAAAACATTAATTTTGTTGGACCAACTCAATATCAAGTTGGTTCTCTACTCTATGACAAAGAAAATTGTTTACCCGGTCTACAATTTGACCGGGCCATTTAAATAAAGAAACTTCTAGGTAGGGTTTCTCAAATATTCCCGCTTCCATTGAACAGTCGTGGCTGTTTTGTTCGTCAATCATCGTTTCCTCCTCTTTCTTTGGATAATCAATTGGCCTCTATGTCATAGTTGTGTACTGCAGTTCACAAAACAAAGATCTTTTGTGGTTCTTTTTTCTTCATCTTGCTTTCAATTTTTCTTCTTTCAGTTGTGTCTCCCGATGGATACGCGTTCCATATGAACCCAACAGAGGAGATGCATAGTCGAATATCTCATGATTGAAACTTCAAGTATGTTTCTCCTTCTTTTAGTACATGATTCCTTGTTTATTTGTCTTATAACTTCTTGTCTATGCAATGGAAGTAATATTGGAGAAGACCAAGTTTCTCCCAAGCTTCTTTTCATATGGTTTAATACTAGATACAGAGGTGATACTTTTCATTTGACTCTAATTCCTTTGCCTTTTGTTGGTGATATAAGTTCTTGAAGCCTAGGCTAGGTAGCTTAATTTTTGTCACGGCCCAAAAATGGACGTGATGATACATGCCTATTCTTCCAACGAAAAGAAATAAAATGCAGAAAACAGTAAATGAAGAACAAGACAAAGGTAGAAAGCTTATTCATTCTAAACAACACCACAAAACCTGGTTATCACGTGTCCAAACCACTAATGAAATTATTGAATTCAAAGAGAAATACAAGTCTTAGCCTTTGCTCCTCAAGTAGAACAAAGCTTAAAAGAAAAAGGAAAAGAGAGACTGTCAAGATGACAAGTAGCTACCTCTCAAATCCTTCACGAACCTCAACTATCAGGAGAAGAAGAAGATAAGACGGGTCCGGTCTCAGAACCTACACAAGTGTAGAAGCAAGGGGTGAGTACCAACAACACAGTACCCAACAATAAACCTACTAAACAAAGCCTCTATCTATAAATTAGATGCCCCTTACATTCAAACCAAACCTCCTCAAACTACATCCTACACAGAAATCAACCGAACCTAACAATTTTACTATACACGGCTCACATGCCCAATATTCACAGTTCAATCTTCACAATTCAACAATCAACAAATGAATAAATCAACTTCAATGATAAGTAGTCTAGTACACATAAAAAGTACATCAATCACAATCATCAAGTAAGTCACACATAAGCATCAAATGTATTAGGTCACAATGATCAATCTCTTGCCAGAACCATTTCGCATTGGCACAATATCTCTAGCCAGAACCATTTCCCGTCGGCTTTATATCACATAACTAGAATGAACCATTTCCCATCGCCTTTTTATCACATCACTAGCCGGAACCATTTACCATCGACTATATATCACATCACTACCTGGAACCATTTACATCGGCTTTATATCACATCCCTAGCCAAGATCATTTCCCATTAATTTATATCACATCACTAGCCAGAACCATTTTCGATCAGCTTTATAAGATCATCACATGTCTCATCACGGTGTTCAAAGTCAATGCACACAAGCAATATCACACAACACAGAATAGATAACAATTCAAGTCCACAATCATGCTTTCAAGCATTTCATCAATCAATCAACAAGGGTCACAATAAGGAAATTCACATCATCATGTTCATCACATAACCTTTTCCATTTCAATCCCTTTTTAATCATTTATATATAACAAGTGGATAATTTAAACCCTTCACTCATTCCCATTACTCTTAACACAAAATCAACTAAGGAAGCAAACAAATTCACTATAATACAAGGTTTAGGAAATCACTTTCCTTAAATCGATCAACAATCACTCCAATAGTTGATTTTTCCTCTTCCGAATCACTTCCAAAGTTGCACAATCTATAAACAAGTAAGTATTCAAAATCACTTTCCAGAAACAACTCCCACAACAATTCCCTTGAAAGGTCGGTCAATCAACATAATATCCAATTCCAAAAATAAAGTTTGAATCCAAAATTTAATACTTGAAAACATTACTCAAGGCTTTAGGAACTAATTAGGAAAATCATTTTGAAATAGGATCTAAAATCAGTTCACAAATTCCATTTTAATTAAGAACTTCGTTTCTTGAGAAACCCCATCATGCAACAATCAAAACCTCATATTTTGATGTTAAAACTCACAATTAATCAATGGAAAATGAAGGTTTAAGATCAAGAACACTTACCCAACTAATCTAGCACAGAAAATCCTTTTAAAATTTGCCACCAACGATTCCCCAAGTTCAAAATTGATGAAATGGGGCTTCAACCCTGAAATATTCAGGCCAAAAACTCTCAGGTATCGCTTAGGCCAACTAGGTTCCGCTTAAGCGTACCTCGCAAAAGTTAAGGGGTCTCACTTTTGTGAACCAGGTTCTGCTTAAGCGAACATCGCTAAAGCTTACCCCACCTAAAAGGCCAGTTTCACCTTTTCAAACCAGGTTTCACTTAAGAGACCATCGCTAAAGCAAACTGGGTTCTACTTAGGCAAACACTGTAGCACCAGAAACAATATCAGCCAAAAAACATCAAAAGAACCCTTAGGATTCATTCAGAACCCCGTGAACACAAACCACCTATGAAAATCAATTATACTCAACATTCTATACTCTATGAAACAGTCAGAATATGAATCTAAGGTATATTTGACCCGACATCCATGAAAACCACAAGAAACTAATTCATGTCTAAAAGGCTAAAACAATCTCGAGACCTCACAAAAATCAACCAAGACCTTAAATAGGCCTAAATTCATCGCACGAATCCAATAGAACTCTCAGAATTTTGATCCGAGCATTCAAACCCCAAATGTTGACCAAAGTCAACCTTAAGGCGTAATTTCTACAATTTCACAACTTAGGACCTCAAATCCTCAAAAAGACTCAAAATCTGTAGCCAACAACTCTCCCGGATCACATTTCACATTTCGGGATTGATGGAATCGATGAAATTCTATATGACACTTGAAACTCTAAAAGACACCAAAAACTACTTTCTTAACAACTTAGCCTTTCAAACTCAAAACTTATCGAATACTCAACTTCTAATTCAAAGTTCAAAGCCAACTTTCTAAAACTCAATCATAAAAGACTCAAGGTCAATAGTGGTAGGGCAAAATGGTAATTTCTATGGAAAACCAAAAATGACTGACCGGGTCATTACATTATCCATCACTAAAAATCATGTTTTCGTCGAACATTAGGCAAAAAAAATACCTAGATCCTCAAAGTGATAGGGATATATGACGGGCATACTTGACTCCGTCTCCCAAGTAGCCTCACTGACTGAAAGATGATTCCACTACACCTTCACTGAAACAATCTCTTTTGTATAAAGCTTTCGGACCGACCTATCCAAGATAGTTATAGGCTCCTCCTCAAAATATGAGTCTAGACCCAACTCAACTAAATTAAGGAGAAGTACATGGGACTCATCTGACACGTACTTCCGAAACATGGAAATAAGAAACACAGGATGCACAGCTGACAAACTAGGTCAAAAGACCAATTTATAGGCCACCTCTATCACACGACTCAAAATCTCAAAGGTCCAATGAATCTACGACTAAGCTTTCCCTTCTTTCTGAACCTCATCACACCATTCATGGTGACACTCGGAGCCAAACATGATCACTCTTCTTGAATACAATGGCTCAAAATCTCTGATTTGCATATCTCTTCTGTCAACTCGGGGCCGTCAACAATCTACCTTGGATCATATAAACCTACTCTGTAGCATCACTAAGAAAGTCTGTATCTAATAAATCTATCTCTGTTGAATCAAACCATCTGATCAGAGATCTACATCGTCTGCCATACAATGCCTCAAAAAGGGTTATTTTAATACTGGAATGATAATTGTTTTATAGCCAAACTCTGCTAAGGGAAAATGTTGATCCCATTTAGAACCAAAGTAAATCCCACACACTCGGAGCATGTCATCCAACACCTGAATTGTCCGCTCGGACTCTCCATTTGTTTGAGGATGGTAGGTTGTACTCATATCTAACTGAGTACCCAAACCATACTGCAAAGCCTTCCAGGAATTGGTAGTGAAAAATAAACCTTGATTGGTGACAATGGAAACTAGGATCCCATGCAATCGTACAATTTGATTGATATAAAGCTTAGGTAACATCTCCACTATATATTTCACCGCAACTGGATGAAATGGAATGACTTGGTCAACATATTAACAACCACCCAAATGGAGTCATAACCACCCACGGTGGTAGGTAGTCCCACAAAAAATTCATACTGATTTGCTCCCACTTGCAAGTAAGATATACCTCCAAGCTATTGGTGCTCACATTTGACCCGTTGGCAAGTCAAACACCTCGAAACAAAATCTACAATTTTTTTCTTCATACCACACAACTAATAGTGCTAGCTCAGGTCATGATACATCTTCACCACACCCAGATAGATGGAATATCGGGAACGATGGGCCTCCTAAAAAATTAGTCTAGTTGAATCTTGCCTCCAATCCACAAGACACCATCAAAATCAAGGACAGCCTCCTTGGCTTCCCCTTATCACTTTGTCTCAAATGACACACAACTTTCCATCATCAAATTAGTGCTCACGAATCTTCTCAACTAAGAAAGAGCGAGTGTCAATAAAAGCAATTAAACACATCGTCTCCTCAGAAATCTGTAACCGAACGAGACTATTGGCTAACCTCTTGACATCTCTAGCCAATGGTCTCTTCTCCACACTAATAGCAGCAAGACTTCCCATGCTAGATTTGTTCCTACTCAAAGCTTTGGCCACTACATTGGCCTTCCCTGGATAATACAAAATGGTTATGTCATAGTCATTCAGTAGCTCAAGACATCTGCACTGTCTCAAGTTTAGATCTATCTAACTAAAAATATACTGAAAACTCTAATGATCTGTGAAGACCTCACAATGAGCCCCATATAGAAATTGTTGTCATAGCTTAAGCACAATAACTACTGCTGCCAACTACAAATCATGGGTAGGGTAATTCCTCTCATGGGTCTTAGTTTGTCTAAAGGCATAGGAAATCACCTTGCCTTTCAGCATAAGAACACCACCTAATTCGACTCCAGAAGCATCATAATACACAGTGAACTGTACACCCTCCTCAGGTAAGGTCAAAACAAGAGCCGACTTCAACAAAGTCTTGAGCATTTGAAATATTTCCTCACACTCAGCATACCACTAGAAACTCACTTTGCCAAGCCAATCTAGTAAAAGGAGATGCAATGGTAGAGAAACTCTGAACAAATCATTGGTAATAGCTCGTAAGTCCTACAAAATTTTGGATCTGAATAACCGTTGTACGTCTAGTCCAACCCCTCACTGCTTTGATCATGGCTGGATGAACCCAAATACCCACATTGGACACCACGTGTCCCAAAAATGCCACAGAATCATGCCAAAACTCACACATTCAAAACTTGCCATAAATCTTCCCTTCCCTCAATCTTTGGATTACAATCCTTAAATGTCAATCGTGATCCTCCTCGGTCTTGGAATACACCAAGATGTCATCAATGAACACTATTGCTTCCAATTGCACACGCAAGTGTACGTGGTCGCGCAAGTAATCTAGTGGCCCTAAAAGAGCTGGATTATCGAACCCAAAGGACTTGTCAATTAATTATTCTTACTAAATTTTATTAATTATAATTATTTATTTAAGGGAGGATTTCAAAAGATGAAAATATGTTAACTAAACCAAAAATAAAAATAAAATAACTAAAAAGTAATTAACTAAGAAAAGATAGATGTTTACACAATCCATGAATGAATCGATCTAGGATTATGATTTAACTAATAATCATGTTAGCATCAATTTCATCAACTTATTTGATTATCTAGTTGGTGATTCACGTGGTTGATAATATAGTCATGATCTCCCGACCTCTAACCGTCTACCACAATTGACAGTCTAACTACATCATTGAACGGGGATAGACTGAACCAACTATGGAGCATTAAGTTGTCTTCCCATATTTGAGCCAAACAAGGCAAGGCATATCCCTATCCTATACAAAAATCAATTCAAGTGACATGCAAGAAAAGATCATGCACCTTATATTCCACATTCTATCCCTCTATTCCTCTCCCGAGTTCAAAAGAAGACAATAAATTTATTCTAATGGTGATCAAGCATCAAAATAGTAATCACAAGAATATAAGAACAACCACTATCATAAAATATTATGCTGAATCAAAATCACTAAACAATCATTTTTGTAATACCCCAAAAACTAGTAAGTTGAACTAGAGAGTTCTAGAGCTTTTCGTAAGAGTTTTGGAGTGTGGTATGAGGGTTAAACTCATAAAAATGATTTCGGTACTTAGAATAGGGGTTTAAGGGTTAGGGCATCAAGGTACGACACCCCAAGGACCACCCAAGGGGTCCTTGAGGAGGACCTCAAAACAGCCCAAAAAGCTGTCAATTTCCAGTAACCTACGCTTGGCCACCTACTGGCCATAGGTGGACCCACGCCCCGAAAGGTTGGGGTCGTGGGTCAAGGCCTGCACATGCCTGCATCTTCAGCCTCAGAACCAGCACCTACGGAGGTGCAGCACGCTCCTGACCCCACCCACGGTCCGTGGGTGGTGGTTTCGTGAGTGAGGCAATTTTTAAGATTTTAGTTTTTAGTTAGGGGTTTGGGAGTTAAGTCACTAATTAATTAGGGTTTAAGGGAGGTCAGTTAGTTAGTTATTTAACCACCTATACAAGCTTAATAGGCCCCTAAACTAAATCATTTAACTCATTCATCTAAGACTCCAAATTCTCTCCAAAAATCCTCTCTCTAAAGGAAGAAGAAGAAGAAGAAGAAGAAGGCACATTTTACTCCATTGATGAGAGCTTGATTAGGGATTTGAATTAAGGTATGTTAGCTTAATCATCTATGGGTTCTTCCACCCATAGAGCCCCCTGGGTTTTCCCCCAATTGTGAAGTCAAAAAACCCAATCTAGCTAGGGTTTCCTTCTACATTGTGGGTAGGGTTTAGGTATGATTCCAATCTAGTGGATAATACCTAATTATGATTGTATTAGCATTGAATTATGATGTTATAATGAATTAATGTGATTTCTATGGTAAACTCTAGTCTAAATCGATGAATGTGATATTTGTGGGTTTATGCCATTAGAGGTGAAATTGAAGGTTCAAAGGTGATCTTCTTAAATCAATGTCATGTGTAGTAATTGTTCAAGGTTAGGAACACATAATCATGAATTGAACTAGACTTTATTGAATATGAAGGATTATGACTTGTAAAGATGAAATTGAACCCTTATGATCGATTGTGACTAGAATCACCTAATAATGAAGAATATGATTAGAATACCATGAAAACTAGGTATGAATGTTGATTGTAGAAGTAAAGCTTTGAGAATAGGGCTTGTAGTCATGAATGTTGATCACTAGGGCTTGAGAGTAAAGCTAATATGACTAACTATAGATTCCAAGGTTTTGAGAGTAAAATCTACATGTGAGTAGAAGGCTAATGAATAGAAGTGTGATGAAAGACCCTTATCTAGCTAATTCACCTTATGTAATAGATGGTAGGAAGTGATAGAATCACTTGAGTCATGATGATATCCTTGTCTAATGTAGAATTCTAGACATGATATTAGGCATGAGTATGAACTTAACTTGAAAGGAGTTCTCACATAGTAATGGTTCTAGGGTTTTGAGGGCAAATCCAATATGATGAATTATGTATGTTAAGGCTCCAAGAGCAAAGCTTGTGAGATAATGGTAGACTATTAGATAGAATGGTCATGATAAGACCTTACTACCCAATTTTCCTCATGAGTGGTTGAGTGCATAATGTGATAGAATCACATGAGTTAGGATGACATCCATGTTTAGTGCATAAACCCTAGGTGTGAAGATTGAAAGTAGGCTTGAACCTCAAGAAGGTGAAGTATGAGACTATGCTTATAGTAGTTGAACTATTTGAAGCATGTTATAATCCATGTCTAATGAAATCATCCTAGATATGTTGATTTGATATGATTATGAATATATCCATGTCTAATGTAGTCATTCTAGATGTGTTGATTTAATATGAGTTTTGACCTTAGAAAGGGGCAAGACATGATAGTGTGCATATTGTATGAAGTTTAGTACATGCTTTAGAGACACTTTGAGAGTAAAGTGAATATGCTCATGACCTAGTTGTAGTATTGTTGAAAGGTTAATTCCATATACACACTTAGGCATGAATATGATAGGAGGTGAAAGATCACCTATGGTGATTCTATGGTTTGAAGACTAATCTCACCTAATTGAATCAAAGGCTTTAGAGCAATCATAAATAGGTCATGGATGGTGATAGTTTGTCACACATGATCTAATGATCTATAGTATGAGTTTTGTTGGATTGAGTGTCAAGACATTCTTCCACAAATATGAACTTAATTCAAGACTTAATGTGAACTCAATGGGACTTAATGCCTAGCACCGAGTGGATATGAATATGAGATGGAAGCTTTTACCCTAGTTGAGTCTGGCTTCCCTTTGAAGGCTTTTACACTAGTTGAGTCCGGCCTTCCAAATGGTTTCCTTTTACACTAGTTGAGTTCGGGTTCCCAAAGTAGGTATCTCATGAGATGGAAACCTTCTACCATAGTTGAGTCCAGGTTTATAGAAGAAATCTCCTTATCCCATAACTATGTGCCCACATAGGTAAATATTATCCAAGAACGAGAAGTTTAACTCCACATAGACATAGAACAATTACTACGAATTATACAAATAAAAGATGTAAAATAAATAAAAGATAAGAAAAAATAAAACCCTGGATCAAAAGTTATTTTCTACATTGTATTCTCCTCCTTTAATAATTATTCTTATGGACTATTTATAGATGTAGGAAATCCTAAAAAAATAATTGAGTCCAAAACAAATTAGGAACCCAAAACCTAAAAGAATTCTGCATGAAACAGTGTTGCGCCTCTCAATTCATTGGTGTCTTCAGAAACATACACGTATCACCGAATTTCAATTCTCAATTAGCAAATTTGTAGTCATATGCGCTTCATATGTATATATATTATTTTATTCAATTTAATCAATTAAGCTGCTTGCTTGATTTCCTTCTTCAATCTTTCATCTTTAATTCGTTTTAGGTCCAAATTTCTTCATCTTTACACTAATTTATTCCTACAAATAAAATACACTATTTAGCTCAATCCATAAAATTTATGCTCAAAAAGGACAACTATAAATAATAAATATGAGGCAAATAATGATTAAAAGATTGTATTTTGGTCTCACATCAACACCCCACACTTAGACTTTTGCTCGTCCTCGAGAAAACATACATTAAAGCTCATTCAAAAATGCTTGATACAAACAATTAGGCTATATACAAATTTCAAAACATTAAGTAGACTTCCTGATCATTATGCAAGATATCCAAATAACAACAAACCTCTAACGTCCTAACCTCAAAGAAAGACTTTGAACTGATCAAATTTATGCTTGCTCACCTACTCTCATCAAAGAAAGTTAATAAAATCACCTATCCATCATGAAACAAGTGCCCTCACAAGAAGAAATAGTCCACACACTCAATTCAAAAGATTGAATATAAATTAAGGACTTAGCATCAAAGAACAATTCACACTCAGAAATAAAATTCATGTGTATGCACAAGAACCATAGGTTTGCCCATTATGTACATCTTCACTAATTAAGCATTCTTGAATAGAATCAAAGAGGACTTTAATGGGTTGTAATGTAGGCTAGGGGACGGATAGAAAACTATATAATAGTGGCTTACACTTCCTTACACACTTTGCAATTTTAGACTTCATCACCCATTGTTTTTTTCTTTATTTTCAGTCCTCTCTTCAACAATCATTTCACAAATAATTCTTGTCATCTCAAGAATGTTTCAATCATTCTTTTCTCTTTATATATATATGCATTTTCACTAGCCACCCTCAATGCAGTTGAGGTGCACACTGTCCATTAAGGACCAGGGCCAAAACAGAGTTGTTCTATACTTTTATTTTCCACACAACATAGTAGGGCCAAAAAAAAAAAAATTGACATTCTTTCAAAGAGGGATTTTTAAGCATTTTGTAGCTATTATTGATTACCTTTTCACTCAACCATCCCTTTTTCTTCAGAATTAGCAATTAGAATACGTCTATGCAATAATGCTCAAGGAAGCAAGGTGCAAAAATTAGGGATTCAACAAAATAGTTTAGGGCAAAACAGGGCTACCAAAAAAGGCTTCATGCTCAAAAGGGCTAAATAATGATATAATATCTGAAAAGACTAAAATTTACCAGACAAATCAAAGAAAGGTTATTATCATCTCCTAAACAAAGAAACACTTTTTATTTTGCTTCAATAACATGTAGGGCAAGTTCTAGACTAAGATGAAAAACATGGAATAAACAAAATTTCACCACACATGGCACAAGTATCAATCAAGATGGATCAATTCCACTTCTAAGAGAGACAGGATCATAACAAACTACAAAATAAAATAAGCTATATAAAAAGTCACAACCATGAGCTTAGGTGTCAAAGAGTCTGCAATTTCCTTATCAATCAAGCATTCATAAGAAAGTACTACTCAAAAATTAGGCCAAAATAGCAAGTATCACACCACTCAAAAGGGTCTTTTCTTTTCTCTCAAAAAAAATTAAAGAAAAATTATTCCTAAAAAATTAAAACACTCGGTTCAAATGAACCGAAAACAAAAGTCAAGAACTCATCTTAAAAAAATAAAAGACTCAATAAAACAGTAGAAACTAGGAATTCATTCCTCCACCCCACACTTAAAAAGATGTTATGTCCCCAAAGCGTCAAATAAAATTTAAAACTAGGGTTAGAAAAACACTCTGAGGCCTTTAGGCCTAGCTAGTAGCATGTTCTCTTAATTTTCATCAAGAGTCGTCACCCCATACTTAAACTCAAATGTGCTCCTTAGTTACAAATTTCGATACTCATACTTCTCCAAAACCTGTAAAAACAACACAAAAAATGACACTAAAAAACTAAAAAAAAATAAGAAGTTACACTATAAATTGGGTTGCCTCCCATATGCGCTTAATTTAACTTCGCGGCACGACACAAATAAATTCACCACTTTTCTTTCCAGTTTGAACTTATGAATTTTACCCCTAACTTTGCATATATTTTTCTGCTCCTCTCAAGGGGAGGTGGTATAAAGATAAAGGAACCAAGTAATATATGTCTCATCTTGCACTTCTTGGCCCTTACGTGAGGGATGTCGTTTTGTCTACGTGGACTAAAGAACTTTAGAATGTAGGGGCCTTTTTCCTCATATATACACTCATCCATTAGTTCAAATTTTATAGAAAAGTGTTTTGAATGAGATTCAAGTTGCCTCAATTCCAAAGCAGCATTCTTTACAACATTCTCACTTTTGTACTATTTCTCAACATCGATATTAAAGAATAAGGTGTAGTTGAATGGTTGGAATTCCTCTTTTAGCTCCACTAGTTGGTCATTATCCACGACAATTGGTAATTGCGCATAAGACGCCTCAATATTTTTGTTCAAGTGAGTCTCCAAGTCATGAATATCTGAGCCAAATTGATCTATTTCTTGCGGAAGCTCAACGCTTCCTTCAAGCAGTTGGGTTGTCATGTATGTCAGACCATCAAGCATAGACTCTTCAAGCTTTAGAAGTTGATTTTGTCCTTATATACAAAATTGATTGTTCAAAAAAGTAAAAAAAAAACTAACTAAAAAAAACAAAAAAAAAATAAAAAAACAAAAAGAAAAGATATAACCTAGAAAAATAGTTAATTTCTAAGTCCCCGGCAGTGGCACCAAAAACTTGTTGCGCCCAAATCGCACACGCAAGTGTACGTTGTCATTCAAGTATTAAAGTAGCTCTTATAAAGAGTCGGGTATCGTACCCACAGACACTTAAGATTAGAATAGCTTGAATTTTCCAATACTTTCAGTTAAACACAAGCGTTATCCAGGTTAAAAGAGTGATCTATTTTATAATCTAAAATTCAAGTAAAAGCTAATAAAAATGATTCAATTTCTAAAGGGTTTAAACAATGATTAGGCAAAGTCCAAGGTTGTAACTCAATTCAGGAATCATGCACATTATCTTGTGGTTGAATACGCTATCAAAGACACTTCATCCAATTCTAAGCGTCAATGGTCATTAATTAGTATAAAACCCAACTAAATGAGTTAGGGTCGAATCCCACAGGGAGCGGTACGTGCTTAAGATTCAATAGGGAAGTATGAACATGATCAAATCAGGCATAGGAATAAAAATTATTGAATAAAGACATTATTCAAATTAGGGGGTGACACGAATGTCAAATGGGGGGTTTTGGTTTGAAATTATCAACTACGAACAGTGTCAAACAATACAAAATAACAATAATAAGACGGGTTCTTGGGATGTGATTCGATTAAAGGTTAATATAGACAAATGGGTAATTGCAACTATTAGAAAATAGCTAGATATTAGTGAGTAAGCTAGGCTATAGAGGAGGTAAACTTTCTCTCGAACAATTTACCCCCTATCAAGTTGATTTCTCTCGAACATCAACAAGCATGCAAAATAAGAACAGCCCACACCTTAGTCCATTCACTCTCTTGAGCTGAATGTGTGGGATTGGGTTGATGGTTCACTCTCTCGAGCTGAACCCAGGTCAACCTAATATCCACAGACCATCAATCAATAAGTTTAGTTTTAAAACCACTCACTCAAGCAAGCCAAAAACACAAGGGTAGAACTGCATTTGCAACAACAATTCTTAAATTAAACCACAATTAAAGATTGAACTCACTTCTAAACAGCTTTTAAACTAACAATTAGCAATACCTAAATCAGCAAATAATCACATAATCACACCCCAAGAATTAGGGTTTTAGCTAGACATTATAAAAAGATAAAAATCATTAACAAATTGAGTTTCCATCAACTGGGTAAGATTGATTTCGTCTTTAGAATATTCCAATTCGAAGAAGCTCAAAGACCCACTTCCAATTTCTCAAAAGTGAAAAACTGCAATTCTTCAAAGCTAAAGAAAACTAGAGAAAACTATCTCTAGAGCTCAAAACTTAATAATAGACTAAAAATATATGAACTAAAAAAAAAGATAAGATACTAGACTAAATGTTCCAAAATGTATTTATAGTCGCCAAAAATGTGTTTCGACGAGTCACTCGGCGAAGTAAGTCGGGCGCGCCGAACCACTCGGCGAGCCACCTTTTGGTCATTTCCATCACCCTTATGCCTTGCCATTCAGCATCCTCAAGGTCTGTAACATTGGGCGATCCAACACTGCATCACAGAAGCACTCGGAGATCCGCCGACTGCTCCTTTCACTCACCAACTTGGTTCATTCCTTCAGGGCTTGGCACACTGGAACTTTAGGTAGTCAAGTAGTTGTTCAGCGACTCACCAAGTGGACTTGGCGATCACCAGGCTTGCTTTTCTTCGTTCTTTCAACTCGCTTTGTTCCTTTTTGCAAATTAGTGTCCTTGCTTTGTTCCACATTCCATATACCTAGAAATCAAGGGTTTTACATCAGTTATTGGCACAAAATAAACATTTAAGGACACTAAATCTATATAGATAAAGCCCTAAATGAGTCCAAATTTTGGCGATGAGAAGGGCCTTTTGGAGAATCGCCGATATCATTCGCGAGCACAAATAAGTCTACCGAAAGTTATAGTGCATTTTAGGGGTTATAGGCGAACAATGGGCAATCAAAGAAGACTTTCGGGGAGCTCAAGCTTCTCGCCGAAAGTTACAAAATCAAAACTCAACAAAGCATGAAATTAAAGGGGATAAATGGGGATTTTGGTGAACCGTCGAGTGGTTTGGTGAGCTCGACCGGCTCACCAAACTACTTAACGTGCCTATTTTCAACCCCAACTTCGAAAATCAACCCCGCAGCCCCCGAAAACAAAATCAAAACACACACATTCTCATTTAAGCCCAGACCCATTAGACCCATGCCACCGGGGTACTCAAACTTCACCCGGCTTGGCCAAAATTGGCCATTTGACTACTTTAGCCCTTAGGAATGACGTCAAATGCTCCATCATTGGGCAAAGCACATCATTTAACGTAATTTGGGTTACTCAAACTACACCCGACTAGGCCCAACAACAAACTAGCACAACCCAACAATTTATGATCAATTTTAAAGCATGCTACTCGACAAATTAACAACTTAGGTAATTTAGGCACGAATTTGAAATTAAAATAGGCACACAAGCACACATTTATGATTTCAAATAGGCCCATCACACATCAACACAATTTATAACAATGCCTTTGAGTTTAACCGCTAATTTAGAGTTGGAGTTCGGAAAACCAACATTTATGCAAAAAGATGGATTTGTAAAGCTAGGCAGCAAAGATTTCCAACTCCGAACACAAGATCAACGACCAAAATGCAAGAAAATGCAAAAATATAGGAAATTTGAAGTGCGGGTGTGATTGTATAAAGTTAAAAATGAGGGAATATGAAAGAGTTTGAAATTTTAAACCTTTGGCCTTTTAAAAATAGTCCAGTTCGCGCCCTTTCGGCGATATTATTTTTCATCACCGAACCACTCGGTGACACGCCGAGCGGTTACTTACCTCATCGAGTTTTACTGGACCTCCAATCAACTTGGGGGTCCAAACAGCGGACAAAGTTGGGATGGCCGACCTATTCGGCGATACGACGACTTGTCTATGGGCCAGCCAAGTTTTACAAACCCAATCTTCATAATTTCTTGAGTCCAACGGCGGTCCAAGTCAGGCTCACCGACCTTTTTGGCGAGTCATCGACTGGACATTCTGCTCGCCAACCTGCACTTTTCAAACACATTCTACACTTTAACATTCACAATCAACACATGTTATTCCAAAAACAAAAAGAACGCAAATAAAAACTTGGGTTGCCTCCCAAGTAGCGCCTTAGTTAACGTCATGGCACGACGCAAGTCCTCGCTAAAACTTCATTCTTGGGGTTTGCCATAGTATCACTAGGCAATCCCCCTTGTTGTCTTAGGTTTAAATGAGAAGAAATTTAACCCATTTGGGTCTCCAACTGCTTGATAGAGACGGAATGAGAGGTTACCGTCTGGTTAAGGGTCGATACATCTTCCTTTATTTCCTTCAAAATTTTATTGTACCCTTCAACCTTGTTGAGACTACAAGATAGCATATCCTCAGACCGACCACCCTTAGAATCTTTGGCGTTTTGACGCTTGTGGGGAGGAACATACCTATCATTCTCCCCATCTCCTTCCTTCTAAGTGGGGTTACAATCCCTCCACTCTCTATCACGATCTCTCCAGCATTCATCCCTGTTCCAACCTTGGTTACCACCCTTCCTTGGGTAGTTTTCACGATACAGTCCTCTTTGGTTGGCTAGGAAGTTTACTTCTTCGTTGTACAATGCTTTAAACTTGGCCTCATCGGGGCTTACACACCCAACACCCACAGCATGTATACTTCTAGCACCAGCTCCCATGACATTCTTGGCTAAAATGTCAAGTTGGGTCCTCATCTTTGCCATGTTTTGGTCCCTCTCTTGATCTTTCTCAAGTTACTTCTTTGTCAATTTAAAAGTGAGAGGAGAGACTTGATCTTCACGGGTGTACCGATTAATTTTGGTCATACCATCCAAGTGTTGGGCTGCTATGACGTAAGGTTGTTGAATTAAAACTCTCGGAGAAAGTTGATCTGCCACTCCCTTGTTCACCAAATCAATGCTTCGGTAAAAGTATTGCAGCGAAACATTGTCGGGCAAACCATGAGTTGGGCATTGTAACACCAACTTCTTAAATCTTAGCCAAGTCTCATGGATTGGCTCGCCCTCCAAACGCTTGAAGCTTTGGATGATGTCCCTAAGTGTCATCATCTTCAAAAGAGGGAAAAATTGCACTTGGAATACGATGACAAGCTCTTCCCACAAAGTGATGGAATCTCTTAGCAATTCAGCCAGCCACTTACATGTTTCTCCCATTAGAGAGAATGGGAACAACCTCAATCGGACCGACTCTTGAGATATATTCTTAAAGGAGAACGGCTCACAGACATCAACAAAGTCCTTATATGCTCATGGGGATCCTCATGATCTAACCCACCGAACAACCCTTTCAATTGCAAGAGCTGCAACATGGTGCTTGTAATGTGGAACACAATGTTCCTTCAGCTGGAGGCAAGCGAATGGCATCAAATCCACCCACAAGATTTGGGTCATTCACATTCGGCTCATTTACATCATTGAGATTGCCAATGTCATCTTGGTGGCCCACTTGGCTACCATTGCTTCCTTTTACACTCATTTCCTCTATTCAACAAACAATACAAGAAAAACAAAACTAAAAGTAAGTAGATTCAACTATGACTAATAAGAACAAAATCCAACTTCACCAAAAGAATCTCAATCAACACCACTCCCCGACAACGGCGCCATTTTGATTGAATAACACTATCAAAGACACTTCATCCAATTCTAAGCGTCAATGGTCGTTAATCAGTATAAAACCCAACTAAATGAGTTGGGGTCGAATCCCACAGGGAGCCGTACGTGCTTAAGATTTAATAAGGAAGTATGAACATGATCAAATCAGTTATAGGAATAAAAATTATCAAATAAAGACATTATTCGAACAAGGGGTGACACGAACGTCAAATAGGGGTTTTGATTTGAAATTATCAACTACAAAAGGTGTCAAACAATACGAAATAACAGTAATGAGACAGATTCTTGGGATGTGATTTGATTATAGGCTAATATAGACAAATGGGTAATTGTTAGGCTATAGAGGAGGTAAACTTTCTCTCGAACAATTTACCCTGAATTAAGTTGGATTCTCTCGAACATCAACAAGCATACAAAATAAGAACAGCCCACACCATAGTCCACTCACTCTCTCAAGCTGAATGTGTGGGATTTGGTTTAGGGTTCACTCTCTCGAGCTAAACCCAGGTCAACCCAATACCCACAGACCATCAATCAATAAGTTTTGTTTTAAAACCTCTCTCAAGCAAGCCAACAACACAAGGGTAGAACTACATTTGCAGCTACAATTCTTAAATTAAACCACAATTAATGATTGAGCTCACTTCTAAACAACATTTAAACTTACAATTAGCAATACCCATAAACTAAATTAGCCCATAATCACATAATCACACCCCAAGAATTGGTGGGTTTTTAGCTAGACATTATAAAAAGATAAAATTGTTACCAAATTAAGTTTCCATCAACTGGGTAAGATTGATTTTGTCTTTACAATGTTCCAATTCGAAGAATCTCAAAGACCCACTTCCAATTTCTCAGAAGTGAAAAACTTCAATTCTTCAAAGCTAAAGAAAACTACAGAAAAAACAATCTCCAGAGTTCAAAACTTAATAATAGACTAAAAATATATGAACTAAAAATAAGATAAGATACTAAACTAAATGTTCCAAAATGTATTTATAGTCACCAAAAATGTGTTGCGACGAGTCACTCGGTGAAGTAAGTCGGGCTCGCTGAACCACTCGGCGAGCCACCTTTTGGTCATTTCCATCACCCTTCTTCGTTGGCATTCAGCATCCTTAAGGTCTGTAACTTTGGGCGATCCAACGCTGCATCGCGGAACCACTCGGTGATCCGCCGACTGCTCCTTTCTCTCGTCAACTTGGTTCTTTCCTTCATTGCTTGGCACACTGGAACTTTAGGTTGTCAAGTAGCCATTCGGCGATATGCCATGTGGACTTGGCGATCACCAGGCGAAACTAACATATGTCACAAAATTTCAATTCTTAATTTGCAAATTTGTATTCCTCTGTGCTTCATATGTATATATATTATTTTATTCAATTTAATCAATTAAGCTGCTTGCTTGATTTCCTTCTTCAATCTTCCATCTTTAATTCGTTTTAGGTCACAATTTCTTCCTCTTTACACCAATTTATTCCTACAAATAAAATACACTATTTAGTACAATCCATAAAATTTATGCTGAAAAAGGAAAAATATAAATAATAAATGTGAGGTGAATAATGATTAAAAATATGCATTTTGGCCTCACATTAAACACTATCTCAAAGGAATCCCGATAAAACTGAAACACCCTGTTCATCAATTCGATGAATATTTAACGAGATTTAGTCAAACCAAAAGACAATAGAAGAAATTCATAGTTACCATAATGAATCCTAGAAGTTGTCTTAGGGATATCCGATGCCCTAATGTTCAGCTAGTGATAACCGTATCACAAATCAATCTTACAAAATAGAGATGCACCTTGAAGCTGATCAACAAATCATCAATACAAGGAAGAGGATACTTATTCTTCACTGTCACTTTGTTCAACTGTCGATAATCAATACACATCCGCATGGATCTATCCTTCTTTCTCACAAACAACATGGGAGCACCCCATGGAGAAACACTAGGGTGAATAAATCACTTACTCAGCAAATCCTGCAATTGATCCTTCAATTTCTTCAACTCAGCTAGAGAAATATGATAAGAAGGAATAGAGATGGGCTTTGTGCCCAGCTCCATGTCAATAGAGAAATCAATATCTCTATCCAGAAGAATACAAAGATCAGTAGAAAACACATCTACAAACTCTTGAACCACAGAGACAAAATCCATGTGAGGTGGCTGAACACTAGTATCCCGAATTAAAGCCAAGTAGGACAAAAACCCTCTATAACCAATCATTGTGCTCTAATTAAGGAGATAACTTTGTTAAGCTAAGAACCAATAGCACCTGTCCACTCAACTTTTGGGACACCCGACATCGCTAAGGTCACAGTCTTAGAATAACAATCAACAATAGCATGATGCGGCAAAAGCCAATTCATACCCAAGCTAATGTCAAAGTCTGCCATTCTCAAAATGTTCAGGTCTACCCAAGTATCATACCCAACCAAACAAACAAGACAAGATCGATACAGTCAATCAATAAGGATTCACCCACTAGTGTAGAAACATGGATTGGCACAGATATGCAATCAGACAATATATCAAACCCAATAGTAAAATAGGTAGACATATATAAGAAAGTAGAACCTGGATCAGACCATACAGATGTAGGTTGATGGCAAACTGGGACAATACCTGTGATCATAGCATCAGAACTCTCAGCCTCAGGTCACTGGAAAAGAATAACATTAGCCATCTCGACCAACTGCATTATGTATAAAACCTCTATCTCCACCCTGTGGAGGTGGAATATTTCTACCACAAGTCCTACCACCTCTGCTAGACTTAACCCTGCCTCGACCCCTAGTAGGAGGCGTTGAATTCCTAGTTGGAGCAACTGAGTAAGAACACTAAGGTTCTGAATGAGTCTGAAGAGGACAGTATCACATCATATAACCTGGATCCCCACAAGTATAACAAGATCTCAGCAGTGATACCTATTATTGTGAACCAGATGAACTACCATGGCCACTTTGTCCAGAACCATAGGATCTTTAGGCTGACTGATCCCATGATCCTGAACCGATCTTACCTGGGATCGCAAATCCCAAGTTTGTCTATGAAGAGCAGATCTAATTGTATTAGTGTCTATAATTGATTTCTTCTGTGTAATACTAATCGATAGGACCTCATTGGTAAGTGCTACAAGATCTCGTGCATTGGAAGCCATGGTTATGGACTCGAATCCGTTAGTATGGAACATTTTCTTTTCCAAGTGAAATCCCCTAGTATATGAAAGAGTGAAAAAGTGCTTTCGTTGTTGTGGAATAAGAAGCCTTCGTATCTTAATGCACGTATTTAATTTATTCGGAGCTATTAGAGCGGGATCCACTTTCCACTCTCAAATGCTGGAATAGAAGCATGAACCGGCCCACAACATTGGAAACAACTACTACCTCTATGCGAACCTCTACCTCTAGATGAGGCACTAGAAAACTAACTAGAATAATGGGCCCGGATCTCCAATCTCCTCTAAAACCATTAACTTTGCCTCCTTGGCGGTGCTCACAATGGACTAGAAGGAAGTCCCCTCTCTAGGTGACCTGAACACTTAAGATCTGACAAGAAAAGTCATCCCTCTCACAAACATGCGATTTCTCTTTGCCTCATCCGGAACAATAGTCATAGTATGCCTAGAAAGCTCATAGAAACGGGCCTCACACTCTGTCAAAAATGATCCACCCTAAACCAAGCTAACAAATCTTAGAAAACTATGTTCTCTCACGCTCCAAGAATGAAGCGGTCTTGGAAAGCACTAGAAAACACATCTCACTTTGTCCGAGGAGATCAAACTGGTGTAGACCTCACAAAAGTCCTCCACCAATCTCTGATACGACTATGAAGCTAAAGTGACACAAATACGGATACCACGAGCATCCATCATACTCACTGCCTCAATCATCTTATAGAAATAAATCAAGAACTCATGACCAACCTCACTCTTACCTCCTTGAAACTGAGGTGGTTTCAACTTCTGAAATCTATCATAACACTATCGATTAGCCACTTTTAGAACAACCTTAGGATCAATATGTGCACCAACAACCAGCGCAGGAACAATGGGTGGTTGACCCAACTGAACATGAAAACCTAAAGTGTGTTGTTGACCTACGGTCTATGGCCCTAGACAAAGGTTCTCTAACAGACCAAGCATCCACAACAAAGTATCCCTAAACGGCGGAGCTCCAAACTCAGGAGGAACCTGGCCCTTAACAACCTCAACATGTGGCTCAGGACAAGTCTCTCTAATTGTACCTCTGGTTGTTGCCGCTCCACCGGCACAACCTCTAACCGATGTTACTCCACGAGAACGACCTCCAGCTCAGGACCTACCTCTACCCCTAGCTAAGGTCTCAGCAGCAGCCTCGAGGACAGCGTCCCCTCTACCACTATAAACAAAAGCTCTAGTCCTCGACATCTGTCAAAACAACACGCAACAACTCAGCACTAGCGAATGTTACGATGCACGATAAGAAAGGATATATAAAAGGAAGTTTCCTAACAATCTTTGTAGCTTCTTGAAGATAAGTACAAACGTACCCATGCTGATCCTCAATATACTTAGACTTGGCTTGTACACACGTGAGACCTATGAATCTGACTTTGATACCAATTTTTCACGATCCAAAAATGGATTGATGGCATTTTTCTATTTCTACAAAGACAAATCACCCTCATCCCAATGAAAAGAAAGAAAATGGAGAAAATAGTAAAGTAAGAACAAGACAAAGGAGGAAAACTTATTCATTCTAAAAAACACCCCAAAATCTGGTTGTCATTTGTACAACAATACACGCCACTAATAAAAATACACAATTCAAACATAAATACAAGTATTAGTCTTTGTTTCTCAAGTAGAAAAAAGCTTAATAGAAAAAGGATAGGAGGGCCCGCTAGGCAGCTACCTCTTAAATCCTTCACGAGCCTCAACTGTTAAGAGAAGAAGAGAATCACAGGGTTCAGGCTCCGAACCTACACAAGTGTAGAAGCAAGGGGTGAGTACCAACAACATTGTACCCAACAAGCAATCTATTAAATAAAGCAACTAGCTAGAAATCGAATACCCCTTATACTCCAACCAAACCTCCTAAACTACAACCTATACAGAAATCAACCCAACCTAGAAATTCTACAATACACAGCTCACAGGCCTAATATTCACAGTTCAATCTTCACAACTCAACAATCAACAAATCAAATAAATCAACCTCAATGACAAGTTGTTCAGTTACACATAACAAGTACAACAAATCACAATCCACAAGTAAGTCACACATAAGAACCAAATCAAGTCACAATCACCAATCTTTTGCTGGAACCACTTCTCGTTAGCACAATATCACTAGCCAAAGCCATTTCTCATATGTTTTATATCACATCACTAGCTAGAACCATTGTCCATCGGTAGAATATCACTAGTCGTAACCATTTACCATTGTATTTAGATCTTATCGCTAGCCAGAACCATTTCCCATTAACCTTTTATCATATCACTAGCTGGAACCATTTTACATTTACTTTATATCACATCACTAGCCAGAACCATTATCCATCAATTTTATATCACATCACTAGCTGGAGCTATTTTTCATCAGTTTTATATTACATCACTAGCTGGAACCATTTCCCAATGGCTTTATAGCACCATCGCATGTCTCATCACAATGTTTACAGTCAATACACACAAGCAATATCACACACCATGGAAGAGACAACAATTCATCCAATTCAAGTCCATAAGCATACTTTCAAGCATTTCATGAATCAATCAAAGAGGATCAAAATAAGGCAATTCACATTATCATGTCCATCACATAGCATTTTTTGTTTTAACCCCTTTTTATTCATTTAGATGTAATAAGTGGAAAATTTAAACCCTTTACCTCATCCTCGTCACTCTCATCACAAATCAATGAAGGAAGCATACGAATTTGACTAGAATACAAGGTTTAGGAAGTTACATGTCTTTAATCAATCAACAATCACTACAATATTGACTTTTCCCCTTCCGAATCACTTCCAAAGCCACACAATCTATAAACAAGCACATATTTACAATCACTTTTCGGAAACAACAAAACCCACAACAATTTCCTTGAAAGGTGGGTCAATCAACATAATACCCAATTCTAAAAATAAGGTTTGAATCAAAAATTTAATACTTGAAAACATTACTCAATGCTTTAGGAACTCATTAGGGAAAATCTTTTCGGAAAAGGACTTGACATAATTCACACACTCCATTTTAGTTAAGAACTTGGTTTCTATAAAGACCTCATCATTCACCAATCAAAACCTCATATTTTGATGTTAAAACACATAATTAATCAATGGAAAATGAAGGTTTAGGATCAAGAACACTTACCAACTAATCTAGCAGAGAAAATCCTTTCAAAATTTGCAACCAAGGGTTCCCCAAGTTCAAAAATTGTGTAATAAGGCTTAAACCTTGAAATATTCAGGCCAAAACCCTCTCAGGTGACGCTTAAGCCAACCAGGTTCCGCTTAAACAAACTCACAAAAGTTGGGGGTCTCGCTTTTGCAACCAGGTTCCACTTAAGAGAACATCGCTAAAGAGAACTATGGTTCGCTTAAGTAAACCCCGCCTAAAAGGCCTGTCTCACTTTTGTGAACTACGTTCCGCTTAAGCAACCATCGCTAAAGCTAACCAGGTTCCGCATAAGAGAGGGAACTCTTATTACATTCAGTTTGAGATGAAACTACATCAGATTGTTTCATTCAAACAAAGAAAGATAGGTAATGTACTCTATCCAAGACTTAGACAACATAGGCGAAAGGGGCTTAGTGGACAACTAAATGATTAAAGATCAAGCAAGCGGATGCAACTGCAACACTAGAAACTATATCAACAAAAAAAAACACTGAAAGGACCCTCGGGATTCGTTCAGAACCCCATATAAACAGACCACCTATGAAAATAAATTATACTTGATATTTTGGACTCAATAGAACTGTCAAAATATGGATCCGAGGTCTCTTTGACCCAACATCCGTGAAAGCCACAAGAAACTAAATCATGCCTAAAAAGGTTAAAACAAGCTCGGGACCTCTCAAAAATCAACCAAGACCTCAACCAGGCCTAAAATCCCCCTGGATCCAATGGAACTCTCAGAATTTTGATTAGAGCATTCAAACCCCATATGTTGACCAAAGTCAATTTAAATGTTAAATTTCCATAATTTCACAACTTAGAACCTCAAATCCTCAAAAAGACTCAAAATCTGAAACCAAAACTCTCCCTGATTAGATTTCACATTTTGGGGCTGATGGAATCAATGAAATTCCATTTTGACAATTAGAACTCCAAAAGACACTAAAAACCGCTTTTTAACAACTTCAGCCTTCCAAACTCAAAATTTACCAAATTCTCAATTTTTAATTCGAAGTTCAAAACCAACTTGTTAAAACTCAATAATAGGAGACTCGGAGTTATCACGGGAGGGAAACACAATAACTTCCATGGTATAACAAAAAATTATCGACCGGCTCGTTACAATTTTACTCACAATTATGCAGCTCATGTAGTGGGAAAACTGAAACGTGATTATGTAAATAACATATCTATGAGACACCTTGTGATGTTCACATTAATGTGATCCATGTTGATTGGTATTCTCATTTATCATCCTTGTTCTAATTCTTATGCTTGAAATTTGTGCTTTGTGCATATTTAATATATTTTTGCATCTGCTTGATAGTTGTTTGAATGTATTGTAATTTCCCTTGCCGGTTTGATTGAATGTGTAGTTTTCCATACTATCTTATAACAAGTGGAAAATTTAAACCCTTGACCTCATCCTCATCACTCTCATCACAAATCAATTAAGGAAGCATATGAATTCGACTAGAATACAAGGTTTAGGAAGTTATATGCCTTTAATCAATCAACAATCACTACAATATTGACTCTTCCCCTTCCAAATCACTTCCAAAGCCACACAATCTATAAACAAGCACATATTCACAATCACTTTTCGGAAACAACAAAACCCACAACAATTTCCTTGAAAGGTGGGTCAATCAACACAATACCCGATTCTAAAAATAAGGTTTGAATCAAAAATTTAATACTTGAAAACATTACTCAAGGCTTTAGGAACTCATTAGGGAAAATCTTTTCGAAAAAGGACTTGACATAAGTTCACACACTCCATTTTAGTTAAGAACTTGGTTTCTGCAAAAAAATCTCATCATTCACCAATCAAAACCTTATATTTTGATGTCAAAACACATAATTAATCAATGGAAAATGAAGGTTTACGATCAAGAACACTTACCAACTAATCTAGCAGAGAAAATCTTTTCAAAATTTTCCACCAAGGGTTCCCCAAGTTCAAAAATTGTGTAATGAGGCTTAAACCTCAAAATATTCAGGCCAAAACCCTCTCAGGTGACGATTAAGCCAACCAGGTTCCGCTTAACCAAACCTCATAAAATCTAGGGGTATCGCTTTTGCAACCAGGTTCCACTTAAGAGAACATCTCTAAAGGGAACTATGGTTCACTTAAGTAAACCCCGCCTAAAAGGCCAGTCTCACTTTTGTGAACTACGTTCCGCTTAAGCGACCATCACTAAAGCGAACCAGGTTCCACATAAAAGAAGGAACTCTTATTACATTCTGTTTGAGATGAAACTACATCAGATAGTTTTATTCAAACAAAGAAAGATAGGTAATGTTCTCCATCCAAGACTTAGACAACATAGGCGAAAGGGGCTTAGTGGACAACTATATGATTAAAGATCAAGCAAGCGGATGCAACTGCAATACTAGAAACAATATTAGCTGGAAAAAACACTGAAAGGACCCTCGAGATTCGTTCAGAACCCCGTGTACACAAACCACCTATGCAAATAAATTATACTTGATATTCTGGACTCAATAGAACCGTCAAAATATGGATCCGAGGTCACTTTGACCCAACATCCGTGAAAACCACAAGAAACTAAATCATGCCTAAAAAGGTTAAAATAAGCTCGGGACCTCTAAAAAATCAACCAAGACCTCAACCAGGCCTAAAATGATCCCCTGGATCCAATGGAACTCTCATTCAAACCCCATATGTTGACCAAAGTCAATCTAAAGGCTAAATTTCCATAATTTCACAACTTAGAACCTCAAATCCTCAAAAAGACTCAAAATCTGAAACCAAAAATTCTCCCTAATTAGATTTCACATTTTGGGGCTGATGGAATCAATGAAATCCCATTCTGACAATCAGAACTCCAAAAGACACTAAAAACCACTTTTTAACAACTTTAGTCTTGCAAACTCAAAACTTACCAAATTCTCAATTTTTAATTCGAAGTTCAAATCCAACTTGTTAAAACTCAATAATAGGAGACTCAATGTTAACCACGGGAGGGGAAAATAGTAACTTCCATGGTAAAACAAAAAATTATCGACCGAGTCATTGCAATTTTACTCACAATTATGCAGCTCATGCAGTGGGAAAACTGAAACGTGATTATGTAAATAACATATCTATGAGAGACGTTGTGATGTTCACATTAATGTGATCCATGTTGATTGGTATTTTCATTTATCATCCTTGTTCTAATTATTATGCTTGAAATTTGTGCTTTGTGCATGTTTAATATTTTTTTGCATCTGCTTGGTAGTTGTTTGAATGTATTGTAATTTCCCTTGCCGGTTTGATTGAATGTGTTGTTTTCCATACAATCTTATAACAAGTGGAAAATTTAAACCCTTGACCTCATCCTCATCACTCTCATCACAAATCAATGAAGGAAGCAAACGAATTCTACTAGAATACAAGGTTTAGGAAGTTACATGCCTTTAATCAATCAACAATCACTACAATATTGACTCTTCCCCTTCCAAAGCCACACAGTCTATAAACAAGCACATATGCACAATCACTTTTCGAAAACAACAAAACCCACAACAATTTCTTTGAAAGGTGGGTCAATCAACACAATACCCAATTCTAAAAATACGGTTTGAATCCAAAATTTAATAATTTAAAACATTTCTCAAGGCTTTAGGAACTCATTAGGGAAAAGCTTTTCGAAAAAGGACTTGACGTAAGTTCACACGCTCCATTTTAGTTAAGAACTTGGTTTCTGCAAAAAACCTCATCATTCACCAATCAAAACCTCATATTTAGATGTTAAAACACATAATTAATCAATGAAAAGTGAAGGTTTAGGATCAAGAACACTTACCAACTGATCTAGCAGAGAAAATCCTTTCAAAATTTGCCACCAAGGGTTCCCCAAATTCAAAAATTGTGTAATGAGGCTTAAACCACGAAATATTCAGGCCAAAACCCTCTCAGGTGACGCTTAAGCCAACCAGGTTCCGCTTAAGCAAACCTCACAAAAGCTGGGGGGGTCTCGCTTTTGCAACCAAGGTCCATTTAAGAGAACATCGCTAAAGAGAACTCTGGTTCACTTAAGTAAACCCTGCCTAAAAGGCCTGTCTCACTTTTGTGAACTACGTTCCGCTTAAGCAACCATCGCGAAAGCGAACCAGGTTCCGCATAAGAGAAGGAACTCTTATTACATTCAATTTGAGATGAAACTACATCAGATAGTTTCATTCAAACAAAGAAAGATAGGTAATGTACTCTATCCAAGACTTAGACAACATAGGTGAAAAGGGCTTAGGGGACAACTATATGATTAAAGATCAAGCAAGCAGATGCAACTGCAACACTAGAAACAATATCAGCAAAAAAAAAACACTGTAAGGACCCTTGGGATTCGTTCAAAACCCCGTGTGCACAAACCATCTATGCAAATAAATTATACTTGATATTCTGTACTCAATAGAACCGTCAAAATATGGATCCGAGGTCTCCTTGACCCAACATCCGTGAAAACCACAAGAAACAAATCATGCCTAAAAAGGTTAAAACAAGCTCGGGACCTCTCAAAAATCAGCCAAGGCCTCAACCAGGCCTAAAATCAATCCTTGGATCCAATGAAAACTGTTAGAAGTCTGATTCGAGCATTCAAACCCCATATGTTGACCAAAGTCAATCTAAAGGCTAAATTTTCATAATTTCACAACTTAGAACCTCAAATCCTCAAAAAGACTCAAAATCTGAAACCAAAAACTCTCCCTACTTAGATTTCACATTTTGGGGCTGATGGAATCAATTAAATTCCATTTGATAATCAGAACTCCAAAAGACACTAAAAACCACTTTTTAACAACTTCAGCCTTCCAAACTTAAAATTTACCAAATTCTCAATTTTTAATTCGAAGTTCAAAACCAACTTGTTAAAACTCAATAATAGGAGACTCGGAGTTATCACGGGAGGGAAAAACAGTAACTTCCATGGTATAACAAAAAATTATCGACCGGCTCGTTACAATTTTACTCACAATTATGCAGCTCATGTAGTGGGAAAACTGAAACGTGATTATGTAAATAACATATCTATGAGACACCTTGTGATGTTCACATTAATGTGATCCATGTTGATTGGTATTCTCATTTATCATCCTTGTTCTAATTCTTATGCTTGAAATTTGTGCTTTGTGCATGTTTAATATTTTTGTGCATCTGCTTGGTAATTGTTTGAATGTATTGTATTTCCCTTGCCGATTTGATTGAATGTGTTTGTTTTCCATACTATCTTCTAACTGACTCACCTCCTTGAAAATGTGATGAGCTTCTACCTAAAATTGTCCCATTTATTGGTGTATCTCCTCCATTATTTTTTTTATGTCCTTTAGAATTTTTCGCTCTCTTACTAGAATTCTTTTGAGGCTAAGAGAATCAATATTCCAAATGATGTTTTTTTTTCTTGAGTATTACCGTAATATCTTAGGGGATTTAAGATAGTTGTTATGCCTATCTTGATGTTGGTAGTGATTCCTATCTCATGTGCATCAACATTTATGAATTTCCCAATGTTATTGCTCATACAAAATGCATAGGAACTTCTTGTAGAGTAGCTCTCTAGGCTCCGTCTGTATTACATTTCACCAAACTTATCTTAGGTAATCTTCATCTTAATGCTTTTTAGTATAACTTAGGTTTGTAGTGCTTAAGGTATCTTACAAGTTCTTGACGAGTGGTAGATCTACACTTATTTGAGACCTATTTAATTCAAAAATTAGTGTCTACAATGCCTAATTATGTCCTATTCTAATGATATTTTGAAGATTTGCAGCTATGAAGGCTAAGGGAAATGATGAATATTTGGAAGAAAGACAAAAACGTGGAAAGAAGAGTAAACTCTAGATCACCTAACAAGAAACGCGGATCTCCCAAGACCTCGCCCAAAGTGACAGTTCTCAATACTTGACTTGATTGAGGCAGGTCAGTGAACTTAAAGAGGAAAGGTGACTCGCCGAATGCAAAAGGAAGAACATGTTGACCATCGCCAAAGGTAACATGACATGGAGGAAAAATGAATGCTTAAAAGAGCGAACAAATTAAATGTGGTATTCAGTGATTCGTCGAATGTAAAAGGCAGACTCAAATGAGCTAGCCGACTGAGGTTCAAACACCGAAAGCCTAATTCAAGAGAAAGGCTAGCTAAGAAGTAAATGGTGATCCACCGAATCAGCTTGTCAAACCCGACTACCATCGTTTAAGGGTCACACAGTGAATTTTGGGCCTAATTTTGGGATGCTATACATAGCCCAAATGAGAGAGATTTTAAGGAGCTTTTGAAAGGGAATTTTAGTTAGTCTTCAACTGAGAGTTTTCCTTTGTTGAGAGAGAAATATTTTACTATGTGAATAAAATCTTTAGTTCGTGGGTTCTCAACTTTGTTCTAAAAATTTACAATTGGAAGTTGAAATCAAAGTGGGTGTTGCATATAATTACTTAATTTCATCTTATCCGTGATTGCTATCATGAAATGTATAATTTCTTTACACTTTCTGATTGGTGACTAAAACCTCAAAGACTAGGGGTGTAATTATGGGGTTGGTTGTTGATTTAATATAGTGAGTATTGTGTTTTTCTCTGTTTTGTTGTTATTCATCCATGGATTTGGGCTAATTAGCATGGGGTTAACTTATGGATTAAGGTTTCAAACTTAATCCTACTTCCAATCTTCAATTGATGCTCTAAAGAGATCAATTGGAGTGGATAATTAGTTTGATATTTGCAATTTAGGTTTGATGATTGTTGTTCGCTTGAAAAGGAGATTATGGATCAATCTATTTTTCCTAATTCTAGTCAAAAGAGAGAATAGTGTAAGGTAATAAGTTATTTAGTTATGCATATAGATGAGATCGAAAGGAGATTTTATGATTTGATGCTATGATATCAAGAGGAGATTAGTATCATTGAAGATGATCTATTCTATCCATGAATGTTTAGCACTATTGAGTAACACAATTACCCCTATATAACATCAATTTCAAATTCCCCCCTAGATTACTTGTTAATTACTTGAATTTCTGAAGTTTTAGTTTAATTGTGAACCTTGGTACAAAATCCCTTTCTCGTAAATTTGGTGGAATCATCCACCCATTGTTCTTAATTGCTACAAATGAATTAATTTACATTCTCAATTTCTTGATAGAATTCCTTGCACTATATCACTCTCTGTGGGATTCGACCTCGACTCTTAGTTGGATATTTTTATTGACGACGATCGCTTACTCTTTGGATTTGTTTTAGATAGTTGTTTGAGAGTTATCAATTCTCCCCATTGTGTTGGAAGTGGGATTCAAGGATGTTTATTTTTGTTGTACTTTTATATAGTTCGTTCACACTGCTGCACCACTTTGTAATAGCTCACATCCTTTTCATGTCTTCTTGCATTCCTCCTCTTTCATAGTTCCCACATGAAAAATGATTGAGATTGCTTTAAATAGTTTTCGCAACTTCGTAGAAGTTGACATTTTCCACCATTTTATAATAAGTTGTTATAAATGCATTCTAGTGATATTTAAACATACACATGAAGCAAAGTATTTCCTCATCTTTTGAATTGCCGAAAGCAATTAGAAATAAATGGATCCAATGTTCATCTACATTCTTAAAGATACAAATTTTGAATGGCAATCCTTTTATCCAAATGTTTGACATCCAATCCCTTTTCCCCTTTTGTGTCTACATCCATTAAACTTGATCTCTTTCTTGGTTCATCCACAATGTGATTTGTCATATCCTTAGAAAAATTTGCAAGTAATTTCTCTGTAATCCACATGCCATTGTTGAAGAAATTCTTGGTTTTCAGTTCCTCTTTTGGTGAGCCAATATCCATTGAAAAAAAAAACAGTGCACCTGATGTAAGGTTAAAAATAAACATATTGAATCATTTTTTGTCTTATATTTATTCTTTTCAATATTCTTTTTGGGTTTTGGGTTTCCCAATTTGTCTTGGAATCAATTACTTTATTTAGGATTTCTATATGTATAACTTACATAAATCTCATAGTATAAATCCTAAATTACCTTCTATCTCTATTATTCTTCTAATTACACAAATTTCATGTCTTTTAGGCATTTCAAATACATTATTAAGGATCCGAATACGTTATTGTTGATACATTATGTATCAATCTGTTGCACTTATTAACAGAAAAAAACTAAAAAATCAAATTAAGATCTCATAGTATCCATCTGTTGTACTAATTAAGGGGGGGGGGGGGCTAAAAATCAAAATAAAATCCCATAAATTGTGTTATTTCATTCCAAATTATTGTCAAGAATATATAGTGTAATAAATCAAAACTTCAACTATTAAATTTCTTCTTCTTGTTCATCGTTCTCTCTGTTTCATAAAAGCTTTTGTCCAAATTTTGGATAAGTGAGGTGAGGTTATGAAGGATACAAAAGTGATGGAATTGTTGTTGGACAAACGATTTCCTTTGTGAATCTTCAAGTTCATCAAATATCCTTTCGATTTTGATTCAAGATTGTCAAAAATTTTGAGATTCAAAATTCTTCTCCAGTTTATTGAAGATCCTTTCAATTTTGATTCAAAATTGTTGAAAATTTTGAGTTTCAAAATATTCTCCTAGTTCATTGAAGATCCTTCCAATTTTGATTCAAAATTATCAAAAATTTTGTGAAGATACATCATGAAGATTCTTTCAATTTAAATTGATAAGTGTTGTATTTTTGCTAGATACATTAAATACGAAAGTGTTGTCCATAAGATTTTAGGTTTGAAATTGATACATTATTGTTTGGTAATTGTTATGTCTCAGATACATTTAGTATAAATTCGAATTTATGTATCATAACTAAAAAAAATTAGTGCATGATACATTATTATTTATGTATCTTATTTTGTTTGAGAAATACTATATTTTAAAATTAAAAAAAAAATACTTTATACATGTAATTGTTCCAAAATAGCTTCTTTTTTGTGTGTGTAATACATAACACAAAGTTTATGTATCAAGTACATTTATATTGAACATGATAAACACTAGTCGAAGATTCAACAAAATTAGAGTTATGCATCAATAATTTAAATATGAACATTATACATTGCATAAAACAAAGGTTATTGTAGCAGTGACGTATCAGATCTATGATAACCCTATCAAAGACTAATTTAAGACTCAAAATAAATGAGATACATTAAAAATTTGTATCTTTGATAGTGATGGTCGTGCAATGGCAGATCCAACTTTTTTCTTCTTTTTTTTGGACGTTTTTCAATAGTAGATACATTAATAGAAAATAAATATTTTTCAAGAAAAATTTTCAACGACGATATGATTAACCAAAATTGCAAAGGTTCAATAAGATTTCTACGGGGACAGTGGGCGGATGTAATTTTATTTTTATTTTTTAAGATGAAAAAGTTTAAAAATAATAATAAAAGAAATTAGAAATTGAAGTGATGGAAAGAAATCTACCTCTTGAATAATTTGAAATCATTAATTGGAAATAGAAAAGATTTGAAATTCAAAAATAGATTAATTGATGTAATTATGGAGAGATTTGTGGCGTGAAAAAAGGAAGGAAAATCATGGGTATGAGATTTCAAATTAATGTATCCAGAAAAGGGGATGATGGAAGGAAAAGAAGGGATTTTTGATATTTTTTGAAATGGTAGGAAAAATAAGAAAATGTGATAATAAATGGTGTGTAGTTAAGTAATTTTTCCTTTCTATATATATAAATAGTCCATAAATAATTCTTTTAAGATCCAATCAATAATAGAAAATATTGAAGATATAACTTAGAACTTGATAGCTTAGAACTTTGGAAGAGCTACCGTATAGGTCGGAGAATTTTGATTTATTCTTTCTTTTCCTATATTATTTATTTGAATTCATGATTATTAAAAGATATTATAGTTATTGTTCTTAAATTTTCGTGATTAACACAAGCACATTTATTTCTATTAATTTTGATTGTGTTTTTAAGATAATTTGTAGCTAAATTTTATAACTAGGATTCTGGAAATCATGATGAATTATCGAAGTAAATTAATGTAAAAAGTGATTCTTAAATAGAGTTTATATATGTATTGTTGATTTCTTCACTTTGATTGCTTTTTGGTACGCAACGTTAGAACCTGTAATATTTTTACTTGCCCGACCAAGGAAGTAACAAATGGGAAATGAGATTAAACAACATAAATTTAGTGAGTTAATCCGTTATATAATAATTGGAACCATTTCTGTGAAGGCTAATTTGGAGTCAAGTGTAAGGGTTGGTAAAACACACACCCGTAGACCGAGCAAATTGTGTGGTAAAATTTACTGTTTGGACGACCAATCACTTAGGAGATACCTAACTTACTAATTTTGCATGCTAAAAATTGAAATAAATCATTAGTACAATATTTTTGTTATGTTATGAAATCATGGGGAACACATTCCTAGATACTTCTAATAATCTAAATACAAATAAATATTTAGTTCCAATCTATTGTTATTCTTTTTATTTTGTTTCAATTTAAATCCCCCCTTTTTAAATAATGACTACTGATTTAAATATTTACTATTGACAATATTCTTCCATATTTTTTGTGGGATTGATCCCGACTCATAGTTGGGTAAATATATTGCATACGACCGTTTATACTTCTTTCAAGAACGTTATCAGCACCTTGTTGAGTTCAGTTGGCATACCATAAGCAAGAACTCCGTACTTTAATTTTCCATCAAATCTCATGCTTGACTTTCTCTCTAATTATCACGGTTGACATTATAAGAAGTAATGTTGTTGTAAGCGACTAAATTTCATTCCTAAAAAGTAGCAATCAAGAAAGGAAAAATAGAGACAAGCAATGATATTTATATTTCAGTAATATATGCGAAGCTTACAATTTTTATACAATCTAATTAAAAAATCCTCATATTGTTCTTACGATCATCAACTCAAGAGTTTTGTTTTATTTTTGAATGGATGAAATACTTGTTGTACGTGGAAGACTTGCGGATCACCAGTGAAGAGTAGACATTTTATATGTCTTTTTCTTTTGTTCTTTTTTTCTTCTTTTTGTTTTTATCCTTTTGATCTTATGAAGACCGCTTTATATAGTTTTAAGTTAGAGTTTTGAGGGTATTTAGGTATTTAAGTAATTTTAGATAACATTGGACTTGAATATCATGAGGTGGACTCATCTAATCAACTTCACAGAATGCCTAAATGTAATTTGTACTTTTTTACTTAAGTCATATAATTTCAACCTAAATATTAATTCAACTTTATTAATTAATAATTTGACTTGATCAACATATAATGAATTTAAGGATTAATCCAAAATTTAATATGAATTTATCAATAAAATTTCACTATCTACAAATGTCCCCTGCTTCGAGGCTTGTTTGGGTGGTTGACTTGTCAAAGCTCTAATGACAAGGTTTAGAGTATTCGTGAAACAAATATTACTATCTTTTTCATTGGATGTTTTTCAAAACTTTCCATATTTGATTTCAATGAAATTTTTTCATAATTGGTTTTCCAATGGAATTTTTCGTAATATGGTTCCTATGTAAACTTACCATAATTTGGTTCCTTATGAAACTTCCCATAATTTGATTTCACCATGATTTTTTCCATAATTTGTAAGAATACAATTTATGCACTTTTGATATCTATAAATTCTCATGCTCTATGGTGGTTGTTTGTCAATTTGTGGCATCCTCAAGTTCAACCGAATCAATCCCCATCAGGCAATATTTTTTTAAAAAGAAAATTATCACGTTTTTCAGCTTGGTGATGTAGAAAATTCATATCTTGCTGTAAAAATATTGATATTATGATCTGTTTGAATTTTTAGAAAAATGACTCACATATCTACAACATATACAAAAATTAAAGTCAAATTCCTTCTCAACTGATGGAAATTAAATTTTGAAGTTTGCTGTAGATTTGTCTTTTTTTTCCTGACAGCTCTATGTAGTCTCACAAAAATGTATCTTGGTGTAGGAACATCTAAATGACAAATGATTTGATTATATAGAAAATACCCTTCGAAGTATGGAACATATCATAAAATTAAGATAAAAACCTCATGGATTGATGAGCATCAATTTTTGAAGCTAATCTTCATGTCTGTCATTATTTTTTCACAGATTTATGAGTCTCACCTAAACGTTTCTATCTTGGTGTAGGAGACTTTGAATGGAGAGCGACTTGAATCTATAGAAAATAGACTTGAAGTCTACAACATATCCAAAAATAAAAGTCAAAGTCCTTATGGATTGACCAAAAGTATTTTTTTTAAAGTAAGCAATACAATCGACCTTGGATTTGGACAACATTCATGAGTTCAATACTCCTTTTTGTATCTTTCCTTTTCTTGTAGATTTATCTGATTGTGTAAATGTCCTTTATTTCAGACTTATCAAATGCAAAGGATCTCTATTTGTATACATTTCTTGAAATTTGAAGATATGTCAATGTCATACCGTCAAATAATGTTTTTAACACCGGAGAATTAAAACATTATTAATACCAAATGTCATAACATAATTAATACAAATATCATTCATAAAAACATAATTAAATAAGTCTCATATATACCAATATCATTCTTCAAATCAGATTTTAAAATGGCATAGCCAAAAAACATAATTAAATAAGTTCCATACCAATAGCATACCTAAAAATAGATTTTATACCAATGTCATTTCAAAAAGAAAAAGATAGAATTTAATACTACTGACATATAATACCTAAAAACAGATTTCATACCAATGTCATAGCAAAAAAAAAAGTCGTACTTAAAAAATAATTCAAAAATTAATGGCAATGTCATAGATGAATTAATACTAATTCAAACAGTTGTATACATAATAAGTTAAAGTATTATTTAAAAGCTATTAGGGAAAGATTCTGAATCTACAAAAAATTGTTCTTTTTAAACAGTCATCATATTCACATACACTAATCATAAATCTCATTGATATATCAAATCAGTACAAAATCAATTTTTTTTAGTAAAAATAATAAGAATATACTTTATACCTAATTTGCAGAAAAACAAACATACTTTGAGTTCATTATACGGTATAAATGTCACTCACAAATAAAAACTAAAAACACTACATGCAAGGTCTTAGAAATAAAAATAACTAAATATGAGAAAGATTTGAACTTTAAATACCTTCGAAACAACTTTTCGGAATTTGATCCCTTCACACATATTAACCTTTGAATTATTCATTTTTCAAATCTCTGCCTTCATAACATTTTCCCCTTTAATTAATTTTATCATGAACAAAATTTAAATCTAAGTCGAAATCTTCAGACGAAGATAATACGATATTTTTGAACTTCCTCTTTTTGTCACATTATTGTGTAGAACTTATTTCCATGGGTGTATATATTGTCACTTCTCATATTGTTCTTAAAACCATTCACAGGGGATTGGGTGAGTTTATTGAAGTTGGGTGGAACAATCGAATCATGACTATTCGCAAACTAGGACTTTTTCTGGGAGTACAACGAGAATCCAAACCTTTATTCAGGATTTAAAATTGAAAAAAAAAAAAAAATACAAACAAAACAAATGATAAAAAAAAAAAAAAAAAAAAAGGGACATTTCGCTCTCTCACCAGCGGGGTACTTTTTGCTTTTAACTATCGTTGACGGCTTAAGAATTTAAGACAATCTCACTGCCCACCAGCGAGTTCTCCGAAAAAAAATTCTAAAACAAATCACTACTCTGACAGCGAGAAATCTTTTGAGTAAAAAATTTAACACAAAAACGCTGCTACAGCAGAGAGTTTGTTCAATTTTTTAAGTTTATTTTTTAAAACATAAATTGCAGCGAGTCTTTTTTAATTAAAAAAAAATTGGTCGAAAAAAGCAATGAGTTTTTAATTGAGCAAATTTTAGGAATAGCAAACATAAAAATCATATTAGCGCTCTATAACTACAGTTTTGTTATTTGCGCTTCATATCAAACTATGTTTGCTATAGAGCATTTGATTTGTAAAAATTGCATGCATCTGATTTGTGTAAAATCGCAGTGATTGTATGTATATCGGCTAGATAATTATAAATATATGTAACTACTATGTATATGTATCAATAATTGTGTTTGTATATCTGCATAAAATTTGAATTTGCATACAATTGAATCGATTTAAAACATTTATATTTATATATCAAATCTCTCTCGCTTTATACAAACACACATTAGACATTGTATTTTGTATAATTTATGTTTGTATAAAGTGAGAAAGAGAGAAAGGCAAAAGAGAACTGGGCAGGGGAAAATTTGAATTTGTATAATTATAAGTGTATATGACGAAGATATATGTATTTGCATTTGTAAATACAGTTCTCTCTCACTTTATACAAACACAAACACAATTTATACATTTATGTCGAGAGACAAGCCAGAGAGTGGTAAGCGAGTTTTCAGGGAGTGGCGAGCGAGATTCAGAGGAGAGGGCGAATGACAAAAAGTTTGTTGCGAATTGAAATTAAATGTTATAGCATTTATTTTGAATTAATAGTTTCTTATAATACACAAATTTTCCTTTTTAATTTAGTTTCTTTCTTTCTAAAATCGTTGTTTTGTTAGCGATTTTGTTTAAGCTTTTTTTTTTAATTCGCCAGCATTTACCATATTACCATTCTGTTTTTACAACTTATCTAAACAGAACAAGGACAAAACAAATACATTAAGTATTACTCCTTATATTCCATTTTAAATATTGTTTTAGCTTTTTTTTTCACCGTCATTAAAAAAATGTACCAAAAAGGCATAATTTATTAAGTTATCAGTATTTATTAGTAGATGTTTTTTTAGGATTGAACACTTTTTTATTTTGTTAATGTTAGGTGCATGTATAGTTAGAATTTAGAAATAATTGTCAACTTTAGTCATATGTTCTAAAGAGACCATAATTATTTTAAGACATTTTTTTAAGTAAAGCTACAGCTAAAATAGGACGAAGGAAATATGTATTTACTAATTTATTATTAGTTGTTATAAAAAGTTGTAATTAACTTTAAGTGATCTAAAAATGTAAAATTCCTTATTTACATCCATTTTCCCCTTATTTAAAAAATAATTAATTAATTAACTACAATTATTATTAGTGATAATTAAGTAAGAACCCTTCTGTTTAAAATATAAAAGCTTGATTCTTCTCTGCACAATAAACCGCAATACACACCGAGTATATAAGTATTTTTAAAAACTTATATAAACAAAGAACAAAAAAAAAAAAAGAAAAGTATTAAAGCAACATTCCATGAATTATTATGATCGGATTAATTAATAATGATGATTTGGTACTAGGTTTTTACAAACAAATCAGCTATATCAAACATTCAAGTTTATTTGTTTTTATCTGGCGAATTAAAAAAAATTAACAAAATCGTTGACACAACAACAATTTTGGAAAAGAATAAAAAGGCTTAAAAAACTGGTCGCACAAGCAACGATTTTCGAAAAAAAATTATTTTAAGAAACTCGCTCCCGTTGCAGCGATTTTATGTTTTAAAAAAATTCAATAGAAACTTAACTTCTACCCCATTTTTTTTCTTTTCAGGCTAAATTGACTTCTTCTTTTTTTACTCCTACCGGATATCAATCAAAGTCAAACCTTTATGAAGACGAGCATACGATGTGACTTGAACCACGCCCTCACTTCACATCTATAAAAAATTATATACACATTCACTTCTGGAGCAGCGTTTTTGTGTTTAGAAAAATTAAGTTCTCGCTGTTAGAGCAGTGATTTTTTTCAAAAAGAATTTGGAGAACTAGCTGGGTCGGCAGCGAGACTATCTTAACATTTACGCGCGCGGCAGTTTAAATCAAGAAGGATCTTGCTGCTGAGAGAGCGAATCGTCCCTTTTGGTTTAAAAAAAATGAGTGGCCCTTTATGCATTTTGGAGAAAAAAGTGACATTTTTAGCGCCGGACTCATAATCTTGATGGAAACCAAGTCCACTGCGGTTGGAAAATATTGATGATAAAGAAGCTTTTTGGAAGATAATGGAGAAAGTTTGAAAATTGGAGAATGAAATTGGTTGTGATCCTTTCCTTTTGAAAATTAAAAAAAAAACACAAAACAAATATGTTTCATTATCATTAAATAAATTCGATTTTAAAAAAAAAATTATTTATTGTTGATTAAGTCATATATGTTATCAATCGTAATAATTTTGTTATATTATTAATTATTGATTAATAGATTTTTAGTTGGTAATATAGTATTTTAAATATATATGGGGGTAATTTTTCCAAAATAGTCATGTAGAAGCTTCAAAGGATCTTCCAACTTAGATTGAATAAGGGCACTAGCAAAATTTAATCCACTAGTATAAAGGTAAACCTAGTCTTGAATAATTGACATAGTTATTGAGAAAGGTTTGAAAAAGTAGAGGATTTGTTCAAGTCAAAAGAGATGTCAAGTGTGAAGATCAAAAGTGTCTCCTTTAATCATCACACTCATAGAGTTCATTATTGACACAATATAATATTAATACAAACACAAAGATTAAATTATTCTAATATTTGATGGGAATCATTAGGTAAGACAAATCTTATAAACTGTGGTATGTTATAATTGGACAAGAAGCATAGGCGAAGGCAGAATTAGGAGTTTAGGTATTCTAAATTTTAAATTTGCAACGTCTTTCTTACCATTCAATTGTTAATCAATTTTGCTAAGAATTCACAAATTAATATATATTTATATTTATTTAATTTTCTAATACAAACACAAAAAAACTAAAAAATTCGTTTGAACCCACCAATCTCATCTAACTCCGCCTCTCGCAAAAAGCCAGCAAGGTTATTATTATGGCGTCATGATTTCATGGAGTGGAAATGAGAGAAACAAATTTGATTTAATCAACGTTTAATATTTAGAAATACACGTGTCGACAGATTTCGACCACAAATTCAAACAAAGTCAACTAAAGTCATCATACATTGTACTTGGTGGAACTATATAAAGGTAAAATCATGGATAAAATATTCAACTTATTTAAATAATTTCTCCTTATTCCCACACGCATGAGAAATATAAAATTATCTTATTATGAATTTGACCTGACACACCTATTGAAAAAATAATAATTGATATAGTGAGTTTATTATTTTATCTCTATTAATTGATATAATTTCAAAATCAATTTTCTCATTAAAGTGGTTCTACCTTCTTCAAAAACATTAATTCTCTAAATAAATTAAGGTTATAATAGGTAAAAAAAATGTCTTTTCTTGATTTGTCAAAAATAACAAGTAAAAAGTAAAAGTTGAACAAGTAAAAAGGGACAGAAGAAGTATGGAACAAGGTCAAATATACTCATTTACTATTGAAAATAGTTTAAATGGCTGGATCATCGGATGAAATTGAATTAAATGAGTAGGTTTCAAAAGAATTATATATTTAAAATTAGGGGTGTATTATTTGATTTTTAAACTGACATAGGTATGTTTGTTAAAATTACGGGTATAAACAAGGGCGTAAGCACATGCAATTCAGGGTGTCCAATTGAACACCCGTCATCGGAAAAAAAATATCGTATATATACGTAAAATGATACACAAAAGTAATTAAATAACATATTTTGGACACTCTTAATATAATAAGTTGTTGTATATCGGTGGTTTTAGACTTTTTAATGGGTTTCAAATACCTTGAATGAGTTAGTAGTCACATGTTAGAATCTCACTAGCAACAATTTTGCCCTTTTTAAAAAAACCTTTTGTTGTATAATTTTTAGACACATTTTGTTGTGTAATTTTTAAACTATTTTTAGTAGTACAAAAATATATTTGACCTTTTCCGGAAAAAAACTAAATAGGGTACTTTGGCTTGTTTTTGTTTCCCCTTTTCTCCTTACTAGTTTAGTGCACGTACATATTGTTTCATTTAATATAGGAAAATGGTTAAAAATGCTGTTAGACTATGTGACATCCTGAGTTAATAGTTAATTTGGATAAAAAATATTCTTCTTGTTGCTTAATCAATTAAAAATGACATTTTTCTAATTAATGCATTATTCATTTTCTTTTTAAACACATTCTATTTCTGATATACATAGTAAAAGAACCCTATTACAAATTAATTACTTCTTAATTATGTACATTTTGCCACTTTTGCCATATTTTCTCTCTCTACTTTCTTTGGGTGTCTCGTTTTAGTTGTTTTGTATCATGTTATAGACTGTTATTTGTTGGTTAGCATTTTTATATTAATATTTTTGTATATTAATTTACTTGAAATGTTTGGAGTCAAAAGTGTGGCAGTTGCTGTAAGTTGTCCGTTGTCACTCCTAATTTCTCCATATTATTTCTCCATTATCTCATTCTTTACTCCGCAATTATTCTTTGTAACCTCTGTAACATATGTAACATCTAGGCCATTTATCTTCACTATTTACTACATCATTATTTTCCTATTCATTGCTAGGAAGACTTATTCTAGTATAAATAGTGGTGGTCTTCATTTGGTTTGTGACACACAACATACACAAGAAAATATAGAGTGCATAAAGTTTGTCAAAAAAGAGAGTTCTTATTAGTTGAAGGGAGATGTTCTTTTTGTGGAGCTTTGGACTCAACTCTTGTCCAGAGTTGTTGAGTTATATTTTGTGATTAGGCTATTGTATCCTGGAGGGGACAAGTCAAGAAGGACTACTGTTGCCCGGTGAACAACATTTGCTGCAGTGAGCTTGAATCTCCTTAAAGAGAGCGAGATATCTGCGCCTCAGCCTGAAGAGATTTTATTTCTTCATTTTATTTTCAATTGTAATCTTGTATTTTTGTTATCTTGTAATTTTTTCACTAACAATTTTAAGGAGATTTAGGATGGCTACAATTGAAAAAACCGCGGATGTCAAGATGGGAGACCTGAACAAGCCATTTCGGTTCAATGGTAACCATTTCAAAAGATGGAAGGGTAAAGTACTTTTCTATTTAAGTCTTCTCAATGTTTCTTATGTGTTAACTAAGAAGAATCCTAATAAAGTTGATGACACCTCCATGGATGATGATGAACTTATTTCTCATCATGAGAAAGTGGAAAAATATGATGGTGAAGAGGCAAGGGGCCAAGATGCACCTTTACAAAAAGAAAAGAGCAACATCACAACGAAGGTAAATTTAATTACTTCGAATAATGTTACTCTTGAAACTCACAAAAATACTTCTTTGAAGCCTAAGAAGAAAAAATTCAAGAAAAATAATGGTAGACCTCCCAAGAAAAATAATGGTAAAAATAACCAAGCACAAAATCAACAAGTTCAAGAAAAGGGATTGTGCTTTGTTTGTGGCAAGAGTGGGCATATTGGTCGATTTTGCAAATTTCGGAAACGTGGTCCTAACCCTCAGTCAAACATTATCGAAGAACCTCTTGTGGCGGTGATTATCGACATAAATATGTTGAGAATGTTGATGGATGGTGGGCTGATTCTAGTGCAAACCGTCATGTCTGTTACGACAAAGATTGGTTTAAAAAATAATGGATGGTGGGCTGATTCTAGTGCAAACAGACATGTCTGTTATGACAAAGACTGGTTTAAAAAATATACTCATTTTGAGAAGCTCAAAACCATCATGCTTGGTGATGCTCACACTACTCAAGTGCTTGGAAAGGGAGATGTCGAATTGTGTTTTACTTCTGGAAGAGTATTAACTTTTGAAAGATGTACTCTATACTCCTTCCATGAGAAAACATTTGATGTCTAGTTTTCTTCTTAATAATGCATGCTTTAAACAAATTATTGAATCTGATCAATATGTAATTGTGAAGAAGAATATTTTTGTGGGAAAGGGGTATGCTTGTGATGGGATGTTCAAATTGAATGTAGAAGTGAATAAAGCTTCTACTTCTCTTTATATGCTTTCTTCTACAAATTTTTGGCATGCTCGTTTGAGTCATATTAATGATTGTTATATTGGAATCATGAGTAGTTTAGGATTAATTCCAATGATTAAAAAGAATTTTGAAAAGTGTGAAACTTGTAGTAAAGCCAAAATCACTAAAAGACCTCATTTTCAAGTTCAAAGAAAAACCGATTTGTTAGAATTAGTTCATACTGATATTTGTGAACTTGGTGGAATTTTAACTCGTAGAGGTAATAGATATTTTATCACTTTCATTGATGATTTTTCTAAGTTTACATATGTTTAATTGATGAAAAAAAAAAGTGATGCTTTTGAAAATTTTAAAACTTATCTCCATGAGGTTGAAAATCAGTTTGGTAGAAAAATAAAAAAAATTAGAAGTGATAGAGGTTGTGAATATGAGTCAAATGAGTTTAATTCTTTTGTTAGATCACTGGGAATAATTCATGAAATTCCTCCTCCTTACTCTCCTTCATTTAATGGAGTAGCGGAAAGGAAAAATAAAACTTTGGTTGAATTGACTAATGACATGCTTATTGAGTCACATGCACCTTTAAATTTTTGGGGTGAAGCTATTTTGACTGCTTGTTATGTGTTGAATTGTGTGCCTCATAAAAAGTCTAAATTGACACCTTTTGAATTGTGGAAAGGTTACAAGCCAAGTTTGGGATATCTAAGAGTTTAGGGGTTGTCTAGCCTTTGTGAGGCTAATGGATCCCAAGATTACAAAATTGGGTAAGAAAGTTACTACTTGTGCTTTTCTTGGGTATGCTTCAAATAGTATAGACTATAGATTTTTTAATCTCAAAGATAATATTGTGATAGAATCGGGTGATGCTATTTTTCATAAGAATAAATTCCCTTTTGATTCTAAAAATAGTGGGGGTCAAAGGATTGAACAAAATATTTTGTCACTACCTAGTTCTTCTGCTTCTACTTTGAAAAATAAAGAAGTTAACGATTTTGAGTTAAGAAGAAGTAAAAGAGCTAGAGTAGAAAAAGATTTTGGTCCTGATTTTTATGTGCTTAATGTTGGAGATGACCCTCTCACTTTGAAAGAAACATTATCTTCACATGATTCTATTTTTTGGAAAGAGGTTGTAAATGATGAAATGGAATCATTGATTTCTAATAAAACTTGGAAGTTAGTTGATTTACCACTGGGTTGTAAAACTATTGGTTGCAAATGGGTCTTAAGAAAAATGTTGAAACCGGATGGATCTATTGATAAATACTAGGCTAGACTAGTTGCAAAAGGTTTTAAACAACTAGAAGGCCTAGAATTTTTTGATACTTTTTCACCGGTAACAAGAATTATATCCATAAGACTTTTAATTGCTATGGCTACAATTTTGATTTACAAATTCATCAAATGGATGTAAAAACTGTTTTTCTAAATGGAGACCTAAATGAGGAAATTTAAATGGATCAACCCGAGTCTTTTGTTGAAGCAGACCAAGAAAGCAAAGTGCGTAAACTTACTAAATTTCTAATGGCTTGAAACAGGCACCAAAGCAATGGCATCAAAAGTTTGATTCCTGCATGATTGAAAATGGTTTTAAAACAATTGAGTGTGATAAGTGCATATATCATAAGTCTTGGAATAATTCACATGTGATTATTTGCTTATATGTTGATGATTTGTTGATCTTTGACTCTAACATGAATGTTATTGATGAAGCTAAGAATATTCTTAGAAGACATTTTGATATGAAAGATCTTGGTGAGGCAAATTTTATTCTTGGAATAAAAATAACAAGAACATGTGAGGGAATTTTCCTTGACCAGTCACATTATGTTGAAAAAATTTTGAAAAAAATATAACTTTCTTGATTGCAAGCATGTTGCTACTGATTTTGATTCAAGTGTTCACTTATTTTCTGTTGAAAGTGAAAATGATGTAATAAATCAAAAGGAATATGATAGCATAATCGGAAGTTTGAGATATGTGACTGATTGCACTAGGCCTGATATTGCATATGCAGTAGGAGTACTTGGCAGGTTTACAAGCAAGCCAGGTAATGAACATTGACATGCTATAACAAGAGTTATGAGATATTTAATTAGAACAAAAAATTGTGGTTTGTTCTATAAAAAATATCCTGCTATACTTGAAGGCTTTTGTGATGCAGATTGGAACACATTAGCAGGTGATTCATGTTCTACCACTGGTTATGTCTTTACTTTGGGTGGTGGTGCTATTTGTTGGAGATCAAAAAAGCAAACTATAATTGATAACTCTACCATGAAGGCAGAATTAATTGCTTTAGCTTCAGCTAGTGAGGAAATGAATTGGTTAAGAGATTTATTGTTTCAAATACCGTATTTTGAAAAACAAATTCCTCATATTTTAATTCATTGTGATAGCACCGCTGCGATTGGTAGAGTTCAAAACTATTATTACAATGGTAAGTTCAGACCTATAAGGAGGAAACATAGTAATGTAAGATCGTATTTGACAAATGGTACCATTAATGTTGATTATGTCAAATCTTATGATAATCTTGCAGATCCTCTTACTAAGGCCTTAACAAGAGAAAAGGTCTAGAGCATATGGAGGGGGATGAGATTGAAGCCTATAAATCCTTGAGTCATATATAAGGAAACTCAACCTAGGGACTAGAGATCCTATAACCAGGTTCAAAGGAAAAAACTAATCATATGATGACTTGTTGTGAAAAATGCACTATGTTTTTATTTCCCTCCCTGTGATGTGAGTGCATTGTTTTCTATAGTGATTTGTGAAGGTTATGTTTACAAAAAAAAAAAAAATCTTCATGAAAATTTGTAGCTCGTATGGGTGGAGTGTTAAACTTACAGGAGCACTCTTGACAGATTTCACCTATGTGAGTATGGAAGTAGGTCGCTTCCTATGAGAATTGGGCTAATTCTCAAAAGCACTCATGAAATCGGGATAGCACATGGCCATAACGTTATGGCTTTAAAGCTCATGTCAACACCTTGATTATTATGTGTGAGCAGTGATATTTTATTTCCCTTAAGCAGTCATAGTTCAAGTCTGAGATCACTACAACTCTGGAGTAAAAGTTACTATTTCACTAAGTGGAGGTTCAATGCAGAGCACACCTTTATTATGCATGATAGTCTTCCTTCAGCTGATATACTCTCTTATCTAATATTAAAATGAGTGGGGGATTGTTGGTTAGCATTTTAATATTAATATTTTTGTATATTAATTTGCTTGAAATACTTGGAGTCAAAAGTGTGGCATTTGCTGTAAGTTGTTAGTTGGTGGATAATTCTTTTGTCTTAACCATTGGACATTTATTTGGAGCATTATACCATTAGGAGTTAGTGCAATATGGCACTTCAGTTTTGCAACAGATGTAAAATGCCGTTGATGGCATTAGTGCCTACTTGATTGTCACTCATAATTTCTCCATATTATTTCTCCATTATCTCATTCTTTACCCCTCAATTATTCTTTGTAACCTATGAAACATATGTAACCTCTAAGGCCATTTATCTTCACTATTTACTACACCATTATCTTCCTATTCATTGCTAAGAAGACTTCTTCTAGTATAAATAGTGGTGGTCTTCGTTTGATTTGTGACACACAACATACACAAGAAAATATAGAGTGCATAAAGTTTGTCAAAAAAGAGAATTCTTATTAGTTGAAGGGAGGTGTTCTTTTTGTGGAATTTTGGACTCAAATCTTGTCCAGAGTTGTTGAGTTATATTTTGTGATTAGGCTGTTGTATCCTGGAGGAGACAAGTCAAGAATGACTACTGTTGGACTGGTAAAAAACTTTTGCTGCACTGGGCTTTAATCTCCTTAAAGAGAGTGAGATATCTGCGCCTCAGCCTGAAGAGATTTTATTTCTTCATTTTATTTTCAATTGTAATCTTGTATTTTTGTTATCTTGTAGTAATTTTTTCACTAACATTATTATGTTATTTTTTCTTGCAAACATTTTTCAATTTTCTTTTCTTTTTTTGATGAGGATTTATCGAAAATATTTTTCTTACTCCACAAAGATAAGAGTTAGAGTTGCGTAAATCTTATCCACCTCAAAATCTACTTATGGAACTATATTGGGTATATTGCTATTAATAAATAGGGCAGTTATGGAATTTCGAGTTTTAGGTTCATTTTTCCAATAAGAATCTTCCAACTGTTCGTGTATATACTAATTTTCATCTCTTTCTCAATTTGTAGATTTGAGATCTGGTAAAAATTTCAATTCTAACATTTTAATTAAAGTATTGTACGTTGGATTTTGAAGCTATATTATCTAATAATCTCAAAATTTGCAAGATTTATATTGCAAGAGTCCCTCTACAAAGAGTATAAAATATTCTCACATAAAATAAAAACTATATATATATATATATATGGATATAGTATAGTAAAAACAGAATATAACTCTTAGATCTATAACTCTTAGATGTAAATATAGTAAAAACAGTAAATATGGATATAGTATAGTAAAAACAGTAAATCCAGTAAAAATAGTAAATACAGTAAAAACAGATAAAGAGTTGTTTCCAATATGTTGTAAATCCTACTCAGTACTCCCTCTCTCTTAGTTAAATCATGTGTTTTTACTGTTAAATTCCCTAATTTCCCCATTTTTTACGGTTTTCACGTTTTTTTTTTTTTAATCTTACCCTGTTCATCTCTTCTTCTTAACCTGAGTTCTTAACAACTTCATCTTTAACCACACCCCGGATATAAAATCTGGCAATAAATTCGTCCTTTCATCAAGCGGACTATAAAGGCCAAGAATCCTAGGAATTTACAGGTTAACCCATAGTCGTTATTAAGAAGTTAAGGAGCTAATCATATACTTAGGGTAATTTTTAACACATATTCAGCAATTTACATCAAGCAAACAACTTAAGAAAAATAAACAAATTAAACTAACAACATAAAAAAAATAACATAAAAAGATAACATATTTTTGGGGGGAAGTTAAGGAGCTAATCATATACTTAGGGTAATTTTTAACACATATTCAGCAATTTACATCAAGCAAACAACTTAAGAAAAATAAACAAATTAAACTAACAACATAAAAAAAATAACATAAAAAGATAACATATTTTTGGGGGGAATTTCAGGAAATAAACATCATAAAAACTTACATGATTAATGGAGAGAGGTTTCCCTTTCGGGAGCCCCCGAAGAGCTTTGAAAAAACTTGAAAAACTTTAAGACTCAAACACACTTATTTTTATTTCACAAACTTTAATATACAAGGGAGGATTTTTGGTACATAGAGGAATATGTAGGGAGGAAAGTATGTTGGAAATTTTCTAACTTTTCCACTCTTGTTTCCGCTCTCGACTTCACTTTCTTTTCATTCTGCTTTCCAACTCTTACTACTGCCTATTATTAGACGTAAGAGAACCAAAGGAACGGTCCTCAATTTACCACGTGGCCTCAATTATTTTTTGGCCTACACTTTAGATAAGATTCCCTTAATAATGCTAGTCGGGTGCTCATTGGGCCCCATCGTCACATGCATTATTAATTTCATCTTTTGACTTATATTACAGACTCAATTATTATATCGACGCGTGCTATGTCAACAGTTCTTCCCTCTTTTGGAGGATAGTGATAAAGTGACAACACACTTATTTTTACAGGACACGTAGTGGGTATCCCCACCTAATATTAATATTACAAGACACGTAGTGGGCATTCCCACCTAACACTATGACTCTTTCATACTACTTAATATTTCGTCAACCGTCTTTTATCTTTCTATCATTTTTGGCACCATGCCATTCTTGACTTTCTTTTCCATATCTTTTTGTATTCTTGTAGATACCATACCTTTCTTGTCTTTTTGCCATTTTATCTTGTGAATTGTCTTTTCCTTTCCGTAGTCTTTCCTTGTAGTTTTTGCCAACTTATCTAAATTTTTGCCATCTTGTCTTCTTCTTAGCTTTTTGCCATTATGCTTTGGTCTGAAAATTAGTTAAGTGTCTAAATTGTGTAATGCTATGGTATCAAAACTCATGCCTGAGTCATCATCTTCATAAGGTTCTTGAGAGTCTTGAATATTATTTATCTACTCTTCGTCTGATAATGAAGGACTGTGAATATTGTCTTCTGAACCATTACTTGGACTAGGAATATTTTTGATAATATGTTTGTCTTGACTTTTGTCTTTAAACTTTTTTTCTAAAGTTTGTTTGATTATTTTGTCTAATTTTTCATTTATTTTTCTTTTTAATGCTTCATTTTTTCTTAATGTGTCTTTCTGAAAATATTTAGGTAATCTCCTTCGTGAGGAAGAAGACTCCTCTTCTTCACTTTTTGGCAAAGTGACAGTCATTAACGGTTTTGATAAGTCTTTACCGGTCACCGTTTGAACCGGACTAGCTGTATCATGCTCCGATACAGTAGAGTTCTTAGCATTCAGAGGGGAATGCACACCCGTCTCATCCATTTTAAAAGAGATGGAGAACTCATATCTTTGGTACTGGCTATTCTTGGAACATATTTATTCTGAAATGTCTCGAGCTGTTTCATAAGTCTCATATTTTCTTGAATAAGGATTTCATTTTTTGTATTGAGTCTTTTGAAATCCTCAGTCATGGACGAACAATGGTCACATAATATTATTTTATCTTAGTCTTTTTGGATATTGTATTGAGGTATTTGGGTTGGGCTTTGTCTAAGAGCTGGTGAAATATAATAATTAGGCCCAAGTATTCCTCTTGCATAGTCTAAGGCTTCTTTGAAATTATTAAAACCTTTAAAAAAGTAGGTTTTTAACCCAATTTATAGAATCAACTACTTCTATCAAAGTCTGAAAAACACCTTTATTTTTGTCATGTATTACTACATAATATTTAAATTTATTGTCTCTATTTTTATCTGAAAAATATTGACATAAAGCATTAGAAGCTGCTATAAAATGTTTAGTGTCTTGTTTATTATAGGCTATCCATAAATTATCTACCAAACATGTTGAGCTTTTTCTAAATTACAGTCTTGAATTACTCTAAATGATAAATTACACTTGGGATATGAAATTAAATTATACTTACCAAAATAAATTCGCTCCATTAAGTTGTCTGTTGTACTTAATGATCTGAAATTTTGTCTTCCTAATAATGTCTGAGCATAAGTATCTGTCTGGGCGATGCCCTTGCCTTTGTCTGCTGGCTGTTGGCCAGTTGGTCTCATGCTTGGTCTCATACTGGAATAGAAATTAGTTAGTTTTTAATTGTAGTCTGCTTAGTTTATCTGCTAAATCATTGTCTTTTCCTTTGACGTATTCAAAAATAATATTATTATATATAGATATTATATCTATAAAGTTTAACCATCGTCTTTTACTGCTAGCTTTACTATTTATTTTTTCGTAAAATTTTACTATTGCTTCACAGTCTGTTCTAACTAATACTTCCTGTTTGTTTAATATATATAATTTAAAACTATTTAGTCAATATATTACCACTAATACTTCTGCATCTATACTATTCATATTACATTTTTCTTTGTATTGTCCACTTTGGCAGACACATATTTTTTCTTCATTTTTTGGACTATATTTATTAGGTCTAGATTTTAAAATAGCTCCCCATCCTAATTTACTTCCGTCTGTTTGGACTATTAGGTAATCTGATTCTAAATGTATTTGTAAGTCTGGTATATTTTTAACTTTTTCTTTTATTTGTTGGACTAGTTTTATATATTCTATGTTAAAGTGTTTTTGTCATTTACTACCTGTCTTAGCATATAATGGTCCTGCTATTTTTTCTAAATCTTGAATAAAGTTTCTTGCATAATTTACTAAGCCTAAGAATTTTTGTAATTCTTTTGTATTATCTAACTTATCTGGCATTTCTAATACTTTTTTAGCTATATGTTGTTGTAATTTTACTTTTCCTTCTCCTAAAGTTACTCCTAAGAAATTTATATGTGTCTTACATAGTTCCATTTTCTTTTTACTAATTATTATTTCGTATTTTACAAATAGTCTAAACACTATCTGCAAATGTCCTAAATGTTCGTACATGTCTTTACTAAATACTAGAATGTCATCTACATATACTAATACAAATTTTTTATATTCTCCGAACATGTCATCCATTTTTCTTTGAAATATGGGCGGAGCTGTTTTTAAACCAAAAGGCATAGCTAGCCACTCAAAATGTCCTTCAGGACAAGTGAAGGCTGTCCATTCTATGCTTTCCGGGTGCATTTTTACCTGTCAGTATCCTGATTTACAGTCAAATTTACTAAATATCTTTTTACCTTGTATTCTATTAATTAATTCATTTTTATTTGGTAATTTATATGCATCTGTTCTAGTATTGTCATTTAATCTTTTGTAATTTATTACCATGCGAGCTTTTTCTCTTACTTGTTCACTATGGTTTCTAACCATAAAAGCTGTTGATCTATGTCTAGATTTAGATCTTCTTATTACTTCTAATTTAAGTAATTCTTTAATTTGTTTAGTAAATTCTTCAGCGTCTTCATTATTTACTTCTATTGTTGCTGTTTTTATAGTATACTCTGGATTTATTATGTCTAGTTTACACATAATTTTATTACTTCCCCAGTGTATTAATGGTTTTTCTCCTATTATTTCCATTTCTTCTAATATTGCTACTATATTTTCTAGGTCTTTAGGGTTTTTTTATCTTTCCTATAGTATTTATTCCTTTTTGAAAATTATAAAATTTTGTTTCTACGTTTATTAAGGTATAATCCTTTTCTATGTCTTCTATGTATATATCTTCTATATAATTTTCTTCTTGTTTTTCTTCATATAGGTTTTTTAAAGAACAACTACCATTATTGCCACAGTCGTCACAACATGGAGTTGAAGTCTTTATTTTATTGTCTTTATTATTTGGCAATTCTTTGGTAGGAATTTTATTAATTTGTACAGGAGTGTATGTTGTATTTCTGAATAGCATTATTCCATCCCTAGAAAATAAACAACTTCCGTTATTTTGTATAAGAAACTGTAAACCTAGTACTAAGTTAGTTTTAATATTAAGATCTCTTACTAATATTTTATACATATTATATGTTGGTTTATAGAATTCGTTACAAGTATTTATAAAACTTATTTGTGCTTTTTCTATATACTGGACGTAATGATTATACGTTCCATCCATTTGTATTGCTTGTATAGGTTCTTTAAAATTTTTTAGAGTATATAATAAATTATGTGGTAGTATCTTTTTATTAAGGAGGCAACTAGTGCAGCCTGTATCTACTAAGGCTAAAGTTTCTATCTCTACATCTTTTATTTTTATTCTTACTAATATTTTTATCGTTCCAAATTTTTTATCTTCATTACATATAAAACTAGTATTGTTTTCCTTGATGTTCATTAATTCACTTTCTATTTGATCTAAATGTATTATACCTTGTGATTGTGTAGTATTCTGGTCTATTTTTTCTTTTCCCTTTTTCTATTGTAATTAGTCTTTTCTCTAAGTCATTTACTCTAGTTTCTAGAGTTATTAGTCTTAGATTAGTGACCTGGTCTTTTATATGAACTTGTTCTTCATTTTTATTTACTTTTTGGTTTAATTTATTTTCTATACAACTAATACAAGCTTCCATATAGCAATTTTTACATTTGGCCCTATTTATTTTACTAGGATACCATTTACATATATTACATTGGTTACTATCTATTCCTTTTAGTCTTTCAAACTCATGACTACATTCTTGAGAAATATTCATCATAGTATTTATTAATATGTTGTCTAAAAAATCTTGATTTCTTTCTACTCCTATTTCATTAATTAAATTATCATCTTCTGAGTCAGATGTGTCTGATTGAGTATTTATTTCTTCTGTATCTATGCTTACTACTGAATATATACTTTTTATGTCTGACATGTATTCATCTACATTTAATAATGTTTCTTGAAAATCTTCTATTAATTGAGAATTTCTAGTCTTCATGTTATTCCTTTTAGGACATGTATTTACTAAGTGTTCTATACTTCCACAAGTGTAGTATTCTAATTTATTTTTATAATTTCTATCATTTCTATATTTTCTAACATGTCTATCTCTATTTAAATATGGCTTTCTAGTTGAAGATTTTCTTAAAAAATATTTTTTTTATGTCTATAGGGTCTTTGGTTATATCCGGTTCTTCTTTTATATTTTCTTGTTTTACTAGGTTCTTTATCATAACTTTGGGTAGTGTATATCATTGTTTTGCAAAAATTCATTTCATTTTGTTTTAATTGTTTTTGTATTTGTATATTTGTACATTTTTCTATTAGTATTTCCATTATATGATTTATTTTTTGTCCTATAGGCCATAAGAGTGTAGGATTTTGCACCACTCCTTCTCTTTTATACCATCTTTCTTCTATTTCTCTTCCCAAAGCTCCTGATAATTTATTAAATAATTTTTTACCTAGTTCTTCACTGAAGGTATTTCCACTAATAGTACAATAATAAAAATAATCATTTACAAACTTCTTTATGTGTATCCAATTAGATATACTTAGTTGTTCTAATTTTATTAAATCATTTCTTTGTAAAGTTACTAAGCCACTATTAGGGTCTTCTCCTGTTAATAACACATGTATTTTATTTGTAAAATTATATGGGTTTGGTCCTAATTCTATTAATCCTTGAAATTCTTGTGGATAGGTTTGTTTATAAGATTTCCATACTGCTTTACAGGACTCTCCTAAAAATGTTTCTAAGTATCTATACATAGTCTCAGCGTCTATTTCTTGATAATTTTTAATAAAGTCTGCTACTATTATTCCTTTCCATAAGTCTATTATTGTATTCCACATTTGTGGATCATGTGTAGCTATATTTAATATTTTTCCTTTATTTCCTCCTTCCTGTAGTCTAATAGGTTCTTCTATAGGAATTCTTTTTCCTGCTGGTCTAATATTATCTTTTATTTCTTGGTCAGGTCTAATCCATAGTCGTTTAGGCAAATTACCTGTATTATAACTAATACTTGGTGCTGCAGTAGTTCTTTGGAAGGGACTAGCACTATGTGAACTAGTTGCTTCATCCATTAATTCCGTATAACTAGTTATGGATAAAGTGTTTGTTTTATCTCCACTTATGTATTCAGGTTTTTCTATTCTATATGCTAAATTATCATCTCTGTCTTGGCATATTCTAAAATGTTCTATTGTTTCCATTATATCCATTTTACCTTTTTTACATCCTCTACATTTAAAAACTGTATGGTTATTTTCTTGGTATTGTCTTTTTGCGTCTTCTATAGCTCTTTCTACCTCGTATCCTTCTTGTATTAATTCTATATTCATACATTCTTCTTATTCTGTTTCTATGGTACTTTCAATTTCATTATCATCTAATTTTTTTTGGCTTGTATAATTATAGTTTGTGAACCTAATAGATGTCTCTCTTTTTGAGCTAATATACATTAAATGTTGTTCTGGCACAAATACTTTGGGTTTACTTAATTTGTCTAAATTCCATTCTAATCCTGCATATTCTTCTGGGTTTATTTTTATTAGTTTTATTAATTTTATTCCTTTATTACCCATTATTTCTACTACATCGTTGACTTGGAGCTTAAATTTTGTGTTACTATTTAAAGTCATTTTTCCTATAAAACCTATACACATTAATAAGTTGTTTCCATCATTCATTTCTTCATATCCTTTAGTCTGGATTCCTATTTTAATATGTTTTCCAAATTCCTTTAAATTAATTAAAAAATCTGGACTAATATAAATAATTCCTCCATTATTTGTCTTGTCTACTTCGGTTAAGCCAATTATAGATTTCTTTAAATCTGACCATCTATCATCGTCTAATACAATTAGAATTTTGGATCCTAAATTCTTTCTAGTTAATCATTTTATTCCTATGACTATTAGTCCCATATGCATTAACATTAGATTGGGATTTTTTATTGTCTTTATGAAAGCTGGGTTTACTAAGTCTAAAATTGCAAAGTCTGCTCTTATTGCTGATATCTGTTCTTCTCTATAGTGTCTATATAATTGATTATCTTTAGAGAAATATTTTACATTATATAATGTCTTAGGATTTAATAATTTGAGTTGATTTTGTTGAAAAATCTGCAAATCTCTATCTATATCTATGATTTCATTTAATTCTTGATTTTCTTCTATATTTATGTGTCTTTTAGATAATATTCTAGAAATTATATTATTGCCTATTCTATTTTCTGAGAAGCTGGGTCTGTTGTCTTGGACTGTTCGCCTATTTGAAAGAAAGTCCATTTTTGAGGTTTTTTAGTTAATTTATGGTTTTCTTTTTTAGGTGTTATTTCTACTTTCTTAAGTTGAGAAATTAATTCATCTATTTCTATCTTATTTTTATGAGTTTGTTCAGGTTGTTTTTCTTTTAGCATTTTATCTATTTTTATGTTTAATTCTACTAGTAAGGCTATTATTGTATTATTTTGTTTAAGGATTACTTTGTCTGTTTGGCTAGAGGGAATATGATTAGAAAATCCTATTGGTTCTTGATGGAAATTCTTTGTATATTCTAATACTTTTTTATAAGTTATGTCTTCTTCACTCATGAAAGTGAGATCCTGTCAAGCCTTATGATTATTTCTTTTAAATAAGTAATTTCAGTATTTATTTTTTCTACTTGTTCTATGATTTTTGTTATTACTTGAGTATTTTTAATTTCTGAATCTTTGGGTTTTTCTATTAAAGTCTTTACTAATTTTTCTATTTCTATTCTAGTAGGTATTTTTTCTAAATTAAATTTTGTATTTATATATTGGATTTTTCTATCTATTTCTAGTTCTTGTGCTTTTAAGAAGTCTAAATTCTTTTCTAATTTATCTAATATTTTAAATTGTTTATTTTGTACTACTTCTATTGCTTCTAATAGTTTTATTATAATTTTATCTTGTTGTTGAATTTTTTCACTAAGATTTATTGTTAAGTCTATTAAAGTATTATATTGCTTATCTTCAGAGTATAGTATATGTTCTCCTTCAGAAAAATTACACTTTAAAATATTATTATTTTGTAATGATCTATATTTCTTTTTGGAATGTATTCTTAAATCTATGTATTCTAGAAGTCTTAACGAATCTATTTTTCTATCCTAATGAACTTTTAATTTGACTAATTCTTTTATAGTATTTTATTCTATTAGTAGTATATTTTATATCTAATTTAATGTTATTTATTTCGTTAATAAGATTAGATTTATATTCTGTCAACGAGTCTATAAGATGTTTGCCTTCTATTAATGAATCGACAAGATATTTATCTTCTATTAATAATTTATTTAACTGTTCTTTTGTCCAATTTAAATAATCTATTAATACTTTTAGAGTGTTCATAAGTTCAAATCTATATTGTATTTCTTTGTATAGCCAACTTTAAACTAATCTTATTCTCTTAATATATTCTAAAGGCATGTATATTATCCAAATTGACTATAAGAGGTATGTTGTATGATATTTTTCTTCTAGAAACCACTATTTATATCTTTTAGCTAAGGTTTGCAATAATTATCCTAATGAACAATCTTCTTTTTTAATACGTTTATTTATCCAATGTATTCTTTCATTATACAAAATTATATCATGATCATAACCTATTATATCCCACCTAGTATTACTACTAACTTCTGGATTTATTAAACTTAAGTTGTCTAAGTCTTCTATATTTTTTATATTATATTTATTTTGTATTTGTCTTTTCTTTTTTATAGCTATACTTTTAAAATTGTATTCTCTATATAAATGTCAATATATAAATCTTATATATATATATATATATATATATATATATATATATATATATATATATATATATATATATATACATATATATATACATATATATATATATATATATATTACATGGCATGTCACAACCGGCGTAACGATGACGTAGATAATATACCTATTTTTTTTTTTCTTTTTTCAAAACCCCATGAACTCTAACAAAAAGAGTAAAGACAAAAAAAAAAAAAAAAAAAAGGAAAAAAACAAGAAAAAAGAAAAAGTAGGAGAATTATTAGAAACGTGCGGGCCAGTTGCTGATCTGGTTAAAGAATTTTGTGTGCTAAGGAGAGAACAAAGTCGGAATACTAAAAAGCAAGTATAGGCAAGGGTCCTCACAAACTTTAGTCCATTAGAATACAACCTATCTAAATTAATACTTGATAAATTAATCGATTTTCTTACATAATATTTTTCTTCAATTTTGACTTGAATCAGTGAAAAAAATCATCAATTTTGATAAGATGATAAAATAATATATTTTTAGAAAATATTTATATAAATATATAGTCATATTAACAAATGAATATATTCCAATATATTTTTTCGATTTTTGTCAAAATTTAAATCTAATTGAAGCTGATTTCTAACTTTTCTTATTGTATCGAAAAATTCCATTGTTGTCTTCTCAAATTACACCAAAAAATTGTGAAGAGTTCTAGACGTAATACGTATTTTCTTATGCGTAACTAGTTCCAAAAGGTATTGTATAGTCTTCAACTTCCTCATCAACACTGTTTTCTCCGATGGTACCCACAATTTCTTCTAAATTCTGAATCTCTGAAGACCGAACATGTATCATTTTTATTCGGGTAATCTAACTTGTTGTTAACATTCATTTTATTGCGCTAATCGAGATTATTAATCATGGACTCAGTTCATGAATGTCATTTTCACAAAAGAGTTCATTTAAATTTCTTGAGCCTTATCTCCCGAACAATGTAATTCACATTAACCTTTATTAAATCTCAAAAACACTCTTTAAATTAATAAGTATTAATTTATTGATTAAATAATACCTTTATAAATAATAATAATATTTAATTATCCTAATAATATTAATTTAAATGAAAAGGTGTGTAATAGAAAGACTTTTTTTGAATTGCTTTGACATGGGTGCTCTCATTACAAATTGGGACCGTCATCCGTCCCTTCCCCCTTTGGGTTCTCACTCCTTTTAGGAGCCTATTTGGATTTATTTTTAATTTACACAAGTTAAAAATTTAATTTTTAATTAATTTTTATTATTTTAGCTTAAAGTTATAAGTTCTTCTTAAATTCATTCAAACACTAAATATACTTAAAAAAACATTTAAAATAATATTTTAATGTAAAAACACTTAAAAAGAAGTCAAATTAAACACAAACTAAATCACTTATTGGACCACATGTTAATATGTTATTAGTGTTTAATTATAATTTATGAAATGGCTATTTTTAACTTAAAAATAAAATTTAGAGAAAAATATCACCAACTAGAATACAAAATAACTAGCTTGTTGTGTTGGTGTTTGAAATTTTAATAAAAGAAACTTTATAAGTGAAACTTAAAAAAAATTCTAGAGTTTCAAATGTAATTCAAACTTGAGGAATGTTTTTTTTTTTTTGAAGTTTTAAACTTTAACAATTTAAACTCCAGCATTGTAACAACAAATTCGTCATGAGCAATCACATCCAATTTTTATGTTCTGAAACTTTTAATTAATAAGTTGATATGGTATTTTGAGAACTGATAATCAATATTATTCAGAATGAGATATAAGGGGGCTCAGGTGAGTTTCAATATATTTCTAATCAAGTTGAAATTGCTAATTTTTGTTGATGCAAATTTCTCATCCCAATCTTGAGAAAATTGATCAAGAATGTGATAAAGAAAATATGATTTTAAAAATAAATGGACAGAAATTCTTCATCTAGGTTTGAGTATAAAAATTGTATTCCAGGAATTTTATTCATATTTAACCATTATTTGGATTAGGACATCTGAAATTTGAGAGCATTTGAGCTTGATTTACACACATAAATTGTCTTTTCTACAATTAAAGTATAAACAAAAATGAAAATAACAACAAAAAGAAGAAAGGTTTTTGCCCACAAAAAATTATATCATCATTAACGAATTTAATCCATTCACAATTGTTCAACGTCTGAATTAATTCCTCTGAGGATAGAATTACACTATTATGCAATACTAACAATCGAAATTGCAAAATTTGTGCAAACTCCATAAATGAATTAAATCACACGACACTCACTTTTCATCTTGGAAAAATGATGTAGCGAAAGAGGAGAGGAAAATGAAGAATTATGTCTACTTTTAAGAAGATTTTTTTTTTATTCATTTTTCTGTATGAAAATAAACTAAGCCACAAAAAATGAATAGCCACTAACAAGTTCAACAGTACCTGTTTTGGGGGGTGGGTGGGAGGGGGGAGGGGAGGTGATTGGTGATGACTGTGATGGTTGAAAAAATTAGTGAATTTAATTAAATAATTTCACGTGAATTAATTTCAGTTAAAAAAATTATTATGAAAAATGAAAGTAAATTTTGACCAATTTTTTTTTGGTGCATTTGTCAAATTCAAAGTCGAGGTCATAGTCTTAGCATAACAATCAAGAATAGCTTGATGAAGAGAAAACCAATCCACACTCAAGATAATATCCAAGTCTAGCATCTCCAGAATGAACATGTCTACCCAAGTATCATACCCGACCAAAGAAACAATACATAATCGACACACTCAATCCACCACTAAGGATTCACCCACTGGTGTAGAAACATGAATAGGCACAAACATGCAACCAAACATCATATCAAACCCATCAGCAAAATACGTAGACACATATGAGAAAGTAGATCCCAGATCAAACAATATAGACGCAGGTGGATGGAAAACTTGGACGAGACATGTCATCACAACATCAGAAGTCTTGGCCTCAGGCCTCCTTACAAAAGCATAACACTGTCCCTCACAACTGCCTGCAATCTGAGTAGGACCTCTACCTCCACCCCACAGAGCTTAAGTACCTTTACTAGTAGTCCTGCCACCTCTATCGGTCTCACCTTTGCCTCACCCCTGGCCAGAGACGTTGAATCTCTACCAGGAGCAGATGAATAAGATCTTTGGGGTCCTGAATGAGTCTGTAGAGGGCACTGTACAATCAGATGACCTACATCCCCACAAGTATAACAAGATCTCGGCACACATAACTGTTGTTGTGAACTAGACGAACTACCATGGCCACCTTGGCCAGAAACATAAGATGCTTGAGCTGATTGCCTACCTAAATTGTTGGCATAGAAGCATGAACCAGCCCACGACGCTGAAATGAACTATTACCTCTATGTAAACCTCAGCTTCTAGATGAGGCACCAAAAAATTAACCAGACAATTGGGCCTCTTGGGCTCCCCAAACTCCTCTAAAATCATCAACTCCGCCTCCTTAGCGGTGCTCACAATGGACTGGAAGGAAGCCCTCTCTCTGCCTGCTCTGAACACATAAGACTTGACGGAGAAATTCAGTCGTCTCATAAACATGCAAACTTTCTTTGCCTCATCCAAAACAATAGTCATAGCATGCCTAGAGAGCTAATAGAAATGAGCCTCATACATGGTCATAGACAAGCTGCCCTGAGTAAAACTCTTAAACCTTAGTTGACTCTCTTCTCTCATGCTCTAGGATTGAAGCAATACTGGAAAGCATTAGAGAACACATCCCACTCTATCGGGGAAGAACCAATTGGTCTAGACCTCACAAAAGCCCTCCACCATTCTCTGGCGCCTCCACAAAGCTGAAGTACAATAAACCGGACACCAAGAGAATCCATCATACCCACTGCCTCAATCATCTCATGACACAGAGTCAAGAAATTATGATCATCCTCACTCTTAACATCTTAAAATTGGGGTGGTTTCATCTTCTGAAACCTCTCATAACACTAGTGATTAGCTAGGTCAGAAAAACCTCAGGATCAATCACCACTGGTGGCTTACTGATGAGTGGTAGATTTAAACTCATTTAAGGCCTATTTAGTTCAATAATTAGTGTCTTTAATGCCTAATTATGTTCTATTCTAATGATATTTTGATGATATGTATTTATGAAGACTAAAGGACAAGGCAAGGATGAATGTTTGAAATAATGGCCAAAAATGTAAAAAGAAGTGTAAACTATGCATTGATGATCGCCAAACAAGAAAGGTGGGTCACCTAGTGAACATGCCCTCACCCAAATTGATGGTGCACAAAACTTGTATTTATTGAGGTAGGTCGGGGAACTGTAAACCGAAAGATGACTCATAGAATAAGAAAGGCGAACATGTTGACCATCGCCGAAGGGGACAATACAAGGAAAGAAATTGAAGGCTCTAAAGGTAAACTAAGGTGGTAGTCGTCGATACGCAGAATGTGAAAGGAAAACTCGAATGAGCTCGCCGACTGAGGTTATTACACCTAAAGCCTAGTGCAAGAAAAGGCAAGCTAGAGAGCAATTAGCGATCCACCCATTGTGATGAGCGAGTCAGACTAATATCGCCTAATGGGTAGCGTATTGAGTTTTAGGAAACTATAAATAGCCCAAAAGAGAGAAAAGAAAAAGAGGAGTTCAAATGAGTTGCAATAGAGCTTGGTGTATTAACAAGTGAAGAGAAAATAACACTTTACCTTGAGAAGAACACTTTCTATTTTTTGGGAGTTTTTCAATGTTGTTCTTGAAATTGAAAAATTAAAGTTGAATTCAAAGTGAGTTTTCTTGTAATTGCTTAGTTTCATGTTACCCATGGCTGATTTCAAGAAAGGTATAATTTCTTTGCTTCTTGTGATAGGTGACTAAAACCCCAAGATCTAATGGTGCAATTATGGGGGTTGGATGTTGATTTAATGCAGTGGGTATTGTGTTATGCTATGTTTTGTTGTTGTTCATACATGAATTTGGGCTAATTATCATGGGTTAACTTATGGGTTAATGTTGAAAACTTAATTCCTACTTTTGATCTCTGGTCAAAGCTCAAAAAAGACTGATTGAAGTGGGTAATTAGTCTAATACTAGCAATTTAGGTTTGATTTCTGTAACTTTCTTGAAAATAGACTTATGGGTAAGATTTATTTGTCCTGTTTCTGGATCGAAAGAGAGAATAGAGTAAGGTATTGGGTTTGCTAGTTTAGAATATAGATGAGACCAAAAGGAGATTCTACGCAAGGACGCTATGAGATCAAATGAAGATTAGTTGAATTGAAGTTGACCCAACCTATTCATGAATATTCATCACTATAGAGTAACAGAATTACCTCTACGTGACACTGATTTCTAATCTCCGCACCCATAGATTGCTTGTTACTTATTTAATATTCCAAATTTTAGTTTAATTGTGACCGTTGATAACTAAATCCTTTTATTAAATTGGTGGTATCATTCACCCACTTATTTTTACTACTACAAATGAAAAATTTACAATCCAAATTTCTTGATAAAATTTTTTACGATAGACCATTCTCTATGGGATTTGACCCTGACTCTTAGTTGGGTATTTTTATTGACGATGATTGCTGTCTCTTTTAATTTGTTTTGAAGAGTAAATTTGAGAGTTATCACTGACCCACCTAATCCTGAATATCCGAAACCTACTGCCGGCCTAGGGTTTACGCCCCTACCCTCGTCTGAGAACCCTGTGGAATACATGTTGCACTACCCTAAGAGATATTCTGTATCACACCTAGAATGCTCAACAAAGTCTCTTTAAACAAAGGAGACCCAAAATCCAAGGGGGGGGGACCTGGTCCGTAGAAACCTCAATATGTGGCTCAGGAGAAGTCTCTCTAGGTCGACCTATGGCTGGTTCCACTCCACGGGCATGACATCTAGCATGTGCTACTCCATGAGTATGAACTCTATCTTAGACCCTAACTTTACCCCTAACTGGGGTTTTAACAATAGCCTTGGGGATTGTGTCACACCTTAGATTTAGGAAAGAAAGAAAATGCAGATTTAGGCTTGTGTCTGTGTCTACGGGTCCCATCTACAGACCGTAGATGCTTCTATGGGCTGTAGATGGAAACCGTACGTAGTGGGAAAATAATTATTTCAAAACAAGTCCCAGTACCCTTTTTACGGTTGACCAAGACGATTCGTCATTCTTTGTACGAGTCGTAGATAGGTCTCGTAGGAGAGTCCCAAACTTAGTGAAATTTTGAGGGTCAAAGTTGTGTTCTACGGATGGCATGTACGAATAGCAAGAAAACTTATAAACCGTACATGGGATCCATTGAAGATGGGAATTTTAAGGTCCCAGTAGCCTATCTACGGTTGACCACTACAGTTCGTAAAAGAACCTATGGACCGTAGGCCCAAACTGTAGATGGCATCCGTCGGTTATTTTAAATGGGCTTTTGGGTCTTGTCCTAATGATTTTAACCCAATAATATGTATTTTACGTTCTACCCTAGGCCCTATATAAATGTTTTAAACCCCCAAAATTATCCATTTTGAACTCATTCTCCTAAATTCCAAAAGTTGATCGAATTCATCCTCCCAAATTCTCTAAGGCCAAGGAAGAAAAAAAAGAGCTAGGGTTTCATTCAAGTCTCCAAATTCTCCATTCTTCTTGGGATTTTGGCATCAAGGTATGTGTGTATTTACCCATGAAGTCCTTTTCTCCATGGGGTCCCTAACTATTTCAAGTCCCAAATTAAAACTTCAAATTATCAAATTAGGGTTTCAATTCAAAGAATATGGTTCTTCCAATTATGATCAATTATGATTAATTAAGTCTTCTAATGCATTATTTGATGTTAATCTATGATATGTAGTTGAAATTGAACTTGTACCTGCTTAAATTATACTTTAAAAATGATCTTACGATAAACCCATGAACTATTAATTTTGAATTTATGAGGATATACATGTTTTTCCTATGGATTTGATATGAATGATTTGAGGTTGCATTGAGAGTAAAACATCAATGTGGTTGTAGTCAAAGGTTATTCTCAGGTGAAGGATTCATAGGGTTGAAAGGTCAAGTCTCCAAATTATTCATTCTTCTTTGGGATTTTGGAATCAAGGTATGTGTGTATTCAGCCATGGAGTCCTTTCCTCCATGGGGTACCTAAAGATTTCAAGTTCCCAATTAAATCTTCAATTATCAAATTAGGGTTACAATTCAAAGAATGTTGGTTTCTTCCAAGGGAAAAAGGACCAATATACCCCTAACTTTGATAAATGGTACGTCTATGCCCTCCGTTACACTTTTCATCCATCTCAGGCTTGTCGTCCAATTATCGGTGCACATTTTCCCCTCTCACTAATGACACCCTCTTTTTGTACACGTGGCGAAATCCTAAGGAACTACCCGGTTGACCAAATCTTTTAACCCAAATCCTAAGAACCCGCCCCATAACCCAATACCCACTCGATTTGTGGGTAAAATATACCCTCTAAAATCAAAAGTAAAATACCTAAATCCTAAGTCACTTTCGTTCATCTCACAAACCCTAGCCTAGTTCATCAGTAAAGTTCGTCGATTCCATCGTCTTTTCATCGATTAAGTGAGATCCAGCCATAGGTACCCACAATTTCACGCTGTTCATCTCACATATCTTGTTTTATGTTTTCGATTTTCATTCGTAGCTAGTAAGAAATGTGTTGTTGCATTTTGATTATCACTTGTTTCTTTAATTATTGTGTAGAATCTGCTTTTTATAGTGATTTGTAGGGGTTTGTTCACTTTTATCTCAAAAAATGAACTTCGTTTTCTAGGGTTTCACTTTAGTGTTGTTTTATGCGGTTTGTTAGGGTTTTGTGCACCTTTATGTTAAAGAATTGTTTCTTTTGTTTGTATTTAGATGTGTTGCTTTGGTAGTGTCATTTTCTGTTGCTTTTGTTTCAGATTGTCTCCCCTGTCTTTATTCCATTTCTTTGTCTTAACCCCTTTCTTCATGCCTTTATTCCCTCTCTTTAAGACTATTTATTTTGTTGTAAGTCCATAAGAACTAATTGATAGTTGATATTCATTTCATTCTAACTGTAGGACCACTTTTTTAATCTTAATTTAATCAACTTAATTATTAATTAGTAGTGTCTAATGATCTCACATACTTTAACATGGACCACTAATTTGATATTATTTTACTTAGTTCATTTGTTAATTAGTATTGTGTAGTTAGCTCAAATACTTAGCACACTTAAACCTTCCTTGTTTGACTGTCACTTTTGATTTTTTCTCATTTGTTCCTAATGTGAGTGCTAGCTAATGTAATGTGACTTATACTTACTAACTTAACTAATGTTATGTGACTTAATAACTTAACTAATGTAATCTGACTTACTAAATTACTAATGTGAGTACTTAGTAACTAACCTTATACTAATGTGAGTACTTACCTTGTTTGTTTGACTTTACTATTTCTCCTTTATTTCTAATGTGACTACTAACTAACCTTACACTAATGTGAGTACTTACTAACTAAACTTACACTAATTTGAGTACTTACTAACTAATCATACACTAATGTGAGTACGTATCTTGTTTGTTTGACTGTCAATTTGTATTGTTTCTCCTTTATTCCTAATGTGACTACTAACTAATGTAATCTGACTTGTTAAATTCTTTAAGTCTGACTTATGTGACTTAATAATTAACTAATGTAACTTACTTATGTTATTTACTAACTATGTAGCTGACTTACTAACCGAGTTACTTGTTAAATAATTCCCATGTCTTATTTTTGTCACTTAATAACTAAGAAATGCAGCTTACTTAAATGAATTACTAACTGTGACTTACTAACTAACTAAGGTAACTTGCTTATATGAGTTACTATGTGACTGACTTATGTTATTTACTAGCTAATTGACTTAAGTGACTTAATAACTAACTAATGTGACTTACCTATATGACTTACTAACTGTGACTTGTTAAATTCTTTAAGTTTTACTTATATGACTTAATAACTTTCTAATGTAAATTATTAGTGTTATTTACTAACAATGTGACTGCCTTATGCTTACAAATGTGACTGACTAAGTTACTTGTTAAATTTTGTAAGACTTAAATAATTTCTAATTGAATTAAGTGACTTAATAACTAACTAATGTGACTTACTTATATAACTTACTAACGGTGACTTGTTAAATTCTCTAAGTCTGACTTATATGACTTAATAACTTTCTAATGTAATTTACTTGTGTTATTTACTAACAATGTGTCATGCCTCAAGGCTACCCCCTTGATGTAAACACGGGTCCTAGGATCATGAGTGACCCCAAGCTAACCCTGAGCTTGCATATTATAAGCATACTTAAACAACTAAACAAAAGATACTATGCGGAAGCTTAAAACATGAGATAAACTGAATGATGGGAAATACCCGATCTGAATTTTATAAATACTGAATAAGATTTAATGATACTAGACTATAACTCAAAATACTAAAGCTAAAGCTAACTATGTCTGAATAAAGCCTCTAACTGACTAGAGATGCTGGGACATGCCCCAGCTAACTCTAGGAATACTGAAACTGAAATGAAAGACTAAATCTGAAAACATTTCTATTGTCCTCGAAGTATGAGGAATCACCACTGAAGCTGCTAAATGTGGATAAAAAACTGACCTACGCGTGATCTGAATGCTGAGGACCTGAACCTACATCACAAAAAGATGTGGCGCAGAGTATGCGCCAGTACTTGGAAGGTACTGAGCATGCAAGATAGGATAAAGCTGAACAAAACATACTGAGCAATGATATAACCTGAACATGATGAAGATACTGAAATATATAGAAATGAACTAAACGGAATTCAATGACCAAGTTCATAACATGCTGAGAGTGAATACTGAAATATAATTGAAATCCTGGTCAAATGCACTAGAGAGTCTGAGTGTGGGAGCTACTACTAACCGACATAAAACCACGTGAGCTAAACGTGGAGTCTGATGTATACGCCCCATCGAGAGGACCCAATATACCTTGCCATGGGTATAAAGGCATGACTGGCGTGATCACTAAATATAATGCCCACAAAGGGGACTTATAAAACTATAGGGGTACGTAATTCTGGGACTATATGGGTACGCTGAACCCTAGTCCAACTCGCTGTTAAGTCTACTCCCAATTGAATGTGTATATGACACATTATGACTGAAATACTGAAATGCTGAATAACTCAAATACTGACATGCAAAATCTGAAAATGTAACAATTATATAGTGATTAATGTGACATTCAAAAACTGAAGCATGTATATCTGTTTAACTGACCTAGCTAGTGTAATTCATGAACAATTATATAGTTGAATAGAATTTATATCTGTTGAACACATGTGAGATACTTCTTGAAGTAACCTTAGTTCATTATTATTGTGGGAAGTAGCGTCAACTGACATAGAGACCATGTGCACTATAACATAGAATCTGGTGTACTCTTCTCACACTAAAAAGAGAGTGTCCTACTTGCCAAGGTAGAACCATGAACTTCTAGCTTACGTGGATCCACTAGTTAATGTCTATCTTAAGACCATCATCCTATGGCTTTGGGATAAGGAGATTGCTACTAGAAACCCGATCTCAAGCTATGAGAGAGCTTCCATCTCAATATCCTCTCGGTGATAAGCATAAATCCCATGGAATAGTTATTAATCTTAACTTATCTTATCATTAAGAGACATGGGTAGTCGCTGCTTGTCTTATCATAGGATGGCTCCTTAGACCGTGCGTGAGAAAACCTTTCACAATCCATGATTTTTTCATAATAACTTTAAGGCTCATAGTCATTCACTTCATGCTAGAAATGCCTTACTACTAATGGAAATAGTTTTGAAATCGTGATCTATAACCATTGATGACATATCCGGATACCATACTAATCAAGACCTAATTTATGAAAATAGCCCAAAAAGCATTGAGGGCAAATCCATGCTTCATAGAACATATAGGTACCTTAATCTATAAGCTTTGTTGAGTCATAAACATACTTTCATAAACATAGATTCTTTTCAATAATTCATAAGCTTCATCATGTTTTCAAAGTCAATGCATCCTCAACTTTATTTACATCAATCTTATCAAAATGACATGCATATCTTCGTGAATTCATCTTTCATGGTTTATAATCAAAATTATCGGTTATTCATGGTTTCATGGGAAATAAACTTAAAAACATGCAATTACTTCAATTCATGTATAAAAAGTCATAAAACAATCAATTGGATCAACATTGAAAGGAACCCATGACATGGAAGAAAACCCTAACTTCAATTGGAGATTTCTAACTTCAAAATTGGAGGATTTTGGAACCCCATACCTTGGAGTTCAAAGACCTTAAACAATTTGGTGAATTGGAGGCTTGATCTTGAAACCCTAACTTGACTTCTTCTTTTTCCTTTAAAGAGAAAAATATTTGAGAAGAAGAGTTTTATCAACTTTTAGGATTTTAAGAGAATGAAGTGAGTTTGAGGGTAAAAATCATTATATAGGGCTTTGAGTAGAAGGAAAAATGACATAGTATTTAGTTAAAATAATTTGGAAAAGACCTTAAAACCCTTGACTTAAAACTGCTATATTGGCTCACACAAAGGTCAAAACGGCTCATGTAGAACACCACGGCCCATCTAATGGGCCATGAAGAAATTTTGCCTGAAATGGCTTCACTATTTTGGGCATAACTTTTTACTTTGAACTTGTAATTAGGCAAACTTGGTGGTGTTGGAAAGAGGAATCAATTATCTTTAATTTGATAGGTCATGGGCCACTTAATTCATTTTTTCTAAAATATATGATTGTTTAAAGTTGACCCTAAACTCGAAGTCTGATAAACCCCCCATTCTGGACAACTTTACGGTCTCTGTGGGGCTTCACGGGTCATTTAGACGCATGTGGTCCTTGGCTAGTGACTAGGGGAGAACCCCTTCTAATTTGATCCACTTGACGAACCATATAACGAGCCGTTATCATCACCACGGGTCATCTGGGCATCCATTTCAAGGTGGAGCCTGCCTAGACAGGTTCTGAAAACCTACCACGAGCCCATTAATAGACTGTGGTCCCTTTCACGACCCGTCTAGGGCTCTGTGGATAGTTCCATAGTCCACTTTTGGGCTTGTGGCTTTCCCATTTGAACCCTTCCTAACCTTTTTGAATCTGAGGTGTTACAATGACTCAATTTGTGTTATAGTAGACCGTATGATGAAATCAACTCATTTGATCCCAGTCAAGGTTTCTTATTTGGTGGAGCACTATGCTAAGTTGTATTTGAAAGAGATGGTTAGGTTGCATGGAGTGCCCCTATCCATTATCTTTGATCGTTGTACCCAATTCACTTCTCTCTTTTGGAATTCATTCCAAAAAGGGCTTGGTACACCTATTAAGCTTACTACAGCCTTTCATCCTCAAACTGATGGGCAAGTAGAGTGTATTGTCCAAACTTTGGAAGTTATGTTGAGAGCTTTGGTGATTGACTTCAAGGGTAATTGGGATAATCATTTGCCTTTAATTGAGTTTGCATTTAACAATAACTATCATTCAAGCATTGGTATGACTCCATTTAAGGATTTTTATGGTAGGAGGGGTAGATCTCCTATAGGTTAGTTTGAAGGTGGAGAGGTTGCTTTGATAGGTCCCAAGTTGGAACATGAGGCTATGGAGAAAGTTCGCCTCATTAAAGAAAGGTTGAAAATGACTCAAAGTCGACAAAAGTTCTATGCCGATGTTAGAAGAAGAAAACTTGAATTTGATGTAGATGATTAGGTCTATTTGAAAATTTCACCATGAAGGGTGTAATTAGATTTGGGAAGAAAGGGAAGCTTAGTGCCCGTTATGTGGGCCCACTTCAAATTTTGAGGCGTATTGGTAAAGTTGCTTATGAACTTGATTTGCCTAATGACTTAGCATCGCTACATCCAGTTTTTCATGTCTCATTGTTGAAGAAATGTGTTGGTGATCTGACATCTATAGTACCATTGAAGAGCCTTGGTATTAAGGAGAGTCTTTCTTATGAAGAAGTTCCGGTTGAGATTTTAGATTGGCAAGTTTGGAAGTTGAGAAACAAAGAAGTTGCTTCTGTAAAGGTTCTTTAGAGGAATCAGTTAGTTGAGGGTGCTACTTGGGAGACCCAGGTTGATATGATGTCTCATTATCCTCATCTTTTACCCTCCATCCCTACTCTAGCTTGAGGTATTTACTTCCTTATAGTTCACTCTTTTAGTTTCAGGTGTCTTAGTTATTCTCATGTTTCCTCATGCATGCATATTCATAAAAACTTAATTTTGAGAAAATTAGTTAACGCAATTCATTTCTCCATGTTTATGTGCATTTGAGTATGAGTTGCTTATAGGCCTTAGGAAATGATGTTTTGGATACGCTTTAGCTTGAAGTCGATTTTTCCTCCTCGGATATGTGCATTTATGTGATTTAATTCATGTGATAGCATTCATGTTGGACTGTTATATCTTCTTCCTACCCTCTTTATGATGTCTTGAGTTCCATTCGAGGACGAATGTTCCTAAGAGGGAATATTGTAACACCTCAGATTTGGAAAAGAAGGAAAATACAAATTTGGGTTGGTGCCTGTGTCTACGGGTCCTATCTACGAATCGTAGATGCTTCTACGGGTCGTAGATATCAATCGTAGGTAGTGGGGAAATATTTTTTTCAAAATAAGTCCAGTATCCTTCTTATGGTTCACTAGGACGGTTCGTCATTCCTTGTACAAGTCGTATATAGGTCTCGAGGGTGAGTCCGAGACTCAGTGAAATTTTGAGGGTCAAATTTGGGTTCTACGGATGGCATGACCGAACCGTAGGAAGACATACAAAACGTAAATGGGATCCGTCAAATATGGGGGAATTTTAAGGTCCTAGTAGCCTATCTACGGTTGACCAGTACGGTCCGTAGAATGACCTATAGACTGTAGGTCCAAACCGTAGATGAGGCCCGTTAATTATTTTAAAGGGGATTTTGGGTCTTTTTCTAATTATTTTAACCCAATACTATGTTGTTTTACCTTCCACCCTAGACCCTCCATAAACATTTTAAGCCCCTATATAATCTAATTTGAACTCATTCTCCTAAATGCTCAAAAGTTGACCAAATTCATTCTCCCATATTCTCTCAAGGCTAAGGAAGAAGAAGAAGAACTAGGGTTTCATTCAAGTCTCCAGATTCTTCATTCTTCTTGGGCTTTTGGCATCAAGTTATGTGTGTATTCACCCATGGAGTCCTTTCTTCCATGTGGTCCTTAAAGATTTCAAGTTCCTAATAAAATCTTCAAATTATCAAATTAGGGTTTTAATTCAAAGAATGTGGGTTTCTTCCAATTATGATATATTATGATAAATTAAGTCTTAATGCATTATTTGATGTTAATCTTTGGTATTTAGTTGAAATTGTACTTTTCAGTGCTTAAATTATGCTTTTAAACCATGATCTTATGATAAACACATGAACTATGAATTATGAATTTATCATAATATGTATGTTCTTTCTATGGAGTTGATATGAGTGGTTTGAGGTTGCTTTGAAAGTAAAGCATTGATGTTGTTGTTGTGAAAGGATATTTTCACATTAAGAATTCATAGGGTTAAAAAGTTTTCTCAACTTAATTTGAATCAAGATTTGGGAGATATTCAAAATGAACTCTAGCTTGGATTGGCTACCTAATTGTACTTTTCCATGAAAAAAAAAAGATGAATATGATTAATGACTATTTTGTGGGATTTATCCTTAGCACCGATTGGAGGAGTGGTGATTTCCCATGTTCAAAAACTATGTGCCACCATATGTTTGTCTTAGATAGAAATTAGTTAGTGGATCCACTAAAGATCAAATTATGGTTCTTACCTTAGCAAGTAAGGACATCTCTTTTCGGTGTAGGATAGACACCAGATTCCATGTTACAGCTCACATGGTCTATGTCCGTTAATGGCAAACTTCCCACAATAATGAACTAAGGATACTTTCTAAAAGTATCTCACAAGTGTTTTAAAGATGTTTAGCTTGCATTAACCATGATTATGCTTATGTTTTCTAACATGTTATTTTATGATTTAGCTTGGTTATTGTGTGTCATGTAAAGTCCGTTTTAGTATATTTCATGCACTAATTCATACTTGTGGCTACATTATTTCACTAATGTAGGGTCCAACGCTCCTATTTCGCACACTCATGGCTAGCTGATCTTTTTGGGCTTTTGAAGATTGGTGAGTCCGCATGTTCCGAGGGTTGAGACTCTTTTATTGTTGTATCTTGTTTTTGTTTCAAAATTGTACGTCGTGTATTAGTTACGCCCCAATCACTTTCTTTATGATGTATTAGGTGACTTTGAGACTTATGATAGACTTCCATTTTTGTTCAAACTCTTTATGATATAAATTGTCATTTGAATTCTTTAAATTATATTATCTTGTATGATGTATGCTAAGTGGCTTGTGTAGGTCCTCTTTGGGTCCTATACGCTAGGTTACGCCTAGGGTATACTTTGGGTCATGACAGACTGACTCCCCTCTACTACCGAAAACAAAAGCTCTGGTCCTCGACATTTTCCTAAACAACACATGGCAACTCAGCACTAACGAAGGTAACCACGCATGACATGAAAGGATGAACAAAAGTAATTTTCCTAATAGTCTTCATAGCCTCTCAAATATAAGTACAGAGGTCTCTATACCAATTTTGAAGACTCTACTTAGACATGAGTTGTACACACGTGAGACCTATGAACTTGGATCTGATACAATTTGTCACGACTCAAAATAGACGTGATTACACTTTTTTATTCCCACAAAGAAAAGTCAGCCTCAACCTAATAAAAATGGAAGAAACGCTGAAATGAATAAAATAAGGACAAGAAAAAGCAGAAAACTTATTCTTTTTATTAAAACCCCCCAAAATTTGGTTGTCACGTGTACAAATGACTAAACACATAAAGTGTAGAATTAAGAAATAAGTACAAGTCTCGGTCTTTGTTTCTCATATAGAAAAAAGCATAAAGAAAAGGAAAAGAGGGCCCGCAGGGAAGACAAGAAGCTGTAACACCCCAGAAATTTTTTGAACTATGACTCGAACCATCCTTTATTGTGAGTAAGTTTTTACCGAGGAATTTAAAATTTATTATGTATTAATATCACTAGATATAGAACCTTGACTTCCAAAAAGAACTAAATTGGAAATGGCAAAATCTGAAATTTTGCAAGTTAAGCTAAGTATGAGTTTTGGGTCAAATTCAAACGACCATAACTCCTAGCACAAGATTAATTAGGTGTTCTACAAGATATCTTAGGAAATATATTTGAATTATCTTTCCAACGCCACTAAGTTTGCTAAATTTTGAGGTCAGATGAGTGAGATGTGACCTTTTGAAGTTAGGCTGTCCAATTAAGGAAAGTTAGCCGAAAATAGTAAGGTGTATTTTGGTCTTTTCCTTACCAAATAAGTTTTAATTCATTTTTAGTAAGGTTTTTATTGTCTAATCCTATTAGGCTCAGTTTTATAATCCTAATATACGACTAGGGTTTTAGTTGAAAGTTCGAGAAGAGAAAGAAGAGAAAAGAGGAGAGGATCAGCGCTCACGAGATTCTTGCATCTTGTTGCGGATTTTCATCATGGGTTTAATCCCTAAGAGGTATGTAAGCTTCCATAGTGTTGGGTTTGTTCACCCACATGCCAAACATGTTATTTTCAGCGTAAATTTTATTCTTGAAGTAGAAAGATTAGAGTTCTTGATGAGTTCTTGATAGTGTTCTTGAAGTTCTTTCTAAATCTTGTTGTGTTGGGTTTTTGATGATTTCTTGAGATCAAACTGAGTGTTTTAAGGGCAAGATGAGTTTTCTCACCCTAACTTGCCTAGAATCGAATGGTTTCTTCCCCAATCACTTAGAATCAATTACTTAAGAAAAAAAAAATGAGTTTTTAGAATAGTTTCTAAAACATGATTAGTAGGACAATCGAGTATGTCATTAATGTTTAAGCAGTATGATATCTAGATATACCATCAATATTTATGCAATATGACTTCCCAAGTCATCAGTGATCATATTATAATATGATTTTGATATGTTTTTTTTGAAAGAGTTTTCAAGAGCAGTTACCTCTTTTAAGAGGGTAGTTTGAGCAATTATCTCAAACTAGAGAAAGAGTTATGTTTTCTAAACATATGAGCTAAGTATATTTTGGGAGTAGTATTGAGCACTGATATGGGGACTTGAGTTCATAATAACTCAAGTCTCCATTAACCATGTAGCCATCATGGGTAGAAAGGATCATACTTTTTAGATGACTCCTTAGTGCTTTTTAGCATAGACTAGTGAATCCACTTAGTTAAGGCGTTCTATATGACGGCAAAGTATAGGACAGTACTAGCAGCATGGGCAAGACGCTGTATCATCACTTAGGCTCATAGTGGTGGTTGTCGGTTAGAGAAACTCCCACAAAGTTATATTGTATTTTTATATACACACTGAGTATTATTGTATTTTTCAATACATTGAGTTGCTATCTACAGTTTTACAACTTTCCATATATATTGCATCTTTTACTATTGCTTTATCCTTGAGTATCTTGAGTTGAGTATCTGAGTTGAGAATCTTATTACTGAGTTGAGTATCTGAGTTGAGTACTTCTGAGTTGAGTAAGTTTGAGTAGTTTTTGAGTATCCTTGAGTATTCTTTGAGTTGAGTAAGTTTGAGAAGAGGTAAGTATGTTTCCCTTTTATCAAGTTTTCAAGCTTATGTTATGCTTTAGAATTCCCCTTACATGCTTGTACATTCCACGTGCTGAGCCATTTGGCTTGCATTCTTTCATGATGCAAACACATGTATTCAGGGTTATCAACAGGAGCTTAGTTGATACCACATGGAGTTTGAGTTAGCTATGGTGAGCCTCCTTGCTTTCGGAGGATTTCATTTACTTTTAGTTTAGTCGAGAAAACTTATTCTTTTATTAAAACCCCTAAAATTTGGTTGTCACGTGTACAAATGACTAAACACATAAAGTGTAGAATTAAGAAATAAGTACAAGTCTCGGTCTTTGTTTCTCATAGAAAAAGCATAAAGAAAAGGAAAAGAGGGCCCGCAGGAAGACAAATCAGAACACCCTGTAAATTTTTTGAACTATGACTCGAACCATCCTTTATTGTGAGTAAGTTTTTACCGAGGAATTTAAAATTTATTATGTATTAATATCACTAGATATAGAACCTTGACTTCCAAAAAGAACTAAATTGGAAATGGCAAAATCAAATTTTGCAAGTTAAGCTAAGTATGAGTTTTGGGTCAAATTCAAACGACCATAACTCCTAGCACAAGATTAATTAGGTGTTCTACAAGATATCTTAGGAAATATATTTGAATTATCTTTCCAACGCCACTAAGTTTGCTAAATTTTGAGGTCAGATGAGTGAGATGTGACCTTTTGAAGTTAGGCTGTCCAATTAAGGAAAGTTAGCCGAAAATAGTAAGGTGTATTTTGGTCTTTTCCTTACCAAATAAGTTTTAATTCATTTTTAGTAAGGTTTTAAGGGTCTAATCCTATTAGGCTCAGTTTTATAATCCTAATATACGACTAGGGTTTTAGTTGAAAGTTCGAGAAGAGAAAAGAAGAGAAAAGAGGAGAGGATCAAGCGTTCGTCGAGATTCTTGCATCTTGTTGCGGATTTTCATCATGGGTTTAATCCCTAAGAGGTATGTAAGCTTCCATAGTGTTGGGTTTGTTCACCCACATGCCAAACATGTTATTTTCAGCGTAAATTTTATTCTTGAAGTAGAAAGATTAGAGTTCTTGATGAGTTCTTGATAGGTGTTCTTGAAGTTCTTTCTAAATCTTGTTGTGTTGGGTTTTTGATGATTTCTTGAGATCAAACTGAGTGTTTTAAGGGCAAGATGAGTTTTCTCACCCTAACTTGCCTAGAATCGAATGGTTTCTTCCCCAATCACTTAGAATCAATTACTTAAGAAAAAAAAAATGAGTTTTTAGAATAGTTTCTAAAACATGATTAGTAGGACAATCGAGTATGTCATTAATGTTTAAGCAGTATGATATCTAGATATACCATCAATATTTATGCAATATGACTTCCCAAGTCATCAGTGATCATATTATAATATGATTTTGATATGTTTTTTTTGAAAGAGTTTTCAAGAGCAGTTACCTCTTTTAAGAGGGTAGTTTGAGCAATTATCTCAAACTAGAGAAAGAGTTATGTTTTCTAAACATATGAGCTAAGTATATTTTGGGAGTAGTATTGAGCACTGATATGGGACTTGAGTTCATAATAACTCAAGTCTCCATTAACCATGTAGCCATCATGGGTAGAAAGGATCATACTTTTAGATGACTCCTTAGTGCTTTTTAGCATAGACTAGTGAATCCACTTAGTTAAGGCGTTCTATATGACGGCAAAGTATAGGACAAGACTAGCAAAGATGGGCAAGACGTCAGTATCATCACTTAGGCTCATAGTGGTGGTTGTCAGTTAGAGAAACTCCCACAAAGTTATATTGTATTTTTATATACACACTGAGTATTATTGTATTTTTCAATACATTGAGTTGCTATCTACAGTTTTACAACTTTCCATATATATTGCATCTTTTACTATTGCTTTATCCTTGAGTATCTTAAGTTGAGTATCTGAGTTGAGAATCTTATTACTGAGTTGAGTATCTGAGTTGAGTACTCGAGTTGAGTAAGTTTGAGTAGTTTTGAGTATTCTTTGAGTTGAGTAAGTTTGAGAAGAGGTAAGTATGTTTCCTTTATCAAGTTTTCAAGCTTATGTTATGCTTTAGAATTCCCCTTACATGCTTGTACATTCCACGTGCTGAGCCATTTGGCTTGCATTCTTTCATGATGCAAACACATGTATTCAGGGTTATCAACAGGAGCTTAGTTGATACCACATGGAGTTTGAGTTAGCTATGGTGAGCCTCCTTGCTTTCGGAGGATTTCATTTACTTTTTAGTTTAGTCAGAAAACTTATTCTTTTTATTAAAACCCCCTAAAATTTGGTTGTCACGTGTACAAATGACTAAACACATAAAGTGTAGAATTAAGAAATAAGTACAAGTCTCGGTCTTTGTTTCTCATATAGAAAAAAGCATAAAGAAAAGGAAAAGAGGGCCCGCAGGGAAGACAAGAAGCTGTAACACCCCAGAAATTTTTTGAACTATGACTCGAACCATCCTTTATTGTGAGTAAGTTTTTACCGAGGAATTTAAAATTTATTATGTATTAATATCACTAGATATAGAACCTTGACTTCCAAAAAGAACTAAATTGGAAATGGCAAAATCTGAAATTTTGCAAGTTAAGCTAAGTATGAGTTTTGGGTCAAATTCAAACGACCATAACTCCTAGCACAAGATTAATTAGGTGTTCTACAAGATATCTTAGGAAATATATTTGAATTATCTTTCCAACGCCACTAAGTTTGCTAAATTTTGAGGTCGATGAGTGAGATGTGACCTTTTGAAGTTAGGCTGTCCAATTAAGGAAAGTTAGCCGAAAATAGTAAGGTGTATTTTGGTCTTTTCCTTACCAAATAAGTTTTAATTCATTTTAGTAAGGTTTTAAGGGTCTAATCCTATTAGGCTCAGTTTTATAATCCTAATATACGACTAGGGTTTTAGTTGAAAGTTCGAGAAGAGAAAAGAAGAGAAAAGAGGAGAGGATCAAGCGTTCGAGATTCTTGCATCTTGTTGCGGATTTTCATCATGGGTTTAATCCTAAGAGGTATGTAAGCTTCCATAGTGTTGGGTTTGTTCACCCACATGCCAAACATGTTATTTTCAGCGTAAATTTTATTCTTGAAGTAGAAAGATTAGAGTTCTTGATGAGTTCTTGATAGGTGTTCTCAAGTTCTTTCTAAATCTTGTTGTGTTGGGTTTTGATGATTTCTTGAGATCAAACTGAGTGTTTTAAGGGCAAGATGAGTTTTCTCACCCTAACTTGCCTAGAATCGAATGGTTTCTTCCCAATCACTTAGAATCAATTACTTAAGAAAAAAATGAGTTTTTAGAATAGTTTCTAAAACATGATTAGTAGGACAATCGAGTATGTCATTAATGTTTAAGCAAAGATGATATCTAGATATACCATCAATATTTATGCAATATGACTTCCCAAGTCATCATGATCATATTATAATATGATTTTGATATGTTTTTTTTGAAAGAGTTTTCAAGAGCAGTTACCTCTTTTAAGAGGGTAGTTTGAGCAATTATCTCAAACTAGAGAAAGAGTTATGTTTTCTAAACATATGAGCTAAGTATATTTTGGGAGTAGTATTGAGCACTGATATGGGGACTTGAGTTCATAATAACTCAAGTCTCCATTAACCATGTAGCCATCATGGGTAGAAAGGATCATACTTTTAGATGACTCCTTAGTGCTTTTTAGCATAGACTAGTGAATCCACTTAGTTAAGGCGTCTATATGACGGCAAAGTATAGACAAGACTAGCAAAGATGGGCAAGACGCTGTATCATCACTTAGGCTCATAGTGGTGGTTGTCGGTTAGAGAAACTCCCACAAAGTTATATTGTATTTTTATATACACACTGAGTATTATTGTATTTTTCAATACATTGAGTTGCTATCTACAGTTTTACAACTTTCCATATATATTGCATCTTTTACTATTGCTTTATCCTTGAGTATCTTGAGTTGAGTATCTGAGTTGAGAATCTTATTACTGAGTTGAGTATCTGAGTTGAGTACTCCGAGTTGAGTAAGTTTGAGTAGTTTTGAGTATCCTTGAGTATTCTTTGAGTTGAGTAAGTTTGAGAAGAGGTAAGTATGTTTCCCTTTTATCAAGTTTTCAAGCTTATGTTATGCTTTAGAATTCCCCTTACATGCTTGTACATTCCACGTGCTGAGCCATTTGGCTTGCATTCTTTCATGATGCAAACACATGTATTCAGGGTTATCAACAGGAGCTTAGTTGATACCACATGGAGTTTGAGTTAGCTATGGTGAGCCTCCTTGCTTTCGGAGGATTTCATTTACTTTTTAGTTTAGTCAGAAAACTTATTCTTTTTATTAAAACCCCCTAAAATTTGGTTGTCACGTGTACAAATGACTAAACACATAAAGTGTAGAATTAAGAAATAAGTACAAGTCTCGGTCTTTGTTTCTCATATAGAAAAAAGCATAAAGAAAAGGAAAAGAGGGCCCGCAGGGAAGACAAGAAGTCAGAACACCCGTAAATTTTTTGAACTATGACTAACCATCCTTTATTGTGAGTAAGTTTTACCGATGAATTAAAAATTTATTATTTATTAATATCACTAGATATATAACATTGACTTCCAAAAACAACTAAATTGGAAATGGCAAAATCTGAAATTTTGCAAGTTAAGCTAAGTATGAGTTTTGGGTCAAATTCAAACGACCATAACTCCTAGCACAAGATTAATTAGGTGTTCTACAAGATATCTTAGGAAATATATTTGAATTATCTTTCCAACGCCACTAAGTTTGCTAAATTTTGAGGTCAGATGAGTGAGATGTGACCTTTTGAAGTTAGGCTGTCCAATTAAGGAAAGTTAGCCGAAAATAGTAAGGTGTATTTTGGTCTTTTCCTTACCAAATAAGTTTTAATTCATTTTTAGTAAGGTTTTAAGGGTCTAATCCTATTAGGCTCAGTTTTATAATCCTAATATACGACTAGGGTTTTAGTTGAAAGTTCGAGAAGAGAAAAGAAGAGAAAAGAGGAGAGGATCAAGCGTTCGTCGAGATTCTTGCATCTTGTTGCGGATTTTCATCATGGGTTTAATCCCTAAGAGGTATGTAAGCTTCCATAGTGTTGGGTTTGTTCACCCACATGCCAAACATGTTATTTTCAGCGTAAATTTTATTCTTGAAGTAGAAAGATTAGAGTTCTTGATGAGTTCTTGATAGGTGTTCTCAAGTTCTTTCTAAATCTTGTTGTGTTGGGTTTTGATGATTTCTTGAGATCAAACTGAGTGTTTTAAGGGCAAGATGAGTTTTCCCACCCTAACTTGCCTAGAATCCAATGGTTTATTCCCAAACAACTTACAATCAATTACTTAATAAAAAAAAAATGAGTTTTTAGAATAGTTTCTAAAACATGATTAGTAGGACAATCGAGTATGTCATTAATGTTTAAGCAGTATGATATCTAGATATACCATCAATATTTATGCAATATGACTTCCTAAGTCATCGTGATCATATTATAATATGATTTTGATATGTTTTTTGAAAGAGTTTTCAAGAGCAGTTACCTCTTTTAAGAGGGTAGTTTGAGCAATTATCTCAAACTAGAGAAAGAGTTATGTTTTCTAAACATATGAGCTAAGTATATTTTGGGAGTAGTATTGAGCACTGATATGGGGACTTGAGTTCATAATAACTCAAGTCTCCATTAACCATGTAGCCATCATGGGTAGAAAGGATCATAATTTTTAGATTACTCTTTTAGTGCTTTTTAGCATAGACTAGTGTATCCACTTTTTTAAGGCGTTCTATATGACGGCAAAGTATAGGACAAAGACTAGCAAAGATGGGCAAGACGCTGTATCATCACTTAGGCTCATAGTGGTGGTTGTCGGTTAGAGAAACTCCCACAAAGTTATATTGTATTTTTATATACACACTGAGTATTATTGTATTTTTCAATACATTGAGTTGCTATCTACAGTTTTACAACTTTCCATATATATTGCATCTTTTACTATTGCTTTATCCTTGAGTATCTTGAGTTGAGTATCTGAGTTGAGAATCTTATTACTGAGTTGAGTATCTGAGTTGAGTACTTCTGAGTTGAGTAAGTTTGAGTAGTTTTTGAGTATTCTTTGAGTTGAGTAAGTTTGAGAAGAGGTAAGTATGTTTCCCTTTTATCAAGTTTTCAAGCTTATGTTATGCTTTAGATTTCCCTTACATGCTTGTACATTCCACGTCCGAGCCATTTGGCTTGCATTCTTTCATGATGCAAACACATGTATTGTGGTTATCAACAGGAGCTTAGTTGATACCACATGGAGTTTGAGTTAGCTATGGTGAGCCTCCTTGCTTTCGGAGGATTTCATTTACTTTTAGTTTAGTCGAAAACTTATTCTTTTATTAAAACCCCTAAAATTTGGTTGTCACGTGTACAAATGACTAAACACATAAAGTGTAGAATTAAGAAATAAGTACAAGTCTCGTCTTTGTTTCTCATATAGAAAAAGCATAAAGAAAAGGAAAAGAGGGCCCAGGAAGACAAGAAGTCAGAATAACACCTGTAAATTTTTTGAACTATGACTAACCATCCTTTATTGTGAGTAAGTTTTTACCGAGGAATTTAAAATTTATTATGTATTAATATCACTAGATATAGAACCTTGACTTCCAAAAAGAACTAAATTGGAAATGGCAAAATCAAATTTTGCAAGTTAAGCTAAGTATGAGTTTTGGGTCAAATTCAAACGACCATAACTCCTAGCACAAGATTAATTAGGTGTTCTACAAGATATCTTAGGAAATATATTTGAATTATCTTTCCAACGCCACTAAGTTTGCTAAATTTTGAGGTCGATGAGTGAGATGTGACCTTTTGAAGTTAGCTGTCCAATTAAGGAAAGTTAGCTGAAAATAGTAAGGTGTATTTTGGTCTTTTCCTTACCAAATAAGTTTTAATTCATTTTTAGTAAGGTTTTAAGGGTCTAATCCTATTAGGCTCAGTTTTATAATCCTAATATACGACTAGGGTTTTAGTTGAAAGTTCGAGAAGAGAAAAGAAGAGAAAGAGGAGAGGATCAAGCGCTCACGAGATTCTTGCATCTTGTTGCGGATTTTCATCATGGGTTTAATCCCTAAGAGGTATGTAAGCTTCCATAGTGTTGGGTTTGTTCACCCACATGCCAAACATGTTATTTTCAGCGTAAATTTTATTCTTGAAGTAGAAAGATTAGAGTTCTTGATGAGTTCTTGATAGGTGTTCTTGAAGTTCTTTCTAAATCTTGTTGTGTTGGGTTTTTGATGATTTCTTGAGATCAAACTGAGTGTTTTAAGGGCAAGATGAGTTTTCTCACCCTAACTTGCCTAGAATCGAATGGTTTCTTCCCCAATCACTTAGAATCAATTACTTAAGAAAAAAATGAGTTTTTAGAATAGTTTCTAAAACATGATTAGTAGGACAATCGAGTATGTCATTAATGTTTAAGCAAAGATGATATCTAGATATACCATCAATATTTATGCAATATGACTTCCTAAGTCATCAGTGATCATATTATAATATGATTTTGATATGTTTTTTTTGAAAGAGTTTTCAAGAGCAGTTACCTCTTTTAAGAGGGTAGTTTGAGCAATTATCTCAAACTAGAGAAAGAGTTATGTTTTCTAAACATATGAGCTAAGTATATTTTGGGAGTAGTATTGAGCACTGATATGGGGACTTGAGTTCATAATAACTCAAGTCTCCATTAACCATGTAGCCATCATGGGTAGAAAGGATCATACTTTTTAGATGACTCCTTAGTGCTTTTTAGCATAGACTAGTGAATCCACTTAGTTAAGGCGTTCTATATGACGGCAAAGTATAGGACAGTACTAGCAGCATGGGCAAGACGCTGTATCATCACTTAGGCTCATAGTGGTGGTTGTCGGTTAGAGAAACTCCCACAAAGTTATATTGTATTTTTATATACACACTGAGTATTATTGTATTTTTCAATACATTGAGTTGCTATCTACAGTTTTACAACTTTCCATATATATTGCATCTTTTACTATTGCTTTATCCTTGAGTATCTTGAGTTGAGTATCTGAGTTGAGAATCTTATTACTGAGTTGAGTATCTGAGTTGAGTACTTCTGAGTTGAGTAAGTTTGAGTAGTTTTTGAGTATTCTTTGAGTTGAGTAAGTTTGAGAAGAGGTAAGTATGTTTCCCTTTTATCAAGTTTTCAAGCTTATGTTATGCTTTAGAATTCCCCTTACATGCTTGTACATTCCACGTGCTGAGCCATTTGGCTTGCATTCTTTCATGATGCAAACACATGTATTCAGGGTTATCAACAGGAGCTTAGTTGATACCACATGGAGTTTGAGTTAGCTATGGTGAGCCTCCTTGCTTTCGGAGGATTTCATTTACTTTTTAGTTTAGTCAGAAAACTTATTCTTTTTATTAAAACCCCCTAAAATTTGGTTGTCACGTGTACAAATGACTAAACACATAAAGTGTAGAATTAAGAAATAAGTACAAGTCTCGGTCTTTGTTTCTCATATAGAAAAAAGCATAAAGAAAAGGAAAAGAGGCCCGCAGGGAAGACAAGAAGCTGTATCACCCCATAAATTTTTTGAACTATGACTCGAACCATCCTTTATTGTGAGTAAGTTTTTACCGAGGAATTTAAAATTTATTATGTATTAATATCACTAGATATAGAACCTTGACTTCCATAAAGAACTAAATTGGAAATGGCAAAATCAAATTTTGCAAGTTAAGCTAAGTATGAGTTTTGGGTCAAATTCAAACGACCATAACTCCTAGCACAAGATTAATTAGGTGTTCTACAAGATATCTTAGGAAATATATTTGAATTATCTTTCCAACGCCACTAAGTTTGCTAAATTTTGAGGTCAGATGAGTGAGATGTGACCTTTTGAAGTTAGGCTGTCCAATTAAGGAAAGTTAGCCGAAAATAGTAAGGTGTATTTTGGTCTTTTCCTTACCAAATAAGTTTTAATTCATTTTTAGTAAGGTTTTAAGGGTCTAATCCTATTAGGCTCAGTTTTATAATCCTAATATACGACTAGGGTTTTAGTTGAAAGTTCGAGAAGAGAAAAGAAGAGAAAAGAGGAGAGGATCAAGCGTTCGTCGAGATTCTTGCATCTTGTTGCGGATTTTCATCATGGGTTTAATCCCTAAGAGGTATGTAAGCTTCCATAGTGTTGGGTTTGTTCACCCACATGCCAAACATGTTATTTTCAGCGTAAATTTTATTCTTGAAGTAGAAAGATTAGAGTTCTTGATGAGTTCTTGATAGGTGTTCTTGAAGTTCTTTCTAAATCTTGTTGTGTTGGGTTTTTGATGATTTCTTGAGATCAAACTGAGTGTTTTAAGGGCAAGATGAGTTTTCTCACCCTAACTTGCCTAGAATCGAATGGTTTCTTCCCCAATCACTTAGAATCAATTACTTAAGAAAAAAAAAATGAGTTTTTAGAATAGTTTCTAAAACATGATTAGTAGGACAATCGAGTATGTCATTAATGTTTAAGCAGTATGATATCTAGATATACCATCAATATTTATGCAATATGACTTCCCAAGTCATCAGTGATCATATTATAATATGATTTTGATATGTTTTTTTTGAAAGAGTTTTCAAGAGCAGTTACCTCTTTTAAGAGGGTAGTTTGAGCAATTATCTCAAACTAGAGAAAGAGTTATGTTTTCTAAACATATGAGCTAAGTATATTTTGGGAGTAGTATTGAGCACTGATATGGGGACTTGAGTTCATAATAACTCAAGTCTCCATTAACCATGTAGCCATCATGGGTAGAAAGGATCATACTTTTTAGATGACTCCTTAGTGCTTTTTAGCATAGACTAGTGAATCCACTTAGTTAAGGCGTTCTATATGACGGCAAAGTATAGGACAGTACTAGCAGCATGGGCAAGACGCTGTATCATCACTTAGGCTCATAGTGGTGGTTGTCGGTTAGAGAAACTCCCACAAAGTTATATTGTATTTTTATATACACACTGAGTATTATTGTATTTTTCAATACATTGAGTTGCTATCTACAGTTTTACAACTTTCCATATATATTGCATCTTTTACTATTGCTTTATCCTTGAGTATCTTGAGTTGAGTATCTGAGTTGAGAATCTTATTACTGAGTTGAGTATCTGAGTTGAGTACTTCTGAGTTGAGTAAGTTTGAGTAGTTTTTGAGTATCCTTGAGTATTCTTTGAGTTGAGTAAGTTTGAGAAGAGGTAAGTATGTTTCCCTTTTATCAAGTTTTCAAGCTTATGTTATGCTTTAGAATTCCCCTTACATGCTTGTACATTCCACGTGCTGAGCCATTTGGCTTGCATTCTTTCATGATGCAAACACATGTATTCAGGGTTATCAGAGAGCTTAGTTGATACCACATGGAGTTTGACTTAGCTATGGTGAGCCTCCTTGCTTTCGGAGGATTTCATTTACTTTTTAGTTTAGTCAGAAAACTTATTCTTTTTATTAAAACCCCCTAAAATTTGGTTGTCACGTGTACAAATGACTAAACACATAAAGTGTAGAATTAAGAAATAAGTACAAGTCTCGGTCTTTGTTTCTCATATAGAAAAAAGCATAAAGAAAAGGAAAAGAGGGCATGAAGACAAGAAAAATTGTATCACCCCAAATTTTTTGAACTATGACTCGAACCATCCTTTATTGTGAGTAAGTTTTTACCGAGGAATTTAAAATTTATTATGTATTAATATCACTAGATATAGAACCTTGACTTCCAAAAAGAACTAAATTGGAAATGGCAAAATCTGAAATTTTGCAAGTTAAGCTAAGTATGAGTTTTGGGTCAAATTCAAACGACCATAACTCCTAGCACAAGATTAATTAGGTGTTCTACAAGATATCTTAGGAAATATATTTGAATTATCTTTCCAACGCCACTAAGTTTGCTAAATTTTGAGGTCAGATGAGTGAGATGTGACCTTTTGAAGTTAGTCTGTCCAATTAAGGAAAGTTAGCCGAAAATAGTAAGGTGTATTTTGGTCTTTTCCTTACCAAATAAGTTTTAATTCATTTTTAGTAAGGTTTTAAGGGTCTAATCCTATTAGGCTCAGTTTTATAATCCTAATATACGACTAGGGTTTTAGTTGAAAGTTCGAGAAGAGAAAAGAAGAGAAAAGAGGAGAGGATCAAGCGTTCGTCGAGATTCTTGCATCTTGTTGCGGATTTTCATCATGGGTTTAATCCCTAAGAGGTATGTAAGCTTCCATAGTGTTGGGTTTGTTCACCCACATGCCAAACATGTTATTTTCAGCGTAAATTTTATTCTTGAAGTAGAAAGATTAGAGTTCTTGATGAGTTCTTGATAGGTGTTCTTGAAGTTCTTTCTAAATCTTGTTGTGTTGGGTTTTTGATGATTTCTTGAGATCAAACTGAGTGTTTTAAGGGCAAGATGAGTTTTCTCACCCTAACTTGCCTAGAATCGAATGGTTTCTTCCCCAATCACTTAGAATCAATTACTTAAGAAAAAAAAAATGAGTTTTTAGAATAGTTTCTAAAACATGATTAGTAGGACAATCGAGTATGTCATTAATGTTTAAGCAGTATGATATCTAGATATACCATCAATATTTATGCAATATGACTTCCCAAGTCATCAGTGATCATATTATAATATGATTTTGATATGTTTTTTTTGAAAGAGTTTTCAAGAGCAGTTACCTCTTTTAAGAGGGTAGTTTGAGCAATTATCTCAAACTAGAGAAAGAGTTATGTTTTCTAAACATATGAGCTAAGTATATTTTGGGAGTAGTATTGAGCACTGATATGGGGACTTGAGTTCATAATAACTCAAGTCTCCATTAACCATGTAGCCATCATGGGTAGAAAGGATCATACTTTTAGATGACTCTTAGTGCTTTTTAGCATAGACTAGTGAATCCACTTAGTTAAGGCGTTCTATATGACGGCAAAGTATAGGGCAAAGACTAGCGGCATGGGCAAGACATTGTATCATCACTTAGGCTCATAGTGGTGGTTGTCGGTTAGAGAAACTCCCACAAAGTTATATTGTATTTTTATATACACACTGAGTATTATTGTATTTTTCAATACATTGAGTTGCTATCTACAGTTTTACAACTTTCCATATATATTGCATCTTTTACTATTGCTTTATCCTTGAGTATCTTGAGTTGAGTATCTGAGTTGAGAATCTTATTACTGAGTTGAGTATCTGAGTTGAGTACTTCTGAGTTGAGTAAGTTTGAGTAGTTTTTGAGTATTCTTTGAGTTGAGTAAGTTTGAGAAGAGGTAAGTATGTTTCCCTTTTATCAAGTTTTCAAGCTTATGTTATGCTTTAGAATTCCCCTTACATGCTTGTACATTCCACGTGCTGAGCCATTTGGCTTGCATTCTTTCATGATGCAAACACATGTATTCAGGGTTATCAACAGGAGCTTAGTTGATACCACATGGAGTTTGAGTTAGCTATGGTGAGCCTCCTTGCTTTGAGGATTTCATTTACTTTTAGTTTAGTCAGAAAACTTATTCTTTTTATTAAAACCCCCTAAAATTTGGTTGTCACGTGTACAAATGACTAAACACATAAAGTGTAGAATTAAGAAATAAGTACAAGTCTCGGTCTTTGTTTCTCATATAGAAAAAAGCATAAAGAAAAGGAAAAGAGGGCCCGCAGGGAAGACAAGAAGCTGTAACACCCCAGAAATTTTTTGAACTATGACTCGAACCATCCTTTATTGTGAGTAAGTTTTTACCGAGGAATTTAAAATTTATTATGTATTAATATCACTAGATATAGAACCTTGACTTCCAAAAAGAACTAAATTGGAAATGGCAAAATCTGAAATTTTGCAAGTTAAGCTAAGTATGAGTTTTGGGTCAAATTCAAACGACCATAACTCCTAGCACAAGATTAATTAGGTGTTCTACAAGATATCTTAGGAAATATATTTGAATTATCTTTCCAACGCCACTAAGTTTGCTAAATTTTGAGGTCAGATGAGTGAGATGTGACCTTTTGAAGTTAAATTTGTCCAATTAAGGAAAGTTAGCCGAAAATAGTAAGGTGTATTTTGGTCTTTTCCTTACCAAATAAGTTTTAATTCATTTTTAGTAAGGTTTTAAGGGTCTAATCCTATTAGGCTCAGTTTTATAATCCTAATATACGACTAGGGTTTTAGTTGAAAGTTCGAGAAGAGAAAAGAAGAGAAAAGAGGAGAGGATCAAGCGTTCGTCGAGATTCTTGCATCTTGTTGCGGATTTTCATCATGGGTTTAATCCCTAAGAGGTATGTAAGCTTCCATAGTGTTGGGTTTGTTCACCCACATGCCAAACATGTTATTTTCAGCGTAAATTTTATTCTTGAAGTAGAAAGATTAGAGTTCTTGATGAGTTCTTGATAGGTGTTCTTGAAGTTCTTTCTAAATCTTGTTGTGTTGGGTTTTTGATGATTTCTTGAGATCAAACTGAGTGTTTTAAGGGCAAGATGAGTTTTCTCACCCTAACTTGCCTAGAATCGAATGGTTTCTTCCCCAATCACTTAGAATCAATTACTTAAGAAAAAAAAAATGAGTTTTTAGAATAGTTTCTAAAACATGATTAGTAGGACAATCGAGTATGTCATTAATGTTTAAGCAGTATGATATCTAGATATACCATCAATATTTATGCAATATGACTTCCCAAGTCATCAGTGATCATATTATAATATGATTTTGATATGTTTTTTTTGAAAGAGTTTTCAAGAGCAGTTACCTCTTTTAAGAGGGTAGTTTGAGCAATTATCTCAAACTAGAGAAAGAGTTATGTTTTCTAAACATATGAGCTAAGTATATTTTGGGAGTAGTATTGAGCACTGATATGGGGACTTGAGTTCATAATAACTCAAGTCTCCATTAACCATGTAGCCATCATGGGTAGAAAGGATCATACTTTTTAGATGACTCCTTAGTGCTTTTTAGCATAGACTAGTGAATCCACTTAGTTAAGGCGTTCTATATGACGGCAAAGTATAGGATGATTACTAGCGGCATGGGCAAGACGCAGTATAATCACTTAGGCTCATAGTGGTGGTTGTCGGTTAGAGAAACTCCCACAAAGTTATATTGTATTTTTATATACACACTGAGTATTATTGTATTTTTCAATACATTGAGTTGCTATCTACAGTTTTACAACTTTCCATATATATTGCATCTTTTACTATTGCTTTATCCTTGAGTATCTTGAGTTGAGTATCTGAGTTGAGAATCTTATTACTGAGTTGAGTATCTGAGTTGAGTACTTCTGAGTTGAGTAAGTTTGAGTAGTTTTGAGTATTCTTTGAGTTGAGTAAGTTTGAGAAGAGGTAAGTATGTTTCCCTTTATCAAGTTTTCAAGCTTATGTTATGCTTTAGAATTCCCCTTACATGCTTGTACATTCCACGTGCTGAGCCATTTGGCTTGCATTCTTTCATGATGCAAACACATGTATTCAGGGTTATCAACAGGAGCTTAGTTGATACCACATGGAGTTTGAGTTAGCTATGGTGAGCCTCCTTGCTTTGGAGGATTTCATTTACTTTTAGTTTAGTCGAAACTTATTCTTTTTATTAAAACCCCTAAAATTTGGTTGTCACGTGTACAAATGACTAAACACATAAAGTGTAGAATTAAGAAATAAGTACAAGTCTCTCTTTGTTTCTCATATAGAAAAAGCATAAAGAAAAGGAAAAGAGGGCATGAGGAAGACAAGAAGTTGTAACACCCGAAATTTTTTGAACTATGACGAACCATCCTTTATTGTGAGTAAGTTTTACCGAGGAATTTAAAATTTATTATGTATTAATATCACTAGATATAGAACCTTGACTTCCAAAAAGAACTAAATTGGAAATGGCAAAATCTGAAATTTTGCAAGTTAAGCTAAGTATGAGTTTTGGGTCAAATTCAAACGACCATAACTCCTAGCACAAGATTAATTAGGTGTTCTACAAGATATCTTAGGAAATATATTTGAATTATCTTTCCAACGCCACTAAGTTTGCTAAATTTTGAGGTCAGATGAGTGAGATGTGACCTTTTGAAGTTAGGCTGTCAATTAAGGAAAGTTAGCCGAAAATAGTAAGGTGTATTTTGGTCTTTTCCTTACCAAATAAGTTTTAATTCATTTTTAGTAAGGTTTTAAGGGTCTAATCCTATTAGGCTCAGTTTTATAATCCTAATATACGACTAGGGTTTTAGTTGAAAGTTCGAGAAGAGAAAAGAAGAGAAAAGAGGAGAGGATCAAGCGTTCGTCGAGATTCTTGCATCTTGTTGCGGATTTTCATCATGGGTTTAATCCTAAGAGGTATGTAAGCTTCCATAGTGTTGGGTTTGTTCACCCACATGCCAAACATGTTATTTTCACAGTAAATTTTTTTCTTGAAGTAGAAAGATTAGAGTTCTTGATGAGTTCTTGATAGGTGTTCTTGAAGTTCTTTCTAAATCTTGTTGTGTTGGGTTTTTGATGATTTCTTGAGATCAAACTGAGTGTTTTAAGGGCAAGATGAGTTTTCTCACCCTAACTTGCCTAGAATCGAATGGTTTCTTCCCAATCACTTAGAATCAATTACTTAAGAAAAAAATGAGTTTTTAGAATAGTTTCTAAAACATGATTAGTAGGACAATCGAGTATGTCATTAATGTTTAAGCGATGATATCTAGATATACCATCAATATTTATGCAATATGACTTCCCAAGTCATCAGTGATCATATTATAATATGATTTTGATATGTTTTTTTTGAAAGAGTTTTCAAGAGCAGTTACCTCTTTTAAGAGGGTAGTTTGAGCAATTATCTCAAACTAGAGAAAGAGTTATGTTTTCTAAACATATGAGCTAAGTATATTTTGGGAGTAGTATTGAGCGATATGGGGACTTGAGTTCATAATAACTCAAGTCTCCATTAAACATTTAGCCATCATGGGTAGAAAGGATCATACTTTTTAGATGACTCCTTAGTGCTTTTTAGCATAGACTAGTGAATCCACTTAGTTAAGGCGTTCTATATGACGGCAAAGTATAGGACAGTACTAGCAGCATGGGCAAGACGCTGTATCATCACTTAGGCTCATAGTGGTGGTTGTCGGTTAGAGAAACTCCCACAAAGTTATATTGTATTTTTATATACACACTGAGTATTATTGTATTTTTCAATACATTGAGTTGCTATCTACAGTTTTACAACTTTCCATATATATTGCATCTTTTACTATTGCTTTATCCTTGAGTATCTTGAGTTGAGTATCTGAGTTGAGAATCTTATTACTGAGTTGAGTATCTGAGTTGAGTACTTCTGAGTTGAGTAAGTTTGAGTAGTTTTGAGTATTCTTTGAGTTGAGTAAGTTTGAGAAGAGGTAAGTATGTTTCCCTTTTATCAAGTTTTCAAGCTTATGTTATGCTTTAGAATTCCCCTACATGCTTGTACATTCCACGTGCTGAGCCATTTGGCTTGCATTCTTTCATGATGCAAACACATGTATTCAGGGTTATCAACAGGAGCTTAGTTGATACCACATGGAGTTTGAGTTAGCTATGGTGAGCCTCCTTGCTTTGGAGGATTTCATTTACTTTTAGTTTAGTCGAAAACTTATTCTTTTATTAAAACCCCCTAAAATTTGGTTGTCACGTGTACAAATGACTAAACACATAAAGTGTAGAATTAAGAAATAAGTACAAGTCTCGGTCTTTGTTTCTCATATAGAAAAAAGCATAAAGAAAAGGAAAAGAGGGCCCGCAGGGAAGACAAGAAGCTGTAACACCCCAGAAATTTTTTGAACTATGACTCGAACCATCCTTTATTGTGAGTAAGTTTTTACCGAGGAATTTAAAATTTATTATGTATTAATATCACTAGATATAGAACCTTGACTTCCAAAAAGAACTAAATTGGAAATGGCAAAATCTGAAATTTTGCAAGTTAAGCTAAGTATGAGTTTTGGGTCAAATTCAAACGACCATAACTCCTAGCACAAGATTAATTAGGTGTTCTACAAGATATCTTAGGAAATATATTTGAATTATCTTTCCAACGCCACTAAGTTTGCTAAATTTTGAGGTCAGATGAGTGAGATGTGACCTTTTGAAGTTAGGCTGTCCAATTAAGGAAAGTTAGCCGAAAATAGTAAGGTGTATTTTGGTCTTTTCCTTACCAAATAAGTTTTAATTCATTTTTAGTAAGGTTTTAAGGGTCTAATCCTATTAGGCTCAGTTTTATAATCCTAATATACGACTAGGGTTTTAGTTGAAAGTTCGAGAAGAAAAAGAAGAGAAAAGAGGAGAGGATCAAGCGTTAGTGAGATTCTTGCATCTTGTTGCGGATTTTCATCATGGGTTTAATCCTAAGAGGTATGTAAGCTTCCATAGTGTTGGGTTTGTTCACCCACATGCCAAACATGTTATTTTCAGCGTAAATTTTATTCTTGAAGTAGAAAGATTAGAGTTCTTGATGAGTTCTTGATAGGTGTTCTTGAAGTTCTTTCTAAATCTTGTTGTGTTGGGTTTTTGATGATTTCTTGAGATCAAACTGAGTGTTTTAAGGGCAAGATGAGTTTTCTCACCCTAACTTGCCTAGAATCGAATGGTTTCTTCCCCAATCACTTAGAATCAATTACTTAAGAAAAAAAAAATGAGTTTTAGAATAGTTTCTAAAACATGATTAGTAGGACAATCAGTATGTCATTAATGTTTAAGCGATGATATCTAGATATACCATCAATATTTATGCAATATGACTTCCTAAGTCATCGGTGATCATATTATAATATGATTTTGATATGTTTTTGAAAGAGTTTTCAAGAGCAGTTACCTCTTTTAAGAGGGTAGTTTGAGCAATTATCTCAAACTAGAGAAAGAGTTATGTTTTCTAAACATATGAGCTAAGTATATTTTGGGAGTAGTATTGAGCACTGATATGGGGACTTGAGTTCATAATAACTCAAGTCTCCATTAACCATGTAGCCATCATGGGTAGAAAGGATCATACTTTTTAGATGACTCCTTAGTGCTTTTTAGCATAGACTAGTGAATCCACTTAGTTAAGGCGTTCTATATGACGGCAAAGTATAGGGCGATTACTAGCGGCATGGGCAAGGCATGTATCATCACTTAGGCTCATAGTGGTGGTTGTCGGTTAGAGAAACTCCCACAAAGTTATATTGTATTTTTATATACACACTGAGTATTATTGTATTTTTCAATACATTGAGTTGCTATCTACAGTTTTACAACTTTCCATATATATTGCATCTTTTACTATTGCTTTATCTTTGAGTATCTTGAGTTGAGTATCTGAGTTGAGAATCTTATTACTGAGTTGAGTATCTGAGTTGAGTACTTCTGAGTTGAGTAAGTTTGAGTAGTTTTTGAGTATCCTTGAGTATTCTTTGAGTTGAGTAAGTTTGAGAAGAGGTAAGTATGTTTCCCTTTTATCAAGTTTTCAAGCTTATGTTATGCTTTAGAATTCCCCTTACATGCTTGTACATTCCACGTGCTGAGCCATTTGGCTTGCATTCTTTCATGATGCAAACACATGTATTCAGGGTTATCAACAGGAGCTTAGTTGATACCACATGGAGTTTGAGTTAGCTATGGTGAGCCTCCTTGCTTTCGGAGGATTTCATTTACTTTTTAGTTTAGTCAGAAAACTTATTCTTTTTATTAAAACCCCCTAAAATTTGGTTGTCACGTGTACAAATGACTAAACACATAAAGTGTAGAATTAAGAAATAAGTACAAGTCTCGGTCTTTGTTTCTCATATAGAAAAAAGCATAAAGAAAAGGAAAAGAGGGCCATGAGAAGACAAGAAAACATTTGTAAATTTTTTGAACTATGACTCGAACCATCCTTTATTGTGAGTAAGTTTTTACCGAGGAATTTAAAATTTATTATGTATTAATATCACTAGATATAGAACCTTGACTTCCAAAAGAACTAAATTGGAAATGGCAAAATCTGAAATTTTGCAAGTTAAGCTAAGTATGAGTTTTGGGTCAAATTCAAACGACCATAACTCCTAGCACAAGATTAATTAGGTGTTCTACAAGATATCTTAGGAAATATATTTGAATTATCTTTCCAACGCCACTAAGTTTGCTAAATTTTGAGGTCAGATGAGTGAGATGTGACCTTTTGAAGTTAAATTTGTCAATTAAGGAAAGTTAGCCGAAAATAGTAAGGTGTATTTTGGTCTTTTCCTTACCAAATAAGTTTTAATTCATTTTTAGTAAGGTTTTAAGGGTCTAATCCTATTAGGCTCAGTTTTATAATCCTAATATACGACTAGGGTTTTAGTTGAAAGTTCGAGAAGAGAAAGAAGAAGAGAAAGAGGAGAGGATCAGCGTTCGTCGAGATTCTTGCATCTTGTTGCGGATTTTCATCATGGGTTTAATCCCTAAGAGGTATGTAAGCTTCCATAGTGTTGGGTTTGTTCACCCACATGCCAAACATGTTATTTTCAGCGTAAATTTTATTCTTGAAGTAGAAAGATTAGAGTTCTTGATGAGTTCTTGATAGGTGTTCTTGAAGTTCTTTCTAAATCTTGTTGTGTTGGGTTTTTGATGATTTCTTGAGATCAAACTGAGTGTTTTAAGGGCAAGATGAGTTTTCTCACCCTAACTTGCCTAGAATCGAATGGTTTCTTCCCCAATCACTTAGAATCAATTACTTAAGAAAAAAAAAATGAGTTTTTAGAATAGTTTCTAAAACATGATTAGTAGGACAATCGAGTATGTCATTAATGTTTAAGCAGTATGATATCTAGATATACCATCAATATTTATGCAATATGACTTCCCAAGTCATCAGTGATCATATTATAATATGATTTTGATATGTTTTTTTTGAAAGAGTTTTCAAGAGCAGTTACCTCTTTTAAGAGGGTAGTTTGAGCAATTATCTCAAACTAGAGAAAGAGTTATGTTTTCTAAACATATGAGCTAAGTATATTTTGGGAGTAGTATTGAGCACTGATATGGGGACTTGAGTTCATAATAACTCAAGTCTCCATTAACCATGTAGCCATCATGGGTAGAAAGGATCATACTTTTTAGATGACTCCTTAGTGCTTTTTAGCATAGACTAGTGAATCCACTTAGTTAAGGCGTTCTATATGACGGCAAAGTATAGGACAGTACTAGCAGCATGGGCAAGACGCTGTATCATCACTTAGGCTCATAGTGGTGGTTGTCGGTTAGAGAAACTCCCACAAAGTTATATTGTATTTTTATATACACACTGAGTATTATTGTATTTTTCAATACATTGAGTTGCTATCTACAGTTTTACAACTTTCCATATATATTGCATCTTTTACTATTGCTTTATCCTTGAGTATCTTGAGTTGAGTATCTGAGTTGAGAATCTTATTACTGAGTTGAGTATCTGAGTTGAGTACTTCTGAGTTGAGTAAGTTTGAGTAGTTTTTGAGTATCCTTGAGTATTCTTTGAGTTGAGTAAGTTTGAGAAGAGGTAAGTATGTTTCCCTTTTATCAAGTTTTCAAGCTTATGTTATGCTTTAGAATTCCCCTTACATGCTTGTACATTCCACGTGCTGAGCCATTTGGCTTGCATTCTTTCATGATGCAAACACATGTATTCAGGGTTATCAACAGGAGCTTAGTTGATACCACATGGAGTTTGAGTTAGCTATGGTGAGCCTCCTTGCTTTCGGAGGATTTCATTTACTTTTTAGTTTAGTCAGAAAACTTATTCTTTTTATTAAAACCCCCTAAAATTTGGTTGTCACGTGTACAAATGACTAAACACATAAAGTGTAGAATTAAGAAATAAGTACAAGTCTCGGTCTTTGTTTCTCATATAGAAAAAAGCATAAAGAAAAGGAAAAGAGGGCCATGAGAAGACAAGAAGTCAGAACACCCTGTAAATTTTTGAACTATGACTCGAACCATCCTTTATTGTGAGTAAGTTTTTACCGAGGAATTTAAAATTTATTATGTATTAATATCACTAGATATAGAACCTTGACTTCCAAAAAGAACTAAATTGGAAATGGCAAAATCTGAAATTTTGCAAGTTAAGCTAAGTATGAGTTTTGGGTCAAATTCAAACGACCATAACTCCTAGCACAAGATTAATTAGGTGTTCTACAAGATATCTTAGGAAATATATTTGAATTATCTTTCCAACGCCACTAAGTTTGCTAAATTTTGAGGTCAGATGAGTGAGATGTGACCTTTTGAAGTTAGGCTGTCCAATTAAGGAAAGTTAGCCGAAAATAGTAAGGTGTATTTTGGTCTTTTCCTTACCAAATAAGTTTTAATTCATTTTTAGTAAGGTTTTAAGGGTCTAATCCTATTAGGCTCAGTTTTATAATCCTAATATACGACTAGGGTTTTAGTTGAAAGTTCGAGAAGAGAAAGAAGAGAAAGAGGAGAGGATCAAGCGTTAGTGAGATTCTTGCATCTTGTTGCGGATTTTCATCATGGGTTTAATCCTAAGAGGTATGTAAGCTTCCATAGTGTTGGGTTTGTTCACCCACATGCCAAACATGTTATTTTCAGCGTAAATTTTATTCTTGAAGTAGAAAGATTAGAGTTCTTGATGAGTTCTTGATAGGTGTTCTTGAAGTTCTTTCTAAATCTTGTTGTGTTGGGTTTTTGATGATTTCTTGAGATCAAACTGAGTGTTTTAAGGGCAAGATGAGTTTTCTCACCTAACTTGCCTAGAATCGAATGGTTTCTTCCCAATCACTTAGAATCAATTACTTAAGAAAAAAAAAATGAGTTTTTAGAATAGTTTCTAAAACATGATTAGTAGGACAATCGAGTATGTCATTAATGTTTAAGCAGTATGATATCTAGATATACCATCAATATTTATGCAATATGACTTCCCAAGTCATCAGTGATCATATTATAATATGATTTTGATATGTTTTTTTTGAAAGAGTTTTCAAGAGCAGTTACCTCTTTTAAGAGGGTAGTTTGAGCAATTATCTCAAACTAGAGAAAGAGTTATGTTTTCTAAACATATGAGCTAAGTATATTTTGGGAGTAGTATTGAGCACTGATATGGGGACTTGAGTTCATAATAACTCAAGTCTCCATTAACCATGTAGCCATCATGGGTAGAAAGGATCATACTTTTTAGATGACTCCTTAGTGCTTTTTAGCATAGACTAGTGAATCCACTTAGTTAAGGCGTTCTATATGACGGCAAAGTATAGGGTGATACTAGCGGCATGGGCAAGACTTTGTATCATCACATAGCTCATAGTGATGGTTGTCGGTTAGAAAAACTCCCACAGAATTATATTGTATTTTTATATACACACTGAGTACTATTGTATTTTTCAATACATTGAGTTTCTATCTACATTTTTACAGCTTTTCATATATATTGCATCTTTTACTATTGCTTTATCCTTGAGTATCTTGAGTTGAGTATCTGAGTTGAGAATCTTATTACTGAGTTGAGTATCTGAGTTGAGTACTTCTGAGTTGAGTAAGTTTGAGTAGTTTTTGAGTATTCTTTGAGTTGAGTAAGTTTGAGAAGAGGTAAGTATGTTTCCCTTTTATCAAGTTTTCAAGCTTATGTTATGCTTTAGAATTCCCCTTACATGCTTGTACATTCCACGTGCTGAGCCATTTGGCTTGCATTCTTTCATGATGCAAACACATGTATTCAGGGTTATCAACAGGAGCTTAGTTGATACCACATGGAGTTTGAGTTAGCTATGGTGAGCCTCCTTGCTTTCGGAGGATTTCATTTACTTTTTAGTTTAGTCAGGATGTCATGGGTCTTGTCCCGACTTCCATCTTTATAAGTTAGAGGCTTCATAGATAGTAAGTATAGTTGAGAAGTATGTTTTATTTATTTTATTAAATGTTTTAAAGACATCAGTTGCCTATTTTTATGGCGAGTTGAATAATTTATTTTATTCAGAGTTTTCTTTTGAGTTAAAGATTTCTATTTATGAATATTTATTCAATTTTAAGCTTTGTATGCTTGAGTTAGTCTTCCGCTTGAAGTCAACCAGGATGAGGGTTCGCTTGGGGACCAACAATGGTTCTCGAGTGCCGGCCGCGTCCAGGGTGTAGGCTTGGGTCGTGACAGAAGCTACCTCTTAATTTTCCTTTGACAAGCCTCAGAATGTAAGAGAATAAGGATGATCACAGTACCGGGCTCGAAACCTACACAAGTGTAGAAGCAAGGAGTGAGTACAAACAACAAGGTACCCATCAAGTAATATAATAAACAAGGCATCTAGCTAGAAATCAAATACTCCTTTCATCCCAACCGAACCTGCACATAAATCATCCCAACCTAACAATTCTATGATGCAAAACTCACTAGGCTCAATAACCACAGTTCAATAGTCACAAATCAACAACCAAACGAGTCAAATAAGTCAATCTCAATGTCAAGTAGATCAATCACACACAACGAGTATATCAATCACAATTAACAAGAAAGTCACACATAAGCATCAAATGCATCATGTCACAATAATCAATCCCTCGCCGAAACCATTTCTCATCGACACAATATCACTAGCCTGAACCATTTCCCATCGGCTTTATATCAGATCACCAGCAGAACTATTTCCCATCCGCCTTATATCAAATCACTAGCCAGAACCATTTCCCATTAGCTTTATATCAAATCACTAGCCATAAATGACCTTGGCATAATAACACTCGCTGGCAAACCCCTCGGCATCATAAACTTCATAAGCCTCACCATGGTATTCAACAATCAATGCACACAAGCAATATCACACCACATGAAAGAGACAATAACTCATGCAATTCAAGTCCACATTCATGCTATCACGCATTTCATCAATTAATCAATAAGGGTCACAACAAGGCGATTCACATCATCATTTTCATCACATAACCTTTTCAATTTCAACTCTTTTTTGTTCATTAAGTTTATTAAGTGGACAATTAACCCTTCACATCATCCCCATTACTCTAAACACACAAACAACTAATAAAGAACATGAATTCTACTAGAATACAAGGTTTAGGAGGTCAGTTACCTTAAATCAACCAATAAATCACTTCCAAAGTTGAGTCTTCCCCTTCTGAATCACTTCTAAAGCCACACAATCTATACACAAGCAAGTATTCACAAGAAATTTATGGAAACAACCATATCCACATCAATTTCTTTGAAAAATGGGTCAATCAACTTAAAGTTCAATTTTAAAAAGAAGGTTTGAATCCAAAATTTAATATTTGAAAATATTTCTCAAGGCTTTAGGAACTCATTGGTGAAAACCATTTCGAAAAAGGACTCAAAATCAGTTCACGAACTCCATTTTAGTTAAGAGCGTGAGTTCTTGAAAAACCTTACCATTACCAATCAGAATCCACAATTTTGATGTTAGAATTCATAAATAACCAAAGAAAAATGAAGTTTTAGGATCATGAAAGCTTACCCAATTGATTTAGCACAAGAAATCCTTTCAACAATCACCACCAAGGATTTTCCATGCTCAAAAATTACAAATGGGGATTAAACCCCCAAAATTTTAGGCCTAAAACCCTATCAAATGTCGCAAAAAGGGACTTAGGTTCGCTTATGTGGACTTCACAAAAGCGACCTCAGGCTCGCTTAAGCGGACTGACCTTCGCAAAAGTGAGGTTAGTAGACAACAAAAAATTCTGCCAACTTTCAAATCATAGAATGGACCCTCAAGATTCATTTGGAACTCCGTGCATAGAAACCATCTCTGCAGATTGATAATACTCGGTATTTCAGACTCAATCGAACCATTGAAATATGAATATGAGGTCTCCTTGACTTGACGTGCGTGAAACCCACAAGAAATTAACTCAACGCCTAAAAAGGCTAAAACAGGCTCGAAATCTCTCAAAATTAACCAAGACCTCACCTAGGCCTTAAATCATCCTCTGAATTCAATGGAACTCTTGAAATTTTAATCCGAGCATCTGAATCCCGAATATTGAACAAAGTCAACCCAAGGGCTAAATTTCTATAATTTCACAACATAGGACATCAAATCCTCAAAAAGACTGAAACTGAAATAAAAAAACTCTCATGGATGAGATTTTACGTTTCAAGACTAGTGGAATCGACGAAATTCCGTTTCAACACTCCAAACTCCAAAAGACACCAAAAATCACTTTCTTAACAACATTAGCCTTTCAATCTCAAACTGTTGAAATTCTCAACTCTAAACTGAAAGTTCAAAACCAACTTTCAAAACTCAATCAAAAACCACTCGGGTCAATATCAGGAGGGCTAAAATGGTAAATTCATGAAACCTTTAAAAAATGACCGATTGGGTCATTACAAATTGTCCGAAATGAATTATCTTCAATGTATTGATGACATTCATTCTCATATTTTTAATTGTTGTTATTGAGACGCTAGCAGTTTCTCATTTTTTTGTTGTAGATATTTCTCATGAGTTCTTGTGGAGGATAGTAGAAAATACAGAGTGATTCTTCTTCTTCCTCGTTTATTATGGTAGGTTTTATTTTGTGTATCTTTGTCAGTTTCTGGCTCCTAATTTAACACTAGCCAGGTAAAATATCCTTAAGGGCGGTGTCTAACACGCCTCAAGCTTTAGTGAATTTTAGACAAGTATTCATGAAGAAGGTACTTTTCCATAAGAGTTCCAACAGATATCAGCTAACAGAAATATCTCTATTTTGAGTTTATACTAACTCATCATGCTACGAAAACTCAGATAAGGGTACTATGGCTCTAACCACCTATAATGACTGGACGAATCGTTACAAAAAGTTCATTGTCCATTGTTGATTATGTATACTATCTATCTAATCTTTAAAACTATCAACTTAAACTAATTTTTTAAAAAGAGCATAATGACCGATAATAATAGATACAAGAAGACTTGATGAATCAAAACCAAAACAAGAACGTAATAATGAACTTTGTGTGAACATGATCATAAAAACTAAAAAGAGAGAAATTCATCCAATATATTGTTAGGATATAAACTATTAACCATGTGTTTAGATATAATATTTATTATAGAATAATTATTTATTCAGTTTTAATAGATCACATATTCGTTTATATTGTCTGTTTACTTATATAGTAGATGATTTAGTATATAGAGTTTTAGCTAATACACAGAGGATTAAATCATCGGTTCTTATAAGTATAAAGTTTTTTGTTCACAATCGAAGATGGAAATTGGACATTTCATTGGTACGATTGTATAAAAAGATTATATATATATATATATTATCTTGATTATGGGAATGGGATAGTTACGTTCTAACTTCTTGTGCTAGTACATTTTGTATGTATTGAGCGGTACCGAGTAGAATAGTTATTTTAGACTGACTAACAAAATAATATCCTCTAAACTATTAAATTTACTTGTATTCTTAATCCTAATATAACTATTATGATATATATTTTAATTATCGTTTTGATTTATTAAAATGTGAGATTCTGAGATGGGTCAATATGTCGGGTAGATTGGATGATAATAATATATATTGGTGAAATAATAAGTTAGTTGATGGAATTCATTTCTAGATATAAAGATTGATGATTTACCTTTTTGAGAAGTTTGTAAGTTTTCATTGTGTCAAATCTTGCAAGGGGATTTATAAATCTGACACATGAAATAAGTTAAGCAGTGCTCTAAAGGAAATTAATTATTGAATTAAATTTATCAGTAATTTAATTTATTGATTAGTATCTATAATCTTATAATGGGGAATCACATAGTGTTTAATGGAGAATTTCGAAAAAAAAAAAAAAAAAATTATATATATATATATATATATATATATATATTTATATATATATATATATATATATATATATATATATATATATAGAGAGAGAGAGAGAGAGAGAGAGAGAGAGAGAGAGGAGTGCAATTATAAATTTCTACTGGAATGATTTGTGATTTATCATGGTAAGAATAATTCAAATTAATTATTTTGAATTATTTTCATAATAAGAAGCATGAGTAATTAATTTTTTGATTCCTACGTGCTCATATTTAACTAGAAATCAAGTCTTATTTTCTAGAAAAAGGAAAAAACAAGCGTTACATTTTGTTTAAGAAAAAGGGGCGTGACTTTTTTTCCCTCCTTTTGGAGTGGGAAAAATCTCTATAAGTAGGGTTTCTTCTAACCTAGAAAAGGAATAAATTTTCTATACGATACTTGCCCACCCAAGTATTGAGAGATCTAAGTTCGGATGTGAATTTGGGATCATCGTAGAAGATTGCAAAGTTGTGTCTATCTTGTGGATTAGCTTGAAGGGTTGTCTAATTTGTGGATTCGCTCAAAGGTATAGGCTCACGCTTCAAGAGGTAGTTGTTAAATTAAGTTTCAGAAAATTTATGTGTTCTAGCATGATTATATGTGTTCTAACATAAACGTATTGATTATCTATTATTCATGTAAGCAATATGATTTTGATATGCTTCTGTTGTGCAGATAGTTTCTAACAATTGGCAACAAGAACCTCGCTTGTATCTAAATAGATAACTTATGAAATATATATTGTTGGTATAAATAAATAAATAAAAAGAAAGTAAAAAGAGTGGCTGCACTTTTGTTTTTACAACAACAAAAGATACAAGCTTCGGCAGTAGAAATGTTTTTTTAATTGCAAAAAGTAATATTTGCAAGCAAGTTTTATTTATTCGAGTGATTAGAATATCTTCAATGCTTCATGTATAAACCGTCTTAAGTGAATATTGGCGGTGAATTAAATATGGAGTTTGAAAAGTTGATCCATTTTATACAATATTTATTATTTGACTAATTTATTCTTTCCAGAAATTGCACGGTTTTAATTGAATAAAGAGGGAACTGTTATAATATTTAATATTAATTCATTAACGGTATCACAAAAAATTGGAAGCAATATTCATGTCTTTAATTAATTACACTATCAATATTCTATATGTAACTGATAGAACGGAGGGTAGAAAGGTCCATCATAAAAATAATATAAAGAAGGAACACATTTCTCCTATTGGCACAAGACTAAAGTAAGAAGCCATTTTCATGGTTCCAGTAACATTTGGGCACTTTTATAAGAAGGTAAATACACGTTGCATGTTTCCATACATTTTCACCTGTATATATATGTATTTTTCTTATAATATTTTTTCATTGGTTGTTCTGTACATATATTTATTTTGGTTATTTCTATGTATGAGCTGATCAATCACGCGATTTAATTTGTTAGTGATGAGGAAGTGAGAGTTGTCAAATAGCTTGGGCAATATTCTGATGTTAATTAACACGAAATATTACGTGTAATACACGTTTCCATAAACTATTTTATATTATAAATGAGAAGGTGTTTAGTCTAAAGTTGGATTACAGAAATGCCCTTGAACTTTTTCATCATCAACCTCATCATCATCATCATCATCATTATTAACTAATTATTACTCTATAAGTGTGAAGTCATTATAGTTGAATGACTTTTTGACGACCCGTTCTCATCATTATAGAAAGCCAATGGGGAAAGAATTGGGGCCAGAAAACTTTTTCGTAGTAACTTCAGATTTCCTAGTCTAGTCTAGATTTGGACGAAATCGGAATCAGTGAGGTATAGGAAAATCTGGTAACAAATGAGAGATCTATTTATGATTTTGATCACACAACTATATAGCTAAGACGTTAAGGAACCCATACAACTTTACGAAATTGAATTCGAGCGAGTAGAACTCCCGAAACTGATCTTAGCGTGATCAGGTATTTTCTAAGTGTCATGGGATGAAGGTGTGTTGTGAAATGGGAGTTTGGAATTCTTAAATTTGCCCACTGTTTCTATGTAAGCCGCCAGAGCGGGATTAGTGCCGCCAGGGCGAGGCCGCTGTGGCGGGTTGGGTCCCACCGTAGCGGGACATACGCGACTTAAGTTAGAAATAAAACCCCAAAAATATTTTATTCTGCACTTTTCGACTTTGATAGATAAGGAACGACCCCAGGTGCTTTCTTGACAGTTTTCCACCATTCTTGAGGCTAAAGGTAAGGTTTTAACTCCCCAAATTCGTTATTCGATCCGTAGAATGTAATTTCGTGGGTAATTATTGATTGTGGAGGGGGGGGTTTGATCTGTGATTTATGGTGGACGCAACCCTAATCTGGGTATGAGGATCAAGGGTTTGACCTAGGATTGATATTATTGATTATAATCCAAGTAATTAGGGCTCATTTGTTGATCTTTGCGATAATTGTATGTTTTTAGACCATGAACAAGTGGAAAGAATCCGAAAAGGGAAGATTCAAGTGCCTTAGGGGATTCAAGCTTGGATTCATGGCAGGTGATGATTGTGATTTCGTGTTGGTGTGATATATGTTTGTAATTGCTCATTATAATGCATGTATGTATACGAATATTGCATTATTGATCACCCTAATCTTAAATGAGGATAATTAAATAATTGTATGCCATGAATCACCTCTTGTTGTATGATTGTGAGAATATACATTGTGATTGTGATTGTGGTTTGTTGAATGGATCGGGTGTTGCGTTCCAACACACTAACATGGATCGGTTGTCACATTCCAGCATAAACATGGGATCGGTTGCCACTTTCCGGCATAAATATGGGATCGGTTGCCACGTTCCAGCATAAATATGGAATCGGATGCGACGTTCCAGTAGAAACATGAGATCGGTTTCCACATTCTGGCATAAATAAGGGATCGGTTGCTACGTTCCAGCATAAACATGGGATCAGTTTCCATGTTTCGGCCTAAATATGGGATCGGTTGCCAAATTCCAGCATAAACATTGGATTAGGTATTACGTTTCGATATGCTAACAATTTAGGTGTGGATTCCATGAGAGGACCATTGAATTGGGTTCCGTGAGAGGACTACTAAATTGTGTTATGTATCTACTTATGATGATTACGTTCATATCTAATGGTGATTGAGGTTGAAAGATTGTTTGTTGCTCTAAAATGATAACCAATGTGTATTATTGAGAACTTGGAATGCTATATTGATCCTGAAAAGATGACTAATATTGTATATGTTTGGTATATGCATGTTTTATAATGTTGTGATTACTTGCATGTGCTTCACGTAATGAGATAGCTACGTGATCCTACCAGTACACTGTGGTTGTGTACTGATACTGCACTTGCTTGTTCTTTGTTGAGTACAGGGCATCTTCAGGTGGTTATTGATAGACCTCAGCTAGGTGACTATTGAGCGTGATCGGATTCAAGGGTGAGCCAGTTCTTTCAGGCTGCCATGGATCTTTCTTGTTTAAGTCCAATCTCTTCGGACTCAGACTATTTGTTAAGGGTGTTTGTTTAGTTTCGGGGTTGTACCCCTTGTTCTTAGACTTGTTGTTCGTAGAGTTTTAGTACGATGACTTTCAGGTTCTAGGGGTTGTTCTTCTGCATTAGTTTGGTTAGTTGTTTGTTTAAACCTTGGAGTTTATGGGGACTCCACTTTTATTGTCATTTAAACCTGCTTCCGTATCTTCAAATTCCTTAGTTTTTAGTTAAGTTGTGTAGTTGTGTTGTAGTAGTGGTTCTCCCACCGGAGGGTTAGTGTGGGTGCCAATCACGACGATCTGGATCGTGACACTTTTAACTCTTCAATAAATCACCATTAAAGTTGAATGACTTTTTAACTCTTCAACAAATCACCATTAAAGTTGAATGACTTTTTAACTCTTCAAGAAATCACTATACTCATAAGTTACAGCAACGTTTTTATACAAAAAATTGTAACCTACATGCCTCTTCAATTACTATCATCATTATACTCATTTAAGCAACATATTTTTCACAATAAATTCCAATTCTAAATATGAAAGCAAATGAAAAGACAATTATTCATTGATAATAATCTTTTAAAGAAACTGACATATATTTCCAACAATCCATATTTTTTTATTCGTCAGATGCATATTTTCTCTTACACGTATATTTGAATTTTGGTTAGTGAGCATAAAACTCTTATCATGTTGTTCTTTCAAGCATTTCTTTACATTTAGTTTCTTTTTTTTTTTTCTATCATTCAAATTATATTCGTAAATTGATGTTTAAGTGTTTGATCTCTCACATGAAAATAAACTGTTAAAAGTTTGCTTTATGAACTTATGATGTAATTTTTTAGTCTCAGGTATAAACAAGAGGTGATGCTTTTGCAGACCGTTGGATAGAACTTTTAGTAGAAATTGCGCCAACACAAATAAGGTATGCGGCATGTCTCTCCAACAATTTTTGTAATTTTTTGCATGAGTAATTTTTAATAAATTTGATTAACATTTGATAATTTATTTTTAATTAGTTTTTAATAACTTAATGTGTGTGTATTTTACAAAGTAGGGCCTCTTTGATAACTTTAGTTTGACAATGACTTATTGAAATTATATTTTGCTTTAGTGTCCTAGCTTTCGAGGTAAAAAGGATAACTAATGCTTCTCCCTCAACAACATCGAGCAAAAGAAATCGAGAAAATCTTTGAAGAAGACATATTCTAACAAATGAGGTAATTTATTTTAATATGAAGGAGCACTTAAAAGTGAAAAATGAATAACATTAAAATTTATCTTTCTAACTATGAAAGAGGAATAACAATTTTAAAGAGAAAAACATATAATAGAAATTGAATTCGAATATAACATATAAGCAGTAAAAAGGATTATTAGTTAGTTGTTAAAAATTTTCACTCAGTTACAAATTCTCAAAAACTAAAAGAAAATTCACTCCCAACTCCACCAATATTTTCATTTTATAACTCAAAACTACAATAGATAAAAAATTTATTATCATAATAATAAAGAACAAACGTGCAATGCACGTTACCATAAACTAGTTATCAAAATGGAGTTGAAATGGCTCTTGGACTAAATAATTAATGAAGTTTTTCTATATATTTCTCAAGTTAGAAAGAGTGATGAAAGTTTTCCTACTTCAATTATATAATGAAAAAATAACTTGATAGCTTTGCACTCACCACTAAAAACCAAGGCAAATTAGGCTAAAAGAAATTTGTCATAATTGATATTGTTATAAATTTGTGAAGAGTCACTGATATAAAATTAAAAGTGCATTACTTTAATTAATTAAAAGTTCAAAGTGTTTTAAGAAATTTAAAAATAGTCAGGGGACCAAAATTATAATTCTCCCTACGCCAAAATGCAGTTGTAACGGCTTTTGGGTTATACAATTAATGAAATTTTCCTACATAATTCTCAGGTAAAGAATAATTATTAGTCTACCAATAAAATAAATGTAATTATGAATATTTTTCTATAGTCAAGGGACCAAAACTATAATTCTACCTACACCAAAATGCAGTCAAAATGATTTTAAAATTATATAATTAATCAATTTTTCCTATATATTTTTCAAGTAAAGAATAATAATTAGTCTACCAATGAAACAAATATAATAAGGAAAATTATTCTATAGTCAAGGGACCAAAACTATGATTCTCCCTAGTCCCTACACTAAAATCAAGTCGAAATAGTTTTTAGATTATATAATTATCCAATAATCCAATATATTTTTCAAGTAAAGAATTATAATAACCTATAAATAAAACAAATATAATAAGGAAAGTTCTTCTATAGATTTCATAAATAATTATTAGCTTCATCACTTCTTCACCTATATAATGTAGAAAAAACATGATGATTTTGCACTCTGTATTAAAAACAAATTAGCTAAAGCAAAAATGGCTCCTTACTCAATCTCTTTCCCAACATTTCTTACTTTGGTTTTGATAATTGTTTCTTTCAAAAGTGGTTACTCTAGATCTTTAATCCCCATTGAAGATTATGATCCCCCAAGAGCAAGTCATTGTCATAATAATGGTGAATATTGGGTTTGTCCACCCCCATAAAGGAGAACATGTATCAAATACGCTAAAGCAAGGATCAATCATTACAGATAAATTACCTCTAACATCCGATCACGATTCTCCAACTTGGCAACCTATTCCAAAGTGGCAACCTGTTCCAATGTGGCATAAAATACCACCACCACCACCAAAAGAAGAGTAAATCAAACCATACATGTTCTAAAAAAATATCTATTTCCATCTTCTAAATGATAGTTTGTTGGATAATTGGTGAATTTCAATTTCAATAATAACATCTTTCTTTCTCCCTTTTTCTCTTTTTAATTATTCCAAAAACATCCTTTATCTTGATCCTAACAATCAATTTTAGTTAAATGAATAATAATTTGATTCTAATTTATACACTAATGGCAATGGTGTAAAGGTTTAATTTATACATTATTAATATAGTTTAACAAGTTATAACACATATTAAAAATAATGGATCAATTTAAAGAAATCTACAAATTGCCTCAGACTAAAGTTACCTAGTGCTCTCACTATAATTATCCCTACACCAAAATTAAAATTTAACAATACTTGAAAGACCAAACCTACAGTCATCCCTACACCAAAATGGAGTTTAAATGGCTCTTGGACTGAATAATTAATGAATTTTGTTTTTATAATTTTTCTCAAGTAAGAAAGTGTAATGAAAGTTTTCCTATATGTATTTCATAAATAACAATCATAGCGATTTTCACTACTTCATTGCAGATATTACTTGATCATTTTGCACTCACTATTAAAAACATAGGCAAATTAAGAATATACATTTTCTTCACATCCTTAATACATATCTGGAAGAAATGTCTAAAAAGAGACTAAGACATTTTTTTTTTCTGATAATCTTGTTGAAAAAATATTTTGACCTGTGAGGACTTAAGCTGAGATATTAATTTATTTTTTGCCTTTCGGATGCCTCCAAGAGAGTGAGCATTTTCTGCACCTGTTTGAACATAGATTTCTGAAGTAAAATTTGGCAAATAGTGTTTGTCTATACAATTTGCTATTATTTGGCAAATATTTTTTTTACAAATAACTCAAATTCCCAAATACTAGAAAAAAACTAGTATTTGAGTCAAATCTCATTATTTAGGATCTTTTAAAAACTCAAGTTCTATACCAAACTTTTATCTTTTACAAACACACCCTCTATAGTAGTTGTTTGTACTGTATTACATAATTTTGTACGCGAACACCAAAGTAGTGATGAAATATTCAGTGAATATGAAAGTGATGAAGAATCGGCTCAGGGTAACAAAGTCGTGTGTTTTGTCTACTTCACATTGCATGGAATGATGCTTGACACACTCACTCCAAACTATCACAATGCTCCAGTATCATGGACACTGGTCGAGTTTGCTTCATTTCCTGAGCCCTCACCACTTCCTGCGACAGCTAACATTTGTTGCAATGAAGATTCAATTGACTTGTAATACAAACTTTTGGTTAGTTTTGATAGTTTTTAAGACTTATGGGTATAAATCATAAGAAAGTGAAATATGTTTCCCAAATATTATGGCCAAACACATGGTGAAATTTTACCTAAATTTTCACCCAAATAATATTTGAAAATCTATGATTAAACGCTAGCTCTGTGTCACCTCCGCATGGGAAGGTGTATTTATTACATTTTGAAATAATTCACCATATAAAAGGACACCCTTAAAAAAAATATTTGTTTCTAGAACTTCAATTATAGTTTAACTTATACTCCTTTTTTTTTTCTTAATATAATTTAACACGTTACAACACATAGTTTAATTATCATTATAAATTTACGGTTACAAATCAATAAAGACACTTGAAACATAGTAACACGACTAAAATTTAATTCTAAACTTCCTATGGTCCTTTAGATCCAACTTTGGATTGTTCTTTAATCTCTCAGTATTTTATACTACAAAAATGGATCAAAATGTTCTTAAAATAAGTGAAATGCATCAAATTTAGTTTAACACCCGGAAATTTTCTAAATTAAGACTCGAACCATTCTTCATTTACTTGTAGGGTAATATCAGGTAATTCTTAAATCGTCCATATGTGTAAAGGTAAATTATTTAGTGTGGGAATGATTTTGGATATCAATTAAGGTCACTAGAAACTCCTAGCACAAAGTAGAGTTAAATGTTTCCTTATCGATTAAGTTTTGATGTAAGATTCTACTTGGGTCAACTTCAAACGACCATATATCTTAGAATATAAAGAGTTACATGACCCATAACCTACCAAATCAAAGGTATTTGAATCTACTTTCCAACGCCACCAATTTCGTAACAATCCAATTTTTGAGTAAAACGTTATGATCATTTTAGTAACCTGATACAGTGCAGTGACAAATTAGCCGACGGGAAAACATTAAAAAGGGGTTTTTTTTTTTTGTCATTTTACCTCTAAGAAAACCCTAAACGAAATTCTTGACTAATTAAAGACCCAAAACAATCAGATTTTCATCTCTTAATCCATCATTCTCTTCTATCTCAAATCGTAAGACAAAACCCTAAGGAAAAATCAAAGTAGAAGACTCCATTCAAGATTCTTTCAATCTTTTTCAGGATTCATACAATCTTTTTCAATATTCTTCTTCAAGGTAAGTCCTTCTCCAAGAATTTCATTCTTTCCAGCTCAAATTCCTCCATACAATTATGAATCACTAATGAAAATCATAATTCTTGGCCATAGAGATTTCAAGAAAGTACTTCAAAAATTTCAAGAAAGGTTTTCTTGATTCTTCTCCTTCAAGCTAGGGTTTCAAGGCTTCTAACCAAGTTCTTTTTCAAGATTCTTCAAGGACCTTGTTCTTCCATGTATGCAAGGCTATCATAGTGTTGGACTAATTCGTCCTCACACCCTAAATCTACTTTCAAATAAATAAAAGAGTGTATCCCTAGATTTGAGTATTCTTGAGATAAGTTGATTTGAGTTCTTGAGTTCCTGTTTCTTTTTTGAAATTATATTCCTAATCATTGAATAGCTATATGTTATGCATTAAAATTCTTGAGTTGATTTGTTCATGTCTATATTTCAGCATGAACCCTATGAATTGAGTATTTTTGAGAGGAGAAATATCATTGAGTTATGAGTTTCGAGTTCTTGAGTCCTTGAGTTCTTGAGTCTTGAGTTCTGAGTACTGAGTTTCCTTATTGCTATTAAGATCCATGAGTTTAGTTGTTCATGTCCATAATTCCACATGAACCCTATGATTTGAGTTATAAATTTTGAAAAGCTTTTTAAAGCCAACACTTGAGTTTTTAATTTGAGTTTTGAGAAAGTAAAGATAGTTTTGAGAAAAGAGTTTCTAAAACATGATTAGTATGACAATCAAGTATGTGACACCCCTAAATACTAACCAAGAGTCACATGTCGATTTACCGTTGCTTAATTACTATAATAGGTTTTACTCTCATTTTGGGAACTTGAAATGTTGTGATAATTGCTAACTTGCTTAAAATAAATTGTGATCGTAATTTAGGGGATTGTATTGGGGTATTTACGTAATATTCTAATTAGAATTATGTATAACTTTAAAAAGAGGTGAAGGATATATATATATATATATATATATATATATATATATATATATATATATATATATATATAGGTGTATATGTATGCTTTTTGGGCAGCACACAACTATTTGGGCAGCACCTTGAGGGACAGTTGTGCATTGTGATAAACATCACTCTTGAGACTATATTTTGACACCTCCTCTAGTGAAATTCATTTCCCTTGAAGTCTAAGATACTTAGAAAATTATCTAACCATTTGTTCTTCAAAATCACAAGAAAAAATCATGGTCCTTTTGGCTGGGATTCGAGACACACCCTTCTCTTTGGTAAGTGAAAAAATCTGTTTTTGAGCTGGGTCGTGTTTAGTATTTTAAGCATAACTTGTTTTACAGAACTTCGTTTATAGTGAATAAATATGATTTAAAAAGATAATTCGTATATGTACAATTCTTATGTTTATGTAAAACTCTAATTTAGCTGTTATGGATTCGAAATATGGGACGCAACATAAGACAAGTTATGTCTAGAGTTCGAAATTAGATATCCTGTATGGACAACTGTTAGTGTTTTGAATATATCTTTTTGTACAAAATATATTTTGCGGTGATTCTTTTTTTTTTTTGCAACCTTAAGAGATGTACCTATATCTTTCATGAAGGTTATAAAGTCTAGTTTTTCCGTTTTCCTTTTCAAATCTAAGTTGCGACATGAGGTACTAGGCTGGCCAGAATCACTGTTTTGGGAGCATAGTCGTATCTGTACAAGCTAAGCTTACTTGTGATGATAATCCTATTTTACTTCGACATTATTGAGATACTAGGAATTAAAGAAGCTATTTAATTGTATTTTTAAGGTTGTATATACTTGTGAAAAAGTTGAGGACCTTGATACATTGGTTGGTCTACGGTTTGAACTCGCGAAGTTGTGTTAGACTGTTTCTATGCTAAAGTGTTGAGGTTTGTGTATAAACTTATACTTGTAATCTTTTTACCTGCTGGTATATCTGAAAGCTTATCTTGGCACCTTGGTTACCTCTTGTTACTTTGCATTGTCGTGGTGGTATACTTTAAGATATTAAAGACACTTGTGTAACTTGCCCACTTGTATGGATTGTTTGATCACTTGGCACTCTTGTTGGGACCTTGTCCTTTTTGTGGCTGTGACTTTTTCACTATTGGCATGCCTCTTGATTCAGATAATTTTTCATCTTGACACTGGATTTTTAGTTCGTCTTAAGAATGAAAGTTGTCCATTTTAAGTACGAACTAGAAAGCCATTTTTAATATGGTTCTTGGTTCTCTTGATTATTGGGCTTTGACCCTTCTTGATACAGGGCGACGGCCCTTCTTGATACCTGCTTGTGCTTGGTGTGACGACATGATGTATATATTAGGTGAGCCTTGTTATTGAATCTCTTGGAAAATGGTGCTATGAGCGTTCTTGACATTTGGATCTTTAAATATCGAACTTGATACTCTTATTATATATTGTTACTTGATTTATTTACTATGTTTCAATTGTGCTGCTCATGACTTGAGAAAGGTAGCTTGGTAAATTTTGAGGGCTCTGAACCTATAGTTTTACACCACTAAGCTATATGCTTAGCGATAGTTGTTTCTATTGTAGGGAATGATCGAGAAGAGACATGAAGTTGGCCATTGGAGTTGGAGATTTTGAGAGCCTTAAGGAAGATCACATTTACATATAGGCATCTATATTTTGTATAAACTTTGGAACTTATACATGGTCTATGTGTTGTATATTTATATGAAATTTTGAGGGCTAATTTGATCATGTCACCATGGGTTGTAATATAAGTATGGCTATATGTTTTGTTCTTTTGGGGTGTGTAAGCCCAAGTCTTGTAATATATTAAATTTACTACTTGTTTTGAATGATTGTATGAAGCATGAACCACCTAGTTTGGGTACTCGGAAGTTGGTAATATTCTTTTTATATAATTTTTTTAGTGTGAGGATAATTTACGCATAAAAATCTCGTGAGTTATTGGCTTATATTATATTCGGAAGGGTCGCTACAAAGTATGTCATCAATGTATGAGCAATATGGTATCTAGATATACCATCAATGTTTATGCAGTATGACTTCTCGAATCATCAATGATTATATTAAAAAATAAATTTTGATATGTTTTTGAGAAAGAGTTTTCAAGTATGAATTGAGTAAGAGTATAAGGGGGCTATGTATTCCCAGAGGTATCAATTTTTACATTGATAAAAGAGAAACTGTAATTTCTAAATGAGTTATGAGTTCAAAAGATATTTCAAGAGTAGTTACCTCTTTTGAAAGGGTAGTTTGAGCAATTATCTCAAATCAGAGGAAGAGTTATGTTTTTAAACATATGAGCATGAGTATATATATTAGTGGGAGTAGTATTGAGCACTGATATGGGGACGAGTGTAGACAACTCAAAGTCCTCATAAACCATGTATGCCAACATGGGTAAAGCGTCATACTTTTTAGATAATTTCTTATTGCTTTTTAAGCATATTTTAGTGGATCCACTTAGTTGAGGAGTTATATACCCCAACAAGGTATAAGACAGTTCTGGCAGTATGGGCAAAAAGCTGTATCATCATGTAGCTCATAGTGGTGATTGTCGGTTAGAGAATCTCTCAATAGAGTTAAAATGTATTTTTATATATCACTTATTATGTTGAGATCAGAGATGAGAGAGTATTTTGTAAAGTTTTAAATGATTTTACTCCTTTATTTCTTTACATTCAATTGAATATATATATCTATATCTACTGCAGTCCTTTTATTCAGTTATTTGTTTATTCAGCCGTATTACATACTCGTACATTCCGTGTACTAATGTCATTTGACCTGTATCTTTTAATGATGTAGATAAAAGTTCTTAGGATCCTCAACAAGAGTCTATTGAGATCACTTTATCTACTTGTCAGCTTTTGAGTGAGGTCTCCTTGCTTTCGGAGGACTCCAGTTTTATGATTTGTTGGTATTAGTAGCATTTTGAGTAGTCTCGGGTCTTGTCCCGACACTCTTCCATATATAGTAGAGACTTCATAGATAGACAGTTTTGGAGAGTCTTTCAGTTTCAGATGCTTTATTTAAAATTTATGTTTCATACTCGGTATATTCAATTTAGTTTTGAGAGTCAGTAAATTGTTTTTAAACTTTTCTTTCAATTTGATACTTATGTATGCTTGAGTTAGTCTTCTACTTGTAGTCAGCCAGTATGAGGGTTCGCATGAGGGCTAGCAAAGGTTCTCTAGTACTGCCACGTCCAGGATATAGGCTCGGGTCGTGACATTTAGTCCATCATTAATAGTTTGATCCAATCATACCCATTATTACTTAATTTGCCCAAAAATATCCTTATTTCTCACAAAACATAACAAAAAACGAATAAGTACATATTTAGACCTAGGACATATTTGGTCTAATTTTAGAGCATATTTGATATTGCTATAGGGAGCCTATAAGCACTTATTTTGAGAAAAAAAAACACTTTTTTTCTTAAAAGTGGGTGTTTGACAAACCTGTAAAAGTTCTTTTAAATAGAAGCAGAAACAGTTTTTCTGGTGTTGGGAAGAAGCTAAAAGTTTCTGCCTCTTAAAAAAAGCAGAAGTAGAAAATTATTTTTTGCAAGACTAAACACCCCTCGTATTTCTTAATTAACATATCTCATATGTTTGGTACACACACCCCTCTTATTACTTAATTAACATTTCTCATATGTTTGGTTAAGTTCCATTTAATAATTTTCTTTTTTATTTTTATATAACAAGTTTTATATTTTATTTTCCGTTTGTGTATTATTATTTTACGTATTATTTTATAAAATTAGAAACAAGAAGAAGAAGGTAACAACAATATTTTTTATAAAAATTACAAAAAAAAGAAAAAATATAACAATCAAAGATTTCTACCCTTTAAAAAATTGTATAATATTGATTGAAAATTTGAATATAAATATTTTATTTTAATAAAAATAAAAAATTCAATTTAATTTTTTGTAATAGATGTTTAAACTAGTTTCTTTTTATAAAATAATTTTAATATTAAAAGTACATTAATATTTTCCCTTAATCGTAATTTGACTCCCAAAAACGCTTTTTGAAAAAGATTAGTCAAATACAATTTACTTATTAAAAAACACTTTTCAAATGAATTAGTCAAAAACAAATTTCTTTTTTTCAAAAGCACTTTTCTAAAAAGCTATTTTAAAAAAGTGCTTATGAAAATAAGCAGTTTTTAGCAGTAATACCAAACAACTCTTAATCTATAACTTCATGTATGCAATAGTTTGTAAAGTTGAATTTATTAACTAATTTAATTAAATTACGTGTATTTTTCATCAATCTAACACATCACATAGAATGAGTCATTGTTAAACAATTTAACATGTTACATAATGTAGGTTGAAATAGCTTGATGGGTTTGCTAGCACTACTAAAAAACATAAGCAAATTAGGCTAGGTATTTGTATTTTTTATTTGAAGTATCATCCATTATTTATTAAAACACATTCCGAAGCTAATCAAATCAAATGTTCTAATATAATTATCAAAAGGCGTGTGACAAATTAATCTATCCATAAAATTTCGTCCACATGAAAATTAACTCATTGATTACGAGGCGTATTTTTATAAATATATATATATTTTTTTAAATCTAGTAGAAAACACAAACAAAGTCACATGCATTTAACACTCCATAGTCAAGGGACCAAAATTATAATTCTCCCTACACCAAATGTAGTTGAAATGAATTTTAGGTTATATAATTAATGAAATTTTTCTATATATATTCCAAGTAAAGAATAATAATTAGTATACGAATAAAATAAATATAATAAGGAAAGTTATTCTATAGTCAAGGGACCAAAATTATAATTCTCCCTACACTAAAATGCAGTCAAAATAGTTTTAGGATTATATAATTAATGAAATTCTCCTGTATATTTTTCAAGTAAAGAATAATAAAGAATCTAACAAAAAAAAAATCAAATATAATAAAGATACTTTTTCTATAGATTTGATAAATAGTTATTAGCTTCATCACTTCTTCACCTATATAATGTAGAAAAAACATGATGATTTTGCACTCACTACTGAAAACAAATTAGGCTAAAGCAAAAGTGACTCCTTACTCAATCTCCTTCACAACATTTCTTTCTTTGGTTTTGATAATTGTTTCTTTCAAAAGTGGTCACTCTAGATCTTTAATCCCCATTGAAGATTATGATCGCCCAATAGCAAGTCATTGTCATAATAATGGTGAATATTGGGTTTGTCCACCCTATAAAGAAGAACATGTATCTAATACATTAAAGCAAGGATCAATCATTATAGATAAACTACATGTAACATCCGAGCATGATGCTCCAACTTGACAACCTATTCCAAGGTGGCAACCTGTTCCAACGTGGCATAAAATACCACCACCATCACCACCAAAAGAAGAGTAAATTAAACCATACATGTTCTAAACAAAAATTATGTATTTCCATTTGCAAAATCATGGTTTGTTGGATAATTGGTGAATTTCAATTTCGATAATAATATCTTTCTTTCTCCCTTTCTCTCTTTTTAATTACTATTACAATCAATTTTAGTTGAATGAATAATAATTTGATTCAAGTTAGATTGAATTTATACACTAATGGCAATGGTGTAAAGTTTTAATTTAACACATTATTAATATAGTTTAACACGCTATAACACAATAAAAAAAAAATGACGGCTCAATTTAAAGAAATCTACAAATTGCCTTAGACTAGAGTTACCTAGTGCTCTCACTATAATTATCTCTACACCAAAATTAAAATTTTACAATACTTGAAAAACCTACAATTATCCCTACAGCAAAATGGAGTTTAAATGGCTCTTCGACTGAATAATTAATGAATTTTTTTATATATTATTTCTCAAGTAAGAAAGTGTAATGAAAATTTTCCTATATGTATTTCATAAATAACAATCATATTGATTTTCACTATTTAATTGTAGAAATTACTTTATCATTTTGCACTCACTATTAAAAACATAGGCAAATTAAGAATATATTCTTCACATCCTTAATACATATCGGGAAGAAAAATCTAAAAAGAGACTAAGACATTTTTTAAGGGCAAAAAACTTATGTATACAATTTAAGTACCTTAATTACTAATATATAGAAATACTTTTCTTTTCTACTTATATAGTAATAGTTTTTTTTCAAAACTAGAATTTATATATATATTTTAAAACGTAGAAATAGTCAGTCACGCTCATCACATATTCCTTGATTTTCTCCAATTATTTTACCTTCCCTGATTTACTCAGATTTGTTATATATTCTCTTCCATGAAATAAGGTCTTTAACAATTATAAAATTCTCTTTCTACGCTGATTTACTATTCAAACATGGATACCAATAAATTTTCAACTCTAATACAACACAACGGGCAATGGGACGCATCAGGTATTTGATCAACTAACGATTGATTTGTTTTTTTTCCTCATAATCTGTATTTAGTTGTTTTGTTAATTAGTCGTTGGTTTCAATTGTATGTTATTTTGGTTTAGTATAAAATTGATATGCTTTGGGTAATAGTCTGGTGCAACGATTGGCTGAATTTATTTCTTTAATAAACAATAAAAATTATTAATCGTTTTTAGTATGTTAGTATATTTAATTGATAGTGAACATGGTGGATATGATGTGGTTTATTGGTATTATGTAGTATGTTTTTAGAAACACCATTATCATCTTTTTTTTTCGTGCAAGTGATGATAGATTATTATGTGGTATTGACAGTGTAGATAGTTTGGTGTAAGCGATATTATTTATTGTGTTTTTATAAACACCACAGGTCACAACTTTGTTGTATTATGAAATTTGTTTTGTGTTGATTAAATACAACGAAACTATGGTATGGTTTTTGGTAACTGATTTTGTCAAAATGTTATTGGTATGTTGCATTTCTTATCTAAACACCATAAATCAATAATTTGTTTTGGTGTGTGATTTGTTGTTATTGGTATTTTTTAGACCTTATACAATGAACAACTTCAAGTTAGTATTCTGGTACATCTATTGGTGTATTTAATTGTCTGAGTTGGTATATATAACAAATTTTATACCATAATTCTCAAATTACTTATGGTATGTGATTTGGTGTAATTAGTATCTTGTAGACCTTGTAGTAAAACCAACCGCAAGTTATTATTTTGGTACATCTATTGGTATATTTCATTGTCTGACTTGGTATAGATAACAAATTGAAAAAATGTTAAATTGACGTTTATACAACAAAATTATGGTATATATTTTGGTAACTGATTTGGTGGAAATGTTTGTCTAGACCACTAATTTATGTCTCTTCAGTCGTTTTGAATACCAGCATGATTAGCAGTAAATATTTTGGTACATTTATTGGTGTCATAAGTTGCCTGATTTGGTATAGTTAACAAAATTGAAGAATTATTAAATTATTTATAAAGCTTATTGATTTGTGATGGTAAATTATTATGGGTAGTTGTTAGTTGAGATGGTGTAGATGATTTGGCGCAATTTAATTACTTTAGGAACACCATTATGCTAATTTTGGAAATTGATTAATAATTTGCAATTTTACAGAAAATTATGTGGGTTACAATATTGAAGGAGTGATGTATGATGCAAACACTAATTGCAAGAAAGCAACCAATGAAGGAAGCGGTAATGTTACCACCAATTGCAAGAAAGCAACCAGGTAGACCACCAAATAATGATCGTAAGAAGGGATTCAATGAAGGAAAATGCAAGAAAAGTAAAGTCACTTGTAGTAAATGTGGTACACCTAGGCATAACAAGAAGACTTGCCCCAAATTTGCGGATCAAGCTTAACAGTAGTGTGTTGTTTTTATTTTATTTTTACTTAAAACATTATGTAGTTGAAACTTTTAGTTTTATGTTGGTAGGATGAATCGTATTATTGGTGTATTGAATGGTATAAACATTCATGTTTGCGAGTTTTTGATATTAACTTGTCTTTTTTATGCACAAATCTATTTATGTAAATGGTTATGAAATAATTGTAAATTTCAATAACAAAAAATTATGATTTCTCTAATATTGGTGTAGTATTCAAAAGATATTATCTATAATATGATATTGATTTAATTATCGTTGTAAGGTTGATGTGTAATCCTATCCTTACAATACTATCAAAATTGCAGAATTTAAACCTCCATGTGTATTTCTATCCTTACGATACTATTGAAAGAAACTGGATCAAAAATTTTAATTGGTTTATGATTTGTATTCATTGAAGTATCTTCATTTTTTTACGTGAACCTTTTGATTCTTAGTCTATATGATATCTAGAACTGTTCCAACATCTATTGAGTAACTTTCACGTTTAAAAATTTTAAAGGTAAAAGATAGCAATGGTGAAATTCAGATGAACATAATTCAGAGAGAGAAGAAGAACAACGAAGAATGAAGAAGAACATGGAAGGGAGAAGTTTTAAATTTTTCAAGAAAATAAAACTGCATAGAAAGTAACAATTTCTTGGAAAACTGAAGAGGTGGAATTTTTTTTTTTTTTGAAAAACTAAGTAATAACCATTAATTGGTGAGATAAATTTAATACATGATAATCATCCCCCAAAAATAGGCACAGAATCCCCAAAAAATAATATACTAAAATTGAAAATAAATAAATAATTAAAAACGAAAATTAATTAAATATGCTATGTTTGTAATTTAGAAACTTCATTTGTAATTAAAAATAAAGATGTGTGTATATTGTTAATTAAAGTCATAACTAGTATACTTTTGTAATTTTCACTTTTTTTAATAGATAATCTTGTTGAAAAATATTTTGATCTGTGAGGACCTAACTGAGATTTTAATTTATTTTTGCCTTTCAGATGACTCCAAGAGAGTGAGCATTTTCTGAACCTGTTTGGCCATTCCAAGTAAAATTTGGCAAATAGTGATTGTCTATACAATTTGTCATTATTTGGCAAATAACCCAAATTTTCAAATACTAGAAAAAATTAGTATTTGGGACAAATCTCATTATTTGGGATCTTTTAAAAATTCAAATTCTACATCAAACTTTTGTCTTTTACAAAACCACCCTCTATAGTAGTTGTTTGTGTTGTATTACATAATTTTTTACGTGAACACCAAAGTAGTTATGAAATATTAAGTGATAATATGGTTGTTGATGAAAATGATGAACAATCGGTTCAGGGTAACAAAGTCATGTGCTTTGTCTACTTCACATTGTATGGAATGATGCATGTTGCAGTCACTCCAAACTGTCACATTGCTCCAGTGTCATGAACACTGCTTGTTATTAACGAAGATCCAGTTGACTTGTATTACAAGCTTATGGTTAGTTTTTAAAATTAATGGATATAAATCATACTTTTTTTTTCTAAAAAAGTGAAATATGTTTTCCAAATACTATGGCCAAACACATGGTAAACTTTCGTCCAAATTTTCACCCAAATAATATTTGAAAATCTATGGTCAAACGCATGAAAAGGTGTATTTATTACATTTTAAAATAATTCACAATATAGAAGGACAAGCTTAAAAGAAATATTTGTTTCTAGAACTTCAATTATAGCTTAACTTATACTTTTTTTTCTTAGTATAATTTAACACGTTATAACACGTAATTTAATTATCATTTTAAATGTAAGGTTACAAATCAATAAAGACACTTGAAACATAGTATAACACAACTAAAACTTAATTCTAAACTTCCTATGGTCCTTGAGATCCAACTATTGTTCCTTAATCTCTCAACATTTCATACTATAGAAATGAATCAAAATATTCTTAAAATAAGTGATATACATCAAACTTTGTCCATCATTAATAGTTTGATCCAATCATACCATCATTACTTAATTTGACCAAAAATACTCTTATTTCTCACAAAACATGACAAAATAATGAATAAGAACATATTTGGACCTAGACATATCCCTTAAGGACATGTTTGGTCTAATTTAATCTATAACTTCATTTATGCAATATTTTGTAAAGTTGCAATTATTAACTAATTTAATTATATTAAGGGTACTTTTCGTCAATCTAAGACATCACATAGAAATATTATGAGTCATTGTAAAACAACTTAACATGTTATACCATGTATGTAGAAATAGCTTTTATGGGTTTGCAATCAATACTAAAAGCATAAGCAAATTATTAGGTATTTGCATTTTTTACATGAAATATCATTAACTATTTATCAAAATACATCTCGAAACTGAAAATAATAGATTATACAACAACATATCTCTTGATTTTATTTAAATGACGTATACTAGTTACTAAATATAAACCTAAGAACCTTCCGTTAATTTCATTTTTCTAACTTTCCATAAATGACTAATTAAATTGAATCCAAGTAGGATTACTAAAAAAACACAGTGAGTTTCCTTTTTCTGGAAAGCTAATTAATTGAATCCTATAAAAAAAAAGGGATTATAATATATATATATATATATATATATATATATATATGTGTGTGTGTGTGTGTGTGTGTGTGTGTGTGTGCGCTCTTAGATTTATCACTAGTTCTCACATTTCTCTCTCTCTTTTTTTTTTTTTTTTTTTTTTACCTTTGTTCTTATTAGGGTTATTAAGTGCAATTTTAGATACTGCAAAAACATGTCAATATAGGTTCATCCAGTTTATTGTAAAGAGTTGAATATCATCCATTTCAATCAACAGAAAATCGAATAATCGATACACAACCTATTTTCATTAGTTGTGTTTTTTCCGTCGGAGGGATAGGGATGTAGCAAGATCAATACCGATGGAAGCTTAAAGCCTGATTCGGGGTTCGCGGGGTTTGGAGGGGTGACACATGATGACCAAGGAAGATGGTTGGGCAGGTTTTATGGCCTACTAGGCATGAGAGCTATATCGAGTCTTATAACGGAGTTATGGGTTATATATGATGGTCTAACTCAAGCGAAGAATTACAATTTGAAGAGAATCTATTTTTATCAGAATGTAACAAGATCAATCGACTACTCTTTTTTTTGGGACTGATTTAGTATGAAGAGCTTTCATAATTAGGGGTGAAAATCAAATTTTAATAAAAAAAGCTTACTGTTTTTGTTTTCTTCATATTTATTGTTTAATTATAGTGTAAACCTTTTCCCAAAAAAATGGAAACATGTAACTTCACATAGTATTGATAAAAACTAATTCAAATTAATAAAATGTTAGTTATATGTTTATAATACATTACTTGAATATTATCATAAAAAACTTTATTTACTAACGTGAAGATATAAATATTTTAACTCAAAGTTCCAAAATATATTTATTGTTAATAAGTAGGCATATCTTTCTTTATAAGTTTTAAATAATTTGTTTTTACAAACTTCAACATTATTTAAATGATTTATTACTCCGAGAGTAAATTTTTATTTCTTCTCAATCACTATACCTCTTCTAAAGGTGAGTCGTGATTCCATCACAATAAAATGCATATCCGTATTGATAAGCTTTATTTTACACTATATCACATTCACTTTAGTATTGAGTTTATTCAATCCCAAGCGATAGACATTAATCATTAAATGCTTGGGATGAAAACTCTACATTATTATCAAGGCAAATGGACTTAATCTGATTATCAGAAAACTGTGTCTGTAATCATATTATTTGTGCCAATAATTTTGCAAACCCAAGTTGCGAGATGAAAATGGGCACATATGAGACCATATAAAAGGATCATCTATTAGGACCATGAAGTATCTAAATAACCCACTAGGTGAGTGATTTGGTCCATAATATTCCTATGTATACGTTTCAAGAATGCGGTGGACTCAATCTCAACTTCCATTGATGATGGTCTCATCATAAACTTGTCTTGATAACAAGCAGTACAAGAAAATTCACCATTTAAAAGAATTATTAGATTCTTTAATGAATGTCCATTTTAATTTTCTATAATTCGCCTCATCATTATAGACCCATGATATCCCATACAATCATGCAAAAGTAAGACATTATTGGAATTAGTATAGAATGTGCATCAATTGCACTAATTATTATCCAATAAAAGTCAAAAGATAAAGTATGAGACTTTTCTTTAACATATGTCTGCCTAGAGACATTCTTAGTGATATCAAGTTCACAATCAATATTGCGACCTTTTCCACACCTGCATGGTGGGCTTACACCTCATTCACTTCAGAGAATGGATATGTATTTTTTCCATTTATCAAAAGTTCACATTCTTCACGAATGGAACACAATCATCTAAGTATATCAAATTATGATAGTTGTAGTACCTCATTCCACATTCATGTGCATTATTCAATCACTTGTCTTCTTTCAGACATATTCATGTGCATTATTCAATCACTTGTCTTCTTTCAGACATATTTGCACTGCTATCACATTCAATTTAGGGAATGAAGCGGTTTCAATGGAATATGTTCCATGACTACTTGTCTATCAAAAGCACATTGTTTGCATTAATAGTCAATATATCATCAATATAGTGCATTGGTACTTAGATCCAATTTCTTATCCATATAAAAACGTCTTAGACCATAAATTGATGGGATTTGAATCCAATATCTTTTTATCACTATAGTCACCAAAACTTTTGATTTGATGTCATATCATCTTGGTGCGATTGGACATGAATCCATCGTCTTACCCTCTTAAGAGAGATTGGAAATGAATCCATCATCTTACCCTCTTGATGCGATTGGATATGAATCCATCATCTTACCCACAATTAATGACATATTATGTCAAAATACATTAGGATTCACCATCGAACCTTTAAAAATATCACCACTTCCAGTTGCTACTAAATTTAGTTACAACAGATCATATATAAAATACATATTATCAACATTACTGTAATAAATGTCTCCAAATAAAACATGTACCTTTTATCACTAAATTTACCTATATTGGTCATATCTATTTTTTGCCAATTTGCCACCTTCTTTTGTTGTTTTCACGTCATATTGGAGTTGGAGCCAAAGCTTTGTTCTCGTACTTCTTAATTTAAAGAAGCACTCCATAATTCTCTCGTTCCAAATAGTACAAATCCTCTCGGATATTATTTTCTTTCACAAAGAAGTTTTACTATTTCGTTTTCACTTGATTTCGAATAGGCTACTATCTACGGCTTAGAGACTCGTGTTGATAACGTGTTATGAAATAATATAAAACAATGAGAAGAGAGTAGGGAGAAGAGAGAAAACTGAGTATTTCTCTTGAAGGTATATTTCGAGATTCACAGCTCTAATTTACAACAAAGGAAAATTCCTTTATTTATAGGGGAAACCTAACTTAGTCCCCAAGTAGGATTCCTAACTACTCCGTAAAAGAACTCTACATAATAGATATTCACTATAATACAAATATGTTTATAACAAAATCTAAATTTAAATAGTTAAATAAATTTACAAGCGTAAATAGTATTATATAAAGAAGTTATTAGTAAAATCGCATAAACAATTTAAAATACCAAAAAATGAGATACCGACGTATTTCAAATTGGCGCATAAAAATGTCTTTGTATTGCTCCAAGGCAAAATTATAATTCTCTTTTTTTTAAAAAAAAAAACTAATTTAATTATATATATATATATATATATATATAGAGAGAGAGAGAGAGAGAGAGAGAGATATTTTGGTATGAAAATTTCTTAATTTCCTTTACATCAACTATATAAAAAAATATGACCGCGCGAAGGGCCGCTTCTTCCTCTTTGATACCATCAAAGTATAATATACTCTAGTGGTATAAATGAGTAACTAAGTTGTGTTTTCCTTGAAGTGCTTCAGTCCTCCGATGAGATTACTGAATCATCCATGATATCATTATGGTATATCTACATATTATCGTGGTATCATTGATGTATGTTTCAATTATTCAATATTTTAGTTTACAACCAGTTTGGAAAGAGTCATAATTTAGATATAATTTTTTAAAAATTTGCAAAAAGAGAAAAAAATATAAAAATATATTTTCCACTAATTTAGAGTTTAATAAATAAGATTGAAACTTTAATAATTTTCTCTTAATTGTTTCTTATTTACTTCTTAAAAAAAGAGTCCAATCCTATATGATACCTATAGGGTATGAATATCTAATGGAGTATCGCAAAGGATTAACTTAGTCCTATATGATACCGATATGGTATCAATATACTGATGGAGTATCACCAAGAATATATATATTTTTTTACTAATTTAGAGTTTAATAAATAAGATTGTAAATTTTAACAATGTTCTCTTAATTATTTCTTAAAAAAGATCACTCATATATGATACCGATATAGTATCGATGTAATATACCGATGGAGTATCACAGATGACTAAGCTCAGTCCTATATGATACCAATATGGTATCAATATACCTACGGAGTATCACAAGGGACTAATTCATAATAGTAATGTTGACATCATGCACATTGTACAACAAAAGGATAATTGTAATGTTTCCTGTAGCACATAGTGCGAGTTACAGAGAGAAGTGATACCAAAATTCACAGTTCAAACAGAGACGTCTTAAGTAAGGAACCTTAGAAAAAATCGACTAAATATTCTTCTAGAATTAGCTAAGCATATATCAGAAACAAAGATCTGTGTACATCTCATCATTCTCACAACCCACTACACTGTGTATATTGTTATTAAACACAATGCTCAGACCCTATCCGAGGTGTGAATTAGAGTTAAATCACAAAAAATAGAAAAGTTCGGATCTCAAATTAAACACTATACTGTGGAATGAATTAATACCAAGTAGCAATCATTCACATGAAAATATAATTTAGAGGTAAAAAGCCACAACAATAAGATGATGTATATGAAAACGTAATAGGTAAAAGGACACATCAATAGTTATTGATTTATTCGTAGAATACATCTCTCACCTCTAAACCACACCATTCTATTTGCTTAATCAAAGATTCATCATATACAGTTCATATAAACATAAAAATAAAAAATAAAAACATTACTACAACAGGTCTAATTCAACTTGTAATAACACACACATTCGGGCATATATAGGATACATCAAATATTGATCATAATTCATTTGAACATCAGCTCGTAATCACACATCCAACAATAACAAAATCGTGTATCACCAGAATCGCCAGCTTTCCCCATAGTAGTTTCACCTCGTTATCTAAATATTATTTTCAATTTGACATGATAAATTTTAATTATTCTTCATAAATAAAATTTCATCTTGAAAATTGTATATGCCTTGTTTTTTACTTATGAATATAACATCTTTAGTCGAGAATAAAAATAGTTAAAAGAAAAAAATGTGTAAGAAGAATCAAACATACCCCTACGTGAAATATCTTTTCTTTTTCAATAAAAAAAAATTAAAACTAATTTTAAAATTATTTTTTTTTCACCTTTGTTAGAAGAAAAGGGTATATGTGAATTGTGTAATATTAGGATATATATAAGTCACTTTAATAACAAGGGATATATTAGCTCTAAATGAAAATATTGAGGGGCATATCAGCCCCTTTGTGTTGTAATATATCATATAAGTCAAATTTTTACTAGCCATTAATCATGACAGATGAGTAAATATTTTATCTGAAAAGGTCATTTATAGTCTAACTAACCAAATAATGTAGAGTAAATATACAGATAGAGTTATGGAAAAAAATGTGACTTTTATGGCATGAAAAATTGAAGTGACATTTAACAAAATTAATATTTTAATTATTTTAGTCAAGTTTATATGCTATAAATATAGCAAGAGAATGAACGATCTTATCATTCTCAGTAGCATTTCTTCTTTCTTTTTTTTCTTTATTAGCTCCAACATTTTTCACAAAGAATCATCATGTCTGAAATGCTACCTTTAGAATAAAATCAAGAATCTGAAGTTTGGTCACCTATCTCCTCTCCTACATATGATCACTTCAACAACGATCTGGAAAATGAAGAATCAATCATCTCTGAATCTGCAAATGATAAAGTTGTAGACGAAATAGAGGACCAAAAAGCAATAGAAAAAGAAAAACACCCAACATTTGAACTCTATGAATTGAAGTGTGTATGTCCAAAAATTGGGGGAAAAGGAAAGTCTCCGATGCCTGAATTTTATGAATTGAAGCACAACAATAAGCCTTTATTTTCCAATCTTTATACAAGGAGGAACGTCTGAAATTAAGTTGAAAAAAGAAGATCACTATGATTATTATCAGGATATAGCTATCTTGAAGTCTATCTATCACTACTTCTTCAATCATGGGGTGATTCCATATCCTAATTATTCAGATAATTTTGTCAATTACATCGAGACTTCAATTCCCAACTTGAAATTTCGAGGCCAAGCCCTGAAGACTAAAATCATTCTATTAGAGAGACGTTTCGTAACTATTTTGAAAATTGCAGGATATGACCCTAATATAATTAACCTTATTTATCGTGAAATTTTCGATTTGTCTATGGGTTTATGGGGTTAATTTGAGAGAGTATTACCAAGTTGGCAAAGTGATAGATGAAACCGATGACAATTTGAGAAACAGGTGTTAATCCATTCTTAATTTTTAAGGTCGAAGTCTTCACAATAGTATTTTGAATTGCTTATGGTTTTGCTTGTATTTATTGTTTCAGCTTAAAATTTATTGTGGAATTAGAGATTGTGAAAGGTTATTTTGATTTGATATGAAAATGTTTTCTTTTTCCAAGTTTGATATCTTGTGCCTAACTTATAGAATAAGATATGTTAATTAATCCTCTCTTCTATCAAGGAAGGAAAAACATAACAACGGAATGACATAGATTAACAAAATCAGTAGATGCTAAATAATCAATGGTGTGAAAGCTCAGAAATGAAAAGTAACACAACTCTCTTAAAGAAATAAGAAAGTGAAATAAAGGGAACACTGTCGTTTGGGAATTTGTAGCTAAGAGTAAATCTAAAAACGATACATTGTCGGTATATATATATATGGAGAAGTATCATTTAAATTCTCTTGTACTGAAAAATAACAAAGAACCGTTCTTAAATTTATGATCCACCGAGGAACAACGTCAATGACTCTTCTAAAATTATCAGTTTCGTAAACAAAAATAGTCACCACAATCTATCTTCTAAATTAAAGAAATTACACAATGAAAAAGACTTTAAAATCTCCAAATGATAAGGCTGCCAATTGAACATGCTTTTGGTAGGGAGGGTGTAGGTTGAGCAAAGAAGAGGAACACTTGTGTGTCGTTTGATTCTTGACTAGAAGTGAATTATTCGTGTATTGAAACTGGTACCATATTTCAGAGTAGTATTTTAGTTGTTATGTATAAAATTCAACACACCAATTACGTGTATTTCCAAAGTTTAAGAAAATTGAAAGTATTCCATGTCTGAATCATATGAATTGAAGCTCATTAATAAGCCTATATTTTCCAAATGTGAACAAGGAGGAACGTCCGAAAATGGAGTGAAGAAAGAAGATGAGTATGATTATGATTATTATTTAGCAATCTTGAAGTCTGTCTATCATTACTTCTTCAATCACGGGGTTATTCATATCCTTATTTAGAGGATTTTATCGATTATATAGATGCTTCAATTCCCAACTTGAAATTTCATGGCAAGGAATTGGTGACTTAGATCGTTGTGTTACGGAAATGACTTCAGGTGTGGGACGTTACCTTGATATAATCCATCATGTTATTCGCAAAATTTTCTACTTGTCTATGGGGAGATAATATCTCAAATGGTCACTCAACTAAGTTTTTTCCCAGAAAGTCACTCAACTATGACTTCTTTTCTTAGAAAGTCACTCAATTATTAGTTCTTTTATTAGAAAGTCACTCAACTATTGATTTTTCTCTTAGAAAGTCACTCAACTTTTGTTTATAACCTCAAAGTCACTCAACTATGAGTATTTTTCTTTAAAAGTCACTCAACTTATTTAATTAAATTTTTCATAATTTTTTTTTTACATAAAATATTTCTGTTTAAAAATAAAAATAGTAAAAAATAGAATAATAATAATATTGTTATTATTTTATTATTATTAGTCATTAATCTTAGACTAATTTAAACATTGTTATTTAGTTGTATGTTTATTCTAAGTGATAACAGTGCACAAACAGAACCCTAATTTTTTTATAAAGTATTTTTTTTTGTAAAATGAGCCCTCTTTCCCGTGCTGAAAAGGAAAATTTAAAATTAACTTTACAAAAATAAATACCCAAAATCCAATTAAAAACAATTTGGAAAGGCACCAAATTATGATAGTAGAAGGTCTTGTTATCGACTTAAACATGCTTTTGTTAAGACTATTTGAATCCTACTTTTGTTAGGATATTTTCCTATTTTTTTAAACAATTTTTTGTTTTAAATAAAAAATTCATGTCAACATATTTTAATGAAAAATAAATAAATAGGTTGTGTGACTTTGTAAATAATATATTTATAGTTGAGTGACATTGAGGTTATAAAATAAAGTTTAGTGAATTTTTGAGAAAAGAACTCATAGTTAGTCACTTTCTGAGAAAAAACCATTAGTTGAGTAACCATTTGAGATATTATCTCTGTCTATGGGTTTATGGGGTTGATTTTGGAGACTATTATTAAGTTGACAAATAGGAGCATGATGCAGTTGATGAGAACGTGTGAACTGAAGCTGCTGATCCATTAATTTTGATATGCAAAGGTCCAAATCTTCATAAAGTTATTTTAAATATTTAATTACATTCGCTAAACTTTGTACAATTAATATATATTACATGCATAGTATGTTACGAAACATTTAAAGTGGATAATCGTATCAACAAGATATTGTTTGCTTGCATTTTCAGTTCAACTGCAGTTTGCATGTCACTTGGAACTTTCTGTAATTAATTCACTTTCCATTTTAGTTTGAAATATTATTTTTACCTTAATTATAGAATCACAAAAAGTTAATTCTTTTAGAAAGACGAAAAGATCAGGGTAGATATATAACATATTTCAAAATGTACAAACAGATAGCACTAGCTTTCATATTGATGATGAAACTCCAGAGCCCTAGAAATGATGAGCAACACCACGAGTCTAAGTGAACCCCCGAATTTGAAAATAATTTTTCCACTTCCATGATCATAATTTTTCAAGCATCATTAAATAGAAATGAAGAGTACGCCCGATATATAGTCAAAACCTTGTAACTATGCAAATGATTTTGGCCTATAATCTATATTTGAGTTCATTGCAACTCAATTTCTTTATAGTCTTGGAATAAGAAAGAAGGTTTTTTTTTTTTTTTTTTTTTAAAGTGAGTAAATTCGCATTAAATAGAAAATTTTAATGTCAATAATGAAGGAATCAAAATGCAAATGTTAGGCTTCTAATTCCCCGTGTACGTAAATAAAATATAATCATTTAATTAAATATTGTAACACTCCACTCCAAAAAATGCTAGGGTAAACAAGAGCCTAAAAGTAAGGCTAAAAATCATAAAAATGACTCCTCGAAGTTTTAGTAAGTCATTTAAGGTTAAAACAAGGTAATTGGAGTCTAGACCAAGGGGCAAGTGCCAAGCAAAGGGCCAAGCCAAGGCCAAAGGCCAAGGCTACCCCTAGCTAGGAGCTACAGCCCCAAACCTTCACAAGGGGGACCACGACTCTGGTCCACTTCACGACTCATGAAGGTGGTCGTGAAGACCCCTTAGTTTTTATGGAGTTTGGGACACTTTAGGGGAGCTACTGCCTAAGGGACCACGGGCACCACCACAAGCTGTGGTCCCCTTGACAAGGCATGGGGGTGGCTCGTGAACCTGCTTGAGAGGATGCCTTAGCGTGTGGAGGCATGGCTTGGGAAGCATGCCTTGGCCTCAAGACCACGACCTCTACCACGACTCGTGGTCATGACCACAGATCGTGGGAGGTCTCGTGGTCATGCCTTTTGCCTCGTGGGAGGTTGGCACATTTGAGGAGGCTACTGCGTCAAACTCCACGGGTAGGACCACCAGTCGTGGTCCTCACAACGGCTCGTGGAGTGAGTCGTGAGCCTGGATAGGGGTCATTTAAATGAAAGACCTTAAGGTCATTTCCTTTTCAGTCCAAATTAATTGGGGCTGTTTTGGGTATTTTAGGGGTAAAATATATATTGGTTTTAAGTCAAAATTCACAAGAATTGGTCATTATTCACAAACACCCAAATATTTCCCCAAAATCCTCTCCTCTCAATATTTCTCTCTTCAGAAGTTCCTCCATTAAAGAACACCAAGAACTTGAAGATTAGGGCTCAAGAATGAATCTTCTCAACTCCAATTCGTGGGCAAAGCTTCAGTTAAGGTATGGGAACCTTGATTCATGGAACAAATTTCTCCATGAAGACCTTCCAACTCTAATTTCGAAAATTGGGTGTTGTTCAAAAACTAGGGTTTTCATTCTAGCCATGGGTTCTCCTTAAAAACTATTTCATTATGTTATTTGACTTGTATTATGGATGATTTGACATTTAATGGTGATTTTTATAGTAAAATTCGCCATGAACCCATGAACTACCCCATGACCCCAATTTCATGAATTGTGACGGGTTTATTAATGCAAGATGATTACTATGAATTGTGTCTATGTTAATATAGTTATTGAATCTTGTTTTATTCATGCTTAAAGTAGTATTTCTAAGTGTGATTGTGAGACTTGGTTCATGACCCATGAAAGGGGGTAAATTGTGAAGGATTGTTCATGATTTATGAAAGTTGCTTGTGAACTAATGATTCACTTGAAAGGTAATGATCCTATGACTAATGTGTGAATTGAGAAATTGCTGAAAGGTCAATTCTCCCCTTACCCTTTACACATGTTCAGGTATTACTTGTCTAGGATGATGTTGATGTTGTTGTATTGATTGAAAGGCTAGTTCTCATGAAAACACTATGAATGATAATGTGAAAGGTTTACTCACATGTTAATGATGATTCTAAGGTTGAAAGTACATTCTCACCTTTAATGAATCTATGAGCTATTTTGATGATTCGTATTGAATAAAGGGTACAACACTCCTTCACACATGTAAATACAATTTAAGGCTAATTATGTATAATTTGGGAAATAATGCTTAGTACCGAGTGGATATGGAAAATGAGGTAAGACCCTTTCATCAATGCAGTAGGTTGGGTCATCTAAGTGAACTCATGAGATGGAAGCTCCTCCGCCAATGCAAGAGGTCGGTTTCTAGAAGCAATATCCCTATCCCATAACTATGTGCCAACATAGGACTTTAGCTAGTGGATCCACCTAAAAGCTAAACATGTTAGTTCTACCTTAGGCAAGTAGGACACCTTCTTTCAGTGTGGGGTTACACGACACCGAATTCCATGTAGCTCAGATGGTCTATGTTGGTTATGGCTACTCTTCCCTATATGATAAGATAATGAATGAGACATGAACTAAACTATGACTTCTTAGTGAGTTTGCTTAGTAGGAGTGGGGGTATGGGACTTCACATCCACATTGCACAAATAGGCTTAGTAGGATGTTATGGGATGGTTTCTTTATGTTATGATGATACATGAAAGTATGTATGTATGTTGAATGGATAGTTGCTATGAATGACTTCCTTATGTTTAAGTAATGTGCATGACTACTTCCTTGTTGATGACTATTGATTATGATGAGGTCTAAAGATGATATGTATGACTAAGGTAGCTTCAAAGGAGTACTTGGTATGGTTGGTATTATGGGATGCCAACCACACATTGCACAAGTATTCCTTAGGGGTTGCTAAGGTGTTAATGTTCCTATGTTGTCATTATAAATGTGATTATGGGTTGTCTTTGACATTGAAAATGCATGTTGGTTTCCAAACTTGATAAATGCATTCTTTTCAACTAAAATGTCCTTTTTATCATATTTCAAGGATTTTATGCATGTTTCCATACTTAGTACATATTTGTGCTAATCCCTTGTTCCTCTACATTTTGATAAGTGTAGGTTCTAGCTAGGTGACATACACTCTCTTTCTTGAAGAAGACTTCGATTGGTTATCTCCAAGTAGTGGTGAGTCCTCAAGTTTGAGGACGGATTATCCATTTCTTAGTTTCTATTGTACTTCTCATGTTAAGACTTTTATTGATGGAAAGGACTATGTCCCAAACTTTGTATTCCTATGTTTTAGATGGTGTATGAGACAAAGTCTAGATTCCTATGATTTTCCTTTATGAAAAATGAAGTTTGACTTCTATTGTAAAAGTTTTAAATTTTCCGCATTGTTTCTATGTATTATGTTATGATGATGCTAGAGGCTTGTATGAGAGCATAAGGTTTTGGGAATAATATTTAGGTTGATATCTCATGAACTACATCTAGTAGGGTCTTGTTCATTAGTGTGAAGCGCGCCACACTTATGAATGAGAGGCAATAAGATGTTTGGGAACTTTCACTTCTTTCATTACTCTTTAGTCGTGCTTTGGAGTCCTAACTCTATAAAGTCCCTTCTCCTAATCCTTTTCTTGTGATTATAGGCAATGAATACAAGAAGGGCTAAAGCAAGAAGGGGACAAGAGGAGAATGTGAATGAGGAGGTTCCCCCTCAAGCTCCTCAAGATCCTCAAGTTCTTATTGATGAAGGGGTTATGACTAATGTGGAGATAAAGGCGGCTCTCCAAACTTTGACTCAACTCATGACGGTTCAAACTCATGCCGTCACCACTCAAGCCCAAGCTATAACGGCCCAAGCCAACCGAGAAGTTGGGCCACGGGTAAACTCTAATGTGAGTACCATGGCCTCAAGGTTGAGAGTTTTTTCTTGGATGAACCCTTTTATTTTCTTGGGTTCCAAAATGAATGAAGACCCACAAGAGTTTTTGGAGGAGGTCTACAAGATAGTGGAGGCTATGGGGGTTACTTCTATTGAGAAAGACGAATTAGCCGGGTATCAATTGAAAGATGTGGCCTAAGTATGGTGATGAGTCCACAAATTAGACTCATCTAGGGCTATATTTTGATAGAATTAGTGTCCTCAAATGCATGTTTTGTCTCAATATCTAATGAAAACCACTAAGTTTCAGAGTTGGAGGGAAAGCATGGACACTACTTAGCAAAAAGGAACAAAGGCAGTTGAAAGGATGAAGAAATGAAGATCTGAGAATCGCAGAACCCATTTGGCGAGTCACCAAAAGGTCGTATCCTCGCCTTTTGTTCCAGTGTTCTGAGCCCTCAAAGAAAGGATCAAATCGACGGTGAAAAGAAGCAGTCGGCATGTCGCCAAGCAGTACTATTTTGCCCAATGATCCCAAACATGACGATACTGAAGAATAAAGCAAGACGGTGATGAAACCTACCGAATGGAGGATTGCCGAGTTGATCGGGGATCTCGACTAACGGCGCCAAATGATCAGCTACAACACAGATTTTTGAAAACTATAAATACTCATTGAGAGTTGTAGCTTAACATCAAAATTTTAATATAGAATTTTTAACATAGAATTTTGAGTTCTAAGTTTGGAGAGGGTTTTGAAGAACTTGAAGATTCAAAGGGTTTCAACTCCAAGAATTTGGACTTGGTTCTTGTGGATTCTTCACTCTTGGCTTGTTCTGAGACTTAAATCTTCATACCCATTTGAATGCAAACTCATGTTGGTATAAATTTCTATCTCTTTTACATGTCTAGCTAAAACCCCAATTCTTGGGGTATGATTTTGTGAATATGGGTTAAGTTAATTATTGGGTCTTGCTTGCTGATGATTTATTTGTTGTTTAGATGTGATTTCATTTAGTAGTTGTGGTGGAACTTGATGAAATTGTAGTTGCAAATACAATTTCACCTTTGTGTTTTTGGCTTGCCCGAGAGAGAGGTCGTAAAACTAAAACTACTAAATTAATGGCCGGTGGGATTGGGTCGACATGAGGTTCAGCTCAAGAGAGTGAACCCTAGTCTTTCTCCCACACACTTAGCTCGAGAGAGCGAGTGGGCTAAGCCGGAGGTTGTTCTTCATGCGGCAACTCGGTGTTCGAGAGAAACCAAGTTGATTTGGGATAAGTTGCTCGAGAGAGAATTTATCCCCCCTATAGTCTAGCCTAGTCACAAATATTCAACGGATTTATTATCAAAAGCATGTACCCAATAGTTTAGTTTATCCCGTATTCCTATCACATCCCAAGAATCCCATCTCCTTGATAAGTACTCTTTGCATTTTTGCTGTTTTTTTGTTTACTTATTACAAACCCCCATTGATAATTGACGCTTGTGTCACCCCTTAGATTTAACATGTTTATATTCAATAATGTTTTTAGCTATGACTAATTAGAACTTAATTTTATTTTTCTATTAATTCTCAAAACCACTCCCTTGGGACTCGACCCCAACCCTTGGTTGGGTTACTTTACTATTGTACGATCGTAGACACTTGCATTGGAAGTTGTGTCTTGATTACGCAAACATCAAAATGGCGCCGCTGTCGGGGAGTGGTGTTATTTGAGAATTCTTAGATTAGTAGAATTTTTGTTCTTCTTAGTTGTAGTTTTACTAACTTTATTTTTAGTTTTGTTTTGATGATTTGTGCTTCAAAAGCAGAGGAGGTGAATATATCAATCAACACTTGTGAGCTAATGGAGTTTCCTCCATTAGAGGTAATGATGATTTGGGATCATATCCTAACCTTCAAGCAATTGGAGGGTGAAAGGGTCCACAAGGCATGGGCAAGGTTTAAAGAACTGATCACTTAATGCCCAATTCATGACATTCTTGACATAATCCTCCTTGACTGCTTCTACAAAGGTCTTGGCCCCGGAAACGAAAAGTTGGTCGACCAACTCATTTCGGGTGGCATTGCAAAATAGCCATATGCGAGGGCAGTTCAACTGCTCGACAACATGGTAAAATGAACCAAGAAGTAGAAAAATACTTCTTATTGCAAGAGGAAGGATACAATATTTCCCTCCTCATGAGCTAAGAAGTCCAAAGGACAATAAGGTTAAACGCATTGAGGTAATGCTCTCAACCATTCTACGCAAGTTGACTGACCAAGATAGAGGGCTGGATGAATTAAAAGAAAACATTGAAGGGATGAAGCGAATGATTTGGTCTCATTCCAGAGGTGTCCATCTGCTCGAAAACCTTATGGGTCATGCGTTGCCTCATCTCCACTCGCAGAAAAACAGAGGGTTGCCTAGTGATAATATGGCTAACCCCAACAATGAAGCTTGAATGGTGACTTGTGTCGTGCCACAATGTTAACTAAGGCACTATTTGGGAGGCAACCCAAAACCCTTTACATGATTTAGTTTGCTTTTATAAATAATGGTGTGTTAGTTGTGCAGGTTTAAATGCGGAAAGTGTTTGGAAAGTGCAAAGTGGCAAGTAAAATGGTCAGTCGGCGTATTGCCGAAGAGGTTGACGTGCCCGACTTGACCCGATGTTTGGCTCAACACAAGCTTAATTCAGAGCCTGTAAAACTTGGGGAGCTTAAGAAGCAGTTCGGCGTGCCGTCGACTAGGTCGGCGACCTCGATTCAGATCGCCGTTTGGACCATCAATTTGGCTGAATGTCCTGTAAAACTCGGCGAGCCAAGTGACCACTCGGTGTGTCGCCGAGTGGACCGATAAGTGCGACTAAACTCGTCGAATGGACGCGAACTGGACGGTTTATAATGGCCAAAGGTCTCAGAATTTGAACTTCTTCATTTTCCCTCATTTTTGAACTTCACAAACTCACACCAAGGTAGTATTTTAAATATTTTTATATTCCATTAGTATTTTAGTTGTTGATTGGTGCTCGGAACTAGGATTTCTTTGCCGCCTAGCTTTCCAATCGCGTTTTAATCGGCATATAAGGTTGGTTTTCAGATCCTGAGTTTACATTAAAAAAATTTGTACTCACTTGCAATGATTGTACCGTGTTGTTTTGTGTTGGGCCTCTCTGATAGAGTTAGAATGCTTAAATGCCAATTTTAATTTGAAAATCTTGCCCGTATTGTTTTTTATCATCAAATGCCCATAATTTTTGTGCTTTTAAATGAATCAAATCGTATTGGGTTGTGGTTGCTGTTTTATGGATTGATTGGGTGAAGTCTGAGTAGCCCATGTTTGTGCTAAATGACGAAAACTGCTCAATGATAGAGTGGGTAATACCACTCATAAGAGCAAATATCATCAAATAGCCAAATTTGGCAAAATTGAGAAAACTCTGAGTATCCCGGGGTGATAGGTAGTACGAGTCTTGTTTGAATTCCATTAGTGCATACTTTGATTTTGTTTTCGGGGGTTGCAAGATTGAATTCGAGAAGATGAATTGAAAATGGGCACGTTGGGCCGTTCGGTGAGCTGGGTCGAGCTCACCGAATTACTTGGCGTTTTGCCTAATGTCTTAATCTCCCTTTTAATTTAGTGTTAAATTTGAAGTTTGAGTGTGTAACTTTCGGCGAGAAGCCTGAGGTCGCCGAAAGCACTCAGCAATTCACCAAAAGTACTTTTGATCACTTTTTATTTGCACCCTGAAACCCTTGTTGCACTGTAACTTTCGGCGGACAAACCTTTGCTTGTCGAAAGTAGTCGGTGATTCACCGAAGGGCCTTCCTATCACATACTTGCCATAATTCTTAAGCCAATCCCTTTGGCAAGCCCGACTTAGCTCACCAAAGAGGTTCGGCGACTCGCCGACTTGACCGGCGAGCCTGTCTGCAATAGATTTTCTGTGCTTGTGTTTGATTCTCTCCTAATTTATCCCGATGTTTTGCAGATGTGGTACGTACAAATCTAACCATGACACCCAAGACAAAAGCAAAGGGCAAAAGTATAAACGAATGGGGATCAAATCTCCTAGAGAAGAGAAGGCAAGAACTCCCACTGGGAGACAAAGGAAAAAGAAAGAAGCATATAGCTAGGAAAGGAGTAGCTATTGAAACCCCGCCTAAATTTTCTGAACCAGAATATAAGCAGCCTCGGATTAACCAAAGGGATGAGCTCTGGGCTAGATCTCAATCCATATCCACTAGAATTCTCTCAGCTGCTACTCCTCCGGCAACAGATTTCGTGCCAGCTCAGACACCTCTAGTGATCCCTGCACTCCCCATCGTTACTCCACCTAGACTTCTGAATAGATTGAAAGGTGATGGTGTACGGACCATCCTAGAGGAGAAGCTATTATCTATAGAGGGCCTAGAAGGCAAATATCCCGATATTATGGACACCCTCCTCAACCATGAGTTTGAGCAGTTCACAAAGCGCCGAGGCCCTTACATTCCTTCTTGGGTCAGAGAATTTTACACAGCTTATGGGGAGTTGGTGCCCAAGAGCAAAAAGAAGGCAAGCGAGTTTAGACCGGTGAAGTCGGTCATGGTCAGAGGCAAGGATGTGGAATGCAATAGCGAATATATAAACAATGTGTTGGGTAGACTGCTGCATTCTGAACTTCCTTACGAGGGGTTGCCTATTGTTCAGTCCCTAGATGACCTAAAGGGTTGGCTGGCTCCTCTGATTTCTGACACCACCCCGAGGTGGATCGAGGTAGGGGATCCTATTAAGAAGAGGGACATGAACATTGCTACTAGGTTTTTGTTTGGCTTTATTAGTAGCACCATAATGCCATCCCAGAACGAGTCCATTTTGCGCCATCCGAAAGTAGCTTGCCTTGGATCTATCATGTCTAGGAGATGTATTGAACTGGGACTGTTGATTTAACAAGAGATGGTCATGAGAGCCAAATAGAAGCAGACTTCTCTGCCATTCCCAATCCTGATCACTGAGTTGTGCCAGCATACTGGAGTACCTCGAGACACTGCGAGGGATATTGACGTCACCCCTTCACCCTCCACTAACACTCAATGTATTAAGGCCGAGTACATACGAGAGGAGGCTGACGGGAGGAGAGCAGTTTAGGCAGATATTTCTCCAGATGTTGATGTTGACTCATTACCTGTAGAGGCATCTATGCCTACTCTGGCCTCTGGGCCTTCAGATACATTTGCTCCTTCCTCTTCTTCATAGGCCCCAGGTGCTTCCTCCTCCTCCCAACCTATCAGGATTACTCAGGCATTAATCTTGAAAATGGGGCGTTTGGCCCAATCAGCTGATACATGGGCAACTCGACTTGAGAGATCTATTCCAGGGATAATCGAGAGTGTCATACTTGATGCACTCACCCCCCTTAAGACTTCTGTTGATGCGTTGACTGTGAGAGTCATAGCTTGTGAAAGCAGACAAGGGGAATTATCTGAGGTAACAATTTTGAAAGCTGAAGTAGCAGATCTGAGAAAGGACGTAGACTATCTAAAGTCTATCGACTTCAGTTGGTTAATAGGGAAGGCAGACGACTTGGACGCTCCTGAGATTCCGGTCACCACTGGAGATGTACACAGAGATGCGACAACAGATGAGGTGTCGGATGCAGAGATCAACGAAGATCAGATAGTGGTACATGATGATGAGACGATAGAGAGCTGAGAGGAGAGAATATTTAGAGATTTGCCAGATCTTGTGAAGACGGTTGTGCAATCGGTGATCCACACATCGCCGACTGAGACATCCACAGCAGCTCCTACTGGATCAGGCACTGTTATTCCCTCTGAGGTTACCCCGGGCACTGATGCCCATATTCAAAGTACCACACCGAGCATTGAGGCCCAGATAGATGAAGAGACTACATAGACAGGATCCTTTCTTTACCTCCCTATCTATCTTACTTATTTTCACTTTTGGATACTTTATTTCATTTGCATTTGAGGACAAATACTTTTTAATTGTTGTGGAGTGAGGCTCACCTTTTGTGTGCTATTTGTGACTCGTGTTTTTGTGTATGTATTTTTGGGTTGTTCTGTTTAAAAATTGCATTTTATACACTGTTTTGTGGAGGTTTGAGCTTATGGCTCCGTGTTTTAAATTGCAAAATGGTTTTGACCCTTTCAAAATATTTTTGCCACCCCTTTTGTGTTGAATGTGGTTGTTCCTTCGCAAATTTGAGTATTGGTTCCGATCAATACCGATGACTTGAATAGTGCTCTTAATCGAACGAACATAAATGTGCGGCTACGATGAGGCAAAATGAAGTTTCATAGACAATATATGAACTCTTTGCATCTCGTTGTGATTAGCCACATATCAAATTGATTCTCTTGTGATGACCGTTACACACTAGTGAAAGTGTGGGGTCTTGTTTGACTTTAGTGTCGATGCCTTGTGTGATAAGCTTACTATGAACTATGCATGAATACACCTAGAATTTACCCGTTGGGCCAATCGACTAAGTAAGACTATCTCTTGATATGATCTGAGGCAACTTTGAAGAGTGTGAGCCAATTTGACAGATACCTCTTTGTGGCCTACCTTGTGAGCATGGTTGAACCTCTTTTGAACATCCCTTGAGCCTTACCTTCCTTTTGAAGAAACTTGATGAAAACTAAACCTTACTTTATCCATTACCCATAATCCTTATGAAGTTATGGTTAGTTGAATATCCAACTTAGACCAAAAGCCTAAGTTGGGGGTGTGGTGAAAAGAGAAGGCAAATCAAGAAGAGGAAGAAAGTCCCTCTTACCCATGGTTTTGAGAAAAATGGAATCCCTCCATATAAAAAAAAAAAAAAAGAGAAAAGAGAAAGAAAAAGAAAAAGAATGAAAAAAGAATGTTGTGGAATAAAGTACAAAAGAAATGGGGTTTCCAAACAATTCATGGAAAGTGAATAATGGGATGACTTATGAGCACTAGCAAAAATGATGAAGGAAAAGGAAAAGAAGTGTTGTGAATACCACATCTCATAAGGATAAAAGTCACTAAGCCTAAATGATCATACCTTTGCACTCAGTCCTATTACAAGCTTTGAAAAGGCCTTTTTGATCTTGAGTAAGCTGAAACAAATGTTGATCGGAAAATATGAGCAAACCTATGGGTGAAATTATGCATTGTGTTCTTCTTTGTGAGTGTGAGTGTTGCATCTGATTGCGAAGCTTTAAACTGTGAACCATTGTGTGAATATGGAATCATTCTTTGTGTGAGGGCATTTGAACACTATAGTTGAGCTTGAACTTGCATTTGAAGCAAGTATTGTGAGTTCGAGATTCTTTGATAATGGTATGTCACAACTTGAAACTTTGAGTGCACATTTGATCCTTGCATGAGTAAGTTAAGTCTTGTTGTGTATATTTATGATTGATTCTTGTATAGCATTGCTTGAGACACCCTTTTTGAACAGCCGAACTCGAGTTTGCTTGAGGACAAGCAAAAGTTTAAGTTGGGGGTGTTGATGAGTCCACAAATTGGACCATCTAGGGCTATATTTTGATAGAATTAGTGTCCTCAAATGCATGTTTTGTCTCAATATCTTATGAAAACCCTTAAGTTTCATGTATTTGGAGTTGGAGGGAAAGCATGGACAATACTTAGCAAAAAGGAACAAAGGCAGCTGAAAGAATGAAGAAATGAAGATCTGAGAATCGCTGAACCCATTCGGCGAGTCGCCAAAAGGTCTTATCCTCACCTTTTGTTCTAGTGTGTTGAGCCCTGAAAGAAAGGATCAAATCGGCAGTGAAAAGGAGTAGTCAGCGTGTCACCGAGCAGTTCTGCGAAGTAGTACTATGTCACCCAATGATCCAAAACAAGACGATGCTGAAGGATAGAGCAAGACGGCTATGAAACCTACCAAAGGCCGGATCGCTGAGTTGATCGGCAATCTCGACTAACGGTGCCGTATGATCCGCTACAGCAGAGATTTTTGAAAACTACAAATATTCGTTGAGAATTGTAGCTTAACATCAGATTTTTAATATAGAATTTTTAACATAGAATTTTGAGTTCTAAGTTTGGAGAGGATTTTGAAGAACTTGAAGATTCAAAGGGTTTCAACTCCAAGAATTTGGACTTAGGTCTTGTGGATTCTTCACTCTTGGCTTGTTCTAAGGCTTAAATCTTCATACCCATTTGAATGCAAACTCATATTGGTATAAATTTCTATCTCTTTTACATGTCCAGCTAAAACCCCAATTCTTAGGGTGTGATTTTGTGAATAAGGGTTAAGTTAATTATTTGGTCTTGCTTGATGATGATTTATTTTTTGTTTAGATGTGATTTTGTTTAGTAGTTGTGGTGGAACTTAATGAAATGTAGTTGCAAATATGATTTGACCTTTGTGTTTTCAGCTTGCTCGAGAGAGAGGTCGAAAAACTAAAACTAGTAAATTGATGGCTGGTGGGATTGGGTCGACATAAGGTTCAGCTCGAGAGAGTGAACCCTAGTCCTTCTCCCACACACTCAGCTCGAGAGAGTGAATGGGCTAAGGTGGAGGTTGTTCTTCATGCGGCAACTCGGTGTTCGAGAGAAACCAAGTTGATTTAAGTTGCTCGAGAGAGAATTTACCCCCACTATAGTCTAGCATAGTCACAAATATTCAATGGATTTATTATCAAAAGCATGTACCCATTATTTTAGTTTATCCCGTATTCCTATAAGATCCCAAGAATATCATCTCCTTGATTAGTACTCTTTGCATTTTTGCTGTTTACTTATGACAAAGCCCCATTGATAATTGACATTTGCGTCACCCTTTAGATTTAACATGTTTATATTTGATAATGCTTTTATCTATGACTAATTAGAACTTGATTTTATTTTTCTATTAATTCTCAAAACCAGTCCCTTGGGACTCGACCCCAACCCTTGGTTGGATTACTTTACTATTGTACGATCGTAGACACTTGCATTGGAAGTTGTGTCTTGATTACGCAAACATCATATGGTACACTCAATGGAAGGATAATAGGCCTTTAAGGGCGGGTCCCTTAAGTTGAGAAGTATTCAAGCAAGCATTCCTTGATAGGTTCTTTCCAAGGGAAAAGAGGGAAGCAAAAGTGGAGGAATTTATCAACCTTCGCCAAAGAGGTATGAGTGTCCAAGAATACTCTTTAAAATTCACTAAGTTGTCTAAATATTCCCTATCTTTGGTTTCTAATCCAAGGGATGAGATGAGCCGATTTGTGACTGGTGTATCCGATGCCATTGAGGAAGAATGTTGTGCGGCAATGCTCCATGACAACATGGATATCTCATGATAGATGGTATATGCTCAACATGTTAAGGAGACAAGGCTTAGGAAGAGAAATAGAGAAGTAAAGAGGGAAAGGACCGATGATGGAAATTCTTCTAAGGGTAAGTTTGAGGGCCAAAGTGGACCAAGGTTCAAGAAGAGGTTTTCCAACCAAAGCTCCTCCAATGCTCCAAGTCCCAACAAAGATAGGGTGTCTAACCCTAAGCCTCAAGGAGGAAATAGGGGTGGATCTTCCATGGAAAGGCCTACATGTGCCAAGTGTGGTAAGAAGCATGAGGGCAAATGTCTTGCTGGTATGGGTGTGTGCTATGGATGTGAAAAAAGTGGGTATCAATTGAAAGATTGTCCAACCCGTATGGCCAAGAGAAGAGAGGGTAATCAAGCTCCTTCAAGTGGTTCCATTTCCGATGCTCCCAAGAAGAACCGCTTCTATGCCCTCCAATCCCGAAGTGATCAAGAGGGTTCTCTGGACGTTGTTACCAATATGTTGCAAGTATTTTCCATTGATTTTTATGCATTATTAGACCCCGGTGCCACTTTATATTTTGTTACTCCATTTGTGGCTATGAAATTTGATGTACTCCCCGATGTCTTAGAAGAATCCTTTTCAGTTTCTACCCTGGTGGGTGGCTCCGTTGTAGCTAAAAGAGTTTATAGGAGTTGTCCCATTTCATTGTCTCATAAAGTCACATTGGTTGATTTGGTGGAATTATATATGTTGGACTTGGATGTCATATTGGGGATGGATTGGTTGAATGCTTGTTTTACGTCCATTGATTGTAGAACCCGGTTGGTAAAGTTTCAATTCCCTAATGAACCTACTTTAGAATGGAGAGGGGGAAACTCTACACCTAAAGGTCATTTCATTTCTTGTATAAAATCTAGTAAAATGATCTCAAAGGGGTGCATGTATCACATTGTTATGGTCATGGACATTGAGTCCGAGATTCCTTCTTTGGAGTCGGTCCCCGTAGTGAGGGAATTTCTGGAAGTCTTTCCCGATGACTTGCCCGGAATTCCTCCTGAATAGGAAATAAACTTCGGCATTGATCTTTTGCCGGATACTCAACCTATATCAATTCCCCCTTAGCGGATGGCCCCGGCCAAATTGAAAGAATTAAAGGCACAATTCAAGGATTTGCTAGATAAGGGTTTTATTCAACCAAGCATATCTCCATAGGGTGCCAGTATTATTTGTGAAAAAGAAAAATGGGTCCACTAAGATGTGTATCGATTACCGCCAATTGAACAAGGTCACTATAAAGAATAAATATCCACTTCCTAGGATTGACGATTTGTTTGATCAACTCCAAGGGGCTACCTTTTTCTCCAAAGCAGATCTTCGTTCAGGTTACCATCTAAGAGGATGTAATATTCCTAAGAAGGCCTTTAGGACCCAGTACGGTCACTACGAATTTGTAGTTATGTCTTTTGGGTTAACAAATGCCCCGGCATAATTCATGGACCTAATGAATAGGGTGTTTAGACAATATCTTGATTGGTTCATGATTGTCTTTATTGATGACATATTGATCTATTCGAGGAGTGAGGGTGAACATAAGGACCGTTTGAGGATGGTATTGCAAGTCCTTAAGGATCATCGATTGTATGCTAAGTTTAGTAAGTATGAGTTTTGGCTAAGGCCGGTTGTTTTTATTGGCCATATTGTGTCGGGCATGGGAATAGAGGTTGATCCTAAGAATATGGATGCGGTCAAGAGTTGGCCTAGACCCCTAAGTCCCACCGATATTAGAAGGTTTTTGGGTTTGGCCACGTATTATAGGAGATTTATTGAGGGCTTCTCATCCATTGCATCTCCATTAACGACATTGACCCAAAAGAAGTCCAAAATTGAGTGGTTGGAGGCTTGTGAGAAAAGCTTTCAAGAGTTGAAAGAGAGATTGACTTCCGCTCCGGTGTTGATCTTACCGGAGTGTACCGATGGATGGGTTTCTGGTATATTGTGACGTTTCTTGAGTGGGTTTGGGATGTGTCCTGATGCAACATGGTAAGGTGATTGCCTATGCTTCAAGGCAACTCAAGGTCCATGAGAAGAATTATCCGACTCATGACCTTGAATTAGCGGCAGTGGTTTTTGCTTTGAAAATTTGGAGACACTATCTCTATGGGGTACATGTAGATGTATTTACCGATCACAAGAGTCTTTAATATGTGTTTAGCCAAAATAACATGAATCTCCGACAAAGAAGGTGGTTAAAGCTTTTGAAAGATTATGACATGAGTGTCCTATACCACCCCGGCAAAGCTAATGTTGTAGCGGATGCCCTAAGTAATTTGTCAATGGGTAGTGTGGCTCATGTAGAAGATGAGAAGAAGGAATTGGTTCGGGATGTGCATAGATTGGCCCGGTTAGGTGTCCAACTAGTAGATTCCACCAAGGGTGGATTCATGGTACATCATAGTTCCGAATCGTCCTTTGTGGTTGATGTGAAGTCTAAACAACATCTTGATCCTATATTGATGGAGTTGAAAGAATCGGTTCTCAACAAGTCCATTGCGGTTTTCTCCCAAGGGGGAGATGGGGTGCTTAGGTACAAAGGTAAGTTGTGTGTGCCAGATGTTGATGGCCTAAGAGAGTGAATTTTGGAAGAGGCTTATGGTTCACGATATTCTATTCATCCGGGAGTCACCAAGATGTACCGTGATCTACGGGAAGTCTATTGGTGGAATGGAATGAAAAAGGATATAGCGGTCTTTGTGGCCAAATGTTCAAATTGTCAACAAGTCAAGGCCGAACACCAAAAACCGAGAGGTTTGTTGCAAGAAATAGATATTCCCACTTGGAAGTGGGAGGAGGTGAATATGGACTTTGTTCTAGGTTTGCCTCGTACTCGAAGGCAACATGATTCTATTTGGGTCATTGTCGATAGGATGACAAAATCAGCCCATTTCATTCCGTCAAGGTTACTTTTTCGGCGAAAGATTATGCTAAGTTGTACATCAAAGAGGTAGTGAAATTACATGGGGTTCCCTTTGTCTATCATATTGGATAGGGGTGCTCAATTTACTTCACATTTTTGGAAGGCGTTTCAACAAGGGCTTGGTACCAATGTTAAACATAGTACCGTATTCCACCCTCAAACGGATGGTCAAGTGGAAAGAACCATTCAAACCTTAGAGGACATGTTGAGGGAGTGTGTGATTGATTTCAAAGGTAGTTGGTATGACTATCGTCCATTGATAGAATTTGCCTACAACAATAGTTACCACTCTAGTATTGCTATGGCTCCGTTTGAAGCACTTTATGGGAGAAGGTGTAGATCTCTAGTTGGGTGGTTTGAGGTAGGTGAGTTTGCTCTCATTGGTCCCGAACTAGTTTATGATACCATTGAAAAAGTTTGACTTATTAGAGAAAGGTTGAAAATGGCCCAAAGTCAGAAAAAATCTTATGCCGATGTTAGAAGAAGGGATCTTGAATTTGAGGTTGGTGATTGGTCTACTTGAAAATCTCACCTATGAAAGGTCTGATGAGGTTTGGTAAGAAGGAGAAACTTAGTCCCCAGTATGTGGGCCCGTACCAAATCTTGAAACGTGTTAGGAAAGTTGCATATGAAGTGGACTTACCAAATGAGTTGGCTCCGGTTCACTCGGTGTTTCATGTTTCCATGCTCAAGAAGTGCATTGGTGATCCGGTATCCATCCTTTCTTTAGAGGGTTTAGGAGTTGATGAGAACCTTTCCTACGAAGAAGTCCCGATTGAGATTTTGGACCGGCAAGTTAAGAAGTTAAGAAACAAAGAGGTAGTTTCCATTAAAGTCTTATGGAGGAATCACTTAGTTGAGGGTGCTATATTGGAGGCCAAGGTAGACATGAAGTCCCGCTATCCTCATATTTTTCCTTCTACTTCTATCCCAACTTGAGGTAATTAGTTTCTTGAGTTTGGTGTTTTGGAAGTCAATTGTACTGAGTTTTCTTTATGATTTCCTCATGTTGTGCATGTTCTTGTGAGAATTCATGTTTAGCATATTTTGATTTTTCATGATTCGTATGTTCCTCATGTTGGTTTGCACTTTAGTATGATAATTGCGTAATTGACTTCATGAGGTGAAATAATGAACATGTTTTGCTATATTTGTAATGATATGGCTTAATGGTGCTTTTTTGATTGTGTTGAACTTGTTTGAGTTGGAGAAGGTAGTTCCTCCAAAAATGATATGAAATGATGAGTTTGTGCATGTTGGATTGTGGATGTAGTTCCTACATCCTTGTAATTGCATTGTTTATGTCTTGAGATGGAGTTGATGTTTCCTCCTATGAATTGTGCATTTTATTATGTTGCATGTATGATGGGCTGCTTGTCTTGAGTCTTTATTTCCATAAGGTGTCTAAATCGTTATTCGAAGACGAATGTTCCCAAGGGGAAGATAATGTAACACTCCAGAAAATGCTAGGGTAAACTAGAGCCTAAACATAAGGTTAAAAAATCATAAAAATGACTCCTCAAAGTTTTAGTAAGTCATTTAAGGTTAAAATAGGGTAATTGAAGTCTAGACCAAGGGGCAAGTGCCAAGCAAAGGGGCCAAGCCAAGGCCAAAGGCCAAGGCTGCCCCTAGCTAGGAGCTACTACCCAAACCTTCACCAGGGGGACCATGACTCGTGGTCCACTTTACGACTCGTGGTCCACTTTACGACTCGTGAAGGTGGTCGTGAAGCCCCCTTAGTTGTTATGGAGTTCGGGACACTTTAGGGGAGTTATTGCCTAAAGGACCATGGGTACCACCACGTGCCTTGGTCCCCTTGACGAGGCATGGGGGTGGCTTGTGAACCTGCTCGTGAGGATGCCTTAGCATGTGGAGGCAAGGCTTGGGAAGCATGCCTTGGCCTCAAGACCACAACCTCCACCACGACTCGTGGTCATGACCACGGATCGTGGGAGGTCTTGTGGTCATGCCTTGACCTCGTGGGAGATTGATTTAAGGTTTGGATATCATCAACTGCGTGTTAGAGAGAATGATATTCCTAAAACTGCTTTTAGAACTCGGTATGGTCATTATGAATTTTTGGTGATGCCATTCGGGTTGACAAATGCTCCTGCGGTATTCATGGATCTAATGAATCGAGTATTCAAGCCTTATCTTGATCAATTTGTGGTTTTTTTTATAGATGATATTTTAATATTTTCCAGAAGTAGTGAAGATCATGATAAACACCTCCAGATTATTTTGCAAATTTTGAAAGAGAGGGAACTTTATGCAAAACTTTCCAAGTGTGAATTTTGGCTTGATGAAGTGAAGTTTTTGGGACATGTTGTATCGGCCGAAGGCATGGAGATGGCCATCGGAGATGGAAATTTTGAGAACTTTTAAGAAGATCACATTTGCATATAGGCATCTATATTTTGTATAAATTTTGGTACCTATACACGATTTATGTGATGTATATTTGCATGAAATTTTGAGGGCTATCCGTATCATGTCCATGGGTTGTAATCTAAGTATGGCTACATGTTTGGTTTATTTGGGGTGTGTAAGCCCAAGTTTTGTAATATGTTACATTTCCTACTTGTTTGGAATGATCGTATGAAGCATGAACCCAACTAGTTTGGGTACTCGAAAGTTGATAATATTTTTTTATTATCATTATTTACTTGCACGAGGACAATATATGCATAAAAATATCTCGTGATTTATTTGCATATGGTAATTGGAAAGGGTCGTTACAGGAAATGCAGAAAGCACTAAGTTTTCTAGATCACTAACCGGGTTGACTATGATGCAATCGAATCAAATGTGCCTATTGTTCTCCATCCTCTGCCTCCAGGACATACATTTGTGGTGACCAACAGTCTTTATAGATTCTTACACCGAGAGGGTTTTTTGTTGGGTTGACTTCGGAGGATCTGTACGCTCACATGGCTAAATTGTTGAGTGTTTGTAAGAGTTGTGTAGGACGACCGGAGTTGGATATGGATGTCATAGTTTTGAGAGTGTTCCCACTGTCGTTGACCGGTGATGCTGATGTGTGGTTTTCTGAGCTACCATACAATTTGATCTATACATGGGACCAACTACACAAGGTGTTCATAGCAAGGTACTTTCCAGTGTCCAAAAAATTGAACCATAAGGATAAACTGAATAACTTCACAGCACTACCTAAGAGTCAGTAAGCAACTCTTGGAATAGGTTCACTGGGTTCATGAGAAGTGTTCGAACCACCGCATAGATGATGAGTCATTGAAGGAGTACTTCTATAGGGGACATGATGACAATGGACTAGCTGTGTTAGATACTATTGATGGAGGATCATATGGTGAGTGCAGTATTGAGGAGATCACTAAGAAACTTGAGAGGATTTCCCAAAACAATAAATCTCCAGTTACCTTTCTAACTACACCATTGAGCAGGGATGGCAAGCCTAACTGTAAGCATTTATATTTCATCTTGTTTCGTAACCAAGTAAGTTGTTTGTCCGGGCGTCACTCCTGAACACACATCAACTCAATGATGATCGAGCTTTCTATATTCTCTCATCTATCTACCCTCTCCTCTCTCGATTTTAAGAATAGACAATATATTTATCTCTAGATGGCCAGTCAAGAAATACTAAAACAAGAATATAAAAGTAACTTAAATTATAACCAATAATTAATTCAAAAACCTTTAATATTCAACAATCAATCCGTAGCTATAGCCCCAGAACTAGGGCGTTTAGCCACTCATAATATTTGAAAAATGCAAAATATAATTATTCATGCGATTTCTGGAAATAAGAAGAGATAGAAAATGAAAACCTATTACAAACATTGAACTTGTTCTTGCAAACCCAAAATAATGTCGAACCCCCCCCCCCCACAAAATAGCCCTAGGGGTCTATTTATATAAGTTATGAAAAATAGAGTATAAATCTAATTTAACAAGGATTCCTTTTTTTATCAATTTTCGCTGGAAAAGTCGAAACTGCACTGGGGCGCCGCGCCATGCCAAGTATTCTATGGTTTCACCTGTGGCGCACCGCGCCAGGCAGTGCGCCTGGCAGGTTGCTCTACAGTGACGCCTTTGGTGGTCCGTGCCAGCCAGTACACGTGCCCTTTGTGCTTCCATCCTTAGATTGTTTTTCACTTTCTTGCTTCTCTTTTCTCCGAATCAACTACAATTTCCTTGAAAGTTCCTGAAACAACTAATCATGTGTTTTAGAGCACCATCATCACAAGTTACACAAAATCACGCTAATAGACTTAAGATTATTCTTTAATTCAATCTCATAATGGGCAAATATCGACAACTTTGGCATATAAATATGCCTAAGATCACCACCCCACACTCAAACCTTTATTTGTCTTCGAACAATCTTTAGACTATCAACTCTTTTTCATAACCCTAGGACTTATCAACTCACCTTAAAAATCAACCAAACACATTTAATCATGATTTTGTAGTTCACATTGGATGCAACCTTTCAACAATTTTACTATATCATTATGATACACGAAGTTACAACACAAAATGCTCAAAGAATGACTCTTTATTATTTTTCTGGGCTAATGCAAACTCATATATACACACCAATTAGACAATCAAAACATGTGCCATGAATGCCCTCACTCATTTGTGTTTAGTATAGCCTTTCATTCAAGAAATCATATCATAAACAAGGACTATTTTTCAAACATTGTACTCACCCTCACAAATGAAATTCTTACTTCTCTTAATATGCCATAAGCTTGCCCATAGTGTATTTTCACTTTCACATCATATTTCTCAAGGAATCAAGAGGACTTCTATTTGGTTGTAATGTTGGCTTAGGGTAAGGGAGGGAATATTTAGGATGCATTTTAGTGACTACACCTCCCTAATGCACATGTTATTGCTTTGCCAACAAACATCATACTTAGATTTTCTTTTTCCCTAATACACATTTCATGAATATTTTCCCTTTTTGTTGCTCCAACTTCACCCTTTATTCTTTCTATTCTTTTTATATATATATATATATATATGTATGCCTTTGCAATAGCCACCCTCAACTCGAGGCTTTAAGGTTTGAGTAGGTATAAAATATTCTTGGTAGGACCAGGGCCAATGATTTAAGCATACTTCTGAAACAGCCACCCTCAACTTAATTGAGGTGCACATTGTCCACTAAGGACTAGGGCCAAAATAGAGTTTTTTTCTACAGTTTTATTTTCCACACATCATACATTTCCACCCTTTTCCACCCTTTTCCACTTCTACCAACTTTTTCAACCTTTATTCCCAACATAGTGCATTAAGGATTTCATTGGAATCAAATACTTTGGTATCAATAGAAAGGGTTTTGGCTTATTCATGTGTCTTAAAAAAATAATGATAAAGGTTCAATGGGGCTTTACAAGGGATCTTTACATTGTTACGCATACAGTTAGAGTCAAGATCAGGCTTTTTTCAAAGAAATGCCTCAATCATTTTCCCTAAGTCATACAAGTTACTCATTTAACACACATGGGGCAAGTTCTAGATATCAATCAAAGTAAGAACTAAACAATCACTCACCACACATGGCATCACGACACACATAAGGACACATCATACTAGCATGATCATACAACTTGCATTACGGTATTACTATTCAATTAAGCCCTCTTAGATTCATTCGGAGTCAAAACAACAACACATGCTTGTTTAAAGATTACCATTCTTTTGCATTTTCCAATTGTGACTACCCATAATGTCTGGCTAACTTTTTCGGACATAGTTTCAAAATACCAAGGTTGGTTTCTCAATTCTACTCCTCTACGTGACTAATTTTCCCTTAAGACGGTCGTCATCCATCCATCATCGGGAAATATCACTCCAAAGACGACTCTAAGACTCAATAAAACAATAAACTAGTCCTAGTCAGTTCAAAAGGACTATCCTCAGGAAAAGTACCGAAAACAAAAACTGAGGAACCCAAAATAAAATAACATAAAAAACAAAAATCGATAAAGCATCAAAACTTATATACAAAATAGAGTTATCTCCCACCCCACACTTAAAAATTATCATTGTCCTCAGTGCGCACAAATATAACAAGTACAGAGTTAAAGATACTCCCTCAGGCCTCTAGGTCTCGTCATCATCATGACCTCCATCGAACACCATCAAAGCATTGGCATCCTTATCAACAACATCCTTCTCCTCATCATCATCCATTTCTTCATCTGCGGTGGCCTCGGCATCATCTAGAGGCTCCTAAAATGCTGGATCAATCCTGCAAAGGTAAGATGAACTCTTCGTCAATGGGTAGCACTCCGCCAAAGTTTCCATCTCATCATATCTAACCGAGCGGCCCTCGATCCTCAATTACAACTCTGCCATACCGAACATGCGAGTCGTTACACTATCATCTCTTACCTGCCGCTCTTGAGCCGATAAGACAGGACCATGTGATGTGTCGAACACCTTGGTCCGAGTGACATCTACCATATCACATATCAAGTAAGGGGCCCTAGCAGCATTCATATCTAACTCCTCCTCCTCAATACCCTCGGCCCTTAAAAACCAGGTGAACAACCCCCCATAACAAAAACACAACCTCATGTTATTCCTAAACTTCATTATCTTTTGCCTTAACACTGCCCCAACATTATCAGTCATACCCTTCATCAGGATATAGACTAACACCACCCCATCCCTCGTCACATCTGAAGTGTGCTTTGCCGATAAAAATACACTACACACAATCTTAGTGTATATTTAATTCAATCTCATGATAGGCAAGATTATTCTTTATTTAGTATGACTCAAGATTATTCTTTACTTCAATCTCATAATGGGCAAATATTGATGACTTTGGCATATAAATATGCCTAAGATCAGGTTGTTTGCTTGGCTACCATTAAAAGTGTTTGTATGAGTAGCATGGGGTGACATGGTTTAGACATGGATGTAATTGGATTAAGAGTATTTCCATTATTAGAGACAGAAGATGCTATATTATGGTTGTCGGAGCTAACATATAACTCCATTAACACGTGGGATGAGCTGCAATATTCTTAGCCAAATACTTGCCAGTTTTAAAGAAGATGAAGCTGAAAGACAAAATTCATAAATTTGTGGCTACACTTGGAGAATCAGTTAGTGGTGCATGGGAGAGATTCACCGGTTACATGAAAAGTATTCCAAATAAGTGAATTGATGATGAGTCGCTAAAGGAGTACTTTTATTGAGGTTTAGATGATAACGGGAAGGTTGTGCTAGATACCATTTTTTGATAATCTTATAGAGCAAACACATTTAAGGGAACTGATGAGAAACTTGAAAGGATCTCCAAGAATAATAAGGCATGGATCACTCAAACGATGACTACTAGAAGGAGTACTTTTTAATACAAGCAACACTGAACCAGCCTAATGATGATATTCGCGAAGGGATGGAACAATTGAGAACAAAAGTTGGCTTAGTGTTGAAACATCTAAGTAGAGATGTTGAGAAAGTAAATACAGTTAACTATCAGCCTAGAGCACCACAGGTTGATGAGAATATTTATGAGGAGGATGTGAATCTTGTGAATGATGAAATAGGGGGTTTCCAGACCAAGGCCCAACCATCCAATTAGGATCATTAGTGCTAAGGTCAGGGAAATCAAGGTTGGAAATTTCGTAACTACAAAACCAAGCGTAAGGGTCTAACCAATACAGTCCGCAAGGAATAGGGCAGCAATACCAAAATCCTGGCCAAAGCGTAAATCTGAGTGCACCAAAAGGAGGGATGATTGATGAAGAGTTACTTCAAAAGCTAATGGCAGAAATCTGTACAAAGATAAATGCTAGGATAGATAAGCAAGATGAGAACATAAGAAACATCCAAATGTCCCAAATGAATTTTTAAAAAACAAGTTGCGCAAGTAGCTAATGCACTCAACTTGCGTACTCAAGGAGGTTTGCCTGGTGATACTGAACCGAATCCTAAGCAACTGAATGTGGTGAGTATTAGAAGTGTATTGCAACTAGAGGAACTAGCTCCAAAGAAGAGAGATATTGAGGTAGCACTAAAGAAAAGAAAGCAGAAGAGGTGGTAAAGAACTCCAATGTTGTGAATTTTGTTCCTCAAATGAGACCACACCCTCCGTTTCCACAAAAGCTCAGAAAGCAAAATGAAGACGAATGATTCGATAGGTTTCTCTCTATTTTTAAACAGGTTCACATTAACCTACCTTTGGTTGACATTTTGCAGGGAATTCCAAAGTATGCTAAGTACGTAAAGAAGATCATGGCTAACAATAGGAGGCTCATAAAGTATGAAATGGTAGCACTTACTGAGGAGTGCAACTCTAGAATTCATAATAGATTACCCAATAATTTAAAAGGTCCGGGTAGTTTTACTGTGAAAATTACAATTGGGCAAAGTATTCATGCTTGGGGGTTGTGTGATTTGGGGGCGAGCATTAATCTCATTCCTTCATCGTTATATCAGAAAATTGGGTTAGGTAGTCCAAAACCGACCACTGTCATGCTTCAACTCACTGATAGGTCCATTGCTAAGCTAGAGGGGGTAGTAGAGGATGTATTAGTACAAGTGGGTTCCTTGATCTTTCCAATGGATTTTGTGGTCTTTAACTTTTAGCCTGATCTTGAAGTTTCATTTATTCTGGGGTGTCTTTTCTTGGCTACGGGGTAGGCATTGATTGATGTAGCAGCTGGGCAGTTAAATATGAGGTCACATGATAAGATTGAAGTGTTTGATGTCTATCGCGCCTTGAAATTGCCTACTATCTATGAAGAGTTGTCTGCTATTACCATTGTAGATCTCACAGTAGAATCGCAACTCATGGCACCTGAGGATCCCTTAGAAAGAGTGTCAGTGGGACATGACGTAGATGAAGATAATGAAGCTCAAGAGATGGTAACTTTTTTGAATCTAGGAGTCATTGAGATATATAAACATAGAGTAGCGCAATTGGATCGTGAGTTAGGGCCTCCACCCAAACCATAAATTGAAGAAGCACCTAAGTTGGAATTGAAATCTCTGCCTGCTCACCTAAGGTATGCGTATTTGGGTACTAATGAAACTTTACCTATAGTACTTTCTACAGAATTGTCTGAAACACAGGTTGATGCGGCACTGAGAGTCTAAACCGGAGAAAGAAAGCTATTGGATGGCAGATGGCTGATATTCATGGGATTAGTCTGGCGTTATGTATGAACAAAGTCTATATGGAAGAGGATCACAAACCGAGTGCACAACATCAACATAGACTGAATCCTTTCATGAAAGAAGTGGTGAGAAAGGAAGTAATAAAGTGGTTAGATGCTGGAATTATGTACCCCATTTCTAATAGTAAGTGAGTAAGTCCTGTCAGTGTGTTCCAAAGAAGGGAGGTATGACAGTGGTGAAGAACGAGAAAAATGAATTGATTCCCACTAGAACACTAGATGGAAATTTGCATGGACTATCGGAAACTAAATGAGGCCACACAAAAAGATCACTACTCGGTTCCCTTTATTGATCAGATGCTTGACTGACTAGCAGGGCAGGAGTACTATTGTTTCTTAGAAAGGTGAAAGATGGCCATTTTTCATGATATAGTGGAGGACTTTGTAGAGGTGTTCATGGATGATTTCTCTGTCGTTGGGAAGTCTTTGGAGATATGTCTCCGGAATCTTGATAAAGTACTTGCTAGATGTGAAGACACCAATTTAATACTAAATTGGGAAAAATGCCACTTCTTGGTTTAAGAGGGTATAGTATTGGGTCATAAGGTGTCAAAATCGGGATTAGAGGTAGATAAAGCCAAGGTCAAAATTATTGAAAATTTCCCCCTCCTATCTCTGTAAAAGGGGTGCAAAGTTTCCATGGACACGCAAGTTTTTATCGAAGATTCATCAAGGAATTTTTTAAGATTACTAGACCTATGTGCAGTCTTTTGGAGAAGGAGGTAAAATTTGAAATTTGATGAGATGTGTTTGAAAGCGTTTGAGATGTTGAAGAGGAACTTAATTGAAGCTCCCATCTTAATTGCTCCTAATTAGGAATTACCATTCGAACTCATGTGTGATGCAAGCGACGTAGCAGTGGGTGCAATATTAGGACAAAGAAAAGATAAAGTGTTCCATTCAATCTATTATGCAAGCAAGACCTTGGATTCTGCACAAGCTAATTACATAGTGACTAAGAAAGAGATGCTAGCTTTAGTGTTTGCCTTCGACAGGTTCAGATCGTATGTGGTAGGTACCAAGGTGATTGTTTATACTGACCATGTAGCTATTAGGTACTTATTCAACAAGAAGGATGCTAAACCAAGGTTGATTCGGTGGATATTACTTCTCCAAGAATTTGACCTTGAGATCAAAGTTAGAAAGGGTACTGAGAATCAAATAGCTTATCATTTGTCTAGGTTGGAAGATTTTTCCTATGTACATGAAGGGGAACAAATTTGGGAAGAGTTTCCGGACGAACAGTTGATGGCATTAGATATCTCTCAAGTACCTTGGTATGCGGACATAGTGAATCTGATAGTAAGTGGAGAGTACCCTCCTAATGCAACCACCCAACAAAAGAAAAAGCTAACTCATGAAGCTAAGTTTTATATCTGGGATGAACCATTCTTATTCTAGCAAGGAGTGGATCGAGTGGTGAGAAGTTGCATCCTAGAGTATAAGGTAAAGAAAGTGCTCGAAAGTTATCATGCTAGCCAATATGGAGGACACCATGGAGGAGAGCGCAAGGCGCATAAGGTACTACAATCTGGTTTCTTTTGGCCCTCTTTATTTAAAGATTTCATTGCTTATCTGAAGGGATGTGATAAATGCCAAAGTTTGGGTATTATATCAAGAAGACATGAGATGCCACTAAGTAACATTCTTAAGGTGGAAATTTTTTATGTGTGGGGTATTGACTTCATGGGTCCCTTCCCGCCATTTAGTGGAAACCAATATATTCTAGTAGTTGTTGATTATGTGTCCAAATGGGTTGAGGCTGTAGCTTTTCTCTCAAATGATTCAAGAGTCATGATTAAATTCATCAAGAAGCATATTTCACTCGTTTTGGCACTCCAATGGAAATAATAAGTGATGGTTCATTAACCATCTAGTGAAAAAACTTCTTGCTAAGTATGGGATTCATCATAAGGTTGCTACAGCTTACCATCCTCAAACAAATGGGCAAGTGGAAGTATCGAGCAGAGAGGTGAAGCAAATCTTACAGAAAACGGTGAATGCACAAAGAAAGGATTGGTCTGAGAAGATCGATGATGCATTTTGGGCGTATAGAACTTCATATAAGACAACCATAGGGACTTCTCCCTAACACATAGTGTTCGGAAAAACATGTCATCTTCGACAGAATTAGAATACCAAGCATATTGGGCGATAAAGAAATTAGATCTCGATCCTCAACTGGCTGGTAGGAAGAGAGTGGATCAACTACATGAACTTGAGGAGTTTAGGCTCCATGCATATGAGGATGCAAAGGTGTACAAAGAAAAAATGAAAAGGTGGCATGGCAAGCACATAGTTCCTCGCACTTTCACTCTGGAATAAAAGTACTACTTTTTAACTCTAGATTGAGGTTATTCCCCACAAAACTAAGGTCTAAATGGAGTGGTCCCATCGAAGTAGTAAGGATGACACAACATGGTGTCGTTGAACTTAAAGGAGAAAATGGCCCAACGTTCTTGGTGAACGGGCAAAGAGTTAAGCACTACGTTGGTGAAGATTCAAATCGTGATCGGGAGGCTCTTGAGCTGAATGATGAATGATCCAAGCTGAGTCGAGCCGCGATGTTAAACCAAGTTCTACACAAGAGGCAACCCATGAACAATATGTAATAGATAGGTAGCTTGTTTTAAGTTTTAACTTTTTGATTTAGCGTAGTTTCAATTCCTAGGATCAAGTTAGGTTCATTCTTTTTTTAGATCGATAGGATTTCCATTATTTGTAACTTAGTTTGTAATAGTGAAAAAAAAAATTGGTAGGTTGGCGTACTGATTGGTGCGCTGTGCCAAGAGGTAAACCATAGAGCACAGTCCTTCGCGTACTGGCAGGCGCGCCGTGCCAGAGCCCTACCGACAGACAAGTCTCCATGGCGCAACAAGGGCACATTGCGCCAGTAACGCAACTAGGTCGGCCCAATCCGGGCAAAACCTGACCCAAACCCATTTTTTCACCCCTATTAAATTCCCAAAACTAAATTCATCCACTATTTCCTAATCCCTAACTGACCCAACCCCTCAATATTTTCTCCAAATTCTTCTTATTCTTCTTCTCTAAACCTCTTCTTCTTCTCCCAACTTTAAATCTTTCAACCCTTCTTCTTCCCTCATTCCACTATAAATACCCAAATTCCACCATTCTATTTCACCTACCACTCTCCCCTTTTCCAAATTTTTATTTCAAATTTCTTTCCTCTCTCTCTCTCATTCCAGCTGACCCCTCTCTTTTTTTTCAAATTTTATTTTTTTCTTTTTCTCACTTTGTCTTCTTCTAAATTGATACTAAGGGCACCAAAAAGCAAGAATGTGGAAAGAGGAGCGGGCTCAAAACGTAATCAGAAAGGAGAGGTTATCGGGTCTTCAAGTAGCCGAGTTCTGTTCCAAAAATTTGGCAAGAAAGTTGTGGAGTGGTATGGGCATGAATGGTTTGAGAGACAAAAGACACCAAATACCTTGCGGATGAGTTTGTGAATGAGGTAAGGTTACAATCTCAATTTCCAGTAAAGTATAACACTATGAATGCTCTTAGGCTGCGATTTATGTTTAAGGATCAGGGTGATTGCAATTTGACTTTAGTTAGGGAATTTTATGCCAATTGGAATATGGACACTAGATTCAATAAAATTATTCCAATTCAGGGAAAGGATATACGATTTACTTCTAAGGCGTTAAATTTGTGTTTGGGAACTCCCAACTGTGATGCTGATAATTACAATAGGCTTAAGGAACTATCTGTCATACGTTGTGTGGGGTAGATTCCACTGCTAGGTGGGACATGAGTAAGGACACCGATAGACATTCCATTATCCACTATGAAAATTTTAACCAAGCCGCGAGAGTTTGGCTTAAGATTGTGTGTAGTGTATTTTTACCGACAAAGCACACTTCAAATGTGATGAGGGATAGGGTGGTGTTAGTCTATATGCTGATGAAGAGTATGCCCATTAATGTTGGGGCAATGTTAAGGCAAAACATGATGAAGTTTAGGAATAACATGAAGTGGCAATTTTACTATGGGCGGTTGATCACCCAGTTTCTGAGGGCTGAGGGTATTGAAGAGGAGGAGCTAGATATGAATATTGCTAATGCCCCTAACCTGATATGTAATATGGTAAATGTCACTCAAACCAAGGCGCTCGACACGTCACATAGTCCTGTCTTATCGGCTCAGGAGCACCAGCCAAGAGGTGATAGAGTAATGGCTCGCATGTTCAATATGACAGTTGAAACTAAGGATCAGGGGCCCCATGGTCACGGATGATGAGATGGAAACTTTGGCGGAGCGCTACCCCTTGATAGAGAGTGCAGCCTACCTTTGCAGGATTGGTTCGGCATTTCAGGAGCCTCTAAATGATGACAAGGCCACCATGGATAAAGAAATGGATGATGATGAGGAGGAGGATATTGTTGATGAGGATGCCAATGCTTTGGTGGTGTTCGATGGAGGTCGTGATGATGACAACGAGGTCTAGAGGCCTAAGGGAGTATCTCTAACTCTATACTTTGTTTTATTTGTGCGCACTGAGGACAGTGCTAATTTTAAAATGTGGTGTGAGAGATAACTCTATTTTGTATATAAGTTTTGATGTTTTATCGAGTCTTGTTTATTATGTTATTTTTATTCTGGGTTCCTTTGCTTTTTTATTTTTACTTTTCCTAGGGATAGTCCGTTTGAACTTATTAGGACTAGTTTATTATTTTATTGAGTCTTAGAGTCATCTTAGGAGTGACATTTCCCGATGATGGATTGATGACAATCATCTTAAGGGAAAATTAGTCATGTAAAGGAGTAGAATTGAGAAACCAACCTTGGTATTTTAAAACTATGTCCGAAAAAGTTAGTTAGACGCCATGTGTAGTCATAATTGGAAAATGCAAAAGAATGGTAACCTTGAAACAAGCATGTGTTCGTTGTTTTCACTCTGAATGAATCTAAGTTGGATTAATCGAGTAGTAATACCGTAATTCAAGTTGTATGACCATGATAGTATGATGTGTCTTTATGTGTGTCGTGATGCCATGTGTAGCGAGTGATTGTTTAGTTCTTGCTTTGATTGATATCTAGATTTTGCCCCATGTGTGTTAAATGAGTAGCTTGTATGAATTAGGGAAAATAATTGAGGCATTTCTTTGGGAAAAGCCAATTCTTGACTCTAATTGTATGAGTACCAACGAAAAGATCCCTTGTAAAGCCCCGTTGAGGCTTTAACTTTATTTTTTTAAGCCACATGAATAAGCTAGAACCCTTTCTATTGATACCAAAGTATTTGATCCCAATAGAATCCTTAATGCACTATGTTGAGAATAAAGGTTGAAAAAGTTGGTAGAAGTGGGAAAAGGGTGGAAATGCTATGATGTGTGGAAAATAAAAGTGTAGAAAAAAACTGTGTTTTGGCCCTGGTCCTTAGTGGACAATGTCCACCTCAACTAAGTTGTGGGTGGCTATTTCAGAAGTATGCTTAAATCATTGGCCTTGGTCCTACCAAGGATATTGTGTACCTCACTCGAACCTTAAGGCCTCAAGTTGAGGATGGCTAGTGCAAAGGCATATATAAAAAAAAATAATAGAAAGAATAAAGGGCAAAGCTGGAGCAACAAAAAGGGAAAATATTCATGAAGTGTGTACTGGGGAAAAAGAAAAGCTAAGTATGGTGTTTGTTGCCAAAGCAATGGCATGTGCATTAGGGAGGTGTAGTCACTAAAATGCATCCTAAATATTCCCTCCCTTACCCTATGCCGACATCACAACTAAATAGAAGTCCTCTTGATTCCTTGAGAAATATGATGTGAAAGTGAAAATACACTATGGGCAAGCTTATGGAATGTTAAGAGAAGTAAAAATTTCATTTTTGAGGGTGAGTACAGTGCTTGAAAAATAGTCCTTGTTTATAATATGATTGCTTGAATGAAAGGCTATACTAAACACAAATGAGTGAGGCTCATTCATGGCACATGTTTGGATTGTCTAATTGGTATGTTTGTATGAGTTTGAATTTGCCCGAAAAAAATAATAAGGAGTCATTCTTTGAGCATGTGTGTTGTAACTTGGTGTATCATAATGATATAGTAAAATTGTTGAAAAATTGCACCAAACGCAAACTACAAAATCTTGATTAAATGTATTTGGTTTATTTTTAAGGTGGGTTGATAAGTGTTATGAAAAAGAGTTGATAGTCTAAAGATTGTTTGAGGACAAACAAAGGTTTAAGTGTGGGGTTGTGATCTTAGGCATATTTATATGCCAAAGTCATCGATATTTGCCTATTATGAGGTTGAATTAAAGAATAATATTTAGTCTATTAGCGTGATTTTGTGTAACTTGTGATGATCGTGCAATAAAACACATGATTAGTTATTTCAGGAACTTTCAAGGAAATGGGAGTTGATCCAAAGAAAAAAGAAGGAAAGAAGTGTAAAAATAAGCTAAGGATGGAAGAACCAGGGCAAGACGTACTGGCTGGCACAGAGTACCAAGGGCCTCATTCAGAGCAACCTGCCTGGTGCACTGCCTGGCGTGGTGCGTCACAGGTGAAACAACAGAATACTTGGCCTGGCGCGGTGCCCCAGTGTAGTTTCGACTTTTCCAGCAAAAATTGATTAAAAAAATGAATCCTTGTTGAATTAGATTAAGACTCTAGTTTTCCTAACTTATATAAATATACCCCTAGGGCTATTTTGTAAGGGGTTCGACATTATTTTGGCTGTGCAAGAGCAAGTTCAGTGTTTGTAATAGGTTTTAGTTTCTATCTCTTCTTGTTTCGAGAAATCACATGAATAATTATATTTTGCATTTTTCGAATATTATGAGTGGCTAAACACCCTAGTTTTGGGGTTGTAGCTACGGATTGATTGTTGAATATTAAAGGTTTTTGAATTAATTCTTGGTTATTGTTTAAGTTACTTTTATATTCTTGTTTAGAATTTCTTGACTGGCCATCTAGAGATAAATATATTGTCTATTCTTAAAATCGAAAGAGGAGAGGGTAGATAGACGAGAGAATATAGAAAGCTCGATCTTCCATTGAGTTGATGTGTGTTCAGGAGTGACGCCCGGACGAACAACGTGGTTGGTTACGAAACAGGATGAAATATAAATGCTTGCCATTTAGGCCTATTATCCCCGCTCAACAATGTAGTTTGACAGTTAACTGGAGTAGGTGACTAGAGTTTGAGAGACCCGACTCATATAATTAACCCTGTAAATCAATAACTTGATAACCGAAATTAGTTGACTGTCTAAAATACGATACATGAAATCTATTGCATGCTGCAGCCTTGGAATTGTCTTTTACTTGCTTGAAATAGCAATTTGAAGATGTTCGCACTAGTTACTTTTAGTTATTGCATAATTTGTAGTAGTAGCTAATAATCATCAAACTCTTTAAAAGGTTACCTTTGTTTAATTGTGGAAATAAGGACTAAATATAAGTCAATCATAAGTTCCTTGGGAACGAAAACTCGTTTCTAAAAGAAACTATATTACTAGAGCGACCACGTATACTTGCGTGTATATTGGGGAGCAACACAACGCTCTAGCTGTGAGCATTTGTATTAGGTTGCTTGCAGCCATGAATGTATGTTCGACAGGCATTGGAGGTTCGATCCCATATTATTATGATCCACCATACCGTTAAGACGCATATCGGGTGCTGGTCGATTTTGCACTCTTACTGCTCCTTGAGGTTGGAATCCACCATTGTCTTCATGACCATCTTTGATAGGATCTTCATTGATTCCTTTGTTTTGACCTCTTCCAGCCATTCTTCACAGATTCTTTCTTAGTTCGGGATCATAGGGAGTCAGGAGATTGCCCTGACTCCGCGTACTTGGTATACACTACAAATAAGACTTGTAGAAAACAAAAACAAAACAATAAGTAAAATCAGGAAATAATTGACTAAAGAAAAATAACGAAATTAGCCTAATCTTAAACCCTTATTCCCTGACAGCGGTGCAAAAATTTGATACTCCCAAATTACACCTCCCTAAATAAGTATAAGCGATCATTGTCAAATAAAGAATCTAATTGGGGTTAGGATCATCCTCACGAGTAATATGGTCTAGACTTAGGCTAATTTATGGTTAATTGTACTTTTAGTCAGATTACTTTCATATAAATGGGGGATTTGTAAACAAACTAATTGTTGATTGATTTATAGTAATAAGTAACAAGTAAGCCAAATTCACAATTTGTAATATCAATATGAGATGAAACTAGTGCATATGTGTTCCCCACAAGTTCTCAATGTAGTAATCCTAACTATAATAACTCCTTCCTAGTGTTTAACATACAAAGTCAGTAAGCTAGGTATTTCTTAAGTGAATGGTCGTGCAAGTAAGGAATTTCACCATGCAACTTGGTCGGTCTACATGTGTGTGCTTTACTAACCCTTACTCTTGACCCCAGATTAGCCTTCACATATTTGAGTTAGGCTATTGGATACCAGATTATCACATTAAATCTTGATTGTTTAACCTCTTTCTCATTCATTACTTCCTTGGTTGGGCAAGTAGGAATGAGGCGAGTTCTAACGTTAAACACCGTTAAAAGCATTCATAACAAAGATATTAACAATACATGCATAAACACTATTCCAGAATTACTTAATTATTAGTTTTACGTTGTTGATTACTCATGGTTCCCACAAACTAGTTGTGGATTTATTTATTCATGATTTAGGATTCACAATTCATATTAGGATTAATAGTATAAATCATGAACTTACAATGAAAATAGATGAAATCCAGAATCTTGAATTGAAGAACAAACATAAATTTCATAAACCGAACTTTAAGAGTTTAATGCTAAAAATGTTTGCAGAATTATTCTTACAGCCAAAACAAAGTATCACCAAAGGTCTCACACCACAAAACGAAATTTACCACTAATATTTATAGAAAATAATTTCTAAACCAAGTAGGAAAAGCAAGCCTAAGGAAATTTGGTTTTGGACAGTGTCACCAGCAGATGGCCACCTACGGCTCGTCATAAGAATGGCGGCTTGTAGGTCCCACTGTCATTCAACACTTAGTCAAAATTCCTACGGGTTTCATTGACGGGCCTGACTTACGTTCCATAAATCCACCGATGGCCCTACCTGTTCAATCGTCTTTCATGGACTGGGACTCGTCTTCTCTGAAGCTATTGATGACTCATCATCTACAGCTCGTAGTAGGACCTACGGCCCATCAGTCGCCTTCATCGTTCAACACTTAGTCCATTTCCTAGAGACATCACCCATGCCTTCCACCTACTTCTTGTTGAAGGAAAGATGGCTCGTAGGTGGACTCGTATGTTACCAAAATCCTGTTGTTTTCAACACTTTGATGACCAACTTCTCCAAAATCTATTTCCTACAAAATCATATCAAAATACCATCACATCTAATAAAAAAATTCCTAAGACTAACGCAAAACTCTAAATTTAATGTATAAAAAATACCATAAATTCACGATACATCAATAAGTTAGAATTAATCTATTCTGATTTATGCGATAAATGATAATTCATGCAAGAGGTGAATTTGAGTATTATGAGATTCATAGAAGGTTACTCATGATATGAATATATATTTTTGATGTTTTGTAAGTATGAATGTCTTTATAAACTCAATATATTTAAGATGAATGAAAATAGCATCTTGAAAAATATATAAAGTTACTGCAATCTGATTGTAGTGACGTATACCTTTCTGCAGATCAGATGAGTCATTTATCTAATAGAGTTATTGCATTTCAATTGTCTACACCAGACGCTCTAATATAGATTGGTGTAAAAGAGAAAAGAAATAGACTCTTATGAAGATGATAAGGTTAATGATTTACTTATTCGTAGTTGTTTTAATTTATTTTGGGATATATTCTAAGAACTATATATCACATTCTGAATTTAACTCCTTTCAAATCAGTACCTTGTACAACTATAGAACTAGTTGGATTTGATGTAATTCATATCTGTGACATGTTCAAATATAGGATTGTCTAGCACATGTGCTGCGAGGGAGAATAAGCAAATTAGAATTTCAAAGGGAACATGTGTATGTTAGTTGGATATCCTAAAGAATGAAAGAAGGTTTATTTTACTGTCCTAAAGAAAGTAAGGCAATTGTTGACACAACTGTAAGATTTCTAGAAAAGGATCATTTAGTAAATCATGCTTCCAGAAGTAAACTAGTTTTACAGGAACTAAACAAAGAAATAACAAATGAGTCAGTTATAAATTTAGAAGCTCAAGAACATCTAACCGATGTGTCAAAATTGACATTCCATTGCATTTAAGTAGTTGGAGAAACGTTACTAGACATAAGAAAATCTACTACGTCAAGTAGAAGGAGTGATGTTGAGAAAATTAAAGAACACTACATGAAAAGATTTTTAATATTTCAATATTGAAAGGTTTTGAAGAAAATATTAAGACTCAAGAACATGTAAGCGTGATTATAGTAGTAGTACTTAGTCGTAGTGAGAGAATCATAACAAAGATTGATTTTTTTTGTATGCTTGAGAGAACTTTCATGATAGAATTCCTTAAGAGAAGTACACTCTTGAAGGGTTTCATGATAAGCTCCCTCAAGATATAGATCAAAATCGATTTTTTACGACGAAGCAATACTAGCCAAAGTACATGAGAAAATAACTTGGTAAAAATTATTTCGATAAGAATTAAAGAAATATTTGTGAACGTTGTAAATGCATAGTTAAGAGTCTAAGTGGGAGATTGTTAAGGTATATACTATTAATAATGTGTTTATAAATAATGCTCTAACTATTTTCTAGATTAAATATCTAAGTGGGAGATTGTTAGCGTATATACTATTAACCATGCATTTAGATATAGTTCATTATAACAATTGTGCTGGTTAAAAGTCTAAGTGGGAGATTGTTGGAATATATACTATTAACCATATGTTTAGATATAATATTTATTATAGAATAATTATTCATTCAGTTTCAATAGATCACATATTGGTTTATGGTATATGTTTACTTATATAGTAGATGATTTATAGTGTATATAGTTTTAGCTTATACACTGAGGATTAAATCATCGGTTCTTATAAGTATAAAGTTTTTTGTTCACAATCGAAGATGGAAATTGGACATGTCATTGGTACGATTGTAGCACAAGATTATATATAATTCGTCTTGATTATGGGAACGGTATAGTTCCAACTTCTTGTGCTAGTGCATTGTGTATGTATTGAACGGGACCAAGTAGAGATAGTTGTTTTAGACTGACTGACAAAAGTATATTGTCTAAACTATTAAATGTACTTATATTCTTAATCTTGATATAACTATTATGATTTGTATATGTTGATTATCGTTTTGATTTATTAAAAGGTAAGATTCTGAGATGAGTCAATATGCCAGGTAGATTGGATAATAATAATAATAATATATATTGGTTGAATAATAAGTTAGTTAATGCAATTGATATCTCGATATAGAGATTGATGATTGTCATTTTGAGAAGCTTATAAGTTTCCATTGTGTCAAATTTTACAAGTGGATTTTTGAATCCGACACATGAAATAAGTTAAGCAGTGATACGAAGGAAATTAATCATTAAATTAAATTAGTTAATAATTTAATTTATTGACTAGTATATGTAATCTTAGCATGGGGAATCACATGAGTGTTTAACGGTGAATTTCGAAATATATATCGAGGAGTGCAATTATAAATTTCTATTGGAATAATTTGTAATTTATTACTGTAAGAATAATTCAAATTAATTATTTAGAATAATTATTCCATAATAGGAAGCCTCAATAATTAATTTTGTGATCTCTACAGTGCTCATATTTAACTAGAACGCAGAATCCTATTTTCTAGAAAAGGGAAAAAACCAAGCGTTATTTCTTGTTTAAGAAAATGGGGGGGGGGGGGGACTTTTTTCTTCTCCTTTTTGGAGTGGGAAGAAATATCTATAAGTCGGATTTGTTCTAACCTAGAAAAAGAACAAGTTTTTTATATGATACTTGCCCACCAAAGTATTGAGAAAGTTCGGATGTGAAATTCATATCATTGTAGAAGAGTGCAAAGTTGATGTCTATCTTGTGGATTCACTTGAAGGGTTGTCTAACTTATGGATTCGCTCAAAGGTATCTGCTCATGCTTCAAGAGGTAATTCTTGAATTAAGTTTCAGAAATTTTATGTGTTCTAGCATGATTATATGTGTTCTAGCATAAATGTATTGATTATCTATATTCATATAAGCAGTATGATTTCTGTATGCTTTCGCTATGCATATAGTATTCTAACATATATATATATATATATATATATATATATACAGAGGCGGAGCCAGGATTTTAGGCCTATGGGTTCTAAATTTTATAAAGGACAACGATATTTAAAATTACAAAACACAAATTTTGTTAATGAGATGTTAATCGTGTTTGAAAATATTACCTTAGATATTGTTATTGTAAAAACTTGATTTAATAATATAAAGATTTGAGTAATTTATTTTAAAGTTCTAAAATATTATTTTAAAAAAATGAATAATTTTTTAAATATAAATTTTGAACTTTATTACTATAATCTTCCATATTATTCTAAGTGAGATTAAAATTATTAGATTCACTATTAATATTTTGGCACCTAAAACATATATTTATTAAAAAAAAATAGTAAATGACAAGTTCTCTATTATAAGATCTGGAAATGAAAGACATATATATATATATATATATATATATATATATATATATATATATATATATATAGTTCGTTACCTATCGTAGTTTCAAGATAAGTTTTTTTCTTGGGTATTTGGCTGCAATCGTCCAATATTGCATCATGATCCCACAGTTTTAGATGGGTTATAGAGGTTTCTAGGTTAGTAGTAAAGGGCAAACTAGTCCAAACATAATATCTTATTTAAAAGAACCGTTACAACAACAACAAATTGAATAAGAAAGGTAATTATAATATCATAAATCGGAATATTAGTCTTATTATATCATACATGAGGAGATATCGCTCAAATTGTCCTTTTTTAACTTGTGAATTAGATCAATACTAGGGTTTAAGATGGATTTTATAATAATATATTGTTATTCAAGAGATTTGACTAAGCATGTTATAACAAATCCGATGATGTAGCATTAATTAAAATTATATTCATCATATTATTATAATATTTTATTAACTGCTTGATTATTTAAAGAGAAATCTCAGCAAAGTTAGTGATGCTTGTGATGTTGATAGTTATATGTCAATTTGTCGGTAAGACAATCAAAGTAGCATAAATAAGTGTCCACGTCACTTTCCAATTTCTTTTTGGGCAATAGTGAAACAAACACATATCCTTAAGAGCTGTGGTTTTTCCAATTTTAATTTAAGAGGTAAAGAGAATCGTAGATTTGAAGTAACACTAAACATAAATAATTGATAAAGACCTCTTGTTTTATGTTTTCCCTAGACCTTACGTTCAATTATTCACCATTTGAAAAATGAGTCAAATTCGTTTTCACTCCTAAAGTTTGCTTTTTAAATTCAAACTTCCCCTCAATTTTAAATAATAATCAAACTCTCCTCATTATCCTAATTAAATCTTTAAAATTCCTAGAACCTGTTCTGACGTTGTCTGCCACCAATGCTAGATGAGGTACCCTGCTGAGTCAGGCAACCTGCTGGAGCACTAGGTTGAGTCTATTGAAGAACATCTCTACCCTTGCCTATAGCTGATGGGCACTCCCTTAATTTGTGACCAGTCTTATCACATCCAAAATATCCACCAATAGAGGTGATACACTCTCCGAGAGGGCTCTTACCACACTTCTAACATGCGGGAAAAGAACGTCTTCTAGAAACATTGTCCTATGATTTAGAGCCTGGCACCATATCCTTGTTAAACTTAGGCACTGGAGCACTAGCATAAGATGGGGTCGGGCCTAAATATTTTTGATTGAACTGAGAACGACTACCGCCTCGTGATCTTTGATGAGGGTAGTCCATACTATTTGTCTGAGTCTTGCTATCCCTAGCATTCTCCTCAAGCTTTTCCTCCTCAATCTTTTGGGCATGTGTCATCAAACGGGAGATGTCCATCTCCTTTATCAACATAGCAGTTCTGTATTTCCTTACTACCATCTCAGAAACACCTAAGACAAACTTACTTAAATAGGTCCTAGAGTCGGTCATCATAGTAGGAACATACTTACAGAGCTAAGTAAGCTTCAAGGAATATTCTTTCACCGTCATGTTTTCCTGTCTCAAATTTATGAATTCTTAGACTTTAGCATCTCTCATCTCTAGAGGAAAGAACCTGTCTAGAAAGGCACCCTTGAACTTGTCTCAATTTAGTGGACCTGCATCACCAACCTTTCCTCCTTTCATTTCTTGAACCAAATCTAAGAGACTCCCTTTAACTGATAAGTAGAAAACTATACATTCTCGACCGGAGTGGCGTCAATAATCTCAATGATCTTCTGCATAATTTGAATGAACTCTTATGGATCCTCGTCTACCATAGAATCATGGAACTATGTAGGGTTCATCCAAGTGAAATCTCATACTCTAGTTCAGGTCATATTCACACTGGGTTGATTGGGGCCACAACTTGTCGGTTGGTCTAGGTAGTCATAGCTTTGGATAGCCTTTAAAAAGAAGTCCTAAACTCGGCATGAGTGACCTATTCAATCAAAGGGTCAACTAAAGGCGGAGGTGATTGTTGCTCATCGTTCTGATTCCTTCCGACGTAAGCTCTTCTTGGAGGAATGATGTTAGGAATGATGTTGAAAATGTGTAGATCACGAGTTAGAAGGAGTCTTTATAGAGTTGAGCTTCATCGCACAACCAAGAATATGAAAGAATTGAATTATATCCTAAAACGCTTCATAGCCTCTTATTTAAAAATATGGCGCTCTTCACACCCATGAACAAGACTCTACTTAATGTGGCTTTAAACACCCGAAGACACTTGAACCTAACAATATGCTACCAAGTTTGTCACACCCGAAGACTATCCCCTAGACGCGACACGATGCTTAGAGCCACAAGTTATTCCAAGCTAACCTCATTGCATGACATAACACTAAGATTCGAAAAATAAACAGAAAACTGAAATACTCATGCAGAAACTAAAACTGAAATAGTTGGATAGAGCCCATAATACTAAGATTAGACAAAATCTAGAAGACAACATAATATGGAAGAATCTAACTGACTTTTTAAAGCCTCTACTAACATGAGTTGCTAGGACTAACCCCTAGCTAACTCTAACATGTCTGAAATTGAAAAGTAAATATTGAAAGAAAGATAAGGCTTGTCCTCGAGGAGATGAGGACTCACCAGTGTTGTTGCTAGATGATCAGAGTTGGCACTATCCACGGGCAAGAGGATGAGCATTGAAACCTAATTATTAAACAGTATAGGTAGAATGTATGCGATTAGTACTTGAAATATATTGAATATGAGGAAATGCATAATTAATGTGATATATGAACATACTAAATATGTAAAACATGTTGATGCAATACCAAGTAAAAATAACATGAACGTTGAATTTTACTGATCTAAATACTTATATACAAGGTCATGCAATATCTAGAAAATCTAACTGTGAGAGATACTAAAACTGACAAAAACCATGAGAGCTACTACAAATGATTTCTGAATTACTTTAATATTTGACCCAAGAAATTCTAATTTCATCCTCACCTGCATGACACACATCTCCACGTTATCCACATTATATTATTCTAACTGTTAGCCACACCATGATTGTAGATGGAGTCATGTTGTCTCCATAAAATCTATATTGTACAAACATGTCACTAACCAAGTCTATACCTAAAAGTAAACCATAGTCTATCTCGACGCTAGACTGCTGCCCTTGCATCCATGCAACTTCGTCTTTGCCCGTGAATCGAATTTCTACCATATAATCTGAAAGCAAATGCGGAGTTATTCTCCATGGCAACCATATTATTATGGAATTATCTCACATAGTTCCTTCTAATCTGATTTTTCTTATGAATTTTTTTCAACGATTGTGTACTAATATTATGCAACACTATCAAACTCCTAACTTCAGATCACTTCTCTATGATGTTTGATTTTGATTAAAGTAGTACTATCGGCTTAAGGGGACACATTGTAAAGGACTTTGCATAATGAATGGTATCACTATGTTAGCATAATTTGGTATGGTTGTTTGTGTTGCTTGTGGTTGTTAACATTGGTGGAACAATCTCTATTGGAGGATTTTTTACCAAAGGTGATGGGCATCTTCGATCGGCGATAGTTAGATTTAAGGAAAATCTAGAATTTCTCTAGGGAGTGATTTTTTGTTATTAAAAGCACCTTTTTTGTGTAGGAATGAGAAAATTATGAAGGTATGTAACTGATTACAATGACAATGGAGTCATTGATAATTTAGGGATAGGCATTCGGTTCGATTTTATTAAATGTTGATTTCGATTTCAATTTTTAAAAAGAATGCACCGAATACTAAATCGAACTAATTCAATTCGGTATAGTTTTTAACTTTCGATTTGGTTTGGTTTGGTTCAGTGTTTCTAAAATGATTTTTCGGTGCGAATAAAAAATAAAATAAGGACAAAATCAAAGAATAAGACACTTAAAAATTTTAAATTATGTTAAGTGATGATGTGACTCACCATGAAATAGTTATTGTGCTTAAAAGATCATATTTGTCTTTGTTAAGAATATGTTGCCTCCAACTAGTGCTAGAGGAAAACAAGGATGAAGACAAGTTCCTTTACATGATATACATTAATAAAAATACTTTTGGATTCCTCTTGGGAATTGTGGACACACAAATTTTATTGGATTTAATTCATACAAAATTTGGATTAAATCCATGTTTATTTGGGTTGAATAATAAATTTGGGTTTTACAAATAAATAAGTCCATTTTTATTAAATTCAAGTCCAATGTCTGTTTCACCTTGAAGCCTAAGTACATGTCACATGTCACGATGATTAGGCATCCAAGACCAACAATATGACGCCACATGTCCAAATAATGTGGTAGTCCAGTCAAATTCAAGAACTAGTCGCTATCCACCAAGTGTCAAAAAGATATCCTTTGGCCAATCATAAACAACCCTATCCACCCCTTACAACTATAAGTAGGGGAGAGACATGGCATTCTAAGTGAAGGCTAAGAAAACTCTTTAACAAGCATTCTGCAAGGATTGGAGAAAGTTACAACATCAACTACATAGTTCTTCGAAAGAGTGGTCAATAGAGTTCTTCCAAGAGATCGACTTGAATCGACAAAGTGCTTCCTGATGTTTCCGAAGACTAATCACATCTCAAGGAGGTCTACATCATCCTATATTCAAGAAATACGCCACAAAAATCCCTCGAATCACGGAGAAGTTTAAAAGAGAAGAATCAAGAGAACAACAAAATTGTACACACAGATTCATCAATAAAAATCACATTTTTCTTTTATTTATTTTGGTTGTAGCTAATTTTCAGCGCTACAGAAATTTGTTGCGAACAAATTTAGCACACCCTGTGGTATCAATTCTGATCTTTATCTCTTCATCCTACAAATAAAAAAACAACAAGTTCAACTTTGCAATGATTTTTAAGAAGATCAATGATGTTTCATGCAAGGATTCTACTATTGCCACATTTATTGATTTTAGTGATGTTGGTCTAGTCACTCAACACGAGTTCAAGACTAGTAGTTTGGATGGATCTAAATACTTTACCTCTTTGGAGATGGCAAGAAAGAGAAATTCTCAAATGAAACTCATATCTGCAATCTTTGGAGACAACATTTCATCCACATTGTTTGATGAACTTTCTCACTTTGGCTTCAACTTTGGCGAATCTGCTAAGTTGACAAATTCTTCACAAAGGTCAACACCTTGATGATTGACACAATTGACTTGGACGAGAAATTTGCAATGATGGAGCAAGCAATTGAAATCTTGAAGAAGTCTATTGATGACAAAAATCTCCAAATCTCCCAATTTATGAAGAAAGTTAGATCTCTCCAACTCTGAAAAGTCACGTCATAATCTAACAATGCAAGAAAAATTTGATGTTCCCACGAATGTCAAATGAGTCTCAATGCGCAAAAATATTTGCTTTAGTGGCCACTCTAACAGTTCAATAACTACAAGATATAATCAAAAACACCATTAAAGCTCAATATGGTGGCCCACCACAAAATTTCTTAGGATATTCAAAGTTGTATTCTAAGCAAATAGAAGGTTTACTGATGCCAATTGTATATCAACCATCAAAACTGCAACAATTTGATGGGAGGGGAATTCTAAGGCACTATATTTCCCATTTTTCCAAGACACTTGTAGCAGTGCTGGTATGCATGGTGATTTACTTGTCAAATAGTTTGTTAGTTATTTAAAAGAAAATGCATTTGATTGGTATACAGATTTGGAACCTGGATCAATTGATTGTTGAGAGCAACTGGAAAATCAATTTCTCAATCGTTTCTATAGTATCTATCACACAGTGTGCTTGATGGAATTTTCAAACACAAAACAAAGTAAGAATGAACCAGACTACATCAATCATTGGTGAATGTTGAGCTAGATTGGAAGGATCAACTTTTTGAAATCTCTGTAGTTGAAATTTGTATACAAGGAATGCATTGGGGCCTTGTATATATCCTTCAAAGAATTAAGTCTTGAAATTTTGAAAAATTATCTACATGCGCTCATGAAATCGATTTAAGAATTGCAAGTCATGGAAAGATATCACTTGTCTTTGATCCAAGAAAAGACGACACAGAATTCAAGGAGTCATTAGAATACACAACTAAGGAATCCATGGTGATAACCACGACTTCTACAAAGGCCTCTAGAAGACAAAAGTTGAAAGAGAATGTGGCACATCAACAAACACGAGAAGTGAAAAATCAATCTACCTTGAATGAGTTACAAGCGAAGTAGTACCCCTTTCCAGACTATGACGTTCCTGCGATATTTGATGAGCTTCTAAACAAGAAAGTAATTTCACTACCAGAGTCAAAGTGACCCAAAAAACCAAAAAAGTTGATGATCTTATGTATTGTAAATTTCACCACATCATTGATCATCACACCACCAAATGTTTCATTCTGAAGGAAAAGATCACGACATTGATATGAGAAGGAAAGATCATCATAAACGATAGTAGGACAACTAAGACAAACCATGCTAGTGTAATTTTTATCATAAAAAGGATTTAGTTGCAGAAGTTCTATGCCCCGTGGCATCGCCAAACATTGAAGAATGAATCATCATGCTACAATTTGGGAGCTTAAAACTAGCTAAATTTCTGCCTTGAAAAAATTAATAAACACATCCAAGGTAGATGACCTCTCCAATGAAAAGAATGGTGAAACTTGGACTTTGATCACTCGCAAAAGGAAAAAGCATCAAGAGACTTCTAAACTCCAACTTTCAAAAGTTGACACAGGATCAAGTACAAACCAGCTTCAGCTATGCAAAAGCATAAAATGCAACACCAAGTTGAAGTGCAATAATAACTCATCACAAAGGGTTAGAAGGACAATTACATTAATGGATTTCTTCCCTGCCTAAACTACAAGTTCAAACGTTCCTCAATGCATGAGCTTAAACTCCAAGTTACAATACTCCTCGATGCACGACCCTTAAGTTGATAAATGGGCAATTCCACCTTTTCCACCGGCGTCAGGCCCATGATCATCAATACTTTATACACCTTATCAATGAACTCTTGAAGATCATCCTCAACCTTGAAACCATGAAACTCTAGAGGATTCATTCTAGTGAAGTCCCTCACTTTAGTTTTCGTCGTACCCATATTTGGCTTCACGGGGACCATAGCCTTTCTATCGGATTGAGCCATCACAGCTTGAGCCAACACTTGAAAAGCAGCCCTAAACTCCACATTAGTCACTTGTTCTGCCAAAAGGTCGTCCAAAAGTTGAGGAGTTTCTTGAGGAGCATCTCGTTCCACATTTTCATTCACATTCCTCCTAACGTATTCTCTTCAACAGGCCATATCTTGAAAAGCATCAGATAAGGATTAGGAAAGATACATATAGAGTTAAACTCTATCGCATGAGTTTAGAGTGATGAAAGAAGTGGAGTTTCCTAAACATCTTATACCTTCTCATTCATAAATGTGGCGCGTTTCACACTCGTGAACAAGCCTCTACTCGATATGGCTTATGAGATTTCCTAGGACCTTTCTAAACCTTGTGCTCTGAATACTAACTTTGTTATGATCCAAAGTAGACCTCATGCATAAGACAGCGTATATAACCCCGAGAAGCCCTACATAAGACACTTAGGATACATCATACAAGATAATAGAAGTAAATAGTTCAAAAGATAGCATTTCATACAAAAGTGTTTGACAAAAGCGGAAGTCTAAGCATAAGTCTCAAAGCCAATTATTACATCATAAGAAAAGTGATTGAGATGTAACCCATACATCATATACAAAGTTTGAAACATAAATGACATGAAAGCAATAAAAGATTTTTGGCCCTCGGATCATGAGGACTCACTAAACTTCAAAAGCTCAAAAGGGGCACCTAGCCACGAGTATGGGGAAGAGGAATGTCGGCCTTACATTAGTGAAACAATGTAGTAAGAAGTATGTGTTAGTACATGGAATGTATCAAGTATGATAGCGATGCATAAGAATAATGAAATCATGCTAAAAGAACTTTATATGACATGCAATGACCAAGCTAACTCAGAAGATAACATGTTAGAAAACGTAATTCATAATCATGGTCAATGCAAGATAAACATCTTATAAAAACACTTGTGAGATCATCTAGAAAGTAACCTTAGTTCATTATTAATTAAGTTTACCTTTAACTGACATAGACCATGTGAGCTATAACATGAAATTTGGTGTTTATCCCACACCGAAAAAAGAAGTACTTGTTTTCCAAGGTAAGAACCATAAAATTAAGCTAAAGTGAATCCACTAGCTAATGTCTATCTAAGAAAAACCTATGGTGACACATAGTTATGGGACATGGGTAATCGCTGATAGTCCACTCGGTGCTAAGTATAAATCCAACAAAATAGTCATTAATCATATTCATCTTATTATCCACGGAAAGGCAATCCAAGCTACCGTTCGTTTAGAATAGCACCTTAACCTTGATTCAAATTAGGTGAGAAGCTTTCAACCTTATGAATCCCTTTTGTGAGAAATTCTTTCACGACAACATTAATGATTTACTCCCAAAGCAACCTTAAGTCATTTATATCAATTTCATAAAGAAACATGTACATCTTTATAAATTCATCTTTCATAGTTCATAAGCTTCATCATATGATCATAGTCTAGAAATCATGGACCGTGCATAGATTCATGTGAATTCAACTTAAAAAATATGTAATTACTTCAATTCATGCATAAAAAGATAGAAACACAATCAATTGGATCATAATTTAAAGGAACCATGAAGATTGAATAAAACCCTAACTTTAATTGGAGAATCTAACTTGTAAAATTGGAGAATTTAGGAATCCTATGGAGGAACTCCATAGGTGAATACTATCATACCTTGATGTTAAAAGCCAACAAAGTTTGGAGGATTAGAGACTTGTAGTTGAACCCTATTACTCTTATTCTTCCTTAGTCTTGGGAGAATTTGGTTAGTTTTAGGGAATTTTGGAGAATGAGTTGAAAGTGGTTAATTTGGGGATTAAAAATGTTATATAGATCTCAGGGTAGAAGGAAAAACGACGTAGTTTAGGCATTAATCGATTAGGAAAAATACTAGAAAGCCCTTAAAAGTAATTGTCGACCCCTATCTACGGTTTAGCCCTACAATCGGTAGGTCCTTCTACGGACCATGCTGGTCAACCGTAGATCATGATCACAAACTCTAAATTTGACCAACTTTTTGATGGATTCCATGTACGGCTCGTAGGTCTTCCTACGGACCGTACATGACAATCATAGAAATCAACTTTTAAGCTTTAAAAATTCACTAAGTTTGGGGTCATCTTCAATACCTCTCTACGACTCGTACATGGAATGACGAGCCGTCTTAGTGAACCGTAAAAAGGGTACTAGACTTATTTTGAAAGAAATTATTTTTCCACTTCCTATGATTGCCATCTACGACTCGTAAAAACTTCTATGGTTCGTAGATGGGACCCGTAGACATAGACACCAACACAAAAACTACATTTTCTCTTCTTCTCAAATACGAGGTTTTACAATTTCCCATCGACTTTATATCACATTACTAGCTGGAACCATTTTCCATCTACTTTATATCACTAATTTTCCATCAGCTTTATATCACATCGCTTGCCAGAATCATTTTCCTTGGGCATAATATCACTAATCGGAATCATTTTCATCTGTTTTATATCACATCACTTACCAAAACCATTTTTCTTCGGCATAACATCTCTAGCCAAAATTATTTCTCATCGGCTATGTTTCACATGTCTCAACACGTGTGTACAACAATCAATGAACATAAGCAATTTAACACTATAAAGAAGAGGCAACAATTCAAGTACACGTCCATGCAATCAAAGCATTTCATCAATTAATCAAATAAGGCTCACAACAAGGCAAATCACAAGCATTATAATCAATACATTGCCTTTTCATTAAATCTATTTTTATTCATTAAGATTAATCAAGTGAATAATCAACTCATCACCTCATTCCCATTATTCCCCCAACACACAAAAAGAAGGGAGATACAACATTCTACTAGATTGCAAAGTCTAAAAGATCACTTGCCTTAATTTAATCAAATAGTCAATCCAAGACTTGAGTGTTTCCCTTCCGAATAACGTCCAAAGCCACACAATCTATTTCAATCAAGTATTCACAATAAGATTCCAAAAGTAACAATACTCAATTCATGCTCTTTGAAAAAAGGGTCATTCAACTCAAAACCAATTTTCAAAAATGACGTTTGAATCCGAAAATCTTTACTTGAAATGTTATCTAAGGCTTTTGGAAGTCATTGGTGAAAACTAGGTCAAAAAAGGACTTAAAATCAGTTTACAATCACCATTTTAGTTTAGAACTTAAGTTCTTGAAAAACCTTGCCACTTGCCAATCAAAATCTCAAGTTTTAATGTTAGAATCCATAAATAATCAAAGGGAAATAAAGTTTTAGGGTCACAAAAGCTTATCCAAAAGATTTAGCACAAGAAATCTCTTCAAAATCGCTTCTAAGGGTTTTGTCAAACTCAAAAAAAAAAAAAAAAAAATGGGGCTAAAACCCCAAAATTCGCAAGCATAAATCCCTCTTTGATGTTGCAAAAGCGATCCTTGATTCACAAAAGCAAACCCCAAATAAAATGGGACCTTCTCTTTCATGAAAGTCGCGGAAGTGAACTACCTGTTCGATTGTGATGCCTTGTTCGGTTGTCCTTCACATTCACATGGATCGTGAAAGCAACCAACCCATCGCTAACACGAAGCACCACAAACCTTAGATACCAGAAAAACTAGACAACACTCAAAACATCGAAAGGACTCTCTGGATTCATTCATAATTCCGTACACACAAACCATATATGCAAATCGACTATACTCAATGTTCCGAACTCAATAGAAAAATCAAAATACAAATTTGAAGTGTCCTTGACCCGACATCTGTGGAAGTGACAAGAAACTAACATAACGCCTAAAAAGGTTAAATCAAGCTTCAAGACCTCTGAAAATTCAGCCAAGACCTCATCTACGCCTAAAATCATCCTCCAAATTCAATGAAACTCTTGAATTCCGATTCGAGCATCCAAACCCCGAATGTTGAAAAAAGTCAACCAAAAGGCTAAAATTTCATAAATTTTCAACCTAAGACCTCAAATCCTCACAAAGACTCCGCATCTGAAACCGACAACTCTCTTAGATCAATTTCCACATTTCAGAACTGATTTACTGCTTTTGAGATTTTTTCTTTTTTTGTTTTTATTATTTTGGTTTGGATCTTGATCAATCTGATTTGGGCCTTTTGTATGTTTTTGTTTAATAATAAATGGCTCATGGCCTTTTAATAAATAAAAAGATTTGAGAACGGATGGAATTGACGGAATTTCATTTCAACACTCGAAATTCTAAAAGACACCGAAATCACTTTTTAACAACTTTAGCCTTTCAAACTCAAAGTTTATCAAAATCCACAACTTTTTACTCAAAGTTTGAAACCAACTTTCAAAGCTCAATCATAAAAGACTCGGGGTCAAAATCAAGAGGGACAAAATCGTAATTGCAGAAAAATTTCAAAAATAACCAACTGAGTCATTACAAAATTTATGACCATTTTTCGATGCCATAACATAAAAAAAAAAAAAAAAAAAAACATTTTAGAATTTTTATGAGATGACAATTTTGCCCAAGTGGCCATGAACTACGACAATAATGAGCGCTTTAGAGCTGATGTTGTTCCCGCAAACCCAAGCGGTTTGAGTAATATTTCAAGTAAATTAATTAATCGTTTTCATACCGTCACACATTTTCAAATTTAACTATTTTCTATTGTTAAATGCAACTTTTTATATACAAATTTTTTTTCAAAATAATAATAATTAATTTTAAAGTTTTGGCCCCATTATGAAAGGGTAATTCCAAAAAACAAAACAAAAAAAAAAGTATAATTCACATGAATCCAGATTTTCAACTGGCCTCCCATCCAACCCCACCCCACCCTCTATAATTTAAAAAAAAATGTGGAAAAGAGGAGATAGATTATTGTAAACAAAATAAAATATCCAAAAGGGAATATAAGAGGCAAAAGAAGACAAGGAAGAAGAGTCTTATTTGTTGGAATGATATAGATTGACGAATAATTAAGAGAGAAAATAAAATTAAAAAAAATACTCCCTCCGTTTCAAAAAGAATGATCTCCTTTTATTTTTAGTTTGTTTCAAAAAGAATGATCTTTTTCTTTTTTGGATAACATTTTAATTTCAGCTTTTCATGTGATATATTTAAGGCCACAAGATTAAAAAATAATTTTATACATTTGACATAACTTTAATTTAGGATCACAAAATTCAAAAAAAATTATTTTTATAAATTTTATGTCAAATCAAACTAAATCATTTCTTATGAAACGGAGGAAGCAATAACTTTTGAGAAGAGGACTAAAAAGGATAAGACATGAGCCTACGACAAAGATTTTAGCAGTACGGACCAGACACTCCATTCCCTTATACTCTCTCTCTCTTTGAATAATATTGATTTTGTATGAGAAATTATAAATAGAAAAATTAATTTTATTGACTTGGCACCTCTTAAAGAAATAATAAATATTTTTTTTTGTCTTTATTTATTTGTTCACTTTTTTTTTTTTTTTGTAGTTGTTTATAATTATTTGTCCATTTTGACAAATTAAGAAAGAACAAAAAAAAAAATTCATATTATATCCTCAATTAATTACTTTGAAAAAGATAGAACTTTTTGAAAATATTAAATTTTTAATTCACCCACTTTATAATTAATAGGGGTAAAATGATAAATTCATTATGTCAATAATTATTTTCTTAATAGGTATATCAATTCAAAAGTGAACACGTAATTAGGGACAGATGGAGTAATAAGAATAATATTACTATATTATTCTTTGACTTTATTTAATTTAGTGATTTGAGAAATGTGTTAGATGATACATCGTACTTAATAGCAAGGGTAAAATAAACACAAAAGATAAATTATCTCTTGATTTTCTAAATTGGACAAGTATTATTGGACAACTTTTTTAGTATAGTGGACAACTATTGTTGGACGGAGAGAGTAGATCACCCTTTAAATATAATAAATATAATTTTTTTAAAAATATAATAGAGAAATTACTATAATTAATAATAAAGGTAAATTAGGATGGGACTAAGTATAAAATTATTCAATTATTTCATAAAATGAACAAGTATTGTGAGACATTTCAAAATAGTATAGTGGCCAATTATTAATTAGACCGGGAGTATATAACTCACTCTACCCCATAAATTTAATTCATTTCCTAGTCACACTCTTTCTGGATTTAAGGATCCTTTTGTTTTTTTCCTACATTAAAATAACTTCCTCAGAGAATGTATTATATTCCATGACAAAATCCCCATTAAAATATATATCAAACAGAATGTTAAAAAATATTATTTTTATTCCATTTGTTTTTTTCCTAATGACCTAATGTTGTTCCCTAAATTATGCAGATTATTACTCATAAAAAGACTACAATGCCCATTTTCTAGCTCCATCAATGAGACATAATCAAGGACAATGTTGACTTTTTTTTGCTATAAGAATAATAGGGGAAAGTAACTTTTTCTTTATTTAATTAAAAATAAATATATTGATGCATCTTGGTAATTGTGATCATTCATTCCCTTGTCTTGGCCAAAGTTTGGCATCTCAATAATCTGGATTTTTGACTACTTCAAAATTTGTGTTATTCTTGTTTCTTGGCCTCTTCATTGTCTTTTTGACAACGGTTACAGCAACCTTACAAAACAGTATGGCCAAATGTGGCCAACTGAGATGGAGCACATGCAATTTGAGATTACGGTAAAACCTCTCTAAATTAATATTATCGAGATAATAAAATATTATTATTTTATAGAAATATTATATTTAATCGATAAATTAATATTTATTAATTTAAAAAGTCTTTTTTAGATTCAATAGAGGTTAATTTTTATTATATTATTTGGGGATGAAACCACTAGGAATTCAAATAAACCCTCTTGTGAAAATGACATTCATTAATTTGATGTCATGAATAATAATCTCGGTTTTCGTAATAAAATGGAAAGGGCCGACTCAAAAATATTAGGGGCCTAAAACGAAACTTAAGAGATGGATCCTAATATTATATTTTTTTCATCATATATACTTTTATTTAAAATAAACTTTTCTCGCTATTTTAGAAGTGAAGTTATTAAGTATTGTTTTATAATCAATTTGTTTTAATAATTCCTTTTCAAATGATATTATAGCTAATTCATTCAATATCTCTTGAGACACGGTTGATCTTAGAGAAAATTTTAATTTTTTAATTTCAAAAAATAAAATTTCGGCTGAGGCAATGGTTTCATGAACTGTTAACATTATCCTATAAGCAACAAGTCTATTTGGAAAAGAATCAAGTCTTTTTATTTGATTAAGTATTTTCATTGGATCATTATCTTCTACTTGTATTATTTCTCTTAAAACTTTTAATTCAAAAAATAAATCTAAATCATCAATATCAAAATAACTATTATGTGTTAAAGAAAGTTGAAGGTTAAGACGATATTTTTTTTAAAATTATCATTATCTAGTGATCTCAATAATTTACCACTAAATAAGAAATCAAAAATATTTTTATATGATTCAATTGATTCAAATCTATTTTGAAGTGAAATAATTTGATCTACTCTACATATATAAAGTAATCAACTCTAAAAGATTCTTCGAGGAACTTTGTGATTTCATTATCCATATTTCCATCAAATTGTTTCTTACGAAATTCAGGTTTATATTCATCTCAAATGCAATTTTGTTAGTAGAAATCATAGCACTCATAGTACATATAATTTTTTTTTGTAATAATAACATATATAAGTAATTATTTTTTTAAAAATGGGGGTCCCCCCAAGCGATAGCTTTAGTGGCCTAGGGGTTAAGACGACACTGAAAATGGATGGCAATAGCATGTTAAATTACCCGGATGAAAATGATACATGTTCAGAAGTTCAGAACTTAGAAAAAAATTGTGGATATCATGAGAGAAAACAATTTTGATGATCAAGCTGAAGACGATACAATATCTTTGGAACCAATTACACATAAGGAAGCACTTATCATGTCTAGAACTTTTCACAATTTTTTGGTGCAGTTCTAGAAGACATGGAACTTTTGGATGCAATAATAAAAGTTAAAGATGAGCTTTAACTAGATTTAAATATTAACAAAAAAATATTACTCCCTCCGTCCACTTTTATTTGTCATGTTGCGTTTTTCGAAAGTTAATTTGACTAATTTTCAAAGTTTATTAATTTGATATTTTAAACAAAAAATTTAGTTATTCAAAAACGATACGAAAAGTACTGTAAATTGCAATTTTTTTGCATATCGTCAAATTTTTATAGTTTTGACTCTAAAAAAGAAAACTATGACAATTAAAAGTGGACGGAGGTAGTAGAATCATATTTCTCTAAATTGTTTTATATATTTTTGTAATTTAAAGAATTATTACAATTTTAATAGTAATGAGACCATATATTTACATAGAGATCTTCTGAAAATATATTATCTTATCGAAATCTGTGATTTTTTTCCACTGATCCATGTCGATACCAGAGAAAAACATTATCTCAAAAATTTTATAAGCTTACCGAGTATTAATTTAGGGAGGTTCTACTGTAATTTTTTTATGCAAAACATGACTCTTTTTACTTGCTCCATCCGTTCCTATTTATATGTCACCATTTAGATTTCATGTTCCTTAAGAAACTATATAAGTTTACTATTGTACCCTTATTTAGTATTCTCTTGAAGTCAAGTTCTCAACAAATAAACATTTATTAATTTATTTGATTAATTAATTGACCAATGAACATGAATTAATCATTTAGTTTTCATATGTTTGTCAAATTCATACTTTCAAGGCTAATAACTCTCAAGGGTAAAATAGGAAGAATGGTGTCATTTATGCATTGATTTTATGAAATGACAAATATTAAGGACTGTCTAAATTAGTAAGGACGATATATAAATATGAACGAAGGGAATATAATACGGAAGGAATTTGGTTATAATTATTGCCTCTAACGTCATTAGGTGTCTATTAAGTCATACTTCCTCTATTCCATATGAATTGAATTTTAGGGGTTTTTTTCATTTTTCAAATTACTCCCTCCGTCCAATAATAGTTGTCACTATACTAAAAATAGTTATCTAATAATACTTGTCCAGTTTAGAAAAGCAAGAGATAATTTTCCTTTTGTGTCTATTTTACCGTTGCTATTAAATACTCAACTATTTATCATCTAACATATTTCTCAAAGCATTATATTTAATAAAGTCAAAGGATAATATAGTAATATTACCCCTCTTATTTATTGTTTCTTACAGGGCGTGTGAAGTCAATAGTGGACAATTATTGTTGGACAGAGGGAGTAATTGAATTGTCCAAAGTTTAAGATAGATGTTTGAATTGTTTTTTTTTCATATTTTCCCTTTCCTTTAATGAAGTTTGATATTTTTTTGGGTGATAAATGGAAAAGGGTCAAAATTACCCTCGGACTATTCAAAATAGCTCATATTTACCCTTTATTTTTGTTTGGGATCAAAACTACCCTTGCAGTCTATGTTTTGGACCACAAAACCCTTAAAACGTTATTTTTGCCATATGCGCTGACATGGCAGTCCACCAACATGGCAAAAATCCCTTCCTCTCAATTATGTTGTTCTTCCTTGTTTATCTCTATTACAATTTTTTTTAAAAAAAATATCAAATATAGTTCTTTCATTGTTCTTGTTTGAGTTATTGTTCGGACGTTGAAATTTCAATTTCGAAGTGCGCTGAAGTTCGTTTGAGATAGTAATTGTGTGTTAAATGATCGAGTTCATTGTTTGAGTTTTGATGTCATCGAATTTGAGGTTGAAAATTTAATTCTCAAGGTTGAAAGATGTTGAAAAACTCTTGAAGTCATTCTTTTTGTGTTGAAACTCGAAAATAGCTACTCATTTGAAAGCTTGTTGGTGAGAAGTTTCTAGCGTTTGTTGGATTTTTGAAGTGCAAAAATTTGAAGAGATTTAACTGAATGTTATGAAAAATTGATTGGATATTGCAATTGAGCCTGAAAATAGACATTTAACAACTGATTTTAATAGTTTGAAGATTGATATTTGAAGATTTGAGTTAAAATAAATGAAAAAGTTCTTAAAAGCTTGAAAATCTAAAAATCAATTTTGTGAATCTATGATCCCAAATCTCAAACAATGAACCCGATCCTTCAACACACAATTACAACCTCAAACAAACTTCAGTACACTGTAAAATTGGAGTTTCAAAGTCCGAACAATATTATTGTGAGGAAGGTATTTTTGCCATGTTGGATTGCCTTGGTGGATTGTCATGTCAGCTCTAATGGCAAAGATAATGTTTTAAAGGTATTTGTGGTCCAAAACATAGATAGCAAGGGTAGTTTTGATCCAAAACATAATTAAATGGTATATATGAGCTATTTCAAATAGTTCGAAGGTAATTTTGACACTTTTCCGACTGATAAACTGCACTACTCTCAAAGTTACATTTATGATTTCATAAAGAGCAATAAGAAAAAATATGATTTAAATTATATTTTTAAATATTTTTCTTAATAAATGTACGTGCATTGCCTCACAAAGTCAGATAATATAGAATAAAGGGAGTACTTCCTCATATTACTCATTCTAACAAATTGAATTTCTTCCAAAATTATTAAAGTTTAGAAAAAAAAAATATCATTTAATATGTACTTACTCATACCTATTTATGTGGTACACACTTTTTTACATTTAAAAACAATTAACTTAAATTTTATTTTAATTTCTATTTTCTTTCGTTTTAGTTTGTTTGCTTTACTTTCCTTTATATAATAGAACCCCATTGAATTAATATAGGTGGGATCATGAAATATTATTATTTTGTAGAGGTATTATTTAACCGATAAAGTAATATTTATTAATTTTAAGAGTGTTTTGAGATTCAATTAAGGTTAATTTTGATTACATCAAAAACATTGTATCTTACTAATTTATGTTTCATATTTATTGAGTTCACCTAATTTTTTTTATATTATTATACATAAAGTACACTAAATAAATCAAAGTCATTGTATCTTACTAAATTATATATCATATTTATTAAATTTATATAAAAAAAATAAATTCATTATACATAAAATACAGTGTATATTAATGATTCATTGTAATACTTTTTTTTTTTTTTTTGTGAAATGATTCATTATAAAATAAATTCAAAAATTCAATGAGTAAAAATACTCCTATGATTAAGGATATATATATTAAAAGGAAAAGGCTCATAAATATGCCATCGAAGTTTTAAAAAAAAGGCTCATGTATATCACCCATTAAAAGTTTGGCTCATTTATGCCATTGATGTTAAAGAAAAGACTTATCATGCCTTTTTTTTTTAACTCTGTTTTACAAAACCACTTTTTACGCCCCAAACAAGATTTAACAATTTTCAATTGAAGTTTTTGGATCAAATGTACTCTTGTTGCTTGTTTTTCCTTAAGTTTACCAAGAACACATGAAAAACATAAACAACTCCCAAATTTTCAACATATTCAATTCTTCATGAAATCATCTCAAATTTCGGGTACATCATTAATTTCTTTTTTAAAAAAACCAAAATTATAAAATCATTTATAGAGTTTAAAAAATTCACCCGTATTAAAAAAATATATTCCAAAAAAAAAAAAAACAATAATTTGTCCCAAAATTTCAAAAAATTGCTTTGATTCATATTTTTGTAGTTGTTTTTGACATTATATCTTTGTTCCCTAGTGTTTTTTGAGTCTATATTCAAAATTTCAAATGATTTGAAGTTGTGGAGAAAATTTTACCATTAAAAGTGTTGAAGTTTTGAAACTTTGAAAAAATTTCAAGTGGATCTTGTTGAGTTACGTTGAATTCACGCTAAAAAAATATTGAGTTTTGATATCTAGCTTGGAGGAAACTACTTTTGAAATTTGAGGTGATCTCGTGAAGAATTAAAGAAGTTTGAAATTTGGGAATTGTTAATGTTCTTTATGTGGTCTTGGTGTTCTTAAGAAAGAAGAAGCAAAACGAGTATATTTGATCCAAAAACTCCGATTGAAAAGTGTTAAAAGTTGTTTGGGATGTAAAAAAATGGTTTTACAAAAACAGAGTTAAAAAAGGGCATGGATGAGCCTTTTCTTTAACAACAATGTCATAAATGAACCAACCTTTTAACGAATTTATTAGATGAACCTTTTCTAAAAGTTCGATAGCATATTTAAGTTTAAAAGGTGCAAATCCGCTCCTAAACTAGCTTTTACTCCTCCTTCTCTTTTAAGATTGGTTCCACTTTGATCCTTTTTACCAAATATTCTCGATTGTTTTTTGTCCGATAGATCAATTGTCCTCTATCCCAACTAAATGTACATTCACTTTACTAGACATATAATTAATTAACTTGGACAGGGGAGTAATAATCACATTGCATAAATTACTTACACTTTAGGTAGTATTTTTTTATTTTTTAAATATTATACGTTGATGCAGTAATGTTTAGCGAGAGAGGTCGTTAAGGATTTTATTTTCGGTGGGGTGGGGACCTCCAGAAGTTAGTTGTTAGTAACATTTAATTATGATAAAGAATTTTCATTTTATCCATTTATGTCAAAAAGCGCAAGATTGTTTTGGAGAAATTTCTTAATAATTAAAAGAATATTATACTACAAGGTGAAAATCAATTAAATTAGGCATACCAAATGGTTCGGATGAATGAAAGATTTTGTGATATTGATATTTTTATTGAAAAAAATCATACACCTTAATTTCTTTTGAGACCAGTTTGATTGGAAAAGAGAGTACTGATTTGTGTTTTTTTTTTTTTTTTTTAAAAAATATTGTTTTACATCGACAGAGCAAGGAAAGGAGAAATGGGGGAGAAAAGGACGAGATGGGAAATCTGTTGGGAAAGGCAAGCACAAATAAATGTGCACGACAGGGCAATAGCGGAAGAAAACCCAAGTCAAAACTTTCCATTCTATTTGAACCAACTAAAGACAAAATAATGCAATAATAAAACTGTTTGGGCTGCAAACAAATCAACCAAGCAAGAAAAATAAATCAACACATGAGACACCAAAGTTTAACGTGGAAAACCTCTTCGGTGTGAAGAGTAAAAACCACAAGGCCAAAGCTCCACTATAATCAACAAGAGATACAAAAGTGTTCTCCAAAATGGTCACCAACAAAGTGCTATCAAAGCAACACAACTACAAGATAACACCAAAAACTAGAGAAATAAAAGAAGCAAAAACACCAAACCCACATCTATTGTTCGCGAGCTAAAATATGGAGCTACAGAACTCCAAATCACCCTCTCTCAGTTCGAAAAGAACAAGCTGTCCAAAAATCAGCTCAATCGAACAAGAGTTTTGTTCATCCTCTCCGCTAAACTATTTAGCTAAGGAGTCTTCGGAGGAGTTTTCTGATGCCGAATACCCTACTCTTTGCAATATCTATCAAAAGGACCAATATACTCACCACCATTATCAGAACGGATGCATTTCAATTTCTTCCATGTCTGTCTCTCAACCATGGCCTGAAAATTCCTGAACACATCAAGTACCTTGGACTTCAAAGAGAAGACCCAGAGTTTGCGCGAATGATCATCAATAAAAGTCACAAAGTAAAGTGCACCACCATGAGATTTTACCTTAAAAGGACCACATAAATCAGAATGTACCAACTCCAGTAAATCAAGCTTTCTTGAAGGCGGATGACTCTGAAAAGAAACTTTTTCCTGTTTACCGGCTAGGCAATGAACACACTTGTTCAACTTTGCTTGTTTCACTCCAGAAAGTAAATTCTTCTTAGCCAAATTGTCCATCCCTTTCTCGCTCATATGACTCAGTATTCTATGCCACAACAATGATGAAGTATCATTCTCTACCACATGTACTGAGCCTTTGAGAATGATGCCCTGAAAAAACATACAAATTAGACAACTTGTCACCACGAGCTACCACCATCGAACCTCTTGTAAGCTTCCACTGGCCAGCACCAAGGGTATTAACATAACCTTCATCATCAAGGTATCCAACAGAAATCAAATTCAAGCGGACATCTAGAGCATGCTTAACATTATTGAGAACTAGTTTGGAACCGTTATTACTTTCCAAACAAACAGTCCCAATACCAAGAATCGCAACCTCATGATTATTACCTATTTTCAACATCCCAAAATTACATGGAGTATAAGAAGAAATAATTCTTTCTTGGGCGTGATATGAGAAGTAGCACCAGAATCCACAAATCAGATAGACTCATCGCAAACAAGATTGACAGCATTTTCATCACAAGAAACAAGAAGGTCATCGTTAGCAACAACAGCAACACGATTTTCATTAACGCCTTCTTTCTTTTGTTGTTTCATACCTCTCTTGTGCTTGAAACAATATATCTTGATATGCCCATTCTTGTGGCAATAGTCACATGTAACATTTTTGAATCTGGACTTTGACTTTCCTCTACTTTTATCTCTGTCATTCTGACCTCTAAACTTGCTTCTCCCCCTGTTTTCAGTAACCAAAACATCGGAGTGTGAAGTAGAAGAAGATGAGCTTTGAGATCTTCTTCTCATCTCTTCATTCAAGACACCACTCTTAGCATATTCCATGATCACAACACCACTGGGAGCATAATTAGTCAAAGAAACTCGAAGATTTTCAAAAGAGTCTGACAAAGTATTAAGAAGCCATAGTCCCTGAATTTCTTCATCGAATTTTACACCCATTCCGAACAGCTGGTCAAGAACACCCTGAAAATCATTAATATGATCAGAAATAGGAGTGCCCTCTTTATACCTTATGTTCATTAATTGTTTCAAAAGAAACAATTTATTGTTGCCAGTCTTCGAAGCATATAGTGTCTCGAGCTTATCCCACAAACTTCTGGCATGTGTCTCATTTACAATGTGATTTCTAACATTATCTTCAACCCATTATCTAATATAGCCACAAACCTGTAAATCCTCAAATTTTCAATCCTCATCATTCATAGATTCGAGTTTATTAGAAGCAAACACAGGTAGATGCATTTTCTTAACAAATAGAAGATCTTTCATCTTGCCTTTCCAAGTATGATAATTACTACCATTCAAACAAACCATCTTGCTCATATTTGACTCCATCATTCAAATAGAAGATCAACAACAACCCAATGCTTTGATACCACTTTGTTGGGAAAGACAAGCACAACATAAATGTACACGACAGGGCAATAGCGGAAGAAAATTCAAGTCAAAACTTTCCCTTCTATTTGAACCAAGAGAAGACAAAATAATGCAAGAATAAAAGTGTTTGGGCAGAAAACAAATCAACCAAGCAAGAAAAATAAATCAACACATGAGACACCAAAGTTTAACGTGGAAAACCTCTTCAGTGTGAATAGTAAAACCACAAGGCCAAAGCTCCACTATAATCAACAAGAGATACAAAAGTGTTCTCCAAAATGGCCACCAACAAAGTTCTATCAAACCAACACAACTACAAGATAACACCAAAAACTAGAGAAATAAAAGAAGCAAAAACACCAAACCCGCAACTACTGTTCACGAGCTAAAATCTAGAGCTACAGAACTCCAAATCACCCTCTCTTAGTTCCCAATCAAAGATTAAGTTTAAAAGAATAAGCTATCCAAAAATCAGCTCAATCGGACAAGAAACGAAGCGGGAATCGCGATTTGACATTGGCTGCTAGGGCTTGTGCGAAAATTTGCACTTTCTCACTTTTCTCTCTATATGACTACTCTCAATCTCTTGTCATACCTCTCAAAATAAGACCTAAAAGAAAGTCTTACGTATGCACGATAATATTGGGCTTATGGACAAAGTGAGCTAGTTAAATTTGAGCTAAATTTATCCACAAAAGAAAGGAAGGAAGACCCAAAACCTTGGACTTTTATTTATACACATAGAAAGGAAAAAAGGCCCAAAACCCAACAAAATCAAATACCCACCAACATGGTAAAAGTTGTAGTAGTCAATCGATTGAGTATTAATCTGTTAATTCTTGGTAGTCAATGGAATAATTAATAACTGAAAAAATAAGAATAAATAATGCTCTTTAATTTCTTTATCATTTCAGTTACTTTTAATAACAAGAGAATAGCAAATATGTGGGATTAGGAGGGCATGCTGAATAGGTTAGATAGCTAGAAATTAGAATAATTTTAAAAAGTTTATTTCAAAAACAGGTACATTTCTATATTTAAAATTTCATGAATTTTATGTACTTATAGTTTATTTTAGATTATATGCTTAAATGCTATTTTTCTGTCTTAAGTTTCATATTTAACTAAATACCATCGGATCAAGGGACATCTCAATTTGCTTACTAGTTACTACAACCAAAAAACATCACATATTAGGATTTAGGAAACATGATATTCAACCCGTTAGAATCGTTAATACATCGGCATAAAAGATTCCCAAAATTTAACCTCCCACGTATAATTTAGAGCCTGTTTAGTATCGCTGTTAAAAACTGTTTATTTATAGAAACATTTTTAAAAAATAGTTTTTTTGGAAAGTGTTTTTGGAAAACAACAATTTGTATTTGACTAATTCATTTGAAAAGTATTTTTTATAAGCAAATTGAACTTGACTAATCTTTTTAAAAAGTGTTTTTAAGAGTCAAATTACGAAAAATGTCAAGCATTAATGTACCTTTAATATTAAGATTCTTTTATAGAGAGAAACTATTTTAAATATATATACAAATTTTCAATCAATATAACACATTTTTTGGGAGGGTTGAAATCTGTATTTGTTAGTATTTTTTTCTTTTTTCTAATCTTGCAAAAATATTATTGTTACCTTCTTTTCTAATTCTGCAAAATAGTATGAAAAACGATATATGAAATATAAAATAATAATATATAAATTAATGACAATAACTTAATTGCCACTAAATATGTATTTTTAGTGGCAATTAACACTGTTTGTAAAATATCCCTAAAGCCTATAACGACATTAGATCAAATAACAATTTATTAATGTCGGCAAAGATTTTAACACTCTTTGTTAATGTGTATATTTATTGTCAGTTAAAACTAGTTTTGTTGTAGTTTGATCATCAAACAAAAACTAGTGCTCTAATATTGAACAAAGTATTTTTCTAATTGATTACCCAAACATAAATTGCTATTCTCCAAAATTATTTTTTCAAAAAATACATCTAATAAAATTACATGTCAAAATAAGTAGATGTTGAAAGCCTAGCAAAAAATGGTGCAATTTATATACAATGACATTGAATATTTTTTTACACTATGAACATAATTTAATTTTTAGTAACAAATTTATTTTTCATGTTATTATGGACAATTAAATGTAATATTGGTAAAGTCATAGTTGTATCATGTATGGTAAGTGTAGGAGTTGAAGAAGCAAAGGTTGTAGAAGGGTTGAAATTATGGTGCACTAGCAGCCATAGGAGTAGAACTCATCAATATATAACTTTTATTTTACTTGATGAGAATTGCAATCACCTTTTGATAAAGCAAAAGCAAGAGAAAAGTAAAGAAGGAAAGGGAAAACATAAAGGAGGAGGAAAAAATAATAAAGGAAAGCTAATAAGAGTAATAAAGAAAAAGGAGGGATAGAAAGACAAAGGTTCTCAAAATTCCATCATTCAAAATTCTCTTTCTTCTCTCTCTCTTTCTCTCCTCCTCCTCCAAGTATAGCTACCCTTTTATGTATCTTTCCTCTACTTAATCAAGAGTAAGAAAGACCTCTCAAAGTTTCTCCCAAAAAAAAAAAAAAGGACTTGAGGAAAAAGTATTATTGGAAAGAAGAAGATATGAAATAAATAAGAAAGAGAAAGTTAGCTAAGTTTGGAAAGAAAATGAATAGAGGTGATGTTATGGAGAAATCACCAGTACAACAAATTATGGGTGGAAGCCCTAGCTGGTGGAACATGATGAATAATATGAGGCCTCCCATATCATCATCTCAACAAGCTGTTGCTGCTGCTGCTGCTACTCATCATGTTCCTTCCTTGTTGCCTCCTAATAATCTTTTTCCTCATTTCTCTTCTTCACTAATTCCCATGTCATCTACTGCTACTTCATGGAATGATAGTAACCAAAATCAGCTACCTGAATCATGGAGCCAATTACTTCTGTAAATATTCCGATCTTGATTTTCATTGAAGACTTTTATATTGACTTGTTTGAAACTGATTTTGATTTTCATCTTTTTTAAGTAAAAGTAGTGTTGGTATAATTAATTGTTTGTGTTTGATGTGTGGTCTATGAATAGAGGTGGGTTGGTGGGAGAAGAAGACAAGTCAGTACATATGCAGGTGAAGAAATTGGAGAACAATTGGGATGAACAGACGTTCCTGAACCAGCCTGATTCTGTTATAGACGTTAACCAAAAGGATGTCGGAAATAGCTATAATATGTATGAAGATGGAAATAATGTGGAGTTCCATCACCAAACAGAATTAGCTGCTAAACCAACTTGGTCAGCACAGATGATACCAGTCTCATCTCCCAAGTCTTGTGTTACAACTTTGAGCAGCAACATGCTTGATTTTTCTAACAAAAACTCACACCCAACTCCAGATCATTCATCTGAGGTATATATTCATACTAGTTTGATATGATTGTTAGATTAGGAATGACTAATTGTTTCTTTTGTTTGCCTTTTTCCAAAGTGCAACAGCAGAGCACCTAATAAGAAGGCTAGGGTTCAACCATCTTCAACTCAGTCCACCTTCAAGGTAAATAATTATAATTAGTAAAAATCAAACTTTTTCTTTATCTCCATCACTTTCTTTTTTTGTCACAACACTCTTGTCTTTCTTGATTGTCTTAACCTTCAAAAATGGTGGTTCTTTTTTTTTTTTTTTTTTTTTTTTTTTTTGTTTTCCATACAATATATGTCACAGAAGACATTTAAATTTTTGTGGTTTGTAAACAGGTGAGAAAGGAAAAATTGGGGGACAGAATAACAGCTCTTCACCAACTTGTCTCCCCATTTGGGAAGGTAAGCTTTACCCAATTAATTAACATAACTAATTAATTACCTTTTAAGCGTGGAATTATCACACAATAATATGTATTTTCAGCTTTAAACGAAATAACTTCTTTATACTCCTATAAAGCTGTCTTCATCTTTCTCCTTTTATCCTTTAGGGTTTTCACTTTACAGTTTCTTTACCCATTTTTTTTTTTTTAAAAAAAAAAACTTAAAGAGTGTTTTTGGTACAGACGAAAATATTTTTTTCAATATTCTCAAATTTTGTTGGCCAAAAATATTTTTTCTAGGAAAATAAATTACTTTTAATCAAAATAGGAAAAATTACTAGATAGAAGAGTGCCATATGCAAATTCATTATCTCATCTCCACCCACCAAACACCCCAATCCCTCCTTATGACGATGCCAACCCATCACCCCCGAAACCTCCTATAGTGTTTTGCTAGATTATATAAAATATTTTTGAGATAATATTTATCAAAATATTAGTAAATAAGTAAGAAAATTGATTTGTTTTAGGGGGGAATATTTTGGTGGGTACAAAACATACCCTAAATTACTAAATTTTTTGCAGACTGACACAGCTTCTGTCCTGTTAGAAGCAATTGGGTACGTCAGATTCCTGCAGAGCCAAATTGAGGTGACATTTCTTGTGTCTTTCATTTTCCCAAACTACCATGAAACACATGAGTAATGGAATATATATAAGATTAAAAAAATGAGTTTTAGTGTTTGTAAAAATATATTCCAATTTCTCTCTTAATTGCAGGCCCTTAGCTTGCCTTACCTAGGTAGCGGATCAGGAAATATGAGGCGCCAGCAATCTGTAAGATTATCAATTTTCCCATTTTTTAAAACTTTATTCTTTCTCCTAAACTAACCTTTAAACTACACATATTATTTTCAAATTGGTATGTACATATTCTTTCTTGAAATAACATATTTCTTCTGTCCCAATTTGTGTGACTTACTTTTTTTTTTAGTTAATTTCAAAAAGAATAACACGTTTCTATATTAAGTAACAATTTAACTATAAAATATATATATATTTTACCCTTAATGAAATGTATACAGCTACACAAATTTCTATCATTCATTTTGAACCATAACTTTTAAAAGTCTTCATATCTTTCTTAAACTCTGTGGCGAGTCAAACTACCTCACATAAAATGGGACGGATGGAGTAGTATACATGACCCCTACACACACAAAAATACACAAAATATAAACATATCATAATTTTTAAAAATATGAATTGTTAACTATTGAACTTTCTAAATACTTAAGTTTTATATTGAAGCATTACGAATAAAGCTAGTAGAAATTCGTAAAATCGATGTCGGCTTACTTTCACGATTCAGCTTGTAGCCATATCTATTACTCCGTTTTAAAAAAATGATCTTCTTTTCTTTTTAGTCTATTTAAAAAATAATAACTTTTTAGGCAATATTTTAATTTCAACTTTCTAGTGACATGTTTAAGGCCATAACTTTAATTTCAAAACACAAGATTGAAAAATCTTCTTATATCATTAAACTTTGTGTCAAATCAAACTAGATTATTCTTTTTTACACGGAGGGAGTCCATTTTTAAAAATATAACAACATTCAAAATACACATTCCCTCCGTCCCAATTTAAATAACTCACTTTATTTTTTAGTCAATTCAAGAAAGAATAACTCATTTTTATATTTAGTAATATTTTAACTTTAAAATATTCATTTTATGAAATCATTTATAACTATACAAATAATTATCACTTATTTTAAATCACAAAATTTAATTTTTCTTTTCTTAAAAGCTATATCAAATTAAACTACATCATATAAAATGAATGGAGAGTTGTTTAATTATTTTGACGAAGGGTGCGAGATGACATTTCATATAAAATGAATGGAGAGTTGTTTAACTATTTTGACGAAGGGTGTGAGATGACATTCCCAAGTATATATCCGTCGGTAATGCTATAGGTGGGACCGTGGGCGGACCACTGTAATGCATGTGATATCTGTGGTCTATAATATATGAGGCATATGACATGTGAAATTCAATTAATATTAATATAATATATAGTTGCATTTATTGATTAATGATTATTATTTGCTTTACAGGTTCATGAGAGAAATAATTTATTTCCTGAAGACCCTGGTCAGGTATTCTTTAATTCCCTTTAATTTCTGTCACGAAACATCATATTTGCATATAATAATAACCATCATTCCAGCATTCAAATAACATCAGTGACAAGATGGTGTTGTTAACTATTTTTTCAATTTAATGCAGCTATCCAATGACAACTGCCTGAAAAGGAAGGCAAATAGTGAGCAGGTAGTTGTTTTATTTATGTGTTCAAAAAATTACTTATTCCTTTTTTCAACAGACAATCTCTAATTCTTCTTTTTGAATGAAGGATTGTCAAGAAGAAGAGAAAAAGGATCTGCGGAGTAGAGGTTTGTGTCTAGTTCCGCTATCATGCACACTGCAAGTTGGGAGTGACAATGGAGCAGATTACTGGGCTCCCGCATTCGGAGGAGGTTTCCGGTGAATGGTCACATTAATTTAACAAGATAAAAAAACCAAGTGCTAGCTAGCTATAACATCATGATCACTCAATCTGCCAAAAGTCTAAGGTTGATTGCTTATGATGCTATACATTTTCTGCTGTAATATTATTTAGTCCAGCTTTCAATTTCTCTTTACAACTTAGTAACTATGCTATGCTTTTTCCCCTTTCGATCGGCAACTACTCGTACAATGTATATGCCATTCCTCTACCATAAGTATTCATTTTTCTGCTCACCATGCATGTTTTCTCCTACTCCCTCTCATCATTTGGTGAAATTAATTTTTAATAGGAAGGTGAGTTGTGGTGGATATAGATAAATATAATATAGTGACTGAGATTTGAACTTGAAACTTCAAGATAAATTTTCAGCTCCTAAACTACTTAGTCAACTTTATCCTTATGTTTAAGGGATTCACAATCAATATGTGGAATATCACAAACTTTTTTTTTTTTTTTTAACAGAAGCCATTGTTGAAAGTAATTTTATTTTAAAGAATTATGTTTCTTGGTGCCAAAGTAAATTTAAAAACGTAAACGCTCTCTAAACATAAACCTACTACAGTCAAACAAAAGTAAATAGAGATCTCGATTACAATTGCCGCGACGGCAAGTGGCCAACCCCTGGTGGAGGTAGGTCAGTCACCACAAAATACATATACTAGAAAGATTAAACCTATAACAGCGGGAGTGAGGCCAGTACCACTAAAGCCTATCGCGTATTTGCATGGAGAGCCTAGAGTCATATTGGAGCAAACAACTAAAACAGTGAGCGGAAAATAAAGAAATTGACTAAGTAAACCTTAATTCTACTAATACTAAAAAAATAGGACCATAATAAGATTCTACACTTAGTTGATTCTTGAAGAATTAATCAACAAGCAATAGTTATTGAAGTCTTCTCCTCCGGGTCAAACAGCGGATCCCACTTTAGAGTCCTAATTAGGTAAGACCAATTTATGTGAGTAATGTAAAACGTCGGTTTTTATAGCAAGCTAACATAGTCCTCTAATAAGGTAGCCTTGATTGGGAAATATCTACGTTAAAAGGCCTATGTTGCATTCTCCCTTCAAATAACATTCTTTGGGCATTAATCTCCTCAGATTTTAGATGTCCGGTCATTCATATGAGAACTTCCCAATCACAACATATTGAAGACTCTCATTGACGATCATATTAGTAGGACACGTTTTCAGTGTTTTACCCATGTTTAACCACTACTTGTTAGTTCCTATTTTTTAACTTTATTTGTTAAGTTGTAAGCCTATAAAGGGCACTATGTCTGGTTGTTTTATGCAGTGTGAAATTGAGCAGTAAAAAATCTTTCTTTTTCATAACTCTGCCTACTTCTTTTACTCTTCTTTTTTTCTGGCAATTTGGTATCAAAGCAGCCAGGTTGAGTCAAAGAGAGAGTGAGGAAGAGAGATTGTTAAAACATGAGAGAAATCCATAAAAAATGGCAATGAACACCAATTCAAACTCTCAACCTTTCCCAATTTTTAAAGGGGTGAATTATCATTTTTGGAGTCTTAAGATGAAGATTCTTTTTAAGTCTCAAGAGTTATGGAACTTGGTGGAGAACGGATTTCCAGACCCAGATGATGGCCACACACAACAACTACAGGAAAATCAGAAGAAGGATTCAAAGGCGTTGTTCCTGATTCAACAAAGGCATTCATGATGATAACTTCCCTAGAATTTCAGCAGCGGAGACATCGAATGAAGCTTGAATTTTTTTGCAGCAGGGGTATATAAGAGATAAAAAGGTAATTGTAGTTAAATTGCAAACTTTGCGTCGTGATTTTGAAATTTTGAGTATGAAAAATGGTGAATCGGTGCAAGACTATATGTCTAGAGTCTCTGGAATTGTTAATCTCATGAAGTCTAATGGAGAGATAATTAATGATGAAACTATTGTAGCAAAGCTTTTGAGGTCTTTAATCAATAAGTTTGAGCAAGTGGTTGCTGCTATTGAAGAATCCAAGGATTTATCTAATTATACATTTGATGAATTAATGGATTCTTTGTTAGCTCATGAAGATAGGTTAAACAGATCCCATGAGAAGGTTGAAGAAAAGACATTCCAGGTGAAAGAGGAGCCATCTTTCTTCAAGGAAAAATCCTTAAATTTTTTTAGTAGAGGAAGATGCAGATTTTGTGGGCGAAATTGATGCCGCGATAGAGGCAGAGCAGAATTTAGTGAGTCAAGTCAGCCCAAGAGTAACTTGAAATATTGGTATTGTAAGAAGTCAGGACACATTGAAGCATATTGTTGGACCAAGCAAAAAGATGAGCAGAAGCACGCAAATTTCTCTGAAAAAGTTGAGGATGAAAGGAAGTTGTTCATGGCTCATTCTCCAATTAAAAATAATTTTGATGATATTTGGATTATTGATAGTGGATGCTCGAATCATATGTCTTGTAGAAAGCCTCTATTTAGAGATCTTGATGAGTCGAAAAAGAGTGAAGTTCGACTCGGTGACGACAAACAAGTACAAGTTGAAGGCAGAGGTACCATAGCCATCAAAACAACGTAGGGTAAATCTAAACTTATCTGGATGTGCAATTCATTCATAATTTGGCTTACAACTTGCTAAGTGTTGGACAATTGATGGTTAATGGTTATTCTGTTTTGTTTGATAATGACTCATGTATTGTTAGTGACGAGAAATATTGTCAAACTATTGCAATTGTGCATATGACTTAGAACAATATGTTTCCCCTTAATGTTTTAAATATTATTAAGAATGTGTTAGTTGCTAAAGGTGTTACTGAAACTCAACCTTGGCATCTTTTCTATGGTCATTTGAACATTAATGGGCTGAAACTGTTTAACAGAAAGAACATGGTGGTTGACTTACCAAAAGTGGGCGAGCTTGAGTCATTTGAAGGGTGAATATTTGGAAAACAAAGTAGGAGATCTTTCCCTAGAGAAAAGTCTTAGAGGGCTAGCAGTTGTCTTGAGCTTGTACATGCTGACTTTTGTCGACTAATGAAGACCGATTCACTTGATGGGAGTCACTATTTTCTTCTGTTTACTAATGATTATAGCCATATGAGCTAGGCTTACGTTCTAAAATTGAAATCTGAAGCATTTGAGAATTTTCAAGAAATTCAATGCTCTCGTAGAGAAGCAAATATGCTACAACAATAAGAGCTCTTCGCACAAATTGTAGTGGTAAATTTTTATCTAATGACTTAAATCTATTTTGTGATGAGAATGAAATTCATAGGGAGCTTAAAGTACCGTACTCGCCACAACAAAATGGAGTTGCCGAGCGAAAAAATTGGGCAGTGGTTGAAATGGCCAGAAGCCTACTTAATGAAAGGGGACTTCCTGATCACTTTGGGGGAGAAGCACTGGTTGCAATTGTCTACCTCTTGAATATTTCTCCAACAAAATCTATTTTGGATCGATGTGAAGCATGGAAGAGACATTAACCATGAGTAAGCCACTCGAAAGAGATCAGTTGAAGTGGGTAATTAGTTTAATACATGCAATTTAGGTTTGATGTCTATGATTTGTTCAAAAAGATGTTATAGGTTGGATCTATTTGCTCAAATCTGCTCAAAAGAGGGATTTCGTAAGGTAATGGGCTTATTTGTAATTCACATAGATGAGACCTAGAGAAGATTCTATGAATTGCTATGATGAGATCGAAAGAAGATTAGTTTCATTAAAGATAACCTAGCCTATCCTTGATTGTTTAGCACTATGGAGCAACACAACTACCCCTATGTGACATCAATTCCAATTCCCGCACCCGTAGATTGTTTCCTAATTGTTTGAATCTCTAAAATTTTAGTTGAATTGTGATACTTGATATCAAAATCCTATTTCTTAAATTTAGTGGAAATATCCACCCTTCTCTTTCAATTGTTGTAAATGAATTGATTTACAATTTAAATTTCGTAATTGAAATCTTTGCATTATATCTCTCTCTACAGGATTTGACCCTGACTCTTAGTTGGATATTTTTATTGACAACGATCGCTTATTCTCTTACTTTTCGTGAGGAAAATTTGAATGTTATAAAAAATGGTGCTTCTACCGGAGGGTGATAGGTAAGAATTCAATTTGTGAAGTTAGTAAATTCATTTAGTTTTAGTGGCTTGCTTTTTTCCGAAATTGCAGCTGGAAAGATGAGTGACAATGAAAGTGACGATGCTAGTCACTTTGGGTAAAAATGATCACATGGGAGATATGAATGTTATGCATGTGAACATCATCCAAATCACGAGAGGTATCTGGTTGCCTCCTACCACCAGGAGGGAAGTGTTCCATGTGACCGAAACCATGCTTCAATTACTTCAAATGTGAGGAATGTTCGGTGCCTTGCTCATGAAGACCCTATGAACACCTCAGAAATTGTGTGGATGTTTGTGGACCATTCACCTTTAAGAACATTTCAAAAGAATCTATTTGGTTGAGTCTATTTCCATTCTCCTTAACAGGGGAAACTATAGATGGTTAGCCGAGTTACCTAATGATTCTATCACTTCATGGCAAGAGCTTACCGATGTATTACTTGAAAGATTTTGTCCTCTCTTGATGATGATAAAGCTTAGGGACAACATCCCAAACATTAAAAGGTGCTTCGCGAACATCTTCATGGGACATTGGTGCAATTTTGTAAGTTTATTACAATGTCTAACCCATGGTGTTCCAGATAACTTGTTGCTACAATACTTCTATTGTAGCTTGGATTCTGTTAACAAACGGCTAGCCGACCAACTTGTTCAAGGTGGGTTGATGAGGCAGCCATATGGAGTAGCATTATTGTTGCTTATGACATGACAAAAATCAACTGAGCATTATGTCTCTCTCTACAGGATTCGACCTCGACTCTTAGTTGAGTATTTTTACTAACAACGACCGCTTATTCTCTTACTTTTCTTGAGGAAAATTTGAGTGTTACAAAAAATGGTGCTGCTATCGGAGAGTGATGGGTAAGAATTCAATTTGTGAAGTTAGTTAGTAAATTCATTGAGTTTTAGTGGCTTGCTTTTTTTTCGAAATTGTAGCTGGAAAGATGAGTGACAATGGAAATGACGACGCTAGTCACTTTGGGTAAAATGATCACATGAGCGATATGAATGATATGCATGTGAACATCGTCCAAGTCACGAGAGGTATCTGGTTGCCTCCTACCACCAGGAGGGAAGTGTTCCATGTGACCGAAACCATGCTTCAATTACTTCAAATGTGAGGAATGTTTGGTGCCTTGCTTATGAAGACCCTATGAACACCTCAGAAATTGTATGGATGTTTGTGGACCATTCACCTTTAAGAACATTTCAAAAGAGTCCATTTGGTTGAGTCTATTTCCATTCTCTTTAATAGGGGAAGCTATAGATGGTTAGCCGAGTTACCTAATGATTCTATCACTTCATGGCAAGAGCTTACCGATGTATTAGTTGAAAGATTTTTTCCTCTTTCGATGATAATAAAGCTTAGGGACAACATCCCAAATATTAAAAGGTGCTTGGTGAACATCTTTATGGGACATTGTTGCAATTTTGTAAGTTTATTGCAATGTCTAACCCATGGTGTTCCAGATAACTTGTTGCTGCAATACTTCTATTGTAACTTGGATTCTGTTAACAAACGGCTAGCTGACCAACTTGTTCAAGGTGGGTTGATGAGACAACCATATGAAGTAGCATTATTGTTGCTTATGACATGACAAAAATCAACTGAGCATTATGTCTCTCTCTACAGGATTCGACCCCGACTCTTAGTTGAGTATTTTTACTAACAACGACTGCTTATTCTCTTACTTTTCTTGAGGAAAATTTGAGTGTTACAAAAAATGGTGCTGCTATCGGAGAGTGATGGGTAAGAATTCAATTTGTGAAGTTAGTTAGTAAATTCATTTAGTTTTAGTGGCTTGTTTTTTTTTCGAAATTGCAGCTGGAAAGATGAGTGACAATGGAAATGACGACGCTAGTCACTTTGGGTAAAATGATCACATGAGCGATATGAATGATATGCATGTGAACATCGTCCAAACCATGAGAGCTATCTAGTTGCCTCCTACCACCAGGAGGGAAGTGTTCCATGTGACCGAAACCATGTTTCAATTACTTCAAATGTGAGGAATGTACAGTGCCTTGTTTATGAAAACCCCATGAACAACTCAGAAATTGTGTGGATATTTGTGGACAATTCACCTTTAAGAATATTTCAAAAGAGTCCATTCGGTTACGACTATTTCCATTCTCCTTAACAGGAGAAGTTATAGATGGTTAGCCGAGTTACCTAATGATTCTATCACTTAATGGGAAGAGATTACCGATATATTCCTTGAAAGATTTTTCTCTCTTTCGATGATGGTAAAGCCTAGGGACAACATCCAAAACCTTAAAAGGGTTCTTGGCGAACATCTTCATGGGACATTGGTGCAATTTTGTAAGTTTATTGCAATGTCTAATCCATGGTGTTCCAAACAACTTGTTGCTGCAATACTTTTATTGTAGCTTGGATTATGTTAACAAACGTCTAGCCGACCAACTTGTTCAAGGTTGGCTGATGAGGCAGCCATATGAAGTAGCAATATTGTTGCTTTATGACATGAAAAAAATCAACTGAGCATGGCACACTAGGGAGGATTAAGTATCTTATCTACACTTGAGAATAAGCAAGGAACAAAGTCATTTTTGACATATGCATGATATGACATACTATAATAAACAAAGAGATTGATGGAGGTTCATAAAAAAGAAGGCGAATGTCGTCAATTTGAATTTAGTTAACTTTTTTCTTGTATGGACATGATGCTTCACTTTACTTAGGAGTGTTGTCGTTTGAGGCTTTTTTGTCTCTTCTTTAAGGTCTGATGTTGTTTTTTATCTTTCGGGAATTTAGAAAATATCGTTACTTCTGTCCAACTATTTCCATGGAGATTTTCTTAGACCTCTTTCTTATACTTAAGATCTCTCTATGACTTATAATTTTTGTGCAATAAAAATAAAAATTAGAAAAATATAGCACTTTAAGATTTCGAGGGAATGCTTTGCCTTAAGATAAAATATTCTTGACATTGTAGTTTATGTATAAAAAATATAGATATTTGAATGATCATATGTAAGCTTAATAAAATAGTTCAATCTAGTGCCAAGCAAGAACAATTTCCCTAGTGTGTGTATATATATAAAGAAGAGAATCTTAGATCTGCCTATGTGGTGCCGTCACAGATCACAATCTTATTTAACTCTTCTTAAAAGTCACAACGTTACGAAAAAGTGGCAACTTTTCATAGAAGTCACAATTCTTTAGAAAAGTCATAACTCTTCATAAAAGTCACAATATTTCACAAAAATTACAACTTTGCACAAAAGTCAAAACTTTTCACAAAAGTCACAACTTTTCATTTTTCATTGACACCTTTTAAAACCCAACACTTAATTCCAATGCACCAAAAGAAGAAATAATAAACAAAGAAAATTTATTTCAATCGCAATGCGACATTACTACTCTTGTGTCACTCAGTCCACAACTCATAACACTGCTGGAATAGTTGAATTCATAAAATTTTGTTCTTTAGTAAACAAAACTTCAATTTCTGCCACTATTATTTGTAGGTTTTTCTCCTCTACAAGGGAGTCGAATTCAAATACATTAATTAACTTCTTACGAAGTGTGTTTCATTCTCAAAAGTTTATTCCTCCTATTCCATGAAGCTTAATATTTTATTGTAAGTCATAGTGATTCATGTAACTATTACAATTTCTTTTTGCTATTTTGGTGACTTTTTTGGACTCTATTAAAAATTCCAGCAAGGATGATTGAAAATTTATCTTCTCTTTTGGCCCTTTCTACATGCTTCTTCATTTACTTTTTGGGAAAATTGCTTGTGGACTGTGTTATATTTGATAACACACAATAACAAATATGGGATAACTAATACAAAGCCAATGGTGAAGTTTGTTAAAAGAACCAAATAGATTGCTCTCTTGCTTGCCACATTAACTATATTATTTTGATTATTTTATCTTAGGTAAAACATTTCATATGCCATTGTACTCTTCCTAAAATATTTTATAGAGACAATCAATCCACTTCTTTTATCGCATGTTGACTAATAATTGGTCATATTTCTTCCTCTCTTCTTTTTGTACAAAATAAGAGATCAAGTTTTCTTGAAACTAACAGCTGCCCAAAATACACTATGACAAAAATTAATTTTTATCGGTAATAAATATGCACATTATCGAAGAATGCTAGAGCATTTATCGACATTAATTAATTGCCAATAGATTGAATGACTCTATATACTTTAAGGACATTTATTGAGAGTACTAATTGCCTCTGAAAATACATATTTAGCGGCAGTTAAGATATTAATTTATGTTAAAGATCATTTTTACTGTAGTAATAACTCTTTCTTTTGGCTTCTTTCAATTAAATTTATGAGCGGTAAACTTGGATACAGTTTGACAGACTATCTTTTTGAAAAATATGTTAAGAAACATGCATTTTTCTTCTTGATTGGCAGGAAATTAAGATCGTCTTTATTATTATTTATTTATAGTTGTGATTTCAAATGCTCACAAAACTATAATGTGAGATTTTAACATGTTATGTATCAAAATTTGGATCTAGAATATCCAGTTGTGAACAGTTTCATTTAGATGACACCTACTGCTTGGTTGATCATTGCATTAATTCTTTATAACTGCATAATATAACCATATCAATAACTATGGTTAAGTTCTAAATAAGTCGGGGCCGGTGATATGAAATCTAAGCAACGGTAATGACTGTTATGAGACAATGAGGCAAACCTTTATGATATTAACAACTATAGGGTCATTTTTGATATATACATGAGACGACATACTATAATAAAAAAGAGATTGATGGAGGTTCATAAGAAAGGAGTCGAAGGTCCTCCATTTGAACTTAGTTAATTATGTTCTTGTATGAACGGATATTACCAAATGATCATACGTAAGATTAATAAAATAGTTTAATCCCGTGTGAAACACAGATAATGTACCTAGTTTAATTAAATTAAGAATGTCCATGGTTTGTATATATGCATTTTGTCTTCGATTGAAAGATGGATACAATCTTCATCCTCTTGCTCGGCTAAGATCAGGTCAGATGTTCGCTGTTCCTTTCTCTTCCCAACATCAATACTTGTTTGATCAATCTGCATATCCTCCTGATGGCCTATTTACCGGAGAAATATTAAATGATTATTTTTGTGGGTAGGGTATCATTGGGCATACACACTGCCCCACCAGGATTTGATTGTTGATGGTTGCGTTGTCATTTGTTGGTGTTGCATTTGGTGGGTCTATTTGATGAATTGGAATTTTTTGGGTTGTCATTAGCTTCTACTGTTTGTTTAGACAGAAGCGAGTTGATAATTGATGACACCTATCTTGTATCTGAATCGCGAGGAAAGCTATTTTTTTTATTGCACTATACTTGTTGAACCTTTTATGCACAAGTTTAATTCTAGTTTAGATTGTGGTGGATGACAAGTTGATATTTTACTAAATTATTTAATTCTTAAGAATGAGTTGTTGCCTTCTTTTAATGCTATTTAGAGGAATTTTATGTCTTTGTTCTCTTGTATGAAGACGTTTCTGGAAAATTGAAAATACTGAAGGATTGGAACTGAAAATAACATGTCAAAGATTGGCAAAGAGCATATGTGTCGCAGGATAGCACCTGTGTAATGCAGGTGCAACATAAATATTTTAATAACTCACTAGTTGCCTACATGTGTGCCCCAAGTTAGCACCTGTTCTCGCAGGTGCTAGCACAGGAAAACCTGTGCAAAATTGGAACAAGTGTAATAGTGCACCTGGGTGCCGTGAGTCTTGAGATGCAAAACGTAGGTGAACGCATGTAACCCGATGAGAATTTCAAAGGAAAAATCCTCCATGGAAAATTAACTTCTTTAAAAGCTTCCAAGGTCCTTTTTGGGTTCTCTGCAAGAACGAAAAGATATTGTTTTTTCCTAATTGGGTATCCTGCATTGTAGAGAATTGAGTTGTGGAGTACACTTGATACTATATTCTTAGTTTCTTTCTGAATTAGAAAACGTCATTGTTGCTAAAAATCAAGCTCTAAATTGATTATATGATCATTATTAATGAAATTGAGGTTTTCCTTGGTATAATTCATGTTGTTTTTAATTTTGAGTTGCTAAATATTTTTCTAGTGGTGTGTGTGCATGATTGTGTTTGGATTTGATTAGGTAATGACTAATTATTCTTAGAATTGATTATAATGCAATGATCTATTGATATATTCAAGTTTTAATCTAAAATTTAAATGGTTATAAATATTAATTTAACTCACTAATTTCACTTTTGCTTGAAAAAAATAGAGATTGGGTAAAACTTCAATGGTGTGGACTTGAGGTTTTAATAAGAGGAATAAAGCTAAAAATAGTCTCTGATTAAATTCTCATTTAAGGGCTTGAGCTAGAAATAATTTATGCCTGCTCAAGCTAATGTTTGGTTATTTATATGGTATGGTTTTGGGGTATGGAAGTACAAAAAACAAACACATTCATTGGGTTGAAAATCTTTGAATGTAGTTCAACACAAATGTTATGAATGTGTTATTTTATTTTAGAATAGTTAGTCAATACTAATCAAATTGACACCCCATCAAATGCATACCCTTAGTTTATCCAATCTTGAAAAATCCATATTTGTGTTGTGTTTTGTTATTGAAATTTGAAATCGATCACTTGTTACAAACAAAACCTCCCAATTTTTACATTCATTGTTGATACAATATACATGCTCTTGTGAGTTAAAAATGAATTTTGATAAATCCTAACATGAATCCATGTAGAGTTCGATCCCGTCTTAAACATAGTTGGATAATTATTTTGTAAATGACCATAGCCACCTCCTTAATTAGAGAGTTATTTTGGAGTTTAACAAAAATAACACCGTTATTGGAGATTCGAATGTGATTGTCATTTTTTGTTTGTTAATTCCCACTTGCTTGCATCTTATTTTTCTTTTACTTTGTCTTTTTATTTGTGTCATTTGATCAGGTGGAACAATAAGTCACGTTAGCAAAAATGCTAGCGTGAATGGATTTGTGGACATGTAAGATTACCCAATTAGCCATGGGATGGCTAGCGGGCTTGCCAACGAAGATGCCAATTTACATATTTGCATTTTTTTAGAAATTATATCTGGACACATGTGCCCCATGCTAAAGCTGAATGGAGTTGTGTGTGGTGTGTGTATCTATATAAATATATATATATTTATCACATCTTTCACACAATAAAAAACACAATCATATTGAAATAGATATCCTAATTATCCATTTGGGATGTTGATCTATATGATATTCAAGACGAAGAAACCTACAAATATCGTCAAAGAAAAACAACCATATGATAAATGTTTGTACATTTTAATTTAGTAATTTACTGACAAAATAAAAAATAGATTAACAAAAAAAAAAAAAAAACAGTTACAAATTCCAGTAATTGATTAAAAAAAAATAAGTAGAGAATTTTCACATATATAAGAGATTTTAGGAAAGATGGAATGAAGACTCATATCGTAGCTATCTCGATTTTTTTCCAAGGAAATCAACCGAGCCTTTTTTTTTGTAATGAAAGATTGATGTACTTTTTTCTTGTAAAGATTGATCTTAAATAAGAGAAAAATAATTAATGAAATTGGACAATTGTAACTTTAACTTTATACAAGAATTTAAAGGAATTAAATGAAAGAAAGAGAATGAGGGGAAATAAAGTGTCAAGCATCTTTACATATTTCACTACCTTAGTAAATGCATATAATTAATATATTGAATTTAATTATTAAGTAACCCTTGAAGTTCTTCCGATTTTCTATTTTCAAAGGGTTTTATATATTCAATACTAATTTTATAGGATTATTTTAGCAATCAAACTTTTAAATTTATTTCTTTCCACTTTTAATATAACTAATAATAATTCTAATTTTTATTATAGAGTTTGTAAAATAAACTTACATTTATGGTCACCAAAGGAAGAATAATTATCAACCATACAAAGACTCAAATCATAAAATTTGAAGTCTTATCGTGTGCATTAATTTTTATTTGTAGTTATTTCATCCAATAGGAATTAAATCGGAAAGGAAAATAGTGTTTTTAAATAGTAAATAAAAGAATACCTCTAAAGAAATGAACAAAAATATTATAAAATGAAGCTAAAAGTAACAATGTGAAAGAAGGAAGTAGTAAAAAATGTAGAGAGATAAAAGATTGGCAGATTTCTTTATTCTCTTCCAAATATTCAAAGGGTTTTCACGAATATGTCATTAACCCATTTGAGATTGTGGATGAAAGGTGAAAGTAACTAACATAATATTAATTAACATAAACAAATGTATAGCATCTTCATTACTAATATAAATATTTATAACACAAAAAAAAAGTTATCTTCAATACAGTAGAAAATAAATCTAAACAAATCTTAGCTAATCTGCAACAGAACGATCAAAACTAAGAGAATATATAACATGGCACAATTAATATATCAAAAAATCAGTGAAGCACACAATGATATTTATAATCCAAGAAATATAGAAACTAAAAAGTCAAGTTAGAAATAGATCATTAAATATCATTAAATTTATTTAGGACTGCTATGAAGAAGTGAAAGGACATATTTAAATTTCCAAAACCATTAGGTCCAAATTTGCAGTTATTGCTCAAAGCTAGAGCATATGACTATATACAATACATATACTTACTGAATTCTAAAAGATAACGTACTAATACACATATAAGAACATGAAGAATCAATTCGGAAATTGTTAAGACACTACATTAATGACTTGCAATAACTTCTTTAAATAAGTAATTGATATGTGGAGAAGAATATAGTTATGATTGATTCATTTTATTTTATTCAATATGATACTTAACATTTATTTAAACGTATATTTTCATTTTTTTGTACAAATTATTAAAGAAGTATTTTCTTTATTTAAGGATAATAATGTTAACTTAATTATATTAGATGAATTTAATTAAATATTTGATAACATTTTCATTTAGTGTAGGGGTAAAAAGGTAATTCAACTTTGCACTTTGGAGAGAAACATTTTGTAAAGCACTCTTGTCAAAACATTAGAATGCAATACAATGAGAACAAACAAGAAGCTTAAACATTAAACAATAAAAAATAATAAAAGAGAAAAGAAAAGAGAGCATAGGGTGTTTGTCTTCTTCTTTTTTCCTCATGTTTTTAGTGTACAATGTTGTGTCAAATGTCACTATTTATGGAATAAGATTGAGGGACTCAAAGAATTGTCATGAATATGACATTAACCCATTGAGTAGTGTGGGTCGATGATGAAACGATTATCTTTGCATAGGTGTGTCTATGTCTTCTAAACTTGAAATTTCAAATGTTGCTAGGACTGCACCATTTGTAAAGATTTAATTAAATGTGTTACTATGGACATATATGTATATGATGTTATTGTACCTAAAACTTCCTTATAGATGATGTTCTTTGTGTATGTCCCACTTCATCGTTTTGGTTGCTCAGTTAGGATCATGACTTTTGTATAGGACATAGATATCCCTCTTGAGAGTGCAATGTACAATTGACCATGTGAGAAAACATGTTGGGGCAAATACAAACTAACGTTCAAAATTGTTTGTGGCACACCTCGAGGCTACCTCCTAGATGTAACACGGGACCTAAGATCACAAGTGACCTAAAGCTAACCTTGAGTCTGGCATATCACAAGCATACTGAATATATAACTAAGATAAGCAGAAGCCTAACTAATAAATGAGTCAAAACTAAAGGACTCAAAATGAAAATATATCTGAATATCTGGGGGAAACACCCCCAAAATACTTAACACTGATTCTATGTCTGAAAGCCTCTACTACTGATGAACTACTGGGATAAGTCCCCAGCTAACTCAAAAAATATTGAAATATTGAAAGTAAGCTAACTAAACAAAGCATAAAGAAACGCCCTCGAACTATGAGGACTCACTAGTGAAGTTGTTGAGTATGAGCTGGAAATCGTACTAAGCGTGATCTAGATCCTGAGCGCCGCCTGAACCTACATCATAAAAAGATGTAGTGCAAAGAATGCGTCAGTACTTTGATTGTTCAGAGCATGCAGGATACTGATACTAAACTGAACGATATAAATAGAACAATATAATACTGACAATATAGACTGAGCATGGCAATAGGCTATACTGAAGTATAATTGAAAACTAAGCTAGATTGAATGACCAAGTACTAATCATGAAGTAACATGCTAAATTGAATACTGAAGTAATTGCTAATAACATGGTCAATGTAATAAGAGTATGACTGTGGGAGCTACTATTAACCGACATAAACCATGTGAGCTAAATGTTGAGTCCGATGTATATGCCCTATCGAGAGGACCCAATATAACTTGTCATGGGTATAGAGGCATGTATATAGCGTGATCAGTAAAAACTGATGCCCAACAGAAGGGATTTCTGAACCTACGTTGGTGTGTAGTTTTGGGACTTTTAAGGGTACACGGAATCCTAGTCCAACTCGGTGCTAAGTCTACTCCTAACTGAATATGTATATAACTAAAATGCAACTGAAATACCGAGTAGCTCAAAATACTGACATGCTATCTGAAATGCAACATAAATATACTGACAGATATAACGTTTGAGTTCTGAAGATGATGTTCTGACTAATTTTCCTAGCAAGTATAATTCATGAGTACTAATAATTAATACAAGCTAGGGTTCTGAATTCTATACATAAAGCTATGCAAATTTTCCAAGAAGCATGTCATTTAGAATCGTGGAACTATAGCATCTAAAATCCTAATGAATTCCCAAGGTTTTGGAAACCCTAGGCCTGACCAATTTATGAGAACTTGAAGAACTGACTGAATTCTAGGAACCTAATGGGTGAAAGGAACCCACTAGTGAAATCCCACATACCTGGTGACAAAAACTATGGAGAAATCTTTTGAATTTTGGGGCTGAACTTGAAGAAGACATCTGCTTGTTCTTGGGAATACTATCACCTCTTTTCTCTTCTTTTCATTCTAAGTTAGATGATTTTAGGAGAATGAGGGTTTTGGGTAGTTTCTGACTAGATTATTAGGCTTAGACTGAGTAAAACGACGTAGTTTAAGCATTACACACCGTAGTTTAAGTACCAAACACATAGGGGAAAAGACCAATGCGACCCTGACTTAAAAGTTGATGAAGTGACTTCAAGATAGGCTTCACGAGCCATCTAGAGCACCACGATTCGTCAAGTGGGTCGTGAAGATGCTCTACCTGATAGGGCTTTACTATTTCGAGCATAACTTTTTACTCCGAGCTTGAAATTAGACAAACTTGGTGGCATTGGAAAGAGGATTCAGAGATAATTAATTTTGATAGGTGATGGGCTACTTAATTCAGGTTGTGCTGAAAGATATGATCTTTTAAAGTTGACCCAAACCTCAAAGTCTAACAAGCTTCTTTCACGAGCCACTTCACGGCTCGTGTGAAGCTCGACGAACCTTCTAGTGGTATGTGGTCCTTCACAGTAGCCATGGTGGTTCTGTGTCCCCTTCATGGCCCGTGTGGAGATCTAGGGACCATCTAGTGGTCCATGGTTTTTCACCTCTATAAAGATGCACATCCACGAGCAGGGTGATGGGTCATGGTCCTCTTCACGGCCCGTGGTCCCCTCTGTGGTTTGGCCTTCTCTCTTGTTCAATATTAGCTCAGATTGTTGAGGTGTCACAATATTTACCCTTTGGGATCATTCGTCCTCGAATAAAGTCTAAATAAGCTAAATTTGGAGGAAAAAGCTGGAATCCCTACCATCTAACTGAACTGCATTCTATGAACATGCAAATATGCTAAAATGCAAGGATAACTGAGGGAACATGATACTAATATTGAATCATAGAAGGGTAAGCTAAGAGACTGGAGAGGAACTATTACCTCGAAACTGAATTGGAAGGAAAGAGGTGAGGATACGTGGCCATCATGACTGCTTCTGCTTCCCAAGTAGCTCTCTCTACAAACTAACTCCTCCACAAAACCCTTACTGAAGCGACTTCCTTATTTCTCAACCTACGAACATGACGGTCAAGAATCTCAATTGGAATCTCCTCATAGGTGAGGCTATCCTTCACAATCACACTCTCTAAAGGTACTATTGATGCCGGATCACCACATACTTTTTGAACAAGGAAATGTGAAAGACTGGATGAACCGTTTCTAGTTCTTCTGGTAACTTTAACTTATACGCCACATTACCGACCCTTTTCAGGATTCTGTAAGTACCTAATACCTAGGACTGAGCTTCCCTTTCTTGCCAAATATCATCACTCCTTTCATGGGTTACACTTTTAAGAAAACCCAAACATTGATTTCAAACTCTAAGTGTCACGACCCAAGGGTACCCCCTAGACGTAACAAGGCACATAGAACCCGAAAGGCACCATGGAAGCCACTTAGCATATCATAACATAAAGCATTAGAACAAAAGAGCAAAAACGCATTTAAGTCCAAAAAGCCTTTATAAAGGAAAGCGAAAGTCTAGACTTGTCTTAATTAGCCATCTATTACAATAGTACAAATGAAAAGGGACATATACCATACGACATTGTTCAAAACTGAAATACTAGAAATGAGACTCAATGTGAATCTTCCGTCCTCGAATCATGAGGACTCACCACAAGTAAGGAGAATAGTCGAATCCAAGCTTGAACCAAAAGATAACAGCGTCAAGAATCGGGCCCTACACTTTGAAAAAATGTAGAAAAATATGGGTTAGTACAAAAATGCACTAAGTATGATAGCCATACATAAAATCATGAAAACATGCTAAAAGAGACATTTTAGTTGTATGCATGCAATTTGCTAAGTCAAATAATCATTTTGAAGATAGTGGAAAAACATAAGTCCCAAGCATAATCAACTCATAGATTGTCATATCATAAAAGGAACACAACATAGATACCCTCAAAGCATACTTGTGTAATGCATGAGTAAGATCCCATAATACCACCCATACTAAGTAAGCTTCTTAAGTAACCATAGTTGATATCTCATATTCTTGTTCATATTAATGTACTAGTGGGAATAAGCCTTAACCGACATAGATCATATGAGCTAACATGGAATTTGGTGTCTACCCACACCGAAAAGGGGTTGTTCTACTTGCCTAAGGTAGAACCATACTCTTAGCTTAGGTGGATCCACTAGCTAAAGACCTATGTGGGCACATAGTTATGGGATTGTCACAACCCAAGGGTACCCCCTAGAGGTAACAAGGCACATAATGCCCCTAAAGGAACTATGTAATAAGGCACATAATGCCCCTAAAGGACCCTTTCGTAGGTCAGAGGGTCCATTTTTGGGTCTTTGAAGTTGGAACCACAGATGTGCAGAACGGTCCGTCGATGCAATGACAGACCGTAGTCCACACCCTGGTTCACAACTTAGCAAAAAAAATTTGTGCATCTTTGTGACAAATCACGACCTACGGTCCGTAGGTGGACCTATGGTGTGTCGGTTGTGGTCATTTACCAGAACTGTGGCAGGTATGAAGTTCCCAAATCTTAATTTAACATAATCAACATATCAATTACCAAGTACTACAAGTCTAAACATGTATTTCAACATATTGTGTGGTAGTATATCGTTCCTAGGGTTTCAATCATTTAAATTGCACATTCAAACAAGCAAGTTTTGAAAACCCTAAGTCAAGACATCCACTTTAGACATCAGATCCCCTTTTATTTAGTTAATTTTAGCAACACACTCCAAACACCATCATCCCAAGGGTAGTTTTAGGACTTGATTACACCAAATTATCATGCAAATTCCTACCCAAGGTCAAGTACAACTTCGTTGATATCAAATTAAACAATGAAGACAAATCAAAGTTTTGGTGAGATCGATTACCTTACAAGTAAAACGAAGTTTAGGAGTGTGTTTGTATTGACTTCTTCTTAAGACCCAAGAAGAAGTGACACCGAACCTGGACTTGAATGGGTTTTTGTGGAAGCAAGAAAGTGAGGGGTGAAAATGGAGGATTTGGGTAGAGATGGGGAAAATATAGGGGAATGATCTAAAATGGAAAATGGGAATTGTTTAGGAGTGATGGGGGGGGGGGGGGATTTTAATGGGAGATTATGGGGGTAATTGGAAGGTTTTAAAATGGTTAGGGAAATGTGGGGAATGGGGGATGTTTTAAAATATGAAAGATTTTATTTTGGTGGGTGTCTAGGTCGGGTCGACTGTTACCCTAACTTGGACTCATAAAACCCCATCGACGGTCCGTGGGTCGACCTACGGCCCATTGATGGGTAGCGTGGTTCACTCCAACACTTAGAAAAAAATTAGAACACATACCTGGGATCTACGGATGCCATCCACGGTCCGTGGTTGGACCGACAGACTGTCGATTGGATTCATAGACCACTGCATCAATTAACTTTCTACAAATTTCTCTTTTTCTTCCCTACACATGTACCAAACATTAGGACTTTCTGTTTACATTTTCTGGATACTTTTTATACATGGACCCTATTCTATCTTTATCTAGCCAACACTAAGCAAAAAATGAATAAACGTCTATCTAAAAACAACAACAAATTAAGAAAAGCTCCCTATGTCGAAAAGAAAAATCCTATAGTTGGCTAGATTATATATCTTGGGTTTCCTCACAAGCAGTGCTTAATTTAACGTTGCAACACGATGCAAACATCTTGATTACTCACACTTCATCAAGACCCACTCCTCTATCACCTCATTGACACTCTCAAATTTCCCTATGTAGATATTTATTCTTTGGCCGTTCACCTTGAACTTTGTTCCATCCTTGTTCTCTAGTTCAACCGCTCCATGTGAAAACACTTTGTTTATTGTGAATGGTCCAGTCCACCTAGACTTGAGTTTTCTAGCAAATTAGCACAACCTTGAGTTAAATAGTAGCACCTGATCATCAGAAGCAAATTCACGCTTTTCGATCTTCTGATCATTGTACCTCTTCATATTCTGTTTGCATGTGGATGAACTTTCATATGCTTTTAGGCAAAACTCATTAAGCTCATTCATCTCATTCATTCCTTGACTAGTCACTTCTGTTGGCATTTACGGTCTTTGCATGAATTTGCTTTATCTCGCGATTTGACACTTCAACTTGCCCACTCGACTGCGGATGATACGGGGTTGCTACGTTGTGGCGAACACCATACTTCTCAAGCAATGCCTTAAACAATTTATTACAAAAGTGAGATCCTCCATCACTTATGATTGCCGTTGGTGTACCAAATCTGGAGAAGATATTCTTTTTCAGGAATGCGATGACACTCTTTCCCTCATTGTTTGAAAGCGCGACTGCTTCCACCCATTTAGATACATAGTCAACCGCTACAAAAATGTACTTCATCCCATTTGAACTCACAAACGGACCCCTGAAATCATGACCCCAAACATCAAAAAGCTCAATCACCAGTATTAGGTTCATAGGTAATTCTTGCCTTTTCGAAATTCCTTCTTCACGCTGGCAACGATCACAAGACTTGGCGAAATCATGAGCATCTTGGTGGATGGTAGTTCAGATACTACTATGGTGCCCACCAACAGGCGATGAGTGACATGCATTTAGTATACTTATCATCTCAACCTCGGGCACATATCGACGAATAATCCCATCAGCACAAACCAGAAACAAGTAAGGCTCATCCCAAAAGAATTTCTTCACATCAGACATAAACTTTTTCCTTTGGTGAAATGCAAATCCGATGGAACCAAATCACTTGCCAAGTAGTTAGCAAAGTCTGCAAACTAGGGGATAAGATCATAAAAAGCAGCCAATACCTGTTCTTCAGGGAACACATCATTTATTTCAGTTCCATCTCCTAGCTTGATCACAGCTTCCTCTTCAAGTCTGGACAAGTGATCAACAACTTGATTTGTTGTTCCCTTTCTCCTTAACCTCAAAATTGAACTTTTGCAGCAAAAATACCCATTTAATCAACCTTGGTTTTGCATCCTTTTTAGCCATCAGATACCTCAATGCAGAATAGTCAGTATGCACTATGACCTTAGTACCAAGCAAGTAGGATCTAAATTTCTCGAATGCAAAAACCACAGCTAGGAGTTCTTGTTCAGTCACCGTATAGTTATTTTGAGCCACATTTAGAGCTTTGCTGGCATAGTAAATCGGATGAAGAATCTTCTCTCGCCTCTGTCCTAACACTACACCAAGAACTACCCCACTTGCATCACACATCACTTCAAATGGTTTTCCCCAATTCGGTGAAATACTGATAGGTGCAGACACTAGTTTCTTTTTCAACTCCTCAAATGCTCTTAGAAAAGCATCATCAAACTCAAATTTAGACTCCTTTTCAAGTAACTTGAACAATGGGTGTGTAATTTTTGAGAAGTATTTTATGAACCTTCGGTAGAAACCTGCATGCCCAAGAAAACTTCGAACACCTTTTATAGAGATGAGTGGTGGAAGCTTTTCTATTACCTCAACTTTAGCTCTATCAACCTCAATACCTTTCTGCGAAATCCGATGACCCAGAACTATACCCTCTTTTACCATGAAGTGGCACTTTTCCCAGTTGAGTACAAGATTGCACTCTTCCCACCATTTTAGTACCTCAACCAAATGTGTCAAACAATCATCGAATGAGTCACCTACCACAGAAGAATCATCCATAAATACCTCTATCGTATCCTCCACCATATCTGAAAATATCGACATCATACATAGCTGGAAGGTTGCTGGAGCATTACATAACCCAAATGGCATCCTTTTGAATGCAAAAGTCCCATAAGGACAAGTGAAGGTGGTTTTATTTTGGTCTTCCGGAGCTATGGAGATTTGATTGTAGCTCGAATACCCATCAAGAAAACAATGCCAACCCTTACCAGTGAGACGATCTAGCATCTAATTCATCAACGACATTAGAAAATGGTATTTCTCAGTCCATGCATTTAACTTACGGTAGTCCAAACGCACTCTCCAACCAGTCACCGACCTCATTAGAACAAGCTCATTTTTAGCACACTACAAGAAAGTGGAGATACAACGACATTTTCTAAATGTCGTATTATGATGTTTAAATGTCACAGATTTGTTTATCGACATTTATTTTACATTTGGACCAAATGTCATAAATTTTAGTGTTGAGGATTTTTCCGACATTTAGGTAATTGTCGGAAAGAATTTGTGACATTTATTTTGTGACATTTAGGTAAATGTGGAAAAGAATTTGCGTCATTTACTTTGCAACATATATGTAAATGTTGGTAAGATTATTACGACATTTATTTTTTGACATTTATGTGAATGTCGATAAGAAATATATGACATTTATTTTTGACATTTAGGTGAATGTTAGTATGAGATATATGACATTTATTTTCGACATTTAGGTAAATGTCAGTATGAGATATATGACATTTATTTTCGACATTTAGGTAAATGTCGCTATGAGATATATAAGACATTTATTTTCGATAATTAGGTAAATGTCGGTATGAGATATATGACTATTATTTTTGACATTTACGTAAATGTTGGTATGAAATATGTGACATTTATTTATGACATTTAAGTAAATGTCTATATGAGATATATGACATTTATTTTTTCGACATTTATGAAATGTCACTTAAACTTTCTGACATTTAGATTAAATGTTGGGAAAACAAATTTCAAGACACTTACTTGTGACATTTATAAAATGTCACATTGTAATTTCTGACACTTTAGTTAATGTCAACAAATGCTATTATTGAATGTCATAAAAATTGGTGACATTATTTTATATTTTGCTAAATGTCATATTAATATTCTAATGTTGCTACCAAATTTCTTTAAACATCCCAGAAAAATCTATATATAGTTTTTCTCAAGACACAAATACATACAAACAATCCGTGCATTCAAAACTATCTTCTTCATGATAAGCAAGAAATATTATATTAAGCAAATATTTTCTAATATTATAATCAAAGAACAAAATAGCAATATAATAAGTTTTCTGTAAAAGTAAACAATGTCAAAACAAATTATCTTTTCTATCTCAAGTAAAATTGAGATCTAACTAAATGTAATAATCTCAACATAAAACCAACTAATTAACTCCTAATTCAAATGGAATTAAAATCTCCAATAAATTTGCAATAAATCTTTATGAAATCATCAATCCAAAAGTTGAGCATGTTGAAGTTGATACTTGACCTTAATTTCCTTAAAAATTCTGCACAAGAAATGCACATAAGAAAATTTATAGCTATATAATAATGGAAATACGATCCCCATTAACTAGACAAATTGGGATATAAAAAATGACTAATTGAATTTTTCTAAAAACAAACATATTAAGGAATTGATGCAAAAGCAGTAATTATATACATGAAATTTTCCTCCTTTTGAAAGAAAAGAAAGATCTTGTAGTTTTTTCAAACATACCCACTTCTTTTTATTTGTGCCAACTAAGGTGGTTCCAGTCTTCTTGATCATGTTAGCCTAAGAAAAAAACGTTAAATTCATTAGTTTGATACTTTACGAAGTACAAAACTTAACATTTCATTGAATACATAAGTGTGCCAATTTTTCGAGAAGTATGGGGGAAAAATTCAAATATGGCTAGAGTCAAATTCTCAGTATTCAAGGATACTGCTACACACAATTTTTCCTTACATTAGTTGGCCCTCAAGCTGGAAATCAGTGGTATCAATTGCTGAAAATTGTATCTACGACACTAAGGTATCAATTGTGGATTCCCAAGCAAGCACAAGAAAAACATTTTTACTCATGTCATCCATCAACTGTAACAAGCACAAGAAACAAATACAAATAACTTGTATATCATCAACACATACATGGACAATGAAACACAAATCACTAATTTACTATTCAATTTTTTTTTTTACAAAGTGACACTTCAAGTTCAAGATGCAACAAAAATCTAAGAAAACAAAGAGAATTAAACATCAACAACAGTACAAAACAAAATCCAACAGTCCAGCAATACAAAATAATGATTAATAGTCAAAACAAGAATCAACAACACAAAATAAGAATCAGCAGGCAGCACTGTAGTTTAACACTCCAACTCGATCAGAACTCAGAAGAAAGTTGGAGCTGGGGGAATACTCAGAAATTCAAGGGGGGAAATGCTCTTTGCTTATGCAGTTCCACTAAGGGAAGGAACTAACAACCAGGCAGAGGTGGAGGCTGCCCTGTTTGGTATGACCTGATGCTTACAACTGAATTACAATTAGGTAATTCTGGAGGTTGATTCCCAACTTCTGGTGGATTGGATCAAGGGTAATTACAGCCCTCCATGGAGCATTAATTCTCAAGTACAAAGGCTGCACAACATCATCCAACAAATCCAAAAATTTGAATGCATAAACACTCTCAGGGAAACGAGGAGAAGAATCACTATGTTGAACATCAAGACAAAACCAATCGTACAACAAAATCAGCATAGCATCACCACCAGTATCCAGAATGGAAAAAGGATGTGCAGTAGTTATGGGACTTGTGATTTCATCTCGAAGAGAAAATTACTTGTTTGCAAAGCTTATTGAGACATAAATCCAAATCCTTATTCGACAAGTCATTTGGTTGGGATACCAGCGCTCCCACCAAACACATCCCATGAGTCCCAAAAACATAGTTGAAGTCCTCATCTTCATAGCATCTATTATCATATATTCATCCTAGAAAGCACTACTCAACTTACTTCACAACTTCCATCACTAGCTTGTTCTTTTGGAAAATTGGTTCATGAGTTGAGGACAAGTAGGTTTACAGTCGAAATAACTTTATAAAAATTCTGGGAGCAAATAGTCATACTTCCATATTCTGCAATACATGTCTATTATTTCCAAGTTTAAGAATGAAAATCTCATTTAATAGTCAACTATCAAGTTACCGACACAAGTAGTAATACAAATGAGATGCCAAAATCAGGATTCCATTCTGGAGGAAATCCACCTAGCATACCAATGAGCTGTTAGACAGTAAAGATGATTTAAGTGGATGAACTATGACAGAGGCAATTTAGTCAACACATCTACCCACAACCCGTTGAAAGATGGACACCTAAATAAGGAACAGAAACTACATCTTACAATAAGCTAAAATCTCCAGCACATAGATTATATAATACAGAATAAACAATATAAGACCTTACCAGATTTACATATTCAGTTAAATTATTTCCTTTTATAGAAGGAAATGACCCAATCTCTAGAACTAATCACCTCTTTCAGTCACATGCAACAAGTTCATAGAACTAAATACATATTCCAATACAGTATTACCGACATCTGCATTGGTACTGCATGATCTTCAAATATACTTTAACTAATCTTAAAATTATATTAGCACACATCAAACAATATAAGACCTCCAAAACAAGGTCCCAAATCTAATGTAAGCAGATCCAGACTGCACAAAAAAAATCTATTATTCGTTCTAGTTATAACTTGACAACGATAGATTCAGTAACAACATTTAGAGAGTTCTGTGTCACATTTTCATTGCTGCACATTATTAATAAATCAATATTCAGACTGGGTCTATTCAGACACCAAAAAAAAACCTGGAAACATCTTAACAAAACTACATTCAAAATCATTTGGTAATAAACAAATACAGAGGAGTCATGCTATTTGCTTCGACTCATTTCCTGGACAAGGCAATAAGAGAATCTACAAATTAATTGAAACAAGCTCACTATTTTAGAGAAACAGGATAGATGTGAAGCAGGGTAGCAATGTGCAGGAGGTGCAAACTAGAAATAATATGATAAATTAACACAGTTTATAATTTCACTATACAAACTGAAAAACAACAACAACAACAACAAGAACCAAAAGAAAAAAGATGATCACTTAGACTGTTTGTGTGTACATGACGCACAATTAACAATTTGTCGATTAATCCATATTAAACAAGAAAGAGGAATTAGTTGATCTGGTGATCATATAAATGTTAGGATTTACCCAATTAAAATAAGATTCAAAATTTTAATGAAATTTTCTCTAACCTTTCTTGTGTGAACACCTGGAACAAGAGATGATGGTTGTTGACAATCTTCAAGTTGGTTATCAGGAACCTATTGCAAAAGAGGAAGATTATTATAATTAAGAGAAACTAAGTTTTTATCTAAAAAAAGTAATTTTTTGAGAGTAACACAATTATTTCACCTGCTCTGATTTTAAATTTGCATCAATATTAATTCCCAAAGACTGTACATATGCTTGTATTCCTTCCTTCACTTTTTCTGCTATAATTTCTTCCATATCCATTTTTGCTTCCGATAATTTTCTCTCCATTACTTTGTTATTCTCTTTTGCTTCCTCTTTCACTTCTAACAACTTTTTATCCATCGCTTCCATCTCAATTTTCATAGTTGAGGTAGCTTTTTGAACTTCCATCTCAACCCTTGTATCAAAATCTCTTTTTTCAGCCTGAGATCGTTTATATGCGGGGCCATATACTAAGCTAGGAGATGCTCCTTTTCCTAGAGTTCGGACAATTCCATGAGTGTCTGATCCCATTACTTGGGAGTACACATCATTAGGAGCACTTCCAGGGACATTCAACTCAGGATACACCTCGGCAAGATCATCCATTTGTTTCTTTTTGAAAGAAAGGTAAAGTAATGAGAAGTTTTTTAAACAAATTGTAACAGAAAGAAAGTACCTATATATTTTTAAAGAGTAAGAGTTTACTAGAACTTCACCAGCTATCTCATTTACTGGTTGTTTATTCTCTCTAATGTGAGTTTTTTTGAACACCTCAATACGAGTTGGCTTTACACCATTATTCATCTTTGTCATCTGTTTGAATAGTAAGAGATTGACGTTAAATATTCATGATAAGTATTATTTAATATATAAATTATAGAAAATAAATAGTGATTACTTCGTAGATTGTCTATAATTTGAGAATGACTTTTTCTCCCTGATGTGTGTGCCATAGTCAATTTTTTTCGACTTTCTTTGTTTCTGTCACTCTTTTCCTAGAAATTTGAACACAACAATATATAAGAGGACATGCGCAATCTTGAATATATAAAAGAAATGGCCAAGGAAAAATATAAAAATGCAGCATAGGTGAGTTTCACAAAGTGCAATCAATTTCTATACAAGAACATTTTGTGCAGGTTGGCAAACTGGACATGTACAACAACATTATTTCTGCCAATTAGAAGAAAGGGACAAATCAAAAAGAACTTCTAGTTGTTCTACAATAAGAAGTATAATCAGGGAAAACACGACTTTAATAATTTATGACAACTTCTATGAAATTGTCATTTAGTAGAGCAAATGCAGAAATAGAAATCTAGCACATACCTTTGCTTCTTTTGAGCTCCAATAATGAACTAATGAATGCCACTGATCTTCTTCAACTCTATCTAGACAATGAGCTAAACGCTCAATATCAGTGTTATATGGGTCATATCCAATGGTTTTTGCTTCATGCTTTGATTCTTTCCATTTAGATCCGAATGATATCATCAGTATGCGCTTCATGTCATCAGTTGCGTCAGTATTTTCCTGTACATATATTTAATACACAACTCATTTATAAAATAAAATATAAAAACAAAAACATCTTAGTATATAGGTTTTGTGTATACTAAGAACCTTGATATGAGCCCATATTCTATCCTTGTATATACTAGGTACAAGCCTCCAATCTTTATGATTCAGTGGCGCTAAGATGCCATTTCATGCTAGCACACCAAGTTTTGAACTCAATCTAGCTCCTTCTGACCCAATAAGTTGACCATGTTCATTCAATTCAATATGTAAATTTCCACCATCTTTTCCCCATCCCGAGTGCATCATAGTGGGACCCCTAGTTCGCTTAGATTGCACTTCACTCTCATTAGAATCTATAAATAATCAAAGATAAAAAGAGGCAAATTTATTATTTATATAAAAATTATCTAACTACTTTATACTATGAAAGGAAGAATAAATATCATGAGATTTAATACCTGGAAGATTTTTTGTATTAAGTGATTCATCTCTTTCATTTTGTGGCCAATTTTGGGGCGGTTGAGGCATTGACATACTTCCGATTTGATGTTTTTGTTGCTCAGAATCTATAAATAATCAAAGATAAAAAAGAGGCAAATTTATTATTTATATAAAAATTATCTAACTACTTTATACTATGAAAGGAAGAATAAATATCATGATATTTAATACCTGGAAGATTTTTTGTATCATGTGATTCATCTCTTTCATTTTGTGGCCAATTTTGGGGTGGTTGAGGCATTGACATACTTCCGATTTGTTGTTGTTGTTGCTCCGAAGAATCATATAAAAGCTCACCTTGACTAGAATTTCTCTGTCTTTTTCTTGCTATTTCAAAGAAGTTCCTCAATATTTATGAATCCTGCCAAATTTAAAGTAGCTTTTACTACACAAAAGTATAAAATAATATCTAACTATCATGTCAAATAATAAGACATATAAACATATGAGATTTTAATAGCTGAATGAAGAGTAAAAATATCAAAGTCTAATATTATTGTTCAACAATCAATTGTACTGAAATAGTGATTATACTACTATAGTAACAAAAACTAAGATATGTTGTCATCTTCATCATATGCTTCATTACTTTCCAAAGTTTCTGGGTCAATTTCTAATCCCGGTACTCCTTCTCTAACCCATTCAATGTCTTCTTTAGTTTCAAATATTGTGTCATCCAATTGTTGCTCAGGCCACAACTCCATATGTCCTTCCTTATGCTCAATTGTTGGTGTGTCATCACCTAAATCATAGAAACCTCTTGGCTTAAGTTTAACAACCATTCGCCACTCCTTTTCCATAGGATAATCGACATAAAACACTTGTTGAGCCTGAGAAGCAAAGATGAATGGTTCATCTGATAACTGATGTCTTTTATAGAGTAGATGATTAAAATTCGCAAGAGTAAATCCATAATCATCTTTCTCAATAAGCCCCTTGTTATGGTTCACCCATTTACATTTAAACAATACAAACTTGAGATTCTTGGAATAATATAACTCAATTATGTCTGTGAGGATTCCATAAAAAGAAACCTCTGCCAATATGGGATTTTTATCTTTTGTGCTTGCATAACTTTGAGTGATAGTCTTTAACATGATGCCACTATTTTGAGTTTTTCTCTTAACATCACGAGACTTTGTTAAGTATCTAACTCCATCACATATATAGCCAGTCATTCTTTTTGCTTGTATTAATGGGCCAATAGCTAAAGTTTGAATATCCTCAGATATTTTTTCACCAGCCATATGCATCTTCTCGACCTAGCATTCAAAAATAAAGATGTGATCTAAAAGTTATAATTACCTATATAGTAATATATGAGCAAATATTTTAGCTAGTTGATACTTACATGATTTCTAAACCATAGTTGAAATCTTTCATTATGAATTCGATCCACATTATGTCTTGATAGACGAAGATTTTCCTTCTTGATTTCTTTTATATGTTCACTACGGAAGTAAAACACATAACTATTTAACAAGAATTTGAAAGAAAATTATTTAATAATTAATTACTAAGTAAAAATTATGATTTAATACTTACTCACGATATGAAGTTGTGGAGGTAGAATTAAATAAAACATATCTGTGGGCTTGAGCACGTGTAATGTCATCAAGCTTAAATCCTTTCTCTCTACTTGATCGACGACCCTCTTGGTCTGTTGTTTCATTAGATAAAACATCATTTCTTAAAGGTGGATTAAAATTAGTCTCAACATCATCTAAATAACATGAGCAAAACGTCATTAACTCGTCTATCCAACGTCCCTCTGCAATCGCACCTTCTAGATATCGTCTATTCCTTACGTAGTTTTTAAGATAAAGCAAGAACCTAAAATAGACAATTTTTAGAATACAAATACAATTTCTTGTAAGTATGATAAAAAAATAACAAAATGATACCGTTCGATAAACCACATTGAGCGATATTGTGAAGGGCCTCCCAACATTGCTTCTTCAGCTAAATGGATAAGTAGATGTTCCATGATATCAAAGAAAGATGGAGGAAATATTCTCTCCAAATGACATAGAGTTATTGCAACTCGATCTTGGAGTTTTTCTAAGTCACCTATCTTCAGATCTTTTGAACAAATGCCCCTAAAGAAATTAGTTAATTCAATCAATGGCTTAAGTACATTCACTGGCAGGAGATTCTGCAATGCAATAGGAAGGAGTTGTTGCATTAAAATATGGCAGTCATGACTCTTCAACCCATGCATTGTGCGTTGCTTGAGATCAACACAACTTGAGATATTTAAAGCATATCTGTCTGGCACTTTCATATCTTTTAACACTTGTAAGAGGATGTCTTTTTATGTGTTACTCAATGTGAAACATGCAGGAGGAAGATAATATTTTCCATTAGCCTTTGTCTTAGGATGCAAAGCTTTTCGGATCCCCATCTCTTGTAAATCTAAACGGGAATTTAAATTATTTTTTCCTTTTCCATCAACATTCAATAATGTCCAAAATATATTGTCAAAGACATTCTTTTCAATATGCATCGTATCAAGATTATGACGAATCATATTGTCTTTCCAATATTCCAACTCAAAAAATATGCTCTTTTTGTTCCATATATTTTGCACCAAATTATTAACATCATCCCATTTCCTTTTATGAGATTTGGCCAATAGAACTTTACCAAATTTATTTTTAATATTATTCAATTGCTTAAGAATCTCAATTCCCGTCAACCGTTTAGGTGCTCCATCCAACTCCACAAGGCCATTGAATGCAACTTTATCTTTTCAAAACTTGTGTCCATGAGATAACCATCGCCTATGAGACATGAAACAATATTTTCGCCCATTTTTCAATCTTGTAGATTTAGTTTTGGTAAGACAACATGGACAAGCATATCTAGTTTTCACACCATATCCTGATAAGTTACCTAACGCTGGAAAATCACTAATTGTCCAAAGCAATGCTACACGCATTTGAAACATGTGATTGTTTGATGCGTCATAAGTGGCAACACCAACCCACAATTCTTGTAACTCATCAACTAAGGGTTGTAGATAGACATCAATATCATTACCTGGTGCACGAGGATCATCAATAATAGTTGATAATATCATATATGGTTGTTTCATGCACAACCATGGTGGCAAATTATATGGAATCAAGATAACAGGCCATGTGCTATATGAGATAGACATAGACTTAAATGGACTAAAGCCATCTGAAGCCAATCCAAGTCTAACATTTCAAGGATCTCGAGCAAAATCTGTATGCACTTCATCAAATTTCCTCCAAGCAATACTGTCTGCAGGATGTCGCATTACCCCATCTCTAGTGCGACCTTCAGCATGCCATCTCATTTGAGTAGATGTTTTAGCCGACATAAATAGTCTTTGAAGTCGTGGTATTAATGGAATATATCTAAACACCTTTGATGGAATTTTTGATGTTTCTGAACTAGAATTAACTGATGCACCTTTGAACTGTTTGTATCTTGGAGCTTTGCAAAACTTACAAGACAATCTATCTTTCGTCTCATTCCAATAAATCATACAATCATTTGGACATGCATGTATCTTTTTATATTCAAGTCCTAAATCTTTAATAATCTTCTTTGAATCATAAAAGGACTTGGGCAATGTTTCACCTTCTGGAAGCACATCTTTTAACAAATCTAATAGCATGGAAAATGATTTGTTACTCCATCCATTGAGACACTTTAAGTGTAATAGAAGAACAAGGAATGCAAGTAGTGAATACTTGCTTCCAGGATATAACTCACGTTCAGCTTCTTTCAGTAAGCGAAAGAATTCTTCAGTCTTCTTATCAAAACCCATGTTATGTTGATTTGACCCATCAAATCCTTCAGCACTAGTGTCCATATCAACAAAATTAGATGTAAGAGGAATTCCAAATGCTTCATGTAACATGTCTTGCATCTCATCACCTTTATCTAACTGATTGACCAATTTTGATGAAAATAGTTCCTCACCATGATAAATCCAACTAGTGTAACTAGTTAGAAATCCACCAACCACAATATGTTCAACAATCAAATCTTTTCGAACAAATTTCATATTACGACGCTTTCGACATGGACACAATACTGCAGATGCATCTGGCCTATCTAATGATGCAAAATGAAGAAACTCTTTGGTTCCATTCTCATATAAAGGATCAAGCCTATTCAATATATTTATCCAACTTTTATCCATTAAGTATATAATAACCGATACATATAGCAAACAAGAATTATACCCTCATACTACTAAAGACTAATACCTCCATATTATTAAAGAAAACAACAAAACACATACTAACCTGCAAAGTCCACACAAAGAGTCCTGAAATTGATATCAATGTTCTTCCACTACGGTTGCTTTCTTTGTAATCTTCAAACTACAAATCAATAGTTAAATGTCAACAAATCAATATAATGTATGAAGGCTAGTCATGTGAAATTATCAGTACTTGAGGTAATATACTCACCTCAAGTAAATCAACTAGTAAAAGAGAAGAGGAAGAGAGACAAAAGGTGAATTTATGGTCGAATTCGGAGAAAAATGAGACAAAGAAAGAGGCTTGGTGGGAAGTGATGAGTCATTGAGATGTTTTTGATGGAATGTGGGTGAAAGATGATGCTAACCCTATGTATGAACCTGGTTCTTGTCCTTTTATTGATGAGTCATTTGATTGTTATCAAAATGGAAGGCCTGATAATGGTTACAGAACTTTAGATGGCAGCCTAATCACTGTAATATTCCAAGATAATAATGCTACTTTTTTTAATTGAGTGCTGTTATAGCTATTCTTATTTTCAATTATTGTCATTTTTGCAGAGAATTCCCAATTGAGAATGGGAAGGCATTGCAGTTCATTTACAGCAGCAAGCAGTTCAAGACAAACGGAGGTTTGGCAGCTGGAACTGCAACTACCAACGTATATTGTAACACACATTTCAAGAAGAAAATGAAGGCAATGCAAACCCCTTAGGAAAGATAACCATTAGCTTAATGGCATCCTAATATCTTACTCTTCGGATGCCATTAAGAAAAGATAACCATTCTTAAAGCATGTCTCTAGCACACATAGCAGCAAATGGAAAAGAACAGAATACCTTAATGTAATTTCTAAGTTATAAACATGAAAAGGAACTACTTAATAAATATGAATGTTTTTCAGTGAACTTCAACACTAGGTTCCTATTGATATGGTTTTTATGTCAATCTAGTTCTAAATTTAATAGAATAGGCCAAAAATGATAATTTTTCTCGACACCAATAAACTTATAGCCATTAAGTAACACGAAGAAGAAAAACAATTTGACACCAAGCAAATTCAAGGACCTATTCAAAATTGAATACATGAAGAGTATACAAACTATAAAGGAAGCAGACTCTATATGGTACCAAAAATCTCTACAACGTCAAGTTTTAGAACACTAAATCTAAATCCATGATATCAAAAAGAAACAGATTTTTTGGCATATAACAAAAAGCAACTATAGCTATTAATTTGGACAGAGAACTAAAGAAAAACAAGATAATACTAATGCAGAAGTAAGACAAGCAGTAAAGATCAAACACATGCTCGACAAGTCAGTAGTTCTTTTTCTAATATTGTTAGCTTCCTTAACCCTTTACATGTTGATGCTAATGGTAGCCATCAAGATCACAACATGTTAAAATTCCAGAACCAAAAGAAAACATGAAAGCTTTAAAAATAATGCGAAAAGAGAGGAGTCGAGAAGAGCAGTTTCTGAACTCCAGTGGTTTTTCTTTCTTTGCTTTTCATCCCTCCATTGATTCTAAGGAAAGTCATGCTCAATCAAGGGAGGAATAATCAATCACATGAGTCCCCAAACCGAATCAAACAAGCCAATTATAGCAGCAAACAATCGATTAACAAATAGAAAAGGTGCATCTATTAACAATTTTCTTGTGCATCCATCAACTGTAGTAGTCAATTTGCTTTGTATAGGAGGAGGGGAACTCATTAAGAACCATTACATTAATAACCACATCATCATGACTATATCCTTTAAATGAGCTATCTTTTCCATAACTATTACTTCTCCAATAACAAGATCAAGTCTTACAACTTTCTCAACTAGCAAATATGCAAAAGCTGCTTATGGTAGAGCATCCAAAAATTTAACCAGTACGTTTGTATTACTATTAGTGCTAATAAAGAGTCTTGGTTGAAATTTAAGGCATCGATGAGGTCTTGTAAGGCTTCATAAACCACTAACTCAACAATGCAGACCAATTTAATTGCTATTTTTTTTCTCTACAAAAAGAGCAAAGTTCAAAAGATCAAAACCATCACATAAAATTCCCAAACATAAAAGAAGCAAAAAAATAGTGAACCAAAGTTGTGAGATGGCAAAAGTGAAGTTGCTTGGTTTTTCCCCTTTGGTATATCAAGATTGCAATATGTTCTCCAATATGATTTGATTCTACCATAGAAAGAACAAAATAAGAACCTGTTGTCTGGTCATTATCTTCCTCAATTGAAGTTCTAATCGATTCTCAATGCAGGGACATTCTAAACAATAACTTTAAATATTTTTGTTCCTCCTCATCCTCTAATAATGGTTTCTATCATCCTACACCTAATCATGAATATTTTACTACTGCTGCTGATGCTCGTACTCTCTGGACTCCCCAGGATATTAATGAACGTCAATTGATTCTCAACCTCACCCTTTGTTTGTAACAGAAATTTACTACTATATGTAGTTATCCCTTTTCTGCTAACTCTTATTAGTTAAGCGGAAATTCTCTATATTTTTATCTTCTTCTTCTTTAGAATAGCGCCCAAACTGAAAGTGTTACCCCACGATTTGAACACAAGCAGAAAACAATCAATTATGAAACTAGAAAGGAAAATCAATTATGAGCATGCAAAAACTAGAAAAGAAAAAAATATAGTAACTTGTTCACAGATTCGTTCATAGTACAGTAACTCAATGAAAATTGAAACGAAAACCGTACGCACTCAAAATTATTGAAATTAAAACCCTAAAGAGGAAGGAGAAATTACAGTACCTCGTTCACAAATTCGTTCACAGATTCAAATGCTAAGAGAGACGATGCCAGTATCCAGTAACTCTGAGAGAGGCGACACTAGTATCCTCTCAGAGAGACACACTAGTAACCTCTACTGAGCCCAAAGTGATTTAATAAAATCACAAATCGTCACAAATGTTTGAATACCTGGGAATCAAAATATTTGTAGGATGAGATGAATCCAGTAAAACCTACAAGAAAATATAAATTCAGAACTAAATTGTGAAACCTTGAAACTTCACATGGTTCCGAAAGTCAATACTTTTTCAATTAGTTAACAGAACTTGACCCCAAAATCCTACCAGTGACTATGTGATCAAAGGTTTGTTTCAGTAAGATCATGAGTTTGTATGAAATAAAAACCTTAGGATTCTGTGGATGGAGATGGCTACCATGAATTTCTTTGGTTGAGCAATGTGTTGAGGGCCTGAGGCGATATACAAATAACTCTAAACTTTAAGCAGGAGTAGGGTTTTTTTTTGTTTTTTTTTAAAAAAAGTTTTATCGTAGTAGAAAAATTAGAGGGAAAAGTTAATAGCATGAAAAATAAGAGGGAAAAGTTAATAAATTTTCTTTTACTTTAATAAACTTAAAATGAAAGTTTTATTTTTAAGCCAATTATTTCAACTTAAACTATAAACTTTCATTTAGAAGCTGGAAAAAATCTATAAATTCTAATCACTACAACTCGAACTATAAAGTTGCTACTACATAAAATCCACTTACCTCCACTCAAACTATAAGCTTTCACTCAGAAATTGCATAAAATATACAAAGTTAAATTGTTTCTGCTGAAACTACACAATTTCGCCACAAACTGCATATAATCTATAAAATCCCACTATTTCACTGAAAAATCCAATTACTACAAAATTCAACATTATTTTTGCTGAAACTACAAAATTAATTTCACTAGAAGCTGCATATATAATCTACAAAATCAAAACTACTATCAATCAAATTCAACTAATTTTCTTACTAATAAATTAGGTTTAAAATGGATCGAAATGTGTACCGTCACGTTTGAGGGTTTTAGAGTGAACGAGAGTGCTTTGGATCAATTCATTCTTTACCAATTGGGCCAGTCATCGCAGACCCTTTCATTTCTCCCTTGGGGTTCACAATCACACCAGCATTATCTTCAAAGTACATGAAGACACCGTCCTTTTGGCGCCATGGCATGCGCTGACGAACAATGACAACAGGCATAACCTTCTTCCTGAGATCTGGCATAATTTTAAAATTCAAATTTAAAAATAATAACAAAATTTTAATTTTAGGAAGAAAAAAAAGAAACATAAATTATTTAGTTTATTACTCTTTTTTTTATTTCTTTTTGGTTAATTTAAAAATCACGTTCAGACGATTTTTAAATTATTTAGAAACATATAATTATTTAGTTAGTTACTTTTTAAATTTTTTTTTGATTAATTTAAAAATCATGTTCAGACGATTTTTAAATTATTTAGAAACATAGAATTATTTAGTTAGTTACTTTTTTTATTTTTATTTTTTTTGGTTAATTTAAGAATTTTCCTCAAAATTAGTTTTGTATACAATGCTATTTAGTTTTGTGAAATGAATTTATAATTTTATTAATTATATATTGTAATTTTAAATTAGCTTAAAATTTTACTTCACCCTCCTTCAAAATCAAGATGATCAAGTGTATTCCTACATTGTTACTTGGATAAGTAATACCGAATTTTTATTACTATTTATTTAAAATAATATTGAATTTTTATTATTACGTTTAGATATAATTAAGAAAAAATAGAGCAATATTTTGGAACACTCATAACTAAACAATTGATTTGCATTTCAAAAGAAGTCATTTGACAATTTTTAAACCTTCTTCTCTAATTATTTGGCTTCATGTAAATGTTTTGAATTGTTATTTTTTAGATCTATATCTCACCTATATTGGAGGTATTGGGGACGTGGGTGAGGATTTGTGGGGGTATTAATTTAGATAGGAGAACTTTTTTTTAAAAAAAATAAATAAATAAATTGAATGTTAAAAATATGTAAAAATTTGAATTGGTTATAATTTTTTCATGGTAACTTTTTATTTTTAATGTTAAAGATACAAATATTTAAATTTTAAATTTAACTTTAATTATTTAAAATAATATTAAGAGTAATTAATCCTATTTTGCTAATGATTAGTGAAAAAGTAACAAAGAATATTCTTTTTCTTTTAATTCGTATGCTAAATTAACTACAATGATAATACTATCAAAAAATTAAAACAGTTTAAAGCACTAAAGCAGGAATATTCTTTCACAATATGTCGTACATTTCTTCTTCTTCTTACATACCAAAACTGTTTTTGTGTTAGAGAAGAGATTAAAAAAAAATATTGTGATTTTGTTAATTTTGATGTTGATACATTTGTTTGAATACAAATTTAAAGAATTAGTTTCCAGAGGATGTGGAGTAGTAGTTTTAAGATGGTGTTTTCCAGCGTTCTGTAACTCATTACCGAACTTGACTCGAGAAAATTTGAATTGTGTTGCTGGGTTTTGACCCGCTTGTTGTTTTTACCCATTAAAAGACTTTATTGAGACGCGCTTATACAACCTTAATTATTTGTTGTTTTTATGATAAATATATTTATCTATTAAAAATTTACATTTTATAAATATAATTTTTATTTATGAAGATATAATAAGTTGAATTTATTTGCGTAATTATTATGTTTATTTATACTTTGATTTCTCTTAAAATGTTCACTTCACTACTAAATTACATATTTTTCATTAAATAGTTTATTACTCACTTAAAAATTATATTTTATCTACAATTAAAATATAGATAACTATAATAATAAATTTTCTTTTACATTAATAAACTTAAAATGAAAGTTTTATGTTTAAGCTAAATAAGATGAAAGTTTTATTTTTAAAATATACAGCACAATCATGAAAATGCACACACAAAAATATTTATGCTAAATAAGATGGAAATTTTATTTTTAAGAAGGAATAACTGATATATTAGACATAAGATCAAAAAGAGACCTAACCCTCCCAAAATATTTGATAACATTACCTTCCATCAGAGAATACACCGTCACAACAACTTGGATGGAGCGGAAGATTGATCACATTAATGGGATGACTGCCTGTGGAAGCACCCAGAAGATAGCTTCTGCAGAATGATGCAGTCTCCTTACAGTTCTGGTTTTTGCACAATGGAAAAGAACATTAAAAGAGAGCGTAGCTCGTGGTACCAACTAATTCTTAAGATTTTCATGTCTACAATCATCAACTCTAAGGTACAAACACTTCAAGATCTGGTCTGAGCTTCTAAATCGTTTGGAAGAGGTAATGTAAACACTCTCCATCTTTAGGATTTCAATTTGATTGAGGGTAAAATCTTCCCCTTCTATAGGGTTTCAATTTAGTGCTATAAACTCTCCCCTCGTTTCAATTGTTTTGTGGTAGTGTATATTATTGTTGCCTCAAAGGTATTGCAAGATCCGAAGAGCAGCTGTGAGGTGACCTATGCAAGGTTTTTGCATATACTGACTGAGAGTGAGCACAATGAAGGATAGGTCTGGTCTGGTATGAGTCAAATAGTTGAGTCTTCCAACTAACTTGTGATAAATTGTCAGATCTTTGAGACGTAGACCAGAATCTGTAGTCAATCTCATAAGTGGTTGATAAGATAATTGTTCAATTCTACTATGTTTTAGCTTTCTGTTTCTGTCTGTATAGAATGTTAAGTTGCATTGAGTTCATTACAGTGATGTTACGGTTTGTTGTGTGGCTTATTATGTGCTTTGACGGAAGGTAGTTTTTCTTGCTTCGTTCAAATCAGTTTCTGCACAGTTGGTTGGAATGCATCTAGAGGTATTTAGATGAACTAGTTGACTAGATAACTATGCTAGGTTTTGTGGTCAAGAACTAATGATATGTGAACATTGTGTTTTGCTAGGATTTGGCCAAAATCCCCCAATTGTTAACCGGTTAGGTCCTTCGTCGCCGCCATTATCCCCACAGTCAACACCATTACTATTTATTTGATTAAACCCTCTAAAATTTGTGATATTTACAAATAGAAGAGAGGAGGAGCTTCTGAATTTTTACATGAGGGAAGAAGTACAAGAAAAATAAGGCAAGAACTCATCTAACTCTCCAAGTGCTAACAATAATGAATTTGAACAACAAACAGAGATTTATCTATTTTTGTGACTCTCCAAATTCTTAGAATCTTAAATCTTAATGATAATAACTCAAAAAAGAACAACTGTAATTTCCCTCACCTTTAGGAACTTGAGACGGGGTGTGGGGCGTGGACCATATATTGGAGCCTTAGGAGTGTGAAGAGTGATCCATATGCCTTAATTATCTATTTTTTTCTTACAAATCGCTAGTGATCCGTGGGGACGGGAGTCATGGTTCATGAAAACTCATGTCACATTATTAAAATGGAAAAGTCTTACCCGAAGTACTACCTTTTTATCTTTTGTGAGTCATAAAAAACTGCTTTAAGTTGGTCATGGTGTCAATGACTATGTATTTTGACCTGTAACTTCATCGGGGAACTAAAGACCAATAGCTAAGACAAGGAGACTTGAAAGAGAAACAGTCTAATCAAGGTTGCACCTAGTAAGTCCTAGAATCTTTAAGGCTTTGAGAGTAGTTCCGAATGAATCGGGTATCCCACCAGAAACATTATAATAATAGAGATCTAACTCCCTTAGTGAATGAGTACTACTACTCCAATTAAACTTGGGTGACAAAACTGTTAGTTAATTTCTTGACAGTCTGAGAGTTTCCACTTCTTAGACTAGAGCCAGTTGCAGATTCCCTTTTCTCTTATTCTTTTATCGTCCCTCCCCCCCACCCACCCCACCCCTACCTTCCACTTTTCTCTGTGATGACCGCAATTGATATCTTTAACTTGAGGTAGTTATAAATTAAAGGCAGCTGTTTTATTGTCTGATACAAATTTGTATTATTGATAATCCTACGACTCTCTGTGATCGTTACTTTTCTTTTCTTTTTGATTTTACCTCCTTCCACTTTTTTTTTATTTGACTTATTGTGGTGTTGACGGGGAACACAGACAAAGTTACTAAAGAAAACTGCATGAGAGTTTGTATGGATAGAGTTATCCTAAAATCTGTGCGAGTGGATAAAATGAGAAGTGTTTTATTTGAGCTCTTAGAACATGGAGTTGTACTTGAATCTTGGTGAATGTAGGAGGAAAATGTGCAGCAACCATATGAATAATTCACCCAAATGCACGAGGTGTTGTATATAGTTCTCGTCTTTGGGGCAAAGAGGATGAGTTTTATTCTTGGTATGGTGATAACACAGTATGCCACTTGAAAAAGGTGTATGTATCTGATTAAACACGACATTGTTCGAGGCATTCAACAAATTTGTAGAAAGGAGTTTATTTTTCCACTACGCAGAAGTGTTCATATTCCATGGAACTTTTTATAAGAATATTAGTTTCAACAGTTAGTACTCTAGGACATTTATTGATTTTTTTTTATCGAGTTATTTAAGGACTGAGGTTATGGCATTCTAATGTTTCTTGAGTTTCTGCTTTCAATTTCAGTATTCAGGGTAATGAGCTGCTGTCTTCAACATGCTCGACTTTTGGATTGACGATTTCATAAAGATTTATTATCAATTAGTGAAGTGGGAGAAACCAAAGATAGGGTGGTTCAAGTGCAACACAGATGGGGCCAGTCGAGGAAATCCGGGAGAAAGTTCTGCAGCTTTCTGTGTTAGAAATTGGCATGGAGACTTGGTATATGCAGGAGTAAGGAGATTATCTAATACAACTAGCATGATTGTTGAGGCAATATATAGCTATACTAAACGGCATTCAGTTTTGCATTTCACAACAAAAGACCCCTGTTTTGACGGAATCACACTCTTTGGCAATGATAAACATCCTAGAGGATAGATGGAAAACTCCCTGGAGCATTAGCATGGAAGTGGCAAGAATCAAGAGTTGGAGAAATAAGGGATTAGTGCATTTTGCTCCCATCCCAAGGGAAGGCAATGCACTAGCAGATTTTTTAGCTAACTTAGTTTTTTATTTTGCAGGTACAATCAATTTCAACACATTTCAGGATCTACCTACTCAAGCAAAAAGGCTTCTTAACATATATAGATGAACAACAAATACCACAAATAAAGACACATCACATACAGGACCCGAGAACCAGAATGAACAACACAACAAAAACTCAAAAAAGGGGCTGGGAAAATCGTGTCATACTATAACAGCTCATTCAACACCAAATTAACAGTACATGCAAGAGATCACCAAATGCAAAATACCAAAAACAAAAAATTGTCAGATGTATTTTGCGATTTTTCTTTCAATTTATTTTCTTTTAACAGATGTATTAGCTTCCTCGGAGGCTCAACTTGTTGAAGAAGATATAATATATAGAAGAGAAGTCAAAAAACACTACACAAGATTCTATATGTTCGTCTTAGAGATTCATGAGAAGCTAAAGGATTACCACTTGTCTTCGATCTAAGGAGCTCAAGACTCAATCTAAGAAGGTTCTTCATTTGGGATCTGATACCGCAGTGCCTGGTGGGAGCTTTGAGGCTGCTAACAATGGAATCAACCCAAAGGATTTGAGACTATAACTCCAAGATTGAAGCTTCAGAGGTGTCCTTAGCAAGAGTATGAAAAGAAAATAGATCAAACAAAACTTGAAAGCTAAAGGAAGAGAGTACCTCGAAGATCTGGACATCATCGGAGAGAGCCGTCAAATTCCGACGAGGCATAGACGATCTTCCTCCTTCCAGAGACTTCCACTTGACTCTTCACTTTCCTATTCTGGTCTTTTTGGCTTTTGTTTAGTTAGATTTAGATTATGTTTGGTTGTTTCTTTATTTTTATTTATTTAAATTGATATATAAGCTTAATTCATTGTCTAAATTTGACAATTATAATTTTTAAGTATTAAATCTCTTATTATAAGAAGGTTATTTTTAAGCAACCTAATAGATCCAAAAAGGAGTATGGCAATATAATAAAATGGAGCTATTTTCTTAATTAAATAGTTCAAAGTTTAAGAGGATTGTTTGAAATTTTTTTCATATTTCCCCCTTTCTTTAATGAAGTTTGATATTTTCTTGTAGATAAATTGCACTATTTACAAAGTTATATTTATGATTTTACAAAGAGCAATAGTGGATAATAATATCTAAATTATATCCTTAAATATTTTTCTAAATAAGTGTGCATTATCTCACAAATTCAAATAATATATGTGGAATATAGGGAGTAATTTTTACAAATGAAATATAGAAATATCGATTAAATAAAATTGAACACAAATAAATAGATTGATTGTTTTTTATCCCTAAAACTAAGAAGCCTAAGATGCAATGGTTCGACCTCTAATAAAAAAAAATTTATAGGATATTATTTTTAAAAATACAAAATTTAGATTTTTTATAATTAATTTTAAAATTTGAAATTATCGGAATTCATATTCTTTTACAATTTGAACCACTTTTTCGTGCTATTATATTGACCAGAAATGCTTTCAAATTTTAGCGACAAAAAAAAAAACATCAATACAATGCATCTGCCGAAAGAGTTTACCATAAAAAAAAATTTATGAAGACTTTTCAAACGACTCCTCCGCATGTAAAGATATAGTGTTGCTACAAAATTTGTGATTCATTATCCTATAAAAGTATAAACTGTAAAAGTAACTGTTTGGAAGTTTTACATCATTATTTGAATTTATTAAAAACCGTAAAAATTTAATTGATTATTAAAAAAAACAGAAAGTTAAATTGCTATATAGAATTTAAAATTGAAATTTATTATTTAAATTAACTAAAAATAATTAGTTTTAATTATAAAGAATTAATGATTTTTTAAAATTATTATTATTATTATAATAGTTATGTTTGTAATTTTAATTTTATTTTAAAATTTTAATTTTAATTTTAAATTTGAAATTATTCCTTAAAATTCTCCCCTAATTGAAATTGTTCTTTAAAATTCACCACTGGGTAACGTGGTGCATTTTAAAAATAAAAAATAAAAATGTTAAGTAATTTTGTAATCTGTAATAAATAAGTTTAATATATAAATAATAATAATAATTAAAATTTTTATTATTATTTTAATAAAAACATTTATTATTGTATTATTATAAAAAAATGTTTATTATTATTTAAAAATGGAAATAAAAATATGATAACTTCCCCGAAAAATGGAAGCACCCACCCTATATTTTAGAACTGTTTTAAATTTATTTATGGATTAGTTTTAATAATTAGTGTAAAAATCATTTTGAAAATAAAAAATTTAATAAATTGAATTTTGAATTTTTTAATGTGATTTGAAGTAAAGTTTTATAACCAATTGATCTTTATTTGACATGTGTGTTTTTTATTTAAAATTTCAAATTTTGAATATTTAATTAGTTATATAATATATTTAATTAGTTATAATTTAAAATTCTGAAATTTATGGTGCTGACGTGTGTTCTTTTTTCTTCTCCTATTATATATAAATAGATTTTTGGTCCCTAATTTGGGACAATCTGAAGATGTAAACTTCAGTTTTATTTTTTAAAAAAATAGCATATTTTTTAAAGTAAAAAAAACTTGGAAAAACCGAATTGAAAATGAAAAAAAAAAAAAAACTAACGAAAACTGAAACAAAAAAAAGAAAAATATAAAATGCTATAATAGGGATTTGAACCATTAACATACAACCTAATTTCAGGGAACTTGCCACTGCGCCATCAATTTCTCTTTGTTTTTGAGGAGGTTCAAAAAATATATATCTACAGAAATACGGAAAATTTACCTTATATATACTGTGTAATTTTTTGCCGAGGGGGTTCACGAACCCACGTGGGTCCGCCCCTAGGTTTAACAGTACTTTTCATCATATGTCATAAAATTCAATGACATTTTTCAACATATGACATAATATATTCGATATTTGTATAAAAGTGTCATTGTTTAAGTGACATTTCACTATATGTCGATTGAATCAATGACATTTTGCAATAAATGTCATAATATATTCGACATTTGTATTAAATGTCACTATTTTAGCAACAGTTTTGCTAAAACGTCGCTAAAATCAATGACATTTTACAACAAATGTCACTTTTTTAGTGACTTTTTTTCTAAATGTCACTAAAATCAATGACATTTTGCAGTAAATGTCATAATATATGCGACATTTATATTAAATGTCACTATCTAAGCGATATTTTTTCTAAATGTCACTAAAACCAATGACATTTTGTAATAAGTGTCATATTATATTCGACATTTGTAGCAAATGTCATCATTTAAATGACATTTTTGCTAAATGTCACTAAAAACAACAACATTTTTCAATAAATGTCATTATCATAGTGACATTTTTGACCAAATATCATTATTTTTATGATATTTGTTACCAAATGTCATTATTTTTATGATGTTTGACATCAAATGTCATTGTTTTATGACATTTTGTTAAATATCGTGAAATTTTTTATTTTCCGACATTTGTTTCAAATGTCACCAAATTAATGTCGTCGTATGCACATTTTCTTGTAGTGGCATTGGGAACCACATTGATTCCTCCTTTCTTTGGCACAAACAGAACTGGGCAAACCCAGCTACTATCAGTAATATGATATATAACTCCAGCATCTAGTCACTTAATGATTTCCTTTTTCACAACCTCTTGCATAGGGGGATTCAGTCTCCTTTGATGCTTAATACTTGACTTACTTTCCGACATGAGTTGGATTTTGTATGAACAAATGCTCGACGGAATCCCAATAATGTCCACAATAGTCCATCCTATAGCCCTCTTAAACCGCTTCAGCACTGACACCACGACATCTATTTTCCTTTCACTCAAATCAGCAGCAATGATTACTGGTAAAGTGCTATTTTCCCCAAGAATATGTACCGCAAATGGGATGGGAGAAACTTAAGTTCTAGTTTTGGAGCCTTATCTATAGACGGTTTTGTAGGTGGAGTGTCTCGATTATTTATGTATAAATCCAATCCTTTTGGTTTGAAATGGAACTTGAACCTATCAAGTGCAGCAATTAGATCATCATAGTCATCAAACCATCACTGTCAAAATTTAACATTACCGCTGCTAATGCATCGACACCTAACCTCGCTTCAATAGACACTTCTGATTCTTGCTCCACAATATGATTTACCATCGATACAGACTTAAGATCACTTTCATGCTTCATAGTCCTACAGATGTTAAAAGTTACCTCCTCATTGTTTGATCGAAACTTCATCTGCCCTCTCTCCATATCGATCAAGACACGCCCAGTAGCAAGAAGTGGTCTCCCTAAGATGATGGAAACCTCAAAATCAACCTCACAATCCAGTATCACAAAGTCCATCGAAAAGAAGAATGACTCTACTTTCACAAGGACATCTTGGAGCACTCCACTGTGCCTCTTCATAGTTCTATCAACCATAAGTAAACGCATCGCAGTCGATTTTTGAGCTCCTAAATGGAACTTCTTATAAATGGACGAATGCATCAAATTAATGATGGCACCCAAATCACACAAAGCTTTCACAAAGTGTAAAATCCCAATGGTACAAAGAAGACTGAAAGCTCCAGGATCCTCTTTCTTCTACACAAGTGACCTAGTGGCAATAGCACTACAATGTTGCAACTTATCTTCATTCTCAAAACTAACAACCCACTTTTTGGTCACCAAGTCTTTCATGTATTTAGCATACCTAGGCATCTATTCCAAAACTTCTATTAATAGGACATTTTTGGACAGTTGCTTCAACGTAGCAATGAACCTGCAGTACTTTCCCTCCTTAGTCTTTTTCACCAGTCTTTGTGGGAATGGAGGTAGAGGTCTAGGCATGGTAACAACTTTCTAGGTAACCTCAGCTTCCTTTTCAGTGTCATATTTTGGATTTTCTGTAACCTCAGTCTCATCCTTATTGTTTTCTATCACCCTTTCAACCTCAGATGGCAATGGGGGGGGGGGGATCAATATTCTGCTTACCTCTGTAAGTAGTGACTTCCATATAATGCCCATCATTTTTTGGATTCTAGATGGTATTGCTAGGAAGTGTGCCAGGCTGGCGTGGATTTGCAGTAGTGAATAACTAACTAAACTGCTGCTTTAGTTTGATTTACACTGCATGGGCATCAACTTTATGACCAATTCCATATAAATTGTTTTGTATCTCCTTCACATTCTCATTTGTCACATCAAACCTCTTAATCATTTTTAGCATCATATCCTTAATGCAAGTCATACTTGTACCAGCCTCTCTATTACTAAAGGGAACGTAAGGCCTAACCTTATCATTCCTGTTGCCATAATTGTTCCAGTTGTAATTGTTACCATGATTGTAGTTCCCATCTAGAACATAGTTTCCCGTACAGTTGTAGTTTCTATAGTTCCGACCTTCATTTTCTTGACCTTGGCGCCAGTTATCCGAGTTGGAACCTTGGGCGTTGGTTCGGAAACCTCTCGTCTGATCATTAACCAAATTTGCATTCTCCTCATAATAGTACTCCTCAACAGGCGGTAATGGAGGTCTAGTTAGATAATTTACCGCATTCACCTTTTCTGCATTTCCACTCACATGTTTCAATACCAAACCATGTTCTGTCCTCATTTTTGCCATCTCTTCAAGGATGTCATCATTTGATTAACTTGGTGTAGTTTTGTAACACCGCCGTAACCGAAAGATGGAAGCTAGACAAATTTTGGAACTCCCAGGTGTCAACCATGAGGGACAACCATGGCAAGTGGTATCGTCTACGCCCCGTGGTTAAACCCCGTTGGTGGACACCATGGAGGCTTCTCAAGGTAATGAACCACCGCTAGGACCCATGCCCCGTGGATGGGTCCACGACTTGTAGTTAGGGGGTCCGTTGATAAGGCCCTAAAAACCAAGCTTCTGATGACCAACCATGGCTCACCAGGATGGGTCGTGGTTCAGACCATGGTCCGTCGACTGGGTCCATAAAGTGGTCACCTGGCGGTTAGTTTTAGGGGCAGTTGGGTCTTTTTTGGTTTTAATTTAATTGAAGTGTTGTCATTTTTACTAAATTTAAAACACCTATATAAGTATTTTTAACCCCCAAAATCACCTAATTAAGTCATTCTCTCAAATATCAAAAAAAAATATTCTCTCTCTCTCTCTAAAAAAGAAAGAAGAAGAAGAAAAAAAGGAGTTGAAGCAAGTTCAAAGTCTCAAAGTCTCTAAGCTGAAGCTTTGCTAATTTGTATCAAGGTATGATGGATTTTCATGTATGTTTTTTTCATCATCAGATGGAGTTCTTTTTTTCCCCAAAAGAGATGAAATCCCTAATTCTAGCTAGGGTTTCTTCCAATGTTGTGGGTTATGTTGAATGTTGATCCAATTGAGTAGATTATGATTATTTATGATTGAATTGATATAATTACATGTTTTTTGGATGAATTACATGTACCCATGCCTATTCATGATTTGACCTAGAATTGATATAGTTGGGTTGATGCCATGAAGGGAAACTTTGTGGGTTTAGGCTTGTCCTTATAGGATTGATGAAATATAATTCGAATTGCTTGATAATGAAGCTTAGATGATGATCATGAGGTCTAGGGCTTTGAGAGTAAAGTTTATGATGTGGATTGTTAGTAATTGATGTTATTGTTGAGTAATGGATACTTCCCATATAAATTCCTTAATTATGAAGGTATGAATGTGAAAGGTTTACTCACATAAATGATTCTAGGTTGAAAGGATTTCTCACCTAAAATGAATCTGGACTAAAATGCTAAATGAATGATAAGGCTAGAGGTGACTACCCTTGACCTCTATGTTGAAGGATACGTGGTGATTTCCCATACTCCTTAGAATTGAACAAGATGTGATTCCATATGTTCCTAATATGATGAATGGACATGGAGGCGAGTACCCATGATCCTTATGGAATGATGTGGAGGCAAGAACCCGTGTCATATGATGTGATTGTGGAGGCGAGTACCCATGATCTAAAAGTAAGTAAGGTAAGAGGCGAATACCCGTTAGCCTTTTTAAGTTAGTAATGAGGCGAATCCCCATGTCTTTAAAAGTTTGTATAAGCTATGTGAATTGTCTTATGAAGAATGAATAGCTTGGATTGTTGCTTGATATGCCTTCCATGAGGTAAGTTAACTAGAGGTGGATGACCCAAGTCTTGGCTAAGGATGAGTAAGGTTACTTGAGGAGTATTCCTTTCTCATTATGATATTGATGTATGTGCATGATTAGGCTTATGGTTTATATTGACTAACCATGATGTTTATACTAGCTATCATATTTAGTAATTAATTGTAGTAACGCATACTCTTGCCTACATTCTTATCAAATGTAGGGTCCGATGACATAGATTCTCAAACTCGTGACTAGCTTCATTGTGGATCAAGGAAGTGAAGATTTGGTGAGTCCTCATTGTGTTCAAGGATGTGATCACCCATTTGTTTTATGTCTTTCTTTTATGTCTTGGACTATTGTATGGGCGGCGTCCTAAGAATTTATTCATGTTGTTTTAGATGGTTTGAGACTATGGTATTAGACTTTCGATTGTTTTATAAAAAACTTTAATTGTATGGAAAAGTTTTAAATTCCCGCACTTTTTATATTACTTTATGTTATGATATGCTAAGTGGTTTGTATGAGGCCTCTCAGGGTCTTATATGCCTTGTTACATCTAGGGGGCACTCCCTGGGTCGTGACAAAGTTGGAAATGAGAGCACAAGGTTTATGATGGTTCTAGGATGTGTCATACCACGTCTAGTAGAGTCTTGTTCATCAGTGTGATGCGCACAACATTTAGGAATGAGAGGCTATTAGATGTTTAGGAAATTTCACTTTTTCACATCTCTAAGTCGTGCCATGGAGTTTAACTCTATAAGTCTTTCCTAATCCTTACCCGATGGGTTTCATGATATGACTATTAGAATGGCTAATGCTAGAAGGTTGGAGGAAGGCATTGTTGAGTATGAGGTTCCTCCTCAGGTCCCTCCCCAAGCTCCTCTTCATGCTCCGATTGACCCGTTGAATGAGAATGTGACGAATACAGAGTTTAGGTCGGCATTCCAAGTGTTGGCTCAATTCGTGGCGGCTCAAGCCAATAGAGAGGTTGTAGCCCCCATGAATTGAAATGTGGGTACGGCGGCAACAAGAGTGAGGGATTTTACAAGGATGAACCCTCCCGAAATTTATGGCTCAAAAGTTGAGGAAGATCCTCAAGAGTTTATAGATGAGATCTACAGGATACTTGCTATTATGGGAGTGAATCCAATAGAGAAGGAAGAATTGACCGCTTACCAACTCAAAGGGGTTGCTCAGATTTGGCTCAATCAGTGGAAAGAGGCAAGGTCGGTGGAAGCGGGTCCCATAGAATGGGAAAGGTTCAAACGTGTATTTATTGATCGATTCTTCCCTCTAGTGATTAGAGAGGCCAAGATACTTTAGTTAATCAACCTTAGGCAAGAAAATATGAGTGTAAGGGAGTCTAATTTGAGGTTCACTCAACTATCCAAATATGCTCCTTCCATTGTGGTGGATCGTAGGGCTAAGATGAGTAAGTTTGTGTCGGGTGTGTCCGACATGGTAGTCAAAGAGTGCCACACCTCTCTACTTGTCCATGACATGGACATTTCTCACCTTATGGTGCACGCCCAACAAATAAAAGAGGAAAAGCTCAAGGAAAGATCTAGGTAGGTAAAAAGGGCTAGAATGGATAATGGCAATTTTGCACATGCTAGGTCCGGTGGACGGGTTCGTCCAAGGTTCCCTCAAAAGTTTTCCAGGCAAGGTTCCACAAATGATCCCAGAGTCTAAGGAATGAGAGGGTGTCTAACCCAAAACTGCAAGGAGATGGTAATAGGCCTCCGATGGCTACTTGTGCTAAATGTGGGAGAAATCATGAAGGGAAGTGTCGAATGGGCTATAATTCTTATTTCAGGTCTGGTAGAATGGATCTAAAATAAGGGACTGCCCTTGGGTTACTAAAAATGATGGAAAGACTCGTCGTAGGGCTCAACCCTACCCTTTATCCAGCCCAAGTGGCTCAAGTGGAAATGCTCCTAAGAAAAACCGTCTCTATGCTCTCCAAACTAGAGGTGATCAAGAGAGTTCCTCGAATGTGGAAACAGGTATGTTTATCACGCCTCGAGCCTACACCTTGGACGGGACTGGCACTCAAGAACCATTACTAGCCCCAAGCGAACACTTCGCTTGTCATACTTACTCAGCGGAAGACTTTTAGGTATTAAGAAGAGAACCCAAATACAAGATAACTCAATAGTATCAAAACTAAATTCATAATGTTTCAAAAATAAACATTTAACTTAGCTAAAGTGGCAACTCAAATTTGAACATAAGCCAATAATAAGATAATGACGAATGAACTAACATTTGATTGTATATGAAGCCTCTAAAAAATTGAGATGGATGTTGGGACAAGACCCACGACATCCTAACGAAACTAAAACTACTAAAAGCAATAAAGAGGATCGTCTCGAAGGAAGGAGGCTCACCAACAAGTCTGGAGCTCAACTAGAATCAACAATGCACTGGATGCAGATCCTGGTTACCTATATCTGCATCATTAAAAGATGTAGGCCAAATGACATCTGTACATTGAATGTACTAGTATGCGAGGGGAATTCTAAAACAAGACATAAGCTTGAAAAGAACTGAAGAACTTACATGGCTCAACTCAACTCAACTTAACCGAACTCATTTCAATATAAAGTATTATAAAACAAGTGTCATATAAAGAAAACCTTTTTAAAACATGGGTGTCAACTCTGTGTATATGGAAATACAATGATACTCTTGTGTATGCAAAGATACAATATAAATCTCAAATGTATGTCAAAATACAATTAAACTGTCTATATAAGTGTACACATATGTTTTTGGGAGTTTCTCTAACCGACAACCATCACATAAGAGCTGTTGTGATGATACAACATTTTGCCTCACGCTGCCAGGGCCGTCCTATACCTTGCTGAGGGTATAGAACCTGACTACTAAGTGGATCTACTAGGCCATTCTAAAAAGCACTAAGGAATCATCTAAAAAGTATGACCCTTTTCTACCCATGAAGGCTACATGGTTTATGGGGGCTGGGAGTTGTCTGAACTCTCCCCCATATCGGTGCTCAATACTACTCCCAAAATATGATACTAGCTCTTATATTTAAAAACATACTTCTTTATGTGATTTGAGATAATTGCTTAAAAACTTAGCTCAAAGGCTATCTTGGAAATCAAAGTTTCCTCTCTTGCTTAATTGTGAAAGCGTTTACTCTTTTTTGAAAACTAGCTCAAAGGCTCTTTGGAAATCAAAGTTTCCTTACTTGTTTAAATGTGAATTTTTTTTAAACTCTTTGGGAATATGTAGTCCCCATATACTTTTGAAGAAATGAACTTCAATCTTTCCTCCTTACTCTTTACTCAACTTGAACTTTAAGTCTTAAAAATAAAGTTAAAACATTTGGAAAAGACTTTGGAAAACTCTAAGAACTTTTCTTGACTTGACTCTAACTTCTCTTGACTTTGATCTTAACTTTCCTTGAATTGGATTATAGATTCAAGGTTTATGATCTCATGTTATATATGATTTCATGATGTTTAGACGTACCTAAGGCTGTTGGAATCAACTAGGAAACGTAGGTATGTTACTAAGGAACTTGTACGAAAAGATGAGGGAAGAATGGGAAGAACTGGTGTCCCTAACGCTTTGAGAGGCGCAGGGCGCCTGCCCTTGAATTTTAGGGGCTTGGTTGGGGAGCTCTGGCTGGCACGGCGCCCCACAGCCTAAACTTCAAAGCCCCTTTTGGGGCGCTCTGGCTAGGGCGACGCCCTTAGACCTTGCCCAGATGCACTCCAACTTTTCTTGTTCGTTTTTCAACTCTAAACCCCCTATTTCAACTTGGTTCTTTCCCCAAACACTTAGAATCAATTATACCATCAATATATGCAAGATTCAACTCGAAACCACACCTAAAATCATGAATCAAACTCAAGAAACTTCAATGACAAGAACCCACAAGATTTCAATCAAATTAACATCAAGAAATCATAGGATTTACTTCCAAAATGATATAACTTTGCGGAATTGAATCATAATTGGTACGTGGGTGAACTAACCCAATGCTATTGATCTCACATACCTCGTAGTGATCACCCCTTGACCAAATACACAAGCGATTCTTGAAGAACTTGGATGATTTTTGCTCCTTGTCCTCTTCTTTTCATTTCTCTCAAAACCTTAACTTAGTTTTTCAAAAGCGTAAACTGAATCCTATCAGTTTAGACCCCAATTAATTACCAAAAATGAAATTAAGTCACGGGGTATGGAAAAGACAATAATTCCCTTCTAAAATCTGGATTAGACTTTCCTTATTTGAACAACCCAACTTCAAAAGGGCATATCTCACTCGAACGAACTTAGAATCGCGCAAACTCGGCAGCTTTGGAAAGATTATTCCATGATCTTTCATACGATATCTCAAAACACCGAAATCATCCTGAGTTAGGAGTTATGGTCATTTGAAGTTGACCAAAAACTCAACTTAACATAACATAACAAATTTTTCCAGATTTTTCTTTTCTTTCCAAAAATGACTATTTCAAATTTTTAACTTCTTTCTAGTTCTTTTAATTAGCAAGATGTTGCAATATCTCCCCCTTGGGAACATTTGTCCTCGAATGAGATTACTCTTAATAGGCTAAGGGTGTCACGTTTAACATTCAGCTCAAAGACCCAACAAGCAATGCAATTACAACAGGCTAACTAATAAATTAAAGGGTACTAAAAAGAGAATTAGTAACTTGGTATGGGATTTCTCCGGGTTCAAAGTGATGTGGATATCTCTTTTTCATATCTTCCTCAGCTTCCCAAGTAGCTCCCCCAATAAATTGGTTCCTCCAAAGAACTTTGACTGATGCTACCTCTTTTGTCCTCAACTTCCGAACTTGGTGATCTAGAATCTGAACCGAAATCTCTTCATAAGATAGGCAATCCTTGATCCCAATATCTTCAGTTGGTATGATAAGTGAAGGATCTCCCATGCACTTCTTCAACATGGAAATGTGAAATACCGAATGAACTGCTGCTAACTCTTGGGGTAGCTCCAACTCATAAGCTACATTACCGATCCTCTTAGATATTCTGTAACGACCAATATACCGGGGACTAAGCTTTCCCTTCTTACCAAATCTCATAACACTCTTCATGGGTGATACTTTCAAGTAGACCCAATCATCTACTTCAAACTCTAACTCCCTTCTCCTAACATCAGTGTATAATTTCTGACAACTCTGCGCTGTTTTCAACCTTTCTTGAATCACTTTTACCTTCTCCATAGCTTGATGAACTAAGTTTGGTCCTATCAACCCTGCTTCACCAAATTCAAACCATCCAATAGTAGATCTGCATCTTCTCCCATAGAGAGCTTCATAGGGATCCATCTGGATGCAAGAGTGGTAACTATTGTTGTAAGCTAACTCAATGTAGGTGATCATCCCAATTACCTTTGAAGTCAATCACACAAGACCTCAACATATCCTCTAAGGTCTGAATACTGTGCTTTGCTTTCCCATCTTTCTGAGGATGAAAGGTAGTACTTAAGTTCACCTTTGAATCCAAGCCTTTTTGGAATAACTTCTAAAGCTGTGCAGTAAATTGCACACCTCTATCTGAAATAATGGAGACTGGAACTGCATGAAGTCTTACCACCTCTTGAATATACAACTTAGCATAATCTTCTGCTAAATGGGTAGTCTTTACCGGCAGAAAATAGGCTGATTTTGTCATTCTATCGACAATCACCCAAATGGAATTGTGCTGCCTGCGAGACCTTGGTAAACCTGTGATAAAGTCCATATTGATCATCTCCCACTTCCATTCCAGAAGTTCTATATTCTGAGCTAAACCACCAGGCCTTTGATGCTCTACTTTAACTTGTTAGCAATTCAGACACTTAGCAACAAACTCTGCAATGCCCTTCTTCATACTACTCCACCAATAAACTTCTCTCAAATCACGATACATTTTTGTGGAACCTGGATGAATGGAATATCTAGAGCTATGAGCTTCCTCCATGATCCTCTCTTGGAGTTCATCCACACTTGGTACACACAATCTATCTTGATACCTCATTACACTATCTCCCCCTTGTTCATAAGCCATTACTTTTTGCTTATGAACATTTGACTTCAATTCAAGCAAAATAGGGTCTTGGTCTTGCATCTCTTTTTACTTTGGACACTAATGATGATTCAGCCTTATTCATCACCACTACTCCTCCTTCTGTGGAATCTATTAAGCGAACTCCCAGGCGTGCAAGTCTATGCACATCCTTTGCTAGTTCTTTCTTATCTTCCTTAGAATGGGTAGTACTAGGCCAATTTTGCACTGCCTCTATTTTCTGGGTATCAACTTTAATTCCCTCTCTAGACACAATGTGGCCTAAGAATGCCACAGACTCAAGACAAAAATCACATTTCAAGAACTTAGCATACAACTCTCTATCTTTTAGAGTCTGGAGAACTATTCTGAGATGACTAGCATGATCTTCCTCATTCCTCGAATAGATTAGTATGTCATGAATGAACATGATAACAAATATATCTAAATAAGGCTTGAATACTTTATTCATAAGGTCCATGAATGTCGCAGGCACATTGGTCAAACCAAAGGACATAACTAAGAACTCATAATGACCATAGCGGGTCCTGAATACTGTCTTTGGAATATCACATTCCCTTACTCTTAACTGATGGTAGCTAGATCTAAGGTTTATCTTAGAGAAACAAGTGGCACCCTGAAGTTGATCGAAAAGATCATTAATTCTCAGAAGAGGATATTTATTCTTGATCGTAACTTTGTTCAACTGGCGATAGTCTATACACATTCTAAGGAATCATCCTTCTTTCTCATAAATAAGACCGGAGCACCCTAAGGTGAGACACTTGGTCGAATAAAGCCCTTATCAAGGAGATCTTTCAACTGTTCTTTAAGCTCTTTTAACTTTGCTGGTGCCATCCTATATAGCGGAATAAATATGGGATGAGTATCTGGAAGAAGATCTATACTGAAGTCTATCTCTCTCTAAAGAGGACTCCAGGAAGATCATCTGGAAAGACTTCTGGAAACTCTTTTACTACTGAAACTGACTAAATAGAAGGTACCTCAACACTAGAGTCATTAACTCGGACTAAGTGATAAACACACCCCTTGGAAATTAACTTTCTTTCCTTAAGGTACGAAATAAAACGACCCTTAGGCACTGCTGAACTACTTTTCCACTCTAAGACTTGCCCATTTGGAAACTGAAACTTGACTAATCGAGTTTTACAATCAACTAAGGCATAACAGGCATAAAGCCAGTCCATACCAAGAATGACATCAAAATCTACCATGTCTAACTCAACTAAATCAGCCATGGTACTCTTGTGATTGATGAAAACAGGACAATCACGATAGACTCTCTCTGCTAGAATAGACTCACCAACAGGTGTAGAAACACTGAAGGGCTCACTATGTCGCTCAGGAATAACATTAAAATTCATCGCAACATAAGGAGTTACAAAAGATAAACTCGCTCCTAGGTCCAGCAAAGCATAAACATTAAAGTTAAAGACTTGGATCATACCAGTGAAAACATCTGGCAAATCATGTTGCTCTTGGCGACTAGTGATAGCATATAGGTAATTTGCTCCTCCGCTAGTACTAGAAGTAGCCCCTTTAGGTGCAGCTTTTTCTGGTGGAGCAACTGAAGAAGACTGGGCTCTATTACCCCCATGACCATTACCCTACTTGTTCTTTGGACATTCTCGCATCTCTGGCCACACTTGAAGCATTCAGTGGAGCCATCACGGCACATCCCTGAGTGGTTCCTATCACACTTAGCACATACAGGAGGCTTACTACTCCCTTGTGCCATACTACCCTGAGAATAGGCAAGTTTGGCTTTAAAATTCTGACTATTATACTCACTTTTGTTCTTTGGTGCAGGTACACTAGCAGATAATGGAGCAGGTCCCTTCTGTTTCTATTGGAAGGATGACCGGTTGGCATTGCTCTTCTGCTGACCGGACTCATTCCCTTTCTTAGCTCTCTTATTCTTAAACTCTTCTCTATTCTTTAGCTTGTCCTCCTCAACTTGGTGCACATGGATCATCAGCCTTGCTATGTCTATATCCCCTATCAACATAGATGCCTTGCCTTTCTACTTGACAGGCGATACAACCCAAGAACAAATAAACTCATTCTACTCCTCATGTCAGCAACCATCTCCGAAGCATAGCGTCAAAGTTGTGTGAACCTGAGACTATACTCATGAACGCTTAAAAAATCCTGCTTTAGTGTGAGGAACTCTCATACTTTAGCCTCTCTCAGTTCTCGAGGGAAGAAACGCCCCAAGAAGGCCTCCTTAAAACAAGCCCAACTTGCAGGTGGTGTTCCCTCAACTTAGTTCTTCATCTATTGGTAGAACCATATCATTGTAACACCATTTATTTGGTATTCAACTAGTACCATACTCTTAGTATCAACAACATGCATGGTTTCAAAAACTTTCTGAAGCTCTTCAACAAAATTCTCTGGATCTTCAGTAACACTAGAACGTGTGAATCTTGGAGGATTTATCCTTAAGAACTCATGGATCCTCAAAGTATCAACCACTTCCTGAAGATTCCCTCTCTGTTGTCCAGCTTGATTGGTCATAACTTAGCTCAACATTCGGATAGCTCACGGAACTCAGCATTGGTGACCTCTCCTTGGGGTTGCACTTTGGGTGCATTAGGTACCCCTTGTTCCTGTGGTTCAACATTTCTTCTAGCCGGACGACGTCAAACAACTCTTTGTGGAGGCATGATCTAAAAGACATGCACAAGCACGAGTTAGAAGAAACTTTTCAAAGATCAAATTCTAATGCACGAAATGAGTGTGAAAGAAGTGAGATAATTTCCTAAGTGTTGTAGCCTCCTAATTATAGATGTGGTGCTCTTCACATCGATAACTAAGACTCTACAGACACGGCTTTATAGACTCCCTATGACTCTTAAACTCTGTGCTCTGATACCAAGTTTGTCATGCCCCGAGCCTACACCCTGGCCGGGATGGCACTCGAGAACTATTGCTGGCCCCAAGCGAACCCTTGGCCTGGCTTACTTACTCAGCGGAAGACTTTTAGGCATTAAGAAGAGAACCCAAACACAGGATAACTCAACACTCTCAAAACTAAACTCATAATGTTTCAGAAATAAACATTTAACTTAGCCAAAGTGGCAACTCAAATTTGAACATAAGCCAATAACAAGATAATGACGAATGAACTAACATTTGACTATATATGAAGCCTCTAAACAACTGAGATAGATGTCGAGACAAAACCCACGACATCCTAATGAAACTAAAACTACTAAAAGCAATAAAGGGGATCCTCCGAAAGCAAGGAAGCTCACTAACAAGTCTGGGGCTCAACTAGAATCAACAATGTGTTGGATGCTGATCCTGGTTACCTGTATCTGCATCATTAAAAGATACAGGCCAAATGGCATCAATACGTTAAATGTACGAGTATGCAAGGGGAATTCTAAAATAAGACATAAGCTTGAAAGGAACTGAAGTACTTACCTAGCTCAAATCAACTCAACCAAACTAAACTCATTTCAATAGAAAGAAGTATAAAACAAGTGCAATATAAAGAAAAGCTTTTTAAAACGTGGGTGTCAACTCTGTGTATTTGGAAATATAATGATACTATGTGTGTATGAAAAGATACAATATAACTTTGAAGTGTATGTAAAAATACAATTAAACTGTGTATATAAGACAACAAATACTTCTATGGGAGTTTCTCTAATCGACAACCATCACATAAGAGCTATTGTGATGATATATCGATTTGCCTAACGCGCCAGGGCCGTCCTATACCTTATCGAGGGTATAGAACCTTACTACTAAGTGGATCCACTAGTCTATCCTAAAAATCACTAAGGAATCATCTAAAAAGTATGACCCTTTTCTACCCATGATGGCTACATGGTTTATGGGGGCAGGGAGTTGTTTGAACTTTCCCCTATATTGGTGCTCAATACTACTCCCAAAATATGATACTAGCTCTTATGTTTAAAAACATACTTCTTTTTGTGATTTGAGATAATTTCTCAAAAACTTAGCTCAAAGGCTATCTTGGAAATCAATGTTTGCTCTCTTGCTTAATTGTGAAAACGTTTACTCGTTTATGAAAACTAGCTCAAAGGCTGTTTGGAAATCAAAATTTCCTTACTTGTTTAAATGTAAAAACATTTTAAACTCTTTGGGAATACATAGTCCCCATATACTTTTGAAAAATTTAACTTCAAACTTTACTCCTTACTCTTTACTCAACTTGAACTTTAAGTCTTAAAAACAAAGTTAAAACATTTGGAAAAGACTTTGGAAAACTCTAAGAACTTTTCTTGACTTGACTCTTACTTCTCTTGACTTTGATCTTAACTTTCCTTTAATTGGATTATGGATTCAAGGTTCATGATCTCATGTTATGGATGATTTTGTGATGTTTAGATGTACCTTAGGGTGTTGGAATCAATTAGGAAACATATGTACATTGCTAATCAACTAGTACGGAAAGATGGGGGAATAATGGGAAGAACTGGCATCCCTGGTGCTTTGAGAGGCTCGGGGTGCTAGCCCTTGAATTTCAGGGGCTGGTTTGGGGTAGTATGGCTGGCGTGGTGCCCTAGAGCCCAAACTTTAGAGCCCCTTTGGGGCGATGCCCGAGGCCCCTGCCCAGATGCACTCCGACTTTTCTTGCTCATTTTTCAACTTTAAACCCCTATTTCAACTTGGTTCTTTCCCCCCAACACTTAGAGTCAATTATATCATCAATATATGCAAGATTCAACTCGAAATCACACCTAAAATCATGTATCAAACTTAAGAAACTTCAACGACAAGAACCCACAAGATTTCAATCGAATTAACATCAAGAACTCATAGGATTTACTTCAAAAACTATATAAATTTGGTGAATTAAATCATGATTGACACATGGGTGAACTAACCCCAATGCTATGTGATCTCACATACTTTGTAGGGACACCCCTTGATGAAATCCACAAGCGATTCTTGAAGAACTTGACGATTCTTGTTCCTTCTCCTCTTCTTTTCTCTTATCTCAAAACTCTAACTTAGTTTTTCAAAAGCGTAAGCGGAATCCTATAAGTTTAAACCCCTATTAATTACCAAAAATTAAATTAAGTCATGGGGTATGGAAAAGACCATATTGCCCTTCTAAAATCCGGATTAGACTTTCCTTATTTGAAGAGCCCAACTTCAAATGAGCATATCTCACTCGTACAAACTCAGAATTGCGCAAACTAGGTGGCGTTGGAAAGATTATTCCGACATATTTCCTACGATATATGGAAACACACCTAACTCACCCTGAGCTAGGAGTTATGGTCGTTTGAAGTTGACCAAAAACTCAACTTAACATACTTAGCAAATTTTTCCATATTTTTATATTCTTTCCAAAAATGACTATTTCAAATTTTTAATGTCTCTCTAATTCTTTTAATTAGCGAGATGTTACAGTGTTAAAAGTTTTTCATATAGATGTGTATGCTTTACTTGATCCAGGGGCAACTTTGTCCTTTATGACCCCTTATATAGCTAGGAGGTTTGAGTGCTCCCCGCAGTGTTGTTAGAATCTTTTTCTATTTTTACCCATGTTGGTGACCCTGTGGTGGCTAAAAGAGTCTATAGGAGATGTCCCGTTTCCTTATCCCATTCAATCACTCTAATAGATTTGGTGGAACTTGACATGATTGACTTCGATGTTATTTTGGGCATGCATTGATTGCATTCTTGTTGTGCCTCTATTGATTGTAGGACTAGAGTGGTCAAGTTTCAGTTTTCAAATAAGCCTATCCTTGAGTGGAAGAGGGGGGGGGATTCTATGCCTAGAGGTCAATTTGTTTCTTACCTAAAAACTAGGAAAATGATTTCCAAGGGGTGTACCTATCATATAGTGAGGGTGAGGGATGTGGAGTCCGAAACCCCTAGTCTTGAGTCGGTCCTTGTGGTAAAAGCGTTTCCAGAAGTTTTCCTCGATGACTTACCCAGTATTCCTCCTCAAAGGGAAATAGACTTTTGAATTGACCTTCTCTCGGATACACAACCTATTTCTATTCCTCCTTATAGAATGGCTTCAACAGAACTTAAGGAGTTGAAGGATCAATTGATGGATTTGTTGGATAAGGGTTTTATCTGACATAGTATCTCTCCACAAAGTGCTCTAGTGTTGTTTGTTAATAAGAAGGATGGTTCTCTTTGTATGTGCATCGCTTATAGATAGTTGAACAAATTAACCATCAAGAACAAGTATCCTCTCCCGAGAATAGATGACTTAGTTGATCAACTTCAAGGGGCAAGTTATTTCTCTAAAATTGATCTCCAGTCGGGTTATCACCAATTACGGGTAAAAGGGAAAGATATTCCAAAAACGGCTTTTAGAACCCGATATGGTCATTATGAGTTCTTGGTTATGTCCTTTGGTGTGACTAATGCTCCGACGGCGTTTATGGACTTGATGAATAGGGTGTTTAGACAATACCTTGATATGTTCGTGATTGTGATTATCGATGATATTTTGATCTATTCAAGGAGCAATAATGTGCATAATGATCATTTATGGATTGTGTTTCAAATCCTTAAGGAAAGACAACTTTATGCAAAGTTTAGCAAATGTGAATTTTGGCTAAGGTCTGTGGCTTTCTTAGGCCATATGTTTCATGTAAGGGTATTGAGGTGGATCCAATTAAGATGGATGCGGTCAAGATTTGGCCTAGACCTCTATCACCGACAAATATTAGAAGCTTCTTCTGTTTGGCCGGTTATTATAGAAGGTTTGTTGAGGGGTTTTCCTCCATTGCTTCTCCTTTGATGGCCTTGACTCAAAAGAAGGCTAAGTTTATATGGTTGGATGCTTGTGAGAAAAGTTTCCAAGAGTTTAAAGATAGACTTACTTCCGCTCCAGTGTAGACTTTACCAGAAGGAACATATGGTTTTGTGGTATATTTTGACGCCTCTAGAGTTTGGTTGGGATATGTGCTTATGCAAAATGGTAAGGTGATTGCCTATGTTTCAAGGCAACTTAAAGTCCATGAGAAGAACTACCCTACCCACGATCTTGAATTAGCGGCGATGGTATTTGCCTTGAATATTTGGAGGCATTATTTGTATGGGGTTCATGTTGATGTTTTCACCGACCATAAGAGTTTACAATATGAGTTTACCTAAAAAGATCTAAATCTTTTCCAAAGAATGTGGTTGGAATTATTGAAGGACTATGACATGAGTGTCCTTTATCACCCTGTAAAGGAGAATGTAGTAGCAGATTCTCTTAGTTGACTATTAATGGGTAGAGTTGCACATGTTGAGAATGATAGAAAATAGTTAGCACGAGATGTGCATAGATTGTCCCGATTGGGTGTTCGATTGGTTGACTCTAACAAAGGTGGTGTCATAGTCTATAATGGTTCCGAATCATCTTTTGTAAATGATGTGAAAGCTAAACAATGTCTTGATCCGACTTTGGTGGAATTGAAAGAAGCGGTACTCAAGAAGTCCGTTGCGGATTTCTCCCAAGGGGGAGATGGGGTACTTGGGTACCAAGGTCGATTATGTGTTCAAAATGTTGATGAGCTAAGGGAACAACTTTTGGCAGAAGCCCATAGTTTACGGTATTCCATTCACCCATGAGCCATAAAGATGTATCGTGATTTGCGAGAAGTCTATTGGTGGAATGGGATGAAGAGGGATATTGTTGTATTTGTGGCCAAATGTCCAAATTATCAACAAATAAAGTTTGAGCATCAGAAACTGTGAGGTTTAGCTCAAGATATTAGCATTCCTACTTGGAAGTGGGAACACATAAATATGGACTTTATAGTTGGTTTGCCTTGCACCCGGCGCCAACATGACTCTATTTGGGTGATGGTAGATCGGATGACAAAATCAACACATTTCCTTCCCGTTAAGGTTTCTTATTCGGTGGAAGATTATGACAAATTGTATTTGAGAGAGATGGTAAGGCTACATGGAGTGCCTTTATCCATTATTTCCGATCATTGTACCCAATTTACTTCCCAATTTTCAAAGTCATTTCAAAAGGGACTTGGCACTAAGGTTAAGCTTAGCACAACTTTTCACCCACAAACCGATGGGCAAGCAGAACGAATGAACCAAACTTTAGAGGATATGTTGGGAGCAGGGGAAGTTGGGATGATCACTTGTCATTGATAGAGTTTGCTTATAATAATAGCTACAATTCTATTATTGGTATGGCCCCTTTTAAAGCTCTTTATGGTAGAAGGTGTAGATCTCCTATAGGGTGGTTTGAAGTGGATGAAGTTTCTTTGATTGGACCCGAATTAGTTCATGAGGCTATGGAGAAAGTCCGGTTCATTAGAGAGAGGTTGAGAACCACTCAAAGCCGACAAAAGTCCTATGCCGATTTTAGAAGAAGAGATCTAGAACATGGTCCCGTATCAAATTTTGAGACATGTTGGTAAGGTCTTATATGAACTTGACTTGCCTAATGATTTGACAATGGTGCATCCTCTTTTCCATGTCTCTATGCTTAAAAAGGGTGTTGGAGATCCAATATTCATAGTTTCCCCTGAAGGGTTGGGAGTAGATGAAAATCTCTCTTATGAAGAACTTCCGGTTGAGATTCTAGACCGGCAAGTTAAGAGATTGAGGAACAAGGAAGTTGTTTCCGTAAAGGTTTTGTGGAGAAACCGCTTAGTTGAGGGTGCTACTTGGGAGGCCGAGGCCGATATGAAGTCCTGCTATCTTTATCTTTTTCCTCCTATTCTTGCTTGAGGTAATGAGTTCCTCTTGGTTTGCTTATGTTTTAAGTCATGTGTGTTTTATGTGTTTCTATGATTTCCTTATGATTATGCATGTTCATGAATTGTTTAAGTTTTGAAAGAAATTACTTAGGTGCTAAATTTTCCTCATGTTGTTTAGTATTAAGTATGAGTTTCGTATAGACTTCATGAGATGAATTTTTAAACATGCCTTGACTTAGAGTGGGGATTTCCTCCTTGAGTATATGCTTTGAGTTTTAATTGCAATTTGGCTCCATGAGATTGTGTTGAGCATGCTTTTAGGTTTGCAGATGATAGTTCCTTCTTAGGGTGTGTTTCGTATGAAAGAAAATGTTTTCTTGGAAAACAAGTAGATTTTTGACTTATTTTCTCATGTTTGGTTGGTGAGTAGAAAATATTTTCCGAAAAAGATATTTTAGTGTTTGATTTATGAATGAAAAACATTTTTGAGAAAATTTTTGAAATTGAAAATATTTTTTAAAAACAAACTTAAATTTTTTTTGGGTGGGGGGTGGGGGGGCTGGCAGGGGGGTCGAGGGTAGGGGTGAAAAAATAAAAAATTTGAAGTTGAAAATATTTTTTAAAAACAAACTTAATTTTTTTTTTTTTGAGGGGTGGGGGTGGGGGTCAAGGATAGGGGTGCAAAAAATGAAAATTTGAAGTTGGAAAAACTATTTAAAAACAAACTTGAATTTTTTTTGGGGGTGGGGGGGCTAGTAGGGGGTGGTTGGGTGGGTGGGGGGGGTCGAGGTAGGGGTGAAAAAAAGAAATTTTAAAGTTGAAAATATTTTTTAAAAATAAATTCAAAATTTTTTTTAGGGAAGTGGGGGGCTTGCCAAGGGGGTGGGGGGTGGGGGGGTCGAGGATCGAGGATCGAGGTGAAAAAATAAAATTTTGAAGTTGAAAATATATTTTAAAAAACAAACTTAAATTTGTTTGGGGGGTGGGGGGCTAGCGGGGGTAGGGTCGAGGGTAGGGGTGAAAAAATAAAAATTTGAAGTAGAAAATATTTTTGAAAAACTAACTTAATTTTTATTTGAAGGGGGTGGGGGGCTGATGTCCGGGGGGGGGGCGAGGGTAGGGGGTGGGGGTAAAAAATAAAATATTAAAATTAGAAATATCTTTTAAATTTTTTTTGGGGGGGGGGCGGTGGTATAGGGCTGGGGTTAGGGGTGAGGGTGGGGTAAAAAAATTGAAGTTAAAAATATTTTTTAAAAACGAGTGTTTTTTTTTTTTTGGGGGGGGGGTGGTTGGGGCCTGGTTTGAGGGTAGGGTCAAAATAAATTGATTTTTTCAACAAAAACAAAATGTAATTTGAATTTGGAAGGAGGTTTAGGAAAATGTTTTCCTTAGGTTTTGAAGGGAAGTCATTTTCCTTAAATTTGAGGAAAATGAATTGATTTGGAAAATATTTTCCATAACATTTAACCCAACCAAAAATGAGAAAATTGGAAAATATTTTCCTTCATACCAAACACACCCTTAATGTAAGAAATTTGAAAATTTCATGCATACTGGGTTGTTATATGTAGTTCCTACTTCCTTATAGTGCATTAAGCATGTTTTGCTTGGAGATGATCTTTCCTCCTTAGTTGTGTGCATTTTGATGTGTTGCATACATGATGGGCTGCTAGTCTCGAGTCTTTTCATTTATAAACATGCTTAGATTCTCATTCAAGGACGAATGATCCCAAGGGGGAGATATTGTAACACTCCGTAACCAAAAGAGGAAAGCTAGACAAATTTTGGAACTCACGGTCAGTGGTATTGTCCACGCCCTGTGGTTAAGCCCCATTGGTGGACACCATGGAGACTTCATAAGGCAGTGAACCACGGCCAAGACCCACCCCCCCGTTAATGGGTCCACGGCTCGTGGTTAGCGAGTCCATGGATGAGGCCTTGAAAACCCAACTTCTGATGACCAACCAGGGCTCACCAGGACGGGCTGTGGGTCAGGTCCGTCGACTGGGTCCGTAGGTGGTCACCTGGTGGTTAGTTTTAGGGGCAGTTGGGTCTTTTCTAGTTTTAATTTAATTGAAGTGGTGTTATTTTGCCTAAGTCTAAAACACCTATATAAGTATTTTTAACCCCAAAAATCCCGCAATTAAGTCATTCTCTCAAATCCCAAAAGAATTCCCCAAATTCCTCTCAAATATTCTCTCTATCGAAAGAAGAAGAAGAAGGAAGAGATTGAAGCTAGGTCAAGTTAAAAGTCTGCGATGTTCAATATTGTGAGGGCTTCGTAATCAAGGTATAATGGCTTTTCATCCATGGAGTTCCCTAGTTTTCTCCAATTGTGAAGATGAAATCCCCAATTCTAGCTAGAGTTTCTTCCAATGTTACGGGTTATGCTGAATATTGATCCAATTGAGTGGATTATGATTGTTTATGATTGAATTGATAGACTTACATGATTTTAGGATGAAATTACATGTACCCACGCCTATTCCATGATTTGACCTAGAATTGATATAGTTGGGTTGATGCCATGAAGGGAAACATTGTGGGTTTAGGCTTGTCCTTATAGGATTGATGAAATATAATTAGAATTGCTTGAGAATGAAGCTTAGATGATGATCATGGGTCTAGGGCTTGGAGAGTAAAGCTTATGATGTGAATTGTTAGTAATTGATGTTATTGTTGAGGAAGGGATACTTCCCACATAAATTGCTTAATTATGAAGGTATGAATGTGAAAGGTGTACTCACATAAATGATTCTGTTGAAAGGATTGCTCACCTAAAATGAATCTAGACTAAAATTCTAAATGAATGATGAGGCTAGAGGCCACCACCCTTGACCTCTATGTTGAAGGACACGTGGTGATTTCCCATACTCCTTAGAATTGAACAAGAGGTGATTCCCTATGTTCCTAATATGATCAATGGACATGGAGGCGAGTACCCATGCTCCTTATCGATTGATGTGGAGGCGATTACTTGTGTCATATGATGTGATTGTGGAGGCAAGTACCCATGATCTAAAAGTAAGTAAGGCAAGAGGCGAATACCTGTTAGCCTTTGTAAGTTAGGCAATGAGGCGAATCCCCATCTCTTTAAAAGTATGTATAAACTATGTGAATTGTCTTATGAAGAATGAATAACTTAGAATGTTACTTCATATGCCTTCCATAAGGTAAGTTGATTAGAGGTAGATGACCCATGTCTCACCATATGATCCTCCAACAATAGTATCTAACACATCCTTTCCATTGTCATCCTGTCCTTTGTAGAAGTACTCTTTCAATGATTCAACATCTATTCGGTGGTTCGGGACACTCCTCATGAATCTAGTGAACCTATCCCATGAAATGTTGACTGACTCTCTAAGTAGTGCAGCGAAATTATTCACTTTATCTTTGTAGTTCAACTTATTAGACACCGAAAAATACCTCGCTATGAACACTTTATGCAATTGGTCCCTTGTATATATTGAATGTATGACAGCTCATAAAACCACACAGCAGCATCACCAGTCAATGAAAGTGGGAATACTCTCAATTCTATGATGTTCATATCCAACTCCGATCGTCCCACACAACTCTTACAGACACTTGTCTATTTAGCCATGTGAGCGTATGGATCTTCCGAAGCCAACCCAGCAAACAACCCTCTCGCTGTAAGCATTTGCATAAGACTGCTGGTTACCACAAATGTGTGTCCTGGTGGTAGATGAGGGAGAAAAATAGGCCCATCTGATCCAACCACATCATAGTCAACCCTATAGTTATCACGAGCCCTCGGTACTGGTGGATTCTGCACCCTTTTTGCATTTACGATTAGATGACCACTTTGAACTTGAGCGGGCACGTTAACAACTATTGGAGGTTGAAAATCAGCTCCATCTCATTAACCCTCTCCAATTGGATTATTGTGAACCCCAAGATTAGCCATTGTCTTCAAAGCTCTTCTCAATTCAAGATCGTAAGGGATCAATGGTTCGCCTCTACTCCGTGCACTTGGCATACACAAGAGTTGAAACTTGTAGAAAACAAAAATAACACATAAATGTAAAATTAGGAAATACTTGACTAAAATTCAACAATGTAGTTAGTTTAATCTAAAAGTTGTATTCCCTGGCAGCGGTGCCAAAATTTTATACGCCTAAATTACACTTCCCAAAAGAAGTATAAGGAGTCGTTGCCAAATAAAGAATCCAACTTGTAGGTTGGGGTCGATCCCACAAGGAATATGGTTCAGACTTAAACTTAACTCACAATTATCTCCATTTAGTCAAACAAATTCTGAGAAAAGTAAACAGAGGATGTTGTAAATAAATAACATATTGTTGATTTGAATGATTAAGTAATAAGTAAACAAGATTCATGATTTGAGATATCAATATAAGATAGAAACTAGGGTATATGTGTTCCCCACAAGCTCTTAACGCAGTAATCCTATCCTAGTGTTTGACATGCAAGGTTGATAAGTTATGTATCCCTAAGTGATTGGTAATCCAAGTAGGAACTTTCACTCGCAACTTGGTAAGTCTACTAGTGTGTGTTTTACTAACCCTTACCTTTACCGCATATTAGTTATCATGTCAATTAAGTTGGGTATTCACTCTCACGTCAACTGATTAAAGTCAGACTATTTGATAACAGCAAATCCTTAACTATATCTTTGTTGTTTAATTTTTTTCTTATTCATTACCCCCTTGATAAGGCAAGTAGGAATGAGGCGAGTTCTAACATTGCACACCGCTAGAAAGAATTCTAAACGAAAAGATTAACAATACATGCATAAACACTATTTAAGAATTACATAGTTATTATTCATACGTTGTTAATTGCTCATGGTTCCCACAACCCTAGTTGTGGATTTAGCTACTCATGCTTGAGAATTCACAATTCATATTTAGGTTAAAAGAAATCATGAACTTACAATTAGAATAGATGAAACCCGAAATCTTGAATTGAAATTCAAAGTGAAATTGAATAAAACCAACCTTCAGAAATTAATTGCTAAGAGGTTGCAAAAGAATTTCAAAGACCAAAACAAAAGTCTCCAATATTGGCTAACTCTCAAAAACGAAAATAACAACTAATATTTATAGTACTTAAGTCCTAAACCAACTATGAAATGAAAATAAAGAAAATCGTGTCAGATGTGGTTATCTACTGACAGCACGACCTACAGTCCGTGGGTCACCTCCGTGGTTCTGGTACTGGAACTCAAATTTTCTGATCAAATCGGCGGATGTCCGGGATGGTCTGTGGTTTGACCGATGGTTTATTATTGGCTTCTGTAGTTCCACACTTGGTCAGACTTCCCTAAAATTCACTGATGCTGCATCACCTATGGGTCGTCATTGTACCTACAGTCCATCGTTGGCTTTGTCAGTTGTTGCTGCTGCCATTTCAATCATTTCTGTCAACCACTTCCGAACCAATTTCCTGTAAAAGATTACATAAAAACATTATCTCCAATAAAAAAATAGACTAAGACACACACAAACACTAAGCTAAATGCATCAAAAATACCGTAAACTCATGATATATCAAATGCAATGACCAAGTACTAATCATGAAGATAACATGCTGAATTGAATACTGAAGTAAATGCTGATAACATGGTCAATTCAATAAGAGTATGATTGTGGGATCTACTATTAACCAATATAAACCACGTCAGCTAAACGTGAAGTCCGATGTATACGCCCATCAAGAGGACCCAACATACCTTGTCAGAGGTATAGAGGCATGATTGTGGTGTGATCTCTAAAAATTAAGGCCTAACATAAGGGACTTCTGAACGTACATTGGCATGTAGTTCTAGGACTTTGAAGGGTACGGTGAACCCTATTCCAACTTGGTGCTAAGTCTACTCCCAACTGAATATATACATCGCTAAAATGCATTTGAAATACTGAGTAACTCAAGATACTGACATATTATCTGAAAATGCAATATAAATATACTGAAAAATATGGCATTCAAGTTCTAAAGCAAGATGTTCTGATTGATTTGCCTAGAAAGCATAATTCATGAATACTGATAATTAATACAAGTTAGGGTTCTAAATTCTATACATGGAACTATGCAAATTTTCCAAGAAACATGTTATTTAGAATCGTGGAACTATAGCAGCTAAAGTCACAATGAATTCCCAAGTCTTTGGAAGCCCTAGGCTTAAACAATTTATGAGAACTTGAAGAACTAATTGAATTCTGTGGACCTAGTGGGTGAAATGAATCCACTAGTGAAATCCCATATATTTGGTGACAAAAACTACGGAGAAATCCAAAGGGCTGAGCTTGAAGAAGACCTCTGTTTTTTCTTAGGAAAACTATCACCAGTTAGAAAATTTTAGGAGAATGCGGGTTCTGGGTAGTTTCTGACTAGATTATTAGGCTTAGACCGAGTAAAATGACGTAGTTTAAGTACCAAGTGCAAAGGTAAAAAGACCAATGCAATCTGACTTTTAAAGCTGACGAAGTGACTTCAAGACAGGCTTCACAGGCCGTGTATAGCCCCACATCCATCAAGTGGGTCCTTAAGATGCTCTTCCCGATAGGGCTTCACTATTTCAGGCATAACTTTTTAATCTGAGCTTGGAATTAGGCAAACTCAGTAGTGGAAAGAGTATTCAGGGACTTTTTATTTGATAGATCATAGGCCACCTAATTCATTTTGTGCTGAATTATATGATCGTTTGAAGTTGACTTAAACCTCAAAGTCTAAGAAGTCTCTTTCAGGAGCTAGTTCACGGCTCGTGTAAAGCTCCACAGACCTTTTAGTGGTCTGTGTTCGTTCAGAGTAGCCATGGTCGTTTTGTGTCCCATTTACTGTCCACTTCACAGCTCGTGTGGAGCTCCATAGACCGTTTAGTTGTCCATGGTTTTTTACCTTTTGTTGGGTGCAGAACTACAGGCAGGGTGATGGGTTGTGGTCCTCTTCACGGCCTGTGGACCCCTCCGTGGTTTGCCCCTCTCTCTTGTTCAATCTTAGTTCATATTTTTCAGGTGTTACAATTTGATCTTGTGATTTATTTATTGTCATTGTAAAGTTAAGGCGTACTGGAAATTGCTTTCGAATTAATTTGAATGGATACCCTTTATTTTCTAATGGTGAATTTTGAATTCTGAGAAGAAACATGTGTTTCATTGCACAATGACCACATGATATTTGTGCATGCATGACATTCTTGGCAAAGGCTCTACTTATCATTCTGATGCCATTGCATAAGCCATTGGAATGGTCTAAACTCCTTAGCAGCTTGATGGGTGCATTTTCCTTTAATTTTAACTTGCATTTAATAATATATGTCAAAGTATAGCCATATTGATTTTTTTTACTAATTCGTAATGTATTTTTTTTGAATACCTTTATGGTAGCAGATAGTTTAGTGTTAAAGTATTCAGATATTCTTTTTGATAATAGTTGTTAGTGTCAACTTCTACTTAGTCAAAGCTATGAAACATCTTGACTTTACCTGGGAACAGGTATATTAATTTGTCATTAAGATTATCCACATGTGCATTTATGCTTGCTAAGATAGCTTATTCGGTGACATATTCTGCCGTAGTAGCATTTCTTGTAGGCTTGGAAATATCTCTTTTATTATGGATTCTTCCAAAATTACATCCTAACTATGCTTGACATTCAACTATTCTGGACGAAGGAGTAAATGGTCTCTTATTGTTTTTTCATCTTTGTTACCGACACGAAGTAAAAACTCACTGAATGGTTGATTTGTTCTTGCTCTCAAATTTCTAGTAAATTGAATATTCTTCATCAAAAACCAAAGATATGATTTCACCAAGCTTGCATTAACAATTTTTGCTAGTTGATTTTGGAACTACTGGTAACACTTGCACGAAATCACCTAAAAAATCATGACCTTTTAACCAAACGGTTAAATGATGTCCATTACGTCTCTAAAGCTCCTATCGACTATTTCTATTATTTTTTGCTTGGCCATTGGTGCTTACTTCTATATAATCACTTTTTCTTTTCTAATCAATTTGGTAGCACCATTGTGCATTGGCATATTTTTCATAGTTGATTCATTTGTTTGTAGGGGGATCTCAAATCTTGAGTGTGTTATGTATGTCATTGTAAAATTGAAGCTGCTATGCTGCTGACTGTTGTTTTCAAGGCTATCATACCTCTTTACCTAATATTGGCAAGTAATGCACGACATAGATATGTTTTCCCAGTTCCCCTGGTCCATCAATGAAGAATATTCCAGCTCTTAAAGTATCAAATGTTTGCACTATTTTTTAAAAAAGCTTGCTTTTGTTCTTGATTTAATTTTGACTCTATAAGCAAATCTTCCGTAGATATTTTCACATATATTTCTTCATTTATTTCTCTACATTCTGATGGACCAACATCGAGCAAATGGTGATCTAGTTGAGGAAGGTCATATATGTCTATGTTCTTGCCCATACTTGCCAAATAATGATCAATATTGTTTAGGTTGTAGTGTAGTATAGGATTGTGTGATTTGCCATATATCGTGTTGAAGACCTCAGAAATATCCTCATAATAAGTATCCGAGAGTTTTCTAACATATGTTGGATTATAATGAACCAAAATTGTAGCAAACAAACTTCGGAGAGCTGATGGCATTTTGAAGATAACAACCTCTCCTAAACATTTTGACATGGCATTGTCGGACTCTAGTAACCCTATTTCTTTGGTTGCTTCTTTGAAAGTCTCACGTTGCTTTCTGTTTACATCGAGCAAGTCATTGAATGACAATGGTTCTCTCACATGGTTTAGTAATAACCGCTCATAATACCTTTCCCCATTTCTCAGATTAGCTGTACAATTTAATGATTTTTTAGTAATAAGTTTTACAATAATCGATGTGTATGAAGTTATCGTTACTACATCTGCCTTACCAATTGTAATACGATCAATTACAGATCTTGGTTTCCTGTTTGTTCAATTCTTTACTTTGGGATTCCAAACGAAATACTTGGGGAATTCTCTATAAATGTATGCATGTGCTTCAGTGTCAATTGAGCACATCGTGAAATACTCGGTCAACATTGTTGGCTTGACACCATCCCAGGCGATGGTATTTTGCAAATTTTTCTTTTTCCGATAAAATATTGGGAGTTCTTTTAGAGTTAGTATTTGTATTGTCAGCATTGTAATTATTATTTTGAAGGAATTGTGTTTTTATGCATAAATGTGTGTACATGAATGTTTTCCAGGTAGATGTAGTTGAAGGTTGATGACTGAAAGTTGCATTTCACTCAAGTTGAATTCATTTATACTCCATAATGTTTCAGGTTGGGAAACCCACCGTGCATCTTTAGAAGTTTGAATCTTATCAATTACTTTTTCACCATCATTAGACTAAACATAAACGAGACACCGATCATGACTCATATATATATATATATATATACTCGTATAGATACTTTATTGCTTTGGATGTTGAGCATACCTCAACATGAATGTGACAATTTTATCTTGTAAGAAGATAATGGTTATAAGGTACATTAGCATGAACACTCTCTATCCTTCCACCCCTTCTTCTTTTATAAATTGGAAATTCATCTTTTGCTTGAATTGATTTGTTGTTGTATGGCCTGTGATAAGTATATTTGCATTGTCCATTTTGCATGCAAGTGCTTGTTGGCCGATTGTTCCAAAATGGGTAATGCATTATATGTCTGAGTACTAATTCATGCAAGATGTGATACTTACACTTATCTAGAATCTCTGTTGAGATAAACTTATTGTACTGATCTCTTAATTTTATCTTGTGCCCTTATTTTAATACGTGAAAGAGGTGTATGTGTGGTAGTCCTTGTTTTTGGAATTCTATCACGAATACTTGAGCAACTACAATTCCAAATAATTCTTTCTTTAAAATTTGGTCTTTTAGATCCTGTAACTTAGCTCAGAATACTCTTGTCACCAATTCAGGTCTACCTTGAAGAGTCTGTCTGGGGCGTAGTTCTCGTTGGATCTCAACCTAGTCAGGATTACACGTCATTGTTCTAAACGAATTTGACCTTCAAAAATATTGAACCAAATCCATTGCATCCACATATTGTCTTAGCATATGTCATGGGACCCCAATAAGAGATGATGGAAGTAGTACTCTTTGCACAATTCTATCTCCCCTGTATTCTCCTGCCCTGACACTATTAATGAAACCTTGATAAATTTCTCTTCTAAAATTAAATTGTTCCTTTCTGAAATATTCTTGCCTTGTTTCCAGTTTTATGTACATGTCAACTACAAATTATTGTAGTAATCTTCCACTTAGTAGTAATACTGACCTATCTGTTTCTCGTACTTGTAGTTTATTACAATAGTACTCTTTGCAAGAAACATCTCCCTTTGACTCAAGGTAGACATCTACAAGTGTTAGAAATCATATTAATATTATTATAATTATAAGTTACAATATTGTTATAAATGAAAGTGTATTGTACGATAATTTTAAAGGTATGTCCTATTCAATGATGTTTTCTTTAGTATGTTATCGGTACTATGTCTTCGGAATGACGTTGATGTACAATAGTGTTTAATAGGTGAATTTGTCCAAAAATATTTGTATTTTTTATATCGTTGGTATTAGTATTTTGATACATGAAAATGGTGTACATAATATTAAACATGAGCAAAACTATTGTAATACCCTTGTTTTAAAACACCTCAAAAAGTGACATTTTCTTAACACCTTAGATTTTGGGAAAGGAAAAGATTATATTTTTTTGGCTATTTCTTGTGTTCTACGAGTCCAGTCTACAGACCGTAGAAGTTTCTACAAACCATAGAAGGCATCCGTAGAAAGTGAGTTGAATTTTTCGGAAAATCAAGTTTCAATATCTTAGTCAACGATTGACCTAGACGGTCTGTCAAATATTCTATATGTCATAGAAAGGTCTCAAATTTAGTGAAATTTTAGTGTCAAAGTTGAGTCCTACGGTTGGGCTCTACAGACCGTAGAAGATTCTACGAGTCATAGAAAAATCTCGTGTAATTGGTCAAAATGTTAGGGTTACATTACATTGATCTACGGATGACCAGTAGGGACCATAGAAAGTACTATGGTTTGTAGGTTACACCCATATACCAATCCGACAATTATTTTAAGTTGTTTTCTAGGTCTTTGCCTATGGGTCTTATATCAAAGCGATGTCGCTTTTACCCATATTCTAAGCGCCTATATAAGTATTTTTTAGTTCTAAAACTACCCATTCTAAAATCATTCTCCTAAATCCCAAATTCCCTCCAAGTTCTTCCCCCAAATTTCTCTCCCAAGGAAAGGAAGAAGGAGCTAGAGTTTTACTTCATCAAGGTCTCCAATTCACCATAGCTTTTGGGATGTGATCATCAAGGTATGTTAGTATTCATCAATGAAGTCTTTTTCTCCATTGGGTCCCCAAATATCCCAAATCTCCAAGTTAAACTCAATTGATCAAAGTTGGGGTTTTCTTCAATCTCCATGGGTTCTTTTCAATTATGATTCTATTGCTTATTTTCTATCTTCTAATGCACGATTTAAGTATTTACATGATTTTGAATTGAAATCATATGAACACATGCATGATCTATGATTTTTGACTATAATCACATGATGACGATTTTGAACTATGATCTATGAATTTATAAAGATATGCATGCTTTTATGAAATTGATGTATATGACTTGAGGATGCTTTTAGATGAAAGTATCAATGGGATTGGTTAAGGTTTTATCATATATGGATTCATAAGGTTGAAAGGTTTTCTCACCTAAGTTGAATCAAAATTTAAGGAGCTATTCTAGATGACTTTAGCTTGGATTGGCAGCACAATTGTGCCTTTCCATGGGTGATGAAATGAATATAATGAATGACTATTATGTGGGATTTTACTTAGCACCGAGAAGATATTGAGATGGAGGCTCTCCCATTAGTAGAGGTCAAACCTCTACTAGCTCTCTTTGTCCCTAACTACGTGCCCCCATAGGATGTCTTAGCTAGTGGATCCACGTAAGCTAGAAGTTTATGGTCCTTACTTTGGCAAGTAGTGTTGACACCCAATTTAGTAAACCCACTCCTTGTTTACCTAGAGTAGAGAAAAAACAACAGACTTTATAAGGAAGATACATCATTTCATGACCTAAGAGACTTTATACCCTTGGTGTATTAATTCTATTAGTCGACTTTAACTTAAATGTCCAAGTAAGTTTCCGACCCCAAGTGACGACATATCATTATTTATATGTATATTTGAGGAATATTTATGCCTAAATATGGACCATTTCCTCTAATTAATTGAACTTTAGAAATGGTATGGCTAACATTTCTATGACAGGTATGAATACTTCACGATAGAGTACAAGAAGTGGCGATATCACCCAAAGGAACCAAGAAGGACGGACATAACAAAATTTCTTTTACTTTATTTTAGGAAGTACTTTACGTTGTATTCATTCAACATGTAATAAATATTCACTACTCTTGTACTTTTTTTTAGAGAAATAATTTTTTTTTTAAGTAATCAAGAGCAAAGGAATGACATATTATGACAAATATACTCCTTGAATTTACGTTAGGCCTACCTCTGGCACAAAGAGGTCCCAATCATATTAGGATGCGTTTATATGTTATATTTTCGATATACTTGACTTTACTTGATGACTTGCTTACATGTTATTCTTAAAACTTATTTGACTCTACTTATTTGACTTACTTGATATATGACTTATTTGAGTTTATGTGAACATGAATTTACTTTTTCATTTAAAACTAACATTATTTTGTGTTTTCTTATTTTATTTTTCTCTTTCATTTTTTCCCAACCAAAGTTGATTCGTGTTGACAATAGTGCTGGCCGACCATCCTTACTTCACAAGGTCCAAGTCATCAGCATTACCTTGACGTAGTTGGGCTCTTTAGGGAAGAAAATTCATTATGACAACCGTGTCTGATACAATTGGTCCAGGACATATCATGAAGATAGAACTACTATTAAACATGATGAACACATTGCCCGCTTGACTCAAGAGATTAAGGATTTACGTAGTGAACTAACTCGGGTTAGAGACTTGACCAATTTATCCTTCACACTCCAAAGTCCACTTCCTGAACCTAGAAGTACCACACCATATTCACCTTATTTTGCATAACTTGATTAACTAGTTCCTGAACATTTTCCTCCACAGCAACCTCTACGTACCACCAATACCCTTCCTCCAACTACTCCCTCAACTCCACCAAATTTGCCACCCATCTACACTTCTCCACAAAATCAACCACCTACCTACACTACATATGCTACTCCTCCTAATCCACCACCAGTCAAACATCAAAACCAACCTTCAACTCATACTCCTTATGTTTCTCTACCCACTAACACATATCCACTACCTACAACTACTCTTGTAAACCCATCGAATCTACCACATTAAAAAATATGTCAACCATCCAAACTTATCCAGCTCAACATATACAAGGGGAACATATTGCCACTCTTTATGTGCAACATGTTCCTCCAGTATATGTGGTGGAAACTCAAGCCTTTACCAACCCAATATCGGTCAAGTTTCAACCCGAGGTAGATCAATATCAGGAAATGGAGAAGGATATCAAGTCAAAGGCTGATGATGTGTTAGCTAGAGAGATTCGTGATATTAAGAAAGCAATGAGAAATCTCCAAACTACTAGGGGAAACAAAAGCCTAGAATATGAGGATTTGTGTGTGCATCTCGACATTGACTTGCATGTAGGATACAAACCAGTAAAGTTTGATATATTCAATGGAATCGGTGACCCCTACACACATCTAAGGGCATATTATGACAAACTGATAGGAGTGGAGAGAGACGAGAGGGTCAGAATGGAGTTGTTCATAAGAAGTTTATCTAGTGATGCTCTTGTTTAGTAACCATAACAAGATCTCTATAAATTGCGTTGTTGGAGTGATATGGCACAAGACTTATGGATCGATTCAAGTTCAATACTGATATCGCACCAGATAGGCTCTACCTGACTAAGTTAAATAAGAAGTCACCTGAGACATTTCGTGAGTATGCTCTACGTTGGAGGCCAGAAGCAGCTAGAGTCCAACCACTGATAAGTGAAAGTGAAATGACTGCTACCTTCATTGAATGCCAAGATAAAAGTCTTTACTATGAGAAAATGATAACTATGATGGGACAAAAGTTCACAGAAATCATTAGAATGGGAGAAATCTTGAAAGAAGGAAACAAATCAGGAAGAATCCAAGACTTTACAGCCTTGCATGCTACAATCAAAGCGATTCAATATGGTTCTATCAATGGGAACAAAAAGAAGAAAGAAGATGTATATACTGTCATGATTGACTAAGGACGCAAGCCATGTCAACTTCCTCCCTACCTAAATCAACCACATCAACCCATTTACCCTTACCAATTTGGTGAAGCCTCATAGAGTCTCTACCATTTTCCATCAACTCCTTCCCATGTCTACAACACTCAGGCAAACTACTATCAACCTTGAGCCCCTATGTACCACAAACAACATCCCTACCTACTTGTCTAAGTTTCAACTTTTCAAATCAACCATATACTGCACCTAGAGCTCGTCAAAGTCATGAAATCAAAACCACTCACAACTACACAAAAATAGCTGAATCATTGGCTTAATTGTTTGAGAGGTTGAAAATAGCAGGTATGATACAACCAATTGAAGGGAAAATTCCTGATCCTATTCCAAAATGGTTTGATGGTTCCAAACGTTCTGCATATCATTCTGTAGTTTTGGACACGATACTGAGGATTGCTATGGTATCAAAAATAAGATTGAAGCTTTGATTAAATAAAGAGAAATTCAACTTACTAGAGCTCAGCCGAATGTGAACAACAACCCTCTGCCTAAACATGGGAATGCTGACGTGAACATGATAACTATAGAGGAAAATTTGGTTGTGAAAGGAAGTATTATTACAATTGGAAAGGTGAAAAAGGACAATTTATCATCCTTTTATGCTCATTCCATGACAACCCAAAAACAAGTATCGATAAAGATCATGACTACAACTACTTACATGCCTCTCTAAAACACTGAGACACCGACCATTTGGGGTGCTCTACCAGAGGAGACTCTGGGACTTGTACTTCATCCCTGGTTCGCCGGGAGTCTTGGTAGATTGAGCAAGTACTAACACTTTTGAAGTAGCACGATTTTAAAAATCAAGGCTTAAATTGTGTCTTAAAACTTTATGTTGTTTTGGCGCATTTTTTTAAGCTTAATTGCAAATTCTATGAATGCATTTCCTATTTCTGAATTGTCTCTTACTTATTACTTTTAGATATACATTTTTTTAATATATGAATTGTCAAATCTGCCAATTTATGATTGTGACATAATGAAACAACTGGACAATGTTTGAAAGCCAATCAAGATTTTCAGAGGATGAGAAGATGCACAATCGTTCGAGGAACATGACAACATGACAATATTCAAGCATGGAATTTTTTCCAGTCAAGACACTAGACAAAAGGGTAGCTTTAGATAGATTTTCTGAATGTAACTTCCACTTTTAATGTAATATGAACTACGTTTTGACAAGATTCATTTGGTAGGATACGTAGGCAACCCACATAGGGTTTGGTTTTACTATAGTAACATTTCTAAATTCCCTTATTTGTAATAGGAGAATATGCCTCACTTGATTCCCTCGGCGGGATACGTAGGCCACCCACACGTGGTTCAGTCACATTAGAATACAAATTCAAAATATGTTTACTATTTATGTAATGTGAACGACTTTCTGACCTGATTCCTTCAGTAGGATACGTAGGCATCCCATAGAGGGTTTGGTTTTACTATAGAAAATTTCTAAAATTCCTTATTTGTTTCTTTGAATTACGTTTTGACCTAATTCTCTTGGCGAGATATGTAGGCAACCTATATAAGCTAACGTTCAGTCTCATCATAGCATAAATTTAGTATACTTGTGCAAAACCAACATTGGGGCAGAAATTTTGGAAAACATGGACAAAAATTGATTGGATGTTGCCAAGCTACAATGGATTCAGGTTACCTGACAAGAAATAAATAGTCAAAGGACGTTCATTTTTGTTTCAAAATTGTCACAATCTAAGAGTTGGTAGAAAATATTTATCTTTTACAATTTATAAGCATATACTTGCATATTTTTCTACACACTAACAAATGTCTCTTTCAAATGATAATTCATACTTTATTTTTATTTTTATAAAAAAACATACTTTCTTACTGTTCATCTACCAAATCTCAAACGGAGATCACAAGGTTCGAACAATTAGGATGGACAGAAGGCCAGCAAAGTCAAACTTCAAGTCAAAGCAAATAAACACCGCCTCCCATCTAGGATTTTTTCTTTCAGTGCATGGATGACAAAGATACAAGATGTCAATACAGATTACGACCAATGCATCATTTGCCTCCAGGGCATTGTTTTAATAAGCCAAATGATTTCATTTTCACTTTATTTATGACTTTTTTCTTTATTATGACTTTATATCCTTATTGACCTCTTCACCTGAATTTTTAAATGACATTACTTTAAATTTAATGAGTAAAATCAAGTTCATTAAAGGCACCACTTATCCACCGAATTGCACATCAAGGCTTAAATATAGAAGATCAAAGGCGGCATTCAACTAATTACAACTATTGGCCTAAAAAACAATCAAAAATCAACAAAGGCCTTCAAAGACAATTGAAGACATCACTTGGCCCCATGGTTCCACCGGCATAAGTCACATGACTTTATTTCTTACTTATCTTTGTTTTAATTTATCATGAATTTATTATAATTTTACTCTACCATTTTACAACAAAATAGACATCAAGCCCCGAAAACAACTGAAGGCATCACTTTATCAAGCCCCGAAGACAATTGGAGGCATCATTACAACTAGTCCCCATAGACAATCGGAGGATATAAGGCATGTCCACCATTCGTAGGACATATTGGATTTGTCCACCCTAATATAGGATATGGGTTCGTCCACCCTAAAATATGATATATTAGGTTAATCCACCCTAAAATAGGACATCGGTTCGTCCACCCTAAAATATGACACGAGTCCATCCACCCTAAAATAAGATACAGGTCCATCCACCATTGTAATGACTTGATTCTGTCGTTAGGGAAAATCCAATGGTGAAAGAATTGGGGCCAAAAAACTTTTGAGTAGTAACTTGGGATTTCCTAGCCTAGTCCAGATTTGGACAAAATCGGAGTAAGTGAGGTCTATAGGAACGTGGTAACAAATGAGAGATCAATTAATGAATTTGATTATATGAATTGACAAATAAGATGTTAAGGAACCTATACGACTTTACAGAATCAAATTCGGGAGAGTAGAACTTCCGAAACTAAACTTAGCGTGAATGGGTATTTTTTGAGAGTCATGGGATGATGTTGTGTTGTGAAATGGGGATTTGGAATTCCTAAATTTGCTCACTGGTTCCGTGCAAGTCACTGTGGGGGGATTATTCTCGCTAGGGCGAGGCCGCTATGGTGGGTTGGGGCCGCTATAGCTGGACAGACGTGACTTAAGTCAGAAATAAAACCCTAAAAATATTTTATTCTGCACTTTTTGACTTTGAAAGCTAGGAGACGACCTAGGCTAGTTCTTGACCGTTTTCACCCTTCTTGAGGCTAAAGGTAAGGTTTTCAACCCCCGAATCTATTTTTTGATCCGTAGAATGTAAATCCATGGGTAATTATCAATGGGAGAAGGTTTTATGTGGGAATTATGGTGAAAAAAATCCTAATATGGGTGTGGGGATCAATGATTTAGTCTAAGGTTATTGGGTTTATTATAATCCGGATAATTAGACCTTTGATTGTTGATCCTTGCGTATAAATTGTTGTTTGTAGACCTAGAACAAGCGGAAAGAATCCTGAAAGGGAAGATTCAAATGCCTTAGGGGATTCAAGCTTGGATTTGAAGTAGGTGATGGTTGTGATTTCATGTTTTGCGTGATGTTATTTAGTAATTGCTTTATGGTAATGCATGCATGTATATGAATGAAGCCTATTGATCACACCTAATGTAAATAAGTATGAATGAAGAACTACATACCATGAATCATGACATGATTGTATGATTGTGAGAATGTACATTGTGATTGTGATTGTGGTTTGTTGACTGGAGCGGGTGTCACAATTCGACACACTAACTGGGATCAGTTGCCACATACTGGCATAAACATTGGAACTGGTGTCACGATCTGACACGCTAATTGGGATCAGTTGCCACGTACCAACATAAATATTGGAAAGGGTGTCACGATCCGACACTCTAACAATTTGGGTATGAGTTCCATGAGAGGACCATTGAATTGGGTTCCATGAGAAAACCATTGATGGGTATATCTACTTGTTACATGTGGAATCATATTGCTCCTGAAATGATAATCGATGTGTGTGTGTGTGTGTGTGTGTATATATATATATTTCGTACATGTATGTGTTTACGTTGTTGTAATTCTGATATATGTTGTGCTTACTGAAATAGTCACGTGACCATCGTTGTGTATTGATATTGCACTTGGTTGTTCTTTGTTGAGTACAGGGCATCTTCAGGCAGTTATTGATAGATCTCAGCTAGGTGACTATTGAGTGTGATCGGGTTCAAAGGTGAGCTAGTTCTTTCAGGATGCCATGGATCTTTCATGTTTAAGTCTACTCTTTTTGGACTCAGACTATTTGTTTAAGGTGTTTGTTTAGTTTCGGGGTTTTACCCCTTGTTCTTAGACTTGTCATTAGTAGAGTTTTGGTACAATGACTTTCAAGTTCTAGGGGTTGTTCTTCCACATTAGTTTGGCTAGTTTATTTAAACCTTTGGAGTTTATGGGAACTCTATCTAATTTCTGCATTTAAACCTACTTCTGTATCTTCAAATACCTAGTTTTGGTTAAGTTGTTTAGTTTGGGTTGTAGTAGTGGTTTTCCCACCTGAGGATTAATGTGGGTGCCAATCATGACGGTTTGGGTCGTGACAACCATAAAATAGGAACCATGGGTTTGTCCACCCTAAAATAGGACAAGACGGATTTATCCACCCTAAAATAGGATATACACACATTTTGTTTCATCCATCCTAAAATAGGATACACACACATATTAAACTTATACTTTATGATGTCGTCAACAACATTACCTTTTTTTTTTTACAGACATAAGACCCCGAAGACAACTGGAGGCCTCATTTATCATTCAAGTCTCCGAAGACAACTGGTGACTTCATTTATTGTCTTCGAAGACAACCAGAGACATTATCACACCATCTGCATAAGACAGACAACTAAATTCTTACATTATTCACTGCTTTACCAATTACTTTAATCTACTTTACCTACTTTAACAACTTTATCTTAAACTTTACAAACATCATTTATCATCAAGTCTCTAAAAAACAACCAAATACATCATTTGTCAATATGTCTCTGAGGACAACTGGCGACACCAATTGGTCATACGACTCTATCATCATTTGCCAGACGACTTCAACTCTCAACATCAAGTCTTCGTAGACAATCGGAGACATCTGTATTTATCAAGTCCCTAAAGACAACTAGAGACTACATTTGGCCACACACCTTTGTCATCTCATAAGTCATACGACTTCATTCTTATTCTCACACATTAACACATATATGTTACCATTTTATTCATTTATACATTCTTAAACTTTAGTTTTATCCCTAACTTTGATGACAAATTTAACATGAGTTTCAGGAAAAACAATCCAAATCATCCAAAGATGCAACACAATGCGGAACTCCCTCTTAGCAGTGAACTGGGGCAAATTTACTGAAGAGGAATATCAAAATCGCTAGCAAGGGTCAAAGATCTACTCTCGAACTCATCTACACCTACATTCCACGAACACATGATATGTAGGTTATCCAAACTTCTTCTTTCATAACCACCTCTACATCTCAACTCAATTAACTCTTTACATGATCCCTCGAGGCTAAAAATCATTTAGTGTGACTCTTCTCAAACTCTTCCCCTACCAATATTTGTTGGCCAAGACAAATTCGGATACTAAGTCAACTTCTTTGCCCGAAAACTCTTTCATCGTCTCCGGTCAAAGAAGGGCAAGCTGTTGACACCCAATTTTGTCTTTTCTCTCTTATAATTCATTCTACTGAGCTTTCAAAATATTCATAAGTCAAATATTTTGTATTTCACGAGTATTTTGATTTATTACTAACGCTATCGTAATTATCTCTTAGATGCTATTATCACTATTACATTAATTTTTATTAGTTGTATGATCATCATCTTCACTATTTTTAAAATTATATTTTTTTATCAACATTACTACTATTACTTATTGTCGTCTTTTTAAAAATAATTGTCATCACTTTATTTCAAGTTTCTTACTAACTAAACTTTTTGACATAATATATATTATACTAGTTATTAAATTTAAAAGCCCAAAAGAATCAATTTTAATAAAAAGGAGAAGGTCATCAGATTTACATCCAAATTCTTGGCCCAACGTAGCAGCCCAACTTAAAAAACAAGTCCATTACGCTCAAAATAGCCCTATATAAGTCCATTACGCTCAAAGTCCATTGCGTGCATAAACTTAGCTTGTCAACAGTGGCAGATTTTGACCATTCCATTTTCGTGCAAGCCTCGACAACCTTCTCACCTTCAAGTATTCGATCAGCACATGAGGCCAAAGAACTTTTAAAGCTCTAATGAAGGCAGATTCAACAGCCTTTTCTTTCAAATTTCAAACGGGTCTTTTGACTCAACCAAACCTTTCAAATCCCGCCCAAAATTTCAGCTTTCATCTTCAATAAATACAACCTCATATCTTCAACGAAAGGGGGCAGAGATACTCACAAGAACATCACCATATAAGGTCGAACTTGTACATAGCATTTAGCTACAATTATCCTTATTGGAACTCTAACATTTTTTGTTTACTTTTTTTTAAAACTTATTTAGTTTGAAGTCCAAATCTGTTCATAACGAGAGAGTAGATTCAAAGACGACGACCTCGGTTCATTGCCCCGCAATAGGTGATATTCACCTCCCATTCTCTCTGTTTCTTCATTACCGTGTTAAAATATCCGTTCTTTTTGTTTGTTCATTACTGTGTTAAAATGTGATGATTATTTGGAGAAGGCTATTAATATAAAAATGATCTCTGCTCACTTCAGCCATGATAACTGACTTTCGCCATAATAACGATGATACTTTTTAAAACTATTTCAATTAGCTCGAGTCATGTAGAAATCTGAAGTAAGAATTGTTGGCTTTAGGATTACATATTTACATGATTTTAGTTGTTGTTGTTTTTTTTTTTTTTTTTTTAAAGTTAAATATTCATCTGGTCACTTTATAATAGTAAGGAATTTGTAGTTTATTGTTCTTTTAAAAGGATTATCATTATTTTTCTTAGATAAAAAATCGTGTAGATCAGGTCTATTTTATTCCGTCTCTAGCTCTGCTTACATATTATGCTGTTATGACAGATATATTCCACCTCACTAAATACATGTTTATTGAAGTTCATCCTACTTGTCTCTTTTTAAGTATGCTGAGTGTTAGTTAATAATGTTATTCAGAGGCTTAGAAATATTGTTTCAGTTATTTGTATTTATTTTGCCTAAAAGTGTTATGACCAAATCAAAATATACGTCACTTTCTTAATCTTCATTTAATTTTACTTGTTGCTTGTTTTGTCTAAATGTATAAATGGTTTATGAGTTGGATTCTCAAAAGTTCTGAAATACTTAAGTTGATATAGGCTGGATTTTTCATTAAGTTTACACTTTATGTTTTTTTTTTCTTTAATGTGTATATTAGATAACATGAGTTCGATTTCATTGATGCTAGATCAAAGAATCGTTTCCAGGAAACTTGGAGTTAAAGGATCAATTTTAAGTTAGAAGTTGAGTTTTCTTATTATTAAGAGTCAAGTTATTGTTCTATCTACTGCATCTTTTTTTTTTCTCTGTTTCGTACGAATGTCGGGGCCGAAGAGTCCTCTTATGAGACTCAATGATACCATTGTCACATGGAGCTTGAATATACTATATATGGAGTCCACACATCTTTATTCTTTCCCGTAGCACGTTTCAGACATTGAATAATAGAGGAGATTCTTTCCTTCTATTAAAGTTGAGCACAACAATTAATCACCTCATTTTTCTTAGTTTATTTTATTTATATGTGTTAATTTGATTGATGTTTTTATCTCTATTGTGTGTTCCCTTATACATGAGAATTTTTTTAGACCCCATGTAGTAGCTATTCATACCCCATTTATCACATAAAAGACGGCCTTTATTTTTAGAGAGCTTAATATGTTTAAGTTAGAGATGCTTCTTGTAATACCCCAGATTCTAAACGAGACAAAATACAGATTTTCAAAAGTTGCAAGCGCCACCAACGGAGGCCACCTACGGACCGTAGGTGGGTCCGTGGTTGTCCACATGCAACTCCCTCCCTAGTACCCTAGAAAAATCTAGCTAAGTCTGGACCCATGCTAGGACTTATGGACTATAGGTCAGACCATGGTCAGTGGTCCAGACCGTGGTTCAGACCCCCCAGATCCTAGTCTCTGAAGCCAATCGACAATTGACCAGGATGGATCGTAGCTCAGTCGACGGTCCGTCAGTTAGGCCTTTCATTGGCCACGTCAGCTTTTAAGTCAGGGGTTGTTTGGTCTTTTCCCTTAGGCGTTGGACACCCAAACTACGTCGTTTAATCCCTAAACTACGTCATTTTGGTCAGTTTAAGCCTAGTAACTAAATCAAAACTTACCCTAAGAAATTCATTCTTCAAAATTCATCCAATTAGAACGAAAAGAGGAGAAAGCACGCGACAAAAACCTCTCCAAGAACGCAACAAGTTTTCTTCAGTTCCAGCCCCAAAATCAAAAGATTTCTCCTTGGAATTTGTCACCAAGTATGTGGGATTTCACTGGTGGATTCCTTTCATCCACTAGGTCCCTAAATTTCAGTCAGAATCTTGATTGCATAAATATTGCTTAGACCTTAGGTTTCTAAAACATCAGACAATTGTTGTGATTTAGCTGTTAGGGTATTTCTAATCATATTATCACGTTTTCGTAACAACGTTGCTTAGTTCCTTCCATGAAATTCAGAACCTTAGTTGTGTAGATTCGCTTAGTTCATGAATTACACTAGCTAGGACAAATAAACAGATATACATGCCTTAGTTTTCAAATGTTTCATTATCAGTACCTAATGTTGCATTTTCAGTTAGCATTTCTGAATATTAAGCTATCTAGTATATTTCAGTTATGTTGTGTTGTACACATTTCTAGTTGGGAGTAGGCTTAACATCGAGTTGGACTAGGGTTAATCATTCTCACTGTCCCAGAACTACATGCCCCCGTAGGTTTGTAAGTCCCCTCTGTGGGCATCAGTTTTAGTGATCACGCTAGTATGCCTCTATACCCTTGGCAAGGTATATTGGGTCCTCTTGATGGGGCTTATATATTGGACAACACGTTTAGCTCACGTGGTTTTATGTCGGTTAATAGTAGCTCTCACAGTCAAATCCTAGTGCATTGACCAGGTCCCCAGTTATATTTCATTAGCATGTTATGTACTTGGACATTGCACTTAGCTTAGTTAATAATCAATATATCTCAGTATCTTTATCATGTTCAAATTATATCATTGCTCAGTATGCTTTGTTAAGTTGTATGTTTGTTCAGCTTTATCCTATCCTGCATGCTCAGTACCTTTCAAGTATTGATGCATATTCCGCACTACATTTTTTGTGATGTAGGTTCAGGTTCTCAGCATTCAGATCACGTGTAGATCAGTTCCGGATCCATATTCAGCATCATCAATGGTAAGTACTCATTCTTCGAGGATGATAGACATGTTCCTTTACATTCAGTGTTACATTTTTAGTTTCAGTTTTGCTAGAGTTAGTTGGGGGTATGTGCAACATCTAGTCAGTTAGAAGTTTATTTCAGATTTAGACAGATTCAACTTTAGTATTTGAGTTATAGTTTAGTATTTTAAACTCTTACTCAGTATTTATCTATTTAGACTTAGATTAGGTATTCCCCATCATTTCAGTATAAGATGTTTTTAAGCTTCCATGTAGTATCTTTTGTTCAATTTTTTAGGTATGCTTATGATATGCCAGCTCAGGGTTAGCTTGGGGTCACTCGTGATCCTAGGTCCCGTGTTTACATTAAGGGGGTAGCCTCGGGGCGGGACAAACTTGGTATCAGAGCATTAGGTTTAAGAGTCCTAGGATGTCTGAAAAGCCCCATTATGTAGAGTCCCTTTCATGAGTATAAAGCGCGCCACACCTATGAGGGGGAGGCTACGAAGTGTTTTAGGAAAAACTTTACTTTCTTGTTATTCTTATCGTGCGTGGGTGTGATGTATTTTCTAATTTGAAGTTATATGTTTTAGATCATGCCTCCTCTAGAGCTAACACAAGGAATGCTAATGCCACAATGCTAACGCAGTTCCTACAGTCCCAAACTATGAGGTTTCAAATGCAGAGTTTCAGAATGCTATCCAACTTTTGGCTCAGAGTGTAGCCAACCACAACAATCAGCAGGTTCTAGTTCCTGCAAATACTAGTGGTGGATCATTGGCAGTTAGGGTCCGAGATTTTGTTAGGATGAATCTGCCAGAGTTTCTAGGATCGTAAGTTGGTGAAGACCCCAGAACTTCATTGATGAGGTCAAGAAGATTTTCGAGTGATGCAAGTGACTGGAAATGATAGGGTAGAGTTGGTGTCCTACCAGCTTAAGGATGTGACTCATATATGGTTCACGCAGTGGAAGGAAAATATGGGTGAGAATGCAATTCCTGTGACTTGTGAGTGTTTTACTGGAGATTTTCTAGACAAGTTCTTCCCAAGAGAGTTGAGGGAGGCTAAGGCTTAGGAATTCATGAATTTGAGACAAGGTTCTATGTCAGTCTAGGAGTACACACTTAAGATCACCCAGCTCTCCTGGGATGCTCCGCATATGGTTACTAATCCCAGGGCACAAATGAGTAAATTCCTATTTGGGTATCTAACTTAGTAAAAACAGAGTGCAGAAATGCTATGTTATTAGAGGATATGACTTACCGAATCTATTTTAAATTGTTATCTAATCTTAATCCTAGATGTAGATTATATGATATTTCCAATCAAACTATTTTGGTGGAAACCAATTTTGCAAGGTCCAAGGTCACTACTAGAAGACCTATTAAGTGGGAAGAAATAGATCTCCCTACTTCATGGACTCTAAATTCGGTTATATTCCCAAATCAGTTAACAGATGCTGTTACTAATTCTGATTTTTCTGATATTTCCCAAAATCCCGATGGAAGGATTTGTATACAGTTCATGGATCATAGCTACGTGCCTCATAGGAAGTCTTTTACTAACAACATGTTGATGTCTTCTGTGAATCACAGTAATAATAGACATTCTTTATCAAGTCACAGAAGTCACAATATTTTTCTTGCTGTTCATCATATTTCCCCTATTGAACCGATATATGGTCCAGCCTGAGGTCGTGCGGCTTCATTACATACTATTGGTTCCAATGGAAATTCTGTGGTCGAAAAGGTAAAGATCGAGCCTCGAACTAATATAGTTAAGGTGAATGATGATGCTTCTGATAAGGATATTCCTTCAGTCTCCGAGATGGAGTTTGACCTCAATGATTCTTAATGTTTTCACACCAAATTGATTTTAGCCCAGGTTCCCTGGCAAGAAAACATATTCAAAAAGAATTTTTTGATAAAAAATGGAATTGGTTCAAAACTTGGTTCTTTGATGCTTATAGCAAAGATCTTAATTATATTTCTCAAGAGTTTTTAGAAACTTGTTTTTTACATAATCAAATTATGTATTTTGTTCCTCGGTTTATAACCACCTATTTATCGTTATATATTAACGTTATTGAAAGAACTTATAAAGATAGGAGTGGTAATATTTTGAAAATTGTCTACCCTCCTCAGTCATCGTTTGTTTTACCAAAAAATACTGGTATTACTTTCTCAGCTTTTCAAAAATTCATTGAGGAAGATATTGCTTCGATCAGTATTACAGAAATTAATAAACTTATTAGTCAAAATAATTATTTGAGTATTTATGTGAAAGTGTTGGGTGAGCATATAAGCTCTCTTGACAAAAAACTTGATAATTAACTATATTGCTAAAAGATATTAAGCCCGATATGGCTAAAACAAAATTTTCTATTACTATCGATATTGCTTCTACTTCTGAAAGAAAATCTACGGTAGTTTCTACTCATGTTCAAAGGCCTATGAAAATATCCAATTTTAAACCTAGTTCTTTGAAAAATCTGGAAGATCTTCATGATAAAAAGTTTTCCGATTTAGATATTAAAGTGCTTGTTGGTAAAACGCTTTCTGGCTTAAAGTTTGGGCCTATGGATTCATCGCAAGATTTTGCTGATAAGATAGAGAATAATGGTGATTTTAAAAATCAAGTTTCTCAGAGTTTAATCAACTCAGGGGTTATCCCAAGAAAAACAGTGGTTATGCTACCAAGCCGAGTATGAATACTTATTATTATTATCTTCGTCCAACTCCACAAGAGTTTTGATTGAAGAACGTTGACTGAAATCAGACTAATACGTCCTACAACATTTTTGAAATTTATGAATAGAATCTTGATGGACTAACTGATAGGCAGTTAACAATTATGGTTTATCAAATGCTTATGTATGCAACTATTTGTAAAAGAGTTAAAAACACAGATAGGATAATTTGTAAAATGATAATTGCAGGTTTTACTGGTCTGCTTCAAGGTTGGTGGGATAACTATCTCAGCATGCATGAGAAAGCTTCCATTGTTAATGCGATAGCCACTGATGAAGGAATTGATAATTTAGGGATGGCTTTAGTGAAGAACAGAGAAGGCGTTGTCTGTACTCTGGTTCTCACTATTCTAGAACATTTCAATGGTAGATCTACCAATCAACATGAAATGGTTCGTACTCTTCTAAACGGTCTTCGATGTCAGACCCTAGCATACTTTAGATGGTACAAAGATACCTATATTAGTAGGGTTATGGAATTACCTGGAAATAAGGTTGAATACTGGACAACTAGGTTTATCGATGGTCTTCCCCCTCTATTTGCCGAAAGAGTTTGAAAAGTTCTTAGAAATGGTCACGGTGAAATCCCATACGCAAATTTGAGTTATGGAAAGATTTTAGGAACTTGCACACAAGAAAGATTAATTGCCTCTGCTAGGGGCTGTTCTTCCTTTGATATGAATCCAAGGTGGATCCATCCTGCAAACGTATCATTCTTTTGTTATCATTCGAAAAAATAATCTGTCAAATAAACATCTGAATAATATTCTATACGAATATGAGGAAAATCTTCATTTAAGAATTTACCAACAATTTTTGTAATGATATGATTTTTCATATCTCTTAAATTCTTAAATGAAGATTTTCCTTATATTCGTATAGAATATTATTCAGATATTTATTTGACAGATTATTTCTCTGAATGATAACAAAAGAATGATATGTTTGCAGGATGGATCCACCTTGGATTCACATCAAAGGAAGAACAACCCCTAGCAAAGGCAATTAATCCTTCTTGTGTGCAAGTTCCTAAAATCTTTCCATAACTCAGATTTGCGTACGGGATTTCACCGTGACCATTTCTAAGAACTTTTCAAAACTCTTTCGGCAAATAGAGGGGGAAGACCATCTATAAACTTAGCTTTCCAGTATTCAACCTTATTTCCAGGTAATTCCATAACCCTACTAATATAGGTATCTTTGTACCATCTAAAGTATGCTAGGATCTGACATCAAAGACCGTTTAGAAGAGTACGAACCATTTCATGTTGATTGGTAGATCTACCATTGAAATTTTCTAGAATAGTGAGAACCAGAGTACAGACAACATCTTCTCTGTTCTTCACTAAAGCCATCCCTAAATTATCAATTCCTTCATCAGTGGCAATCACATTAACAATGGAAGCTTTCTCATCCATGCTGAGATATTTATCCCACCAACCTCGAAGCTGACCAGTAAAACCTGCAATTATCATTTTACAAATTACCCTATCTGTGTTTTTAACACTTTTACAAATAGTTGCATACATAAGCATTCAATGAACCATAATTGTTAACTGCCTATCAGTTAGTCCATCAAGATTCCATTCATAAATTTTGGAACCGCTGTAAGACGTATTATTGTTATTCTAGTCATGCTATTCAATCAAAACATCTTGTGGAGTTGGACGATGATAATAATAAGTATTCATACTCAGCTTGGTAGCATAACCACTATTTTTCTTGGGATAACCCCTGAGTTTATTAAACTCTGAAGAAACTTGATTTTTATAATCTCCAGCATTCTCTATTTTATCAGCAAAATCTTGCGATAAATCCATAGGCCCAAATTTTAAGCCAAAAATCTTTTTATCAACAAGCTCTTTAATATCTAAATCGGAAAACTTTTTATCAAGAAAATCTTCTAGATTTTTCAAAGAACTACGTTTAAAATTGGATGTTTCCATAGGCCTTTGAACATGAGTAGAAACTAACGTAGGTTTTCTTTCAGAAGTAGAAGCAATATCGGTATTAATAGTAAAATTTGTTTTAGCCATATCGCCCTTAATATCTTTTAGCAAAATAGTTAAATCATCGAGTTTTTTGTCAAGAGAGCTGATATGCTCACCCAACACTTTAACATAAAGACTCAAATAATTATTTTGAGTAATAAGTTCATTAATTTCAGTAATACTGATCGAAGTTCAAGTCATTTATGGCTTGTTGAACTAACAGTTCGGTCACGTGGCTGTTTGTATGTTTTTTTTTTTGCGTGTTTTTGTGTTCTTGTGCTTTTGAAACTTGAACGGTTGACTTTTGAAAAAAGTTCAGAAAGACAACCTTAAAATACAATTTCTAATTGTTTCTTAGCTTTTGGAATATCGATTTTGGTCTAGATAGACCTTCAGTGCGGATCCCGAAGCTTTTAGGTTCATTCAAAGCCCCCTTATGAATTTTTTTCTTAAAATAGAGTTTGGTTGTGGGACCCAATTTTCATCGTGACAACCTAGGTTGGGAGTTTTGACATTTTTATTGAGTTTGAAATTCCAAATTTTGTGGGGTATCATATCTCATTTGTGAGCATGGGATTCCATATGAATCCCAAACATCTCGTTAATGACTTTGTCAACTTGATATTCTTGCTAAAGCACCCACATTCGATGTAGGTAAAAACCTTCAGCACAGTCTCGATAGAACCTCCACGATCCCAGAGGGCACTGCACCTGACCTTCATGGTCGTGTGTGATCCTAGCCACGAATGCGTTGGGTATTGTATGGGGGTTAACTATTTTTGGTTAGTACAATCGTGAGTTTTAACCTCTGTGATCGTAGTGGTCATTTCCACTAAGGGTCGTAATCGCAGGCCTGGGCTTCCCAAATGTGATGAGTAGTTTGATTGGTGTTTTTAAATTGACCTCTCATGATCAACTTCTTTTGCAATATTCAATTACTGATTTTTAGATTTATAAAGGCTAATATTTGTTGATTAATGTTACGTTGTGTCAGGATTCAGTGTGACTTCATGTTAGGGTCATTGGGTGAGTGAGGCAGACCCATTTCAGAGGTAATTTATGGCTTCCAGGACTTTTTGTTCATTTTAATGGTGTTTAATGTAGCATTTCCTTGCACATGTTGTTTTGCTATGTTTCTAAGCTTGAATTGTGCCTACTTTGTGGAACAAGTTTAGTAAGCTTATTGGACCCATTGACAGAGTTAATTTCAGAATTAACAATGTGGGTCCCATAATTTTATTTTTTTAATCAATTTTTGGCCCATCTCCAATTATAGCAATTTTAATGTCTGAATGTCCATATGACATTGTGGTCTTGTTGTTGATAGTTTTACAGCAATCCGAGGTCATTTGGAGTGGCAAAGCTTTGAAATCATGATTCTGGAGCGCGCATGGTCTTCATTTAGGTAGGCTACAATTTTTTGGTCTTTAGATTGACCTTGTAAATGTAAATTCTTGTTGATTAGCTGGAATTAAGGTGGGTTTGTTGTTGAATCATGATTAATATATAGATATCATTCTCTAGGTGTATTTCGAGATATTTTCGAGAGTTCTAGAATGTTTGATCATGTTATGTGATTGTCATGCCTCATAGAATTTGTATTATTGTTATTCATGTTATTGTAGTGTCTTGTTATTGTCCTTAACCTAGATTTAGGCTATTGATTTCCTTAAACTTGCATTTTTGAGCCGGTAGGCCTTAGAAAAGCTCTGACGTCACTTTGGATGGCTTAGCTCCCTCTAGACTTATATAATAGACATAGGTATGACATTTTGATCATTAGTTAGGCGACAACTTAGCTTATATAAACTTGAAATTAATAATCCTCACTCGTAACATATCTTTCTAAACCTGAATAGTACGCTCTAACTGACTGTCACACTGCAGATTGAAAGTTGTGCTAAGATATACGGGTACCCAACTCCTCCTAGAAGGTTCTCCTAAAGATAGAAGTGAACTAAGAACCCCTATCATAAATAATCGATACCGTAGGTGACCCAAATGGTCTATTTGATTCTTCTATTTATGGCGGGCTTGGTGTTTACATTATCATTAACCGGAAAGTTGAGATGTGATTCCTTGTTGCACCTAGGTATTTCTAGTGTTCCATATTAGTTGTGTTGGTAGTACCTAAGGTCGGATTTTGTGTTTGGAAGTTGTGTGATGGAGTTCATTGGTAGATTTAGTCTTGAACCTTTGAGAGAGGATGAAAATCTGCTTAAAAGGTTCACATGTAAGACGGTGTCAGAAATTGGATTTCCTAAAAATGCCCTATAAGCTATGGAAGATAGGATAAGGACCTCTCTGCACCGATCCACATGACTCTACTATTACTTGCTCTCGTACCAATGATACCAATCAACGTGGCTATGTTAACAACGGCAAAGCTCCCCATAAATATGGTATGCTTTGACAACCCTAGTCTAGGGAGTTCCCCAGGCGTAAGTTAATCATGTCGACATTGCCAGCATTTGTTACTCCCTAGGCTAGGGTTATCGGAACATGTAGTATTTGTGGAGAGCTTGGTCATTGATATCAGGGCTAGGTTGACCAATATCATTGGTATGAGAGAAAGTGCCTAGTAGAGTCCTGCGAATCTATGCAAAGACATTCGTATCCTATCATTGGGAGGCTATACGATACTCTTAGGAATTCCATTTTTATTGTAATTACCCTCTAGTTCATTCCCTTTGTTTCCCAATATTTTCAATATTTAGACCTTTTCTTTAGCGACCCCAAGTCATTTATGACTTCCTAGGACTGACCGTTACGTCGCCTAGTCGTTCGTTTAGATTTTGTGCAAGTTTCCATATTTTCAACCTTTTGAAACTTGAACGGTTGACTTTGGTTAAAAGTTCAAAAAGATGGCCTCAAAATACAGTTCTAACTATTTTGTTAGCTCTAGAACATCGAGTTTGGTTAAGTGGGACCTTTGGTCATGATTGCGAGGGTTCTAGGTTCATTTTGAGATCCTCTGTGGAATTTAACTTAAAATGGAGTTTGGGTGTGGAACCCATTTTCCATCAAGAAGACCTTAGTTGGAAGTTTTGATATCACCATTGAGTCCCAAATGCTAATTTTGGTGGGGTATTATATCTTGTTTGTGTGCACGGGTTTCCAAATGGATCCCGAGCCCCGTCGAGGCATTTTGCACATTCCAAGTTAGGGCTAGTGCAACACCATTTGGTCCTCATATTTGCATGCCTTGCACTAGGTTTGAGGAACTTTTAGTATCCATATTCATAAGGCTGGTGTAACATTGGCAAAGACAAGGTGCTTTGGCCTTCACATTTGTAAGATAGGCTCCGCGATCGCGGGGAAGGGTCACCTCAACCTTTTACATTTGTGAGTAGCCTTTCGCAATCATGAATAAGGGTTAGATTTGATCCAAGGCTGTTGACCAAGGTAATTACGGCCAGTGGCCTACATTCGTGAAAGTCACTTTACTGGTCTTTTAAATAAGACCAGTCTGTTAATCAGCCCATTTCCTAAGATATAAAATTCAATTTCTATTGCTAGGAAACTCTATTTGGGGGGTTTCCAATTGCGCTGGTTTGTGAATTTGTGGGGCTTCGTGTTAGGATCACTGGGAAGGCTTGGGGAACTCATTTTGAAGGTAAACACTTTTCTAGATGGACCCTCTTTTCTTGTTAATGGTTATTATGAACCTTTAAATTTGCATGATATGGTTTAGCCCATTTTGGAGCTCAGATTGTGCCCATTTTAAAGGTACAAGTTCATTGAGATATTTGGGCCAATTGATGGAGTCAATTTCTTTATTCTTGATGCAGGCCATAATTCCATTTTGACTCATTTTTGTGTCTACATCCAATTGCATCGATTTTGGTGTCAGAACATCTGTATTAATATTGTGATAAATTATGTAATAGTGCTGTAGTGATAACATGTGTTATGAAAGAGGAAATCTCTAGTACAACATATTTAGAGAGTGTGTGATCAACTTCGAGGTAGGATACAATCTATTTTCTTTGATTGTGCTCTATTAGATAATGTTTTATATGAATTGCATGTGAATTAGGATTGTATATGTGGGGTTTAGGAATTGTTCCTCTTTTTTATCCAGTTGATTAATTCCTGTAGGTGCTTTTGGCCAGTATTGGGTTGCGAGATCCTTAGCTTAGTCTATTAATCCCTTGCTTATAGCATACTCACTGTACTTATCGTTCTTAGAGCCGATACTTGTGGCCTTAGTCTGGTTTGTGACCTAGATGCCTAAAAATATGATTTTAACGACCCTTTAGCTATTTGTTGCTCCTTATAGTGATTGCTTACATTTGGGTACCCTCTATTAGTGCTTGAGACCTTAGTTGATTGTCTTAGCTATAGGTTGGCATTAGCTGTGCTCGGTCATCAATTTAGTAATATGTTTGGGGTGAGGCGTCGATCCTTGAGTTATCCTCGTTTTGGTTGTCGCAGTATTCATTCATCCCTTTATTTCTTGAGTATTGGTGAGTATGTTGTATTGTTATTATTCTGTATGTTGGTACATTGTTGGGCCCGAGGCCTTGGTGAAAGCCTAACTAGATTTTAGGTTAGTTTTGTATGCCTCGGGAGCATGGTAGTATTAGTAATGTTGTTTGGCCAAGTAGTTGCTATTGTTTGATGTGGGTAATGACATGCATTGCATTTGATACTACTTCATGTCTTTTGTTGTACCATCCAGGTTTATGCATTTGGTTTGCACTACTATTTTCGAGAAAGATTGATTTCACAGTTTTAATCTTTTAAAATTGGGTTTGACAAGAGTCATACCACCTGGATCACTTTTACAAAACTAATTTCTAATATGTTGGAGACATCTGGGATGTGCTCAACTTTTTACTTGATCATTCAAAACATCATCGATCTTTTTTCTATAAATACTTAGTTACATGTACCTCTAGTAGCATGATAGAGCTGATCCAATACCAGATAGGTTATGGAAGTCTACGAATGGACCTAGGTAGTATATAATGGCTCCCTAAGTCCCCTATGGGTCCCTCTTGCCTTGTGACAAATTGAAAAGATGAGAGGTATCCGCATAGGTCCTACTTAGCATGCCATGACGTTTGAGGTAGATGCCTTTACTTGGTTGTGTGGCACATGGAACAGTTGGGTTCTAGTGCATTATTTGTATTCAAATGCATTGCCTATCACCAGTATAATTAATTGATATTTTCACTCACCGGTCTTATGGGAGGTCACTTGGGTTATGTTTGTTGTTTTGTACCTTCTAGGCCTATGGGTTGTGGTTAGGTTCTTGCTTGAATATAATTGTGTATCTTGTCTGATTTTATAGTTAGTTATCTAAATGGCTTGGACTTATCCCTATCTTAGTGTTCTTTGACTCGATTGTGGTTGGATTGACTCTGTTTGGGTGGTTATATTGAGTAGAGGTGTTGACCATTGGGTTATCCTTTGTTAGTTGGCTCTCGTAATAGGTTTTTTTTTCATGATTAGGCTATCAAGCTAGTGCCTCCAGATATTTTCCTTTGTCTCGATCTTTTTCTCGGTGTATTCTATTCATTTATCTCTGTTTACATGTATTATCATGTGATATCTCTTTTTTCATTGCTTGTATTGTATTTCCCTTACTTATTATTTATACTTACTTTGTCTTGGGATCTTAATAGGCCTATGCCTACTGAGTACCACCCGTTGATACTCATACTACACTCTTTCACCTTGTGGATCATAATACGAGTTCTTATCATTAATTTGGGCCTCATGCAAATAAGCTTTTACAACTCAAAGACTAGGGTGAGCTTCTGCTGTTCGGAGTTGCCGATCTCCATTTGCTTTGGCTAGGACTAGTCTTTATTTTACATTTGGAAACACTTCTATATGTATTTGTATTATAATGCCTTGTGCTCCTATTTATGTTATGATTCTCAACTACCATCTGATGCCATATCTTGGGGTTATTTTATATATGTATATCTATTTAATTCTCATTCTATTTTGATATTTTCCTTGTTCCCCTTATGTTTTCTTCTGCTTGATAGCTTGTCACTCCTGGTTCTCGGTTCTGGGTTTGTCTTACCTACTGGTGGGATGTAGTATATGCCATCACTACCTAGGAAAAAATTGGTATTAGAGCAAGGTACACCAGTGTCATTCTTAATGCCTAGTAGAGTCATGCAGATCGATGCAAAGACATGTGTATTCTATCTTCAAGGAGCTAATCTTTAGGAAGATTCTCTCTTTTGTTTTGTTATCATGTGTTGCTTGTCTTATTTGGTTTCTGGAATCTTACTTGTTTCACTCTTTTTAAGATGGCTTACATGCGCGGCTCTATGGACGAGGGTGAAGCACTTAGGCCCGTAGGTAAAGCCCCGGCTAGGATTGGAGGATGACCTCGAGGTCGTGTGAAGCTGCATCACTAGCTAGAATAGAAAGAGGACTTTAAAGCCAGTGGCAAAGCCTTAGAAAGCTCCAATTATTCCACCTTCCGTGGGTCAGATACCAACCCAACCACCACCTAGACCAGCTATGGCTCCACATCTTTAGATGGCTATCACTCAATTATTAGCCATGATAGAAGGTATGAAGCTGGCCCCAACTCAAACGATGCTAGCACAACAAGATCAACCCATAGTAGCTGGCCCAAAGGTTGAGGTGCCACCCTCACCCATTTCCACCCAGCTAGTTATAGGAGCCAGAATTACTCCATTGGAGGAGCAGAAGATGCTTAGAGTGTTCTTGATATTATCTCTTTCGAGGTGTTGTAGAGCTATTGAGGAGGATGCCCATGAGTTTTTGACTATTTGTTATGAACGGTTATATACTTTTAGACTAGTGGAGTCGAGAAGAGCTGACTTCACCACTTATTAGCTTAACACGATAGACAAGCAATGTTTGTACACAATTATTGAGTTTAGACCAGCTAGGTCACCTCCAGTCTAATAGGATGAGTTTTCATAGGTCTAGATTTATATCACAAAGCATTAGATATTGACTCTAGGATCAAATATCTAGATTTGAGCAGGGCTCCATATCCGTATCTGAGTGTGAGACCCGATTTCATGAGCTCTCCTGGCAAGCTACTATGATATTACCTTTTGAAAAGGAGAGGGTTCATTGCTTTGTGCGTGGTTTGAGGTTGTTGCTACAAATTGATATTGAGTTTATGGTTTTGGTGAGAGGTTATTTCTTAATATTACAGATCATGTCTCACAATGAAGGAGCTCCATTAGGAAGAGCAAGTGAGTAGATACAATGGGTTCCTCATTAGGGAAGCTAGAGTGAGTCACATTGTTAGGGAAGGGATTCCAAAGAGAGACCTTGCCAAAGGTATTAGTAGGGTCAGTCTAGCCGACTTGTTCAGGCGATGTAGAGGGTGATTAGTACAATTAGGGTGGTTTTGGTGCTTATAAGAGTTTTGGAGATTTGCATGAAGGTTCTTAGGATCGTGGTGGTCGACATTCTTAGAGATAGACTACTTTGTGTTTTTTGGAGTGCGGTGAGATTTATCACTAATCTAGAGATTATCCCCAATGATGGATGATTGCACCAACTCCATATTCTACTCGACTAATTTTAGCGATAACAACTCTAGCTAGAGGCAATGCCCAAGGTAAGGACTGACGACATGGTCACTAGGGAGCTTGAGGAGAACCTTAGGGAGGTAGGTTAGGTGGTAGATCAAATGCGCAGTGCAGAGGTGGATAGGACCAGCTATACGTAAATCTAGAGAGGGTGAAGGCTAAGTCATTAGACGCAAAGATTCTTTTATGCCATCATCCGGCCTGAGCTTTATTTGATCTAAGTTGTACTTTATTATACGTATCTGTATATTATGCTTCCTAGTTGAGTAAGTGTTTTTTAGCCTTTGTTAATTCCTTTTACATGATTTTTTGACCCCCGTGGGTGAGTCTTTAGTAGTGGATTGGGTGTATAGATCTTGTTTGGTGACTATCTAAGGGTGTGACACTCGGGCTAACCTCATTGTGTTGTATATGTTAGATTTTGATGCTATCTTAGGCATGGAATGGTTGTCCTGCTATAGTGCTATCTTGGATTGGTTTTCTAAGACCATTACCTTAGCCGCATGGTATGCCTTTGTTGGTGTGGCAGGGTTCTTTTAGTCACACACCAACTGGGGTTTTCTCTTTCATTTAGGCTCAAAGACTGGTTGCTAGTGGGTGCCTAACTTATTTGGCCTATGTGTAAGATGTTAGTACAGAGGGATCTACAATTGATTCGGTCCCTATTGTGTCAAAGTTCGAAGATGTGTTCCCTATTGATCTATCTGGCCTTCTCTCGGAGAATGATATTGACTTTGCAATTGACCTTGGGCCAGATGCTCATCCTACTTCTATTCCTTCGTATCGTATGACCATCGTAGAGCTCAAGGAGCTCAGTGTTTAGCTTAAATATCTCTTCAGTAAAGGATTTATTTGATTGAGTATGTCATCTTGGGGTGACCCACATCTATTTGTAAGAAACAAATATGGGTCAATGCATATGTTTATCGGTTACAGTTAGTTGAAAAATATGACGGTGAAGAACATGTATCCCATGCCTCATATTGATTATTTGTTTGACCAACTTCAGAGTGTCATGGTGTCTTCTGTGATTGAATTAAGATCCGGTTATCATCAACTAAAGATTAGGGTGACGAATATCTCTAAGACAACATTTATTACTTGTTATGGACATTATGAGTTCCTAATGGTGTCTTTTGGGTTGAACAATTCCCCTACATCATTTATGTACTTGATGACTTGTGTGTTCAGGCCGTATATTGATTCCTTTGTCTTTGTGTTCATTGATGATATTCTGGTATACTTGCGGAGAAAGGGAGGGGCACGTACATCATTTGAGGACTCTACTCTTTACTTTGAGATCAACGACTTTATGCCAAGTTATCAAAGTGCGAGTTTTGGCTAGAGTCTGTAACATTCTTGGGGCACATGGTGTCCAAGGATGAGATTATGGTGGATATCACAAAGATTGAGGCTATTCGTGATAGAGCTAGGACCACCTTTGTGAATGAGATTCTAAACTTCGACAAATTAGCGGTTTACAACATATAGTTTGTGGAGGGGTTCTTGTCTATTGCAATACCTTTGACCCGGTTGAATCGCCTTGATATTTCTTTTGAGTGGTCAGATGAGTGTGAGTTGATATTTTAAAAGCTCAAGGAGTTTCTTACAACTGCTTATATTTTGACTCTTTTAGTTAAAGGTGAGGGCTTTATAATGTAGTACAACTCATCGAGTGGTTTTTTGGGTTGTGTATTGATGCAGTAGGGTCGTTTCATTGCTTGTGCATAGAGGCAACTAAGGGTTCATGAGTGCAACTACCCCACTAATGATTTAGAGCTAGTGGGGGGTAGTTTTTGTGCTTAAGATTTGGAGGCATTACCTGTATGGGATCTGATGTGAGATCTATACCGACAACATGAGTCTACAAACACATTGTGATCCAGAAGGACATTAATTCAAGGCAATATAGATGGGTTGAGATCTTAAAGGACTATGACCTCTCTATTCTATACCATTCAGGCAAGGCGAATATGGTAGCAGATTTCTTGAGTCATAAAATGGGGAATATGTTTAGTCTAGCCTTTCTTTAAGGCGCATAAAATAATTACCCTACACATCATTTGTAGTTAGTGGTGGTTGCTTTGAAGATTTGGAAAATTATTTGTATACTGTCCATGTGGATGTGTTTTGCTATTATAAGTGTTTGCAATATGTGCTTAATAAAAAGGATCTAAATCTTTTCCAAAAGAGATGGCGCAAACTTTTGAAGGATCATGATATAAGCGTTCTTTACCATTCGGGTAAGGCAAACGTGATCACTGATGCTATAAGCCGATTGTTGATGAGTAGAGTTTCTTACACTAAAGATGATAAAAAGGAGTTAGTCTGTGATGTTCATAGACTAGCTCGTTTGGGTGTTTGCTTGGTTGACTCCAAGGATGGCGGCCTTATTATTCAGAATGGTTTAGAATTGTCTCTTATGTCAAATATGAAGGCTAAGCAAGATCTTGACCTAACTTTGGTGGATTTTAAGGAAGCGGTGCTCAAAAATGATATTGAGGCTTTCTCCTAAGGGGAGATGGTGTGGTTCATTAACAAGGTCATTTATGTTTTGTTGATGTTGATGAGTTGAGGTAACATATTTTATTGGAAGCTCACGATTCTCAATATTCTATTTACCTTAGAGCCACCAAGATGTACCATGATATATGAGAGGTCTATTGGTGGAATGGGATGAAGAGGGATATTGCAAAATTTGTGTCTAAGTATCCAAATTATCAACAAGTGAAGGTTGAGCATAAAAAATCGGGAGGTTTGGCTCAAGATATTCGCATTCCTACTTGGAAGTGGGTAGACTTGAATATGAATTTCATTACTAATTTACCCCGCAATCGGAGGTAGTATAATTTGATTTGGGCCATCTTGGATCAGATGATGAAGTTGGCACATTTCTTTCCCGTGAAGAGTTCGTATTTGGTTGAGGATTATGGCAAGTTATATATCTAAGAGATAGTTAAGTTTCTTGGGGTGCACTTATATATTAAATCAGATCAAGGTATTCAGTTTACTTCCTAGTTTTGGTGGTCTTTACAAAAAGGCCTTGGTACCCAAATGAAGTATATTAGGGCCCTTCATCCCCAAGCGGATGGTCAAGCTGAGAATATTATAAAGACATTGGAAGATGAGTTGGGGGATTGTATGATTGACATCAAGGGTAATTGGGATGATCATTTTCCTTTAATTGAGTTTTTTTTTTCCTTTAATATAATAGTTCTCATTGAAGTATTAAAATGGTTCCATTTAAGGCTCTCTTTGGTAGGAGCTGTAGATATCCTATTGGTTGATTTGAAGTTGGTGAGGTTACCTTGGTAGAGATCGAGTTTGTGTATGAGGTTATGGAAAAGGTTCGAATAATCTTGGATCACTTGAGGATGGCTTAAAGTCGGCAAAAGTCTTATACGGATATTAGAAGAAGAGAGCTTGAATCTGATGTTGATTATTGGGTTTACTTGAAAATCTCACATGTGAAGGTTGTGCTGACATTTGGGAAGAAAGGGAAGCTTAGTCCCCGTTATGTAGGCCTATATAAAATCTTGAGACGATTTGGTAAGATAGCCTATGAGTTAGATTTGCCTTCCGAATTGGCATTGCTGCATCCAGTGTTTCATGTTTTGTTGTTGAAGAAGTATATTGGTGATCCTACTTTTGTTGTGCCATCGGAGGGTGTTGGTGTTAAGGAATGTCTTTCTTATGAAGATGTTTCAGTTGAGATTTGGATCTTCATGTACAGAAGTTGAGAAATAAAGAAGTTGCTTCCATGAAGGTCCTTTGAAGGAATCAATTAGTTGATGGTGCTAATTTGGAAGCCGAAGCCGATATGATGTATAAGTATCCCCATCTCTTTCCCTCTGTTCCGGTTATAACTTGAGGTATTAGTTTCTTATATTTTACTCTTTAGGATTCATGCGTTTTAGCTATTCTCATATGTCCATATACATGCATGTTCCTGAAATGCTTTTTTGAAAGCTCATGTTCTAGCATGAGGTTTGATTACTCCTTAATTTTATTCATTTAACGTTAATTGCATTCATGTTGTTAAGATGTCTGTCCCTCGCCTATTCATGCTACCTTGAGTTCTATTCGAGGAAAAATATTCCTAAGGGATAGATATTCTAACACCTCAAAAGTTGGTAAGTTTAGTTGAAAAGGAAAGTTACAAATTTTGTCCTCAACGTTGTATAGAAGCCAATTACGGACCGCACAAGGTTCTACGGTCCAAAGAAGGAAATCATGGAAAGGAGACTTGGAAGTTGGATTTATCAAGTTTCTGAACTTTTCACATGGACCAACAAACTAGTATGTAGGAGGATCTACTGCCCGTAAGAAGTGGTTGTAGTGTGTGTCCTTACTTGGTAGAATTTTTGATGATTACACAGTTGGGTTTGATGTGTCGTAGAAGTTTTGAAAGACCATAGAAGTGGCTCATGAATTTTTCTTGGAATTGGAATTCAGTATCTTGACCTACGTACCACCAAGACGGTTTGTAAGAGGACCTACAGATCATAGATGGGTCCGTAAGTCACTTCTGACAATTTTTATGAAAGGGTATTTTGGTATTTTCCTGCCCATGTAGCCCTTAAATTATGTTGTTTTGACCCTATATCTATGTCATATAGCTGATTTTACTCTTCAAAATCTACCCATTCCGTCTCAGTAACTCCAAAGCCCCCAAAAGCTCTCAAAGGTTTCTTTCCAAGTTCTCTCTAAGGATTCAAGGAAATTTCTAGAGTTTCTTCAAGTTTTCAGGTCTCTCTTTCAAGCATAAGGCTATGTTCATCAAAGTTATGTGGGAATTCATTAATGAATCCATTTATATCTATTGAATCCCAAGATTTCTCAAATTCTCTTATATGAATTCAACCCAAAATTTTAGGGTTTGGTATGAATGTTCATGGGTTCAATTGTTTATGATTTAATTCATTCTATTTATTCTTATTATGTATGATTTGATCAAAAATACTTGTTTTCGATGAATTTCATATGAACCCACACTTTATCCCTATTTTATGATTATGAGCTATGTTTTGAGCTTATGAATGCATCATAAAATTAAAGAACTTATGAATTACAAATGATTTAAAGTATTATTACGTTTTACGAAAAGATTGCTTCAAATAGAAGTATTCTCAAGATGAAAGATAATGATGATTTTAATGCTTTAGATAAGTATCTCTATGAATATGTTTATTAAATCATGATTTTGAAAGGAACTATCTATGATATGAGGTTTATGATTGGATTGATATTACTAGATTCTTACCTTTTCAAGTATTATGATTATGATATGATTATGCTTATTTCTGTTTGGAGTTTAGTTAGCACCGAGCAGACTTGTAAGATGATGGTTTCCATTTAGCGTTTATGGACCTTTAGTAGCAATCACCTTGTCCTATAACTACGTGCCTCCGTAGGACTTAGTATTAATAGACTCTAGTTGGTGGATCCACCTAAGCTTAAGAACATGGTCCTTACCTTGAAAAGTAGGACAATCTATTTTCAGTGTGGGAGTGAGAAACCAGATTCCATGTTATAGCTCACATGATCTATGTCGGTTATTGGTAAACATCCCACAAAAAGAATACATTTTTCTCAAATATTTGAAGGCTTCCTTAAACGACAATGATTTAAGCTTATGTTATGATTTCTAAATGTTCCATTGACCTTGTCTTATGACTTATGGATTTTGTCTATTGAGGTTTGACGTGTTCTACTTGGCAATGCATCATTACGTTTTAACTTAGCAAGTTTTATGATTATGTTTTATACATATTCTCATATACTCGGTACATTTTATGTAGTGTTATATACTGTCTCTTGTTCCTATATTATATTATAATATAGGGTCTGACGTTCCTCCATCCAGTTGTGACTAGATGGACTGCTCAGCTTGATTTAAGTTAGTCGTGGTGAGTCCTAATCGTTCAGGCACCTTTCTACCATATGCCTTTTATTTCTTTCATGTATTTTTAGTTTTAGATTTACTTCGTGAGCTAGGGTCTTTTTCTAGCCGCATTTATGATATTAGAGGCTTATTGATAGACATTAGTATTTCTTCTTATGAGCTCACATGGTCTACGTCGGTTATTGGCCCACAAAAAGAATACATTTTTCTCAATGTTTGAAGGCTTCCTTAAAAGACAATGATTTAAGCTTATGTTATGATTTCTAAATGTTCCATTGACCTTGTCTTATGACTTATGCATTTTTTCTATTAAGGTTTGACATGTTCTACTTGGCCATGCATCATTACGTTTTAACTTAGCAAGTTTTATGATTATGTCTTATGCATATTCTTATATACTCGTTACATTTTATGTACTGTCATATACTATCTCTTGTTCCTATATTATAATATAATATAGGGTTTGACGTTCCTCCATCCGGTTGTGACTATATGGATTGTTCTACTTGATTTGAGTTAGTCGTTGTGAGTCCTTATCGTTTAGGCACCTTCCAACCATATGCCATTTATTTCTTTCATGGCTTTTTAGTTTTAGATTTACTTCGTGAGCTAGGGTCTTTTCCTAGCCACGTTTACTATATTAGAGGCTTATTGACAGACATTAGTATTTCTGCTTATGAGTTGTATTCTCTTTGGTATCAAAGATATTGATTTGAAAATTTTATTGTATTTTATTTTACGCATAGTATTATGCTTATTTCAAGTGGCTCATTTAGGGTCTTTAAAGGCTCTATTCGCCATGTCACATCTAGGGGGTAGTTTGGGTTATGACATCAGGTTACGGAGGATATGTATTGGAGTTTGGAGGTCAGAGAGACTTGTTCTTAGCACTGGCGGAGTTTGCATGGAACAACAACTACTACTCGAGTATTGAGATAGCCCCATTTAAGGCCTTATATAGTAGGTTTTCTTGCTATTTTGTTGGTTGGCTTAATTCTTCAAAGCTTAGGCCGTGTGGTACTGATTTGCTTCAAGAGTCCTGGGACAATATGCAGGTGATTAAGATTGGTTTAGGTCAGATCAGAGCAGGCATAAGTCTTATGGTGACCATAGGTGATGGCGTTTCAAATTCGTAGTTAGTGACTGATAATTCCTTTGAGTATCAACCATGTTGAGCGTGATGCGGTTCAGGAGGTGGGGAAAGCTTAGCCCCATGTATATAAGACCATTTGATATTGTGCGGACTGTTGGTGATATCGCTTATGAGTTGGCCCTACCTTCTTAGTTTTAGTTATTCATCTAGTTTTCCATGTCTCTATGTTTCACTAATATGTTGATGATGAGTCTCATGTGCTCAGGTCTGATTTGGTTGAGTTGGATGACCGTTTAACCTTCATGGAGGAGCCAATTGCTGTATTGGATAGAGATGTGAGGTGGCTGCATTTGAGAGCCATTACTATTATTAAGGTTTGGTGTAGAGATCATCCAGTCAAGGAGGCTACCTTGGAAACCAAGCATGAGATGCGAGAGAAGTTTCCCCAACTTGTTTGAGTCTTCATGTACTTCTTCACTCTTTACTTTCACGGATGAAAGTCCTTTTTAGTAGTGGATGTTGTAATGATCCTCAAGGTTATTTTCTCATTTTTCATTCTTTTCGGCATTTAGAGCATTCCTATAGCAACCTTAAGTCATTTATGACTTTTTAGGACTAATAGTTTGATCACTAGGTCGTTCATTTAGTGTTTGTGAAAGTTTCCATGTTTTGGAGTTTTTGAAACTTGAATGTTTGACTTTAGTCAAAAGTTCAGGAATAAGACTTCATAATGCAATTTGATTGTTTCTTGTGCTCTGGAATGTTGAGTTTAGTGCAGAAGAACCTTTGGTACGGATCCTGAGGCTTTCAGGCTCATTTAAATCCCTCTTATGGAATTTGTATTAAATGGAGTTTGGGTGTAGGACCCACTTTTCACTGAGACGACCTCGGTTAGAAGTTTCAACATCTCAATTTATTCATGAATGCCAAATTTGGTGGAGTAGCATATCTCATTTATGACATGGCATTCAGAACGAATCCCGAGCACCCCATCAAGGACTGTGAACTTAATGGATTTGGTCTTGCATCAGTATCTAGTGCTGGTGAAAACCTTCAACACGGTCACAATGAAGCCTCTGTGATTGGGAGGGGGGGTGGGGAGGAGGAGGGCACTGCACCTAACCATCGTGATCATATGATATCCTAGTCGCGATCGTGATAGGCATTGTGTGGGGGTTGACAAATTTTTTTATCAATGCAAATGCGAGGTTTCACATCTGCGATCGCGACCATGGTCTTCTCAAACACAATTAGTACTTTGAATGGTCTTTTTAGATAAAGATCGGTCGGGATCAGCTTTTTTTGAAATATTCAATTAGCGATTTTAAGAGTTGTTGAGACCCATTTGGTTGATTCAAGTTGCGTTGTGTTGAGATTTAGTGTGGGTTCATATTGGAGTCATAGGGTAAGTGCGAGGGACTCATTTAATAGGTAGTTCTTGGTTTCCAAGATCTCTTGTGCCTTCTTTAATGGTGTTTAACGTAGTGCTTCCTTGCATGCATTGTTTTGCTGCATTCTGAGTTTGAATTGCTCCTATATTTTGGGGGCACAAGTTTAGTAAGCTAATTTGGACCCATTGACGAAGTGAATTTTGGGATTCCCAGCACGGGTCCCAAAATTCTATTTTACTCGATTTTGGGCCTTTCTCAAATTATTGTGATTGTTATGTCTAAATATGCGTATTGACTTTATGATCTTGTTTTTGATTGTGTGGTAGCAATAGAAGGTCATTCACTGGGGGAAAGCTTTGGAATTGTGATTTTAGAGTCCGCGTAGTCTACAATGAGGTACACTACAACTTCCCGGTCTTGGATTGAGCTTGTAAATGTAAGTTCATGTTGAATTGATAGAATTGGGGTGGGTTTGTAGCTGAACTATGCTTAATCAGTAGAAATCATGCCTTAGGTGTTTTTCACGATAGTTTTGGGAGTTCTAGCATTTTTAATATTGCTAAGTGATTGGCTTGCCTCGTAGATTTTGTATTACTGTTGTTCATGTTTTTGTGGGAGGTTGTTATTGTCCTTGACCTAGTTTTAGGCTAGTGATTGCCTTAGACATGCATTTTGAAGCTGTTAGGCTGTAGAAATATTCTAATATCAATTAAGATGATTTAGCTCATGGTAAACTAATATAACAGACTTGGATCTAATAGTATAACCCTTATCTAGGTGATAACTCAACTCATATGACCATTCATCCATAATTCTCCCTTGTGGTTAGACTCAAGTGTTTTCATTGTGGTTTCAATATTTTACTAGTTGATTGGGGTTGGGTCTTATATTTGGAACTAGAGTGGTCCCTAGCAACTCTAAAGATGGTTCTGCTCTATATTAAGGATCATTTTGGAGTGTTTCGAGTTCTTTTTGCATGATTTGTGGTCCGTGTGCATACTTGTTATCCTAGGTTAGAGGCCCTTATGGACTGAACCTTCTTTAGACACGAATAGAGCCCATGCATATCACTTAGATATGGTTTGAGGCCTGCAATATCTCTATTAGCATCGATTCAAGTCTGAGCTATTAGCTAAGTTTGAGGCTTGACTTGGTATTTCTATTGGATTTTTAGGTTTCCTTTACCGCAGTTTGAGTCCTTGGATGGCCATGATAGTTCTGGAAGTACTCTTAAGCTTAGTTAGTAGTTCCTTAGCTATTTTGTGTATCCATCAGTCTTATAAGGGTCCATTTGGGTTATTTACTTTCAATTGCACATGAGTGTACCTTCTAGGCTTATGAGGGTCCAATTAGGTTTAGTTAGCTATTTTCTTTACTGCTCGATCTTTCCTTGACTAATATAGTTAGGATTTCCATTATTATTCCATTCTATGACCTCTAGTTGCTTTCCTTTCTGCTTTTAATTATTGCTTTTACTTTCCAAGATTAGTCGGCCTATGATGCCTACTGGGTACCTATTGTTTCGGTACTCATACTATACTCTGCATCTATTTTTGTGATGCAGGTTTGAGCACTAGTCGCCTGTGATGATATCAGGCTTGCTGCGGGGATATTGGAGGTAGTGTTGAGCTTATGGCGTCTTGGATCAACCTGTCTCCTTTAATTTTACTATTTGAGTAGTCTTTTGCTTTTGAGACAAGTCTATATATTTTGGTAGACTTTTGGGACTTGTGCTCTTTTTAGCAGCTCTATACACATAACTACCATGTTTTGGGATTAGACCTCATATTTTGATTGTATATATTTGTCCCTATTTTTATCTTCTATTTTATTCTTTAAATTATTTCCTTTCCAGCTTATTGATTATTTTTTCCACCCACTATACCTGCTATTTGTCATTCATGGCTATAGGTTAGATTACCTACTGGTGGGTTATGGTAGGTGTCATTATGACTCGGGGTTTTGGGTTGTGACAATGCATCATTCAATTGATATTTTTCACTATTTTTGCCATGTATGGATGTATACCATGGTTTATCGAATTTGGGGATTTTAAAATCAATTAGGTATCCATTGAATTGATAATGCCTTCATGTTGGATTTTTTATGAGCATTCATCCTCATTAATCCTTATCATTGTTCATGGAAATATGAGAACGTGAAAGTATAATCCTGATAAAGAAAGTGAAATACCTTATAAACCGTTGACCACAAGCTAGGGGGCAACCATATGAGATAGTGAGATTATGAGATTTCGGTATGTGAAGTGCGAGTTCTCCATGGGTCCTTACCTTGGAAGCTAAAGTTATATGACAGGTTGTGCGACAATCATGATTCCACCACATCATTCTATCATTGCATTGCATTAGCTAGCCTTGTGCTATTAACTTCCCGATATGCAAAGTTGTGGATAGATTTACTTATTTACTTTACTCGCCCCGTTCATATATATACAACTGTGGCATTGATACTGTTGTGGGAATTTTTTTTATGCTGGTAGATGCATTGCATAATTTATTTTATAAGTATTGGCATTCTACTTTATTCACTTGCCCTAACCTACATTGTAGAAGTGGATCGTACTCACCCCTACTTCTATAACCTTTGGTTGTAGCTCTTAGTATGAGTGATATTTGAGATGGTTGAATTGGTTGTGCAATGTTTCAGCATCAAAGTTGTTGTAAGATCCTTGTTGGGATCATCATTCAAGCTTCATCTTTAATTTCTCTCTTTATATGTATTTCAAAGACAAGTGTTGAATTTTGATTTCAGATATTATATTAGAATGCTCTTAAATGCTTATGATACCAGGTTTTGGGAATTCTTTGTAGTATCTCAATTATTCTTCATTTATGGTCTGACTTTGTTCTAGTGGTCTTGGATGTGTATTTACCTTCTTTTCCACAATATTTGAGATAATTTTTCAGTTGAGTTCTTCGGCTTACACATCAGTTGGATTTGGGGTGTTTAACATCAGGACCTTGGTTTTTGGATTGTGACAAATTATTATTTCCTTTTCAATAGTAATTTATTCAGATTTTTGTGCTCTCAATAGTACTAGTAGAAAAAACAAAAGGCTTCTTATATAGTCCCTTCATTTCATATTAAGTGAATTGTTGAACTTTTCTCATAGTTCAAAATAAGTGAATTGTTCAGAGTTTAGTAGAGTTGTTTAAAATATCTTCCATTTTTCTCCTAAAATCTTCAAGGTGATAATTTTAAGAGAGTTAATTGCTCATATTTATGATTTTACTTTGAACTATTTATATTTTGAGGAATAGTTTGGGAATAACTAAAAAGGAAAAAGTAGAAAGTGGTATTCAATTTATGTCCTAAACATTTTTTCCTAATGGGTGTACACTGCCTAGCAAATTCAATTAATATAGAATAGAGAGAGTAATATAATATATATAGCAATCCAAAAGCCTATTCATTGCACATATCAAACCGTTTTTGGTATGGGTACCAAGTAGCTTATGGCCTAAGCCTTATATATGGGTTTGTAAGAATGGTGGCAATCTAAGAGTCTCAAATATTTAAGTAGGTTTAATAGCATCATAGCATTTTATAGGATTGGATATTGAAAATACATGACAGTAATGTCCCAAAAATCATACGAAACCAGTTGATGAACATCCATAGTTGAAAGATACAGTAGAGGATGATAATAAAACCAACAAATAACTACAACGTTCCCAAAAAAAGCATCAGTCCATCTGTGTCAAAAAGAGAAGCTAAAAACCTTTTTATTAGGAAAACATCTTTAGCACCTACGGTAATCAAAATTCAAAAATAAAGATTTACCTCTACATACCTACCCGGGAAAAAATAATATACGATGAAATTATAGAGCATAATTATTGATTAAATTGCACAAATAACATCTGCATTTGAAAACAAAGCAGTAACATCATTTCAACTTTTCAACTATAAGAATTGCAACAAGAGTCTTGTTTACTTCACATTGGTCTGAAATATCATTAGCCTCAAGGGGCATCTTTTATAAAGTTTTGAGATGTAGAAGAGAAATGTGATTTTATTCATGAACAATGTTCTCATTATATAGAGTAGATACAAAACTAAAATATTAATCCAAAGATACATCATGATCTGTAAGATACAGTGCAACTGAAATACAGAACCTACTATAATACGAAAAGCATATAGCTAGAATATAGGAAACCCCATGCCGCTTTGACAGTAATTGCAGCGGATACAATGACTGCAGTTGTTGGATCTACCAATGCAAAAATTGCATTATTTATCAATTGGTACTGTTGAAGCCAATTAATATAATCGGGTTTAGGAATTATCTGGACATTGATGGTGGTGGTATAGACACGATCAGGGATAGTCCCATCTAAATGGCCATAAAGATTATTTCTTATAATGAGTATAGTGCTGTTCATCTTGTATTCCTAAGATACTTAGAACAAAAGCATTGAAGAAATTGATAAGAAATAACAAAGTTTAAAGAGTATTTTCAAAACTAGAAAATAAAAACTAGTAGAGAAAATTGAATCTGAAATAAATTAGAAACAATTTAAAAAATATTTTTCTTAAAGAAGAAACTCGAGCCCACTAAATGCACAGTGTCCCGTTAAGGACATTATTCCCCTCAAGTACCTGAGGTTAATGGAATATATCCTCCCAGGATAGAACGATCTTACTCACTGGTGTATCGATACCTAAAACCACGGTGTCAACAAACCACTCAACCACAGTAAAGTACACTTAGGATACTAGATTTAGTAATAGTAGTAGTAGAAGAAGTCCATAAAGTTGGTTGCTTTAAAATGAGAGAAAATCCCTCTATTTATAGACAACAAAGGGTAGTGTGAACAAATGCTTATTGTGCCTTATTGGAAAGGTCACAACCCTTAAAAAAGTTACAACCCTTCGAAAAGGTCACAACCTTTCCTAAAAGTCACAACTTTTCATAAAAGTCACAACTCTTCATAAAAGTCGCAACTTTTTATTAAAGTCGCAACTCTTTATAAAAGTCGCAACATAAAAGTCGCAACTTTTCATTTTCTATTCACAACTTTTAAAAACCCAACAATCCCCCACATGAATAGGGAATGACTCCAAAACAAAGAAACGGACAAGTGTGTATACTTCACAAGCAAGAATTAATTGCATTTGGATAATTAGGTTTCCCTTTGAACTTTCTGTACTAAACATATGTCAGATATACTCGGTCAATTGGTAGATTTGATATCTTTGAACTGTCAAGCTTTGGTGTATACCTAGACAACAATATGTCACACAATCAACACTTTACCATTTATGATTCTTACAGTTGTGTTCATTTCAGCCATGAACACCTCCTGATTTCATGAGTGCATAGAGAACAAACTTTCTACAATGATTCTTTTTGAAGCGGCTTCCACTTCACACTCATACAAGTGATTTCTAATACGTGTTATTGCGTAGATACACTATTTGGTCAAATCTTCCAAACTTAGCAAATCATTAAAAACTTTAAGCTTTATTAACTCGTTAACAAGCCTTAATGTTTTATCCTTGTTCCTGAGCATTGTCTTCTTAATGAGAATGAATTGAAGTATTTGACAATGCCAAACCATGGGTTACAACTTTGTTTTCTCCTTGAACCTAGCTCTTGAGATCTCTAGTCTGCTAGGTAGAGTTACCGCCATGATGACTTGTCCCAAGCTGTAAAATCGTTCCTGTAGATGATTTTTAAACTCTTTCTCTAGTTAGGCCTTTTGTAAATGGATCCGAAACATTATCCTTTAACTTTACAAAGTCAATTGTGATAATTCCACTAGAGAGTAGTTTTCTAATGGTATTATGTCTACATATTATATGAAAAGACATTTTGTTATACATCATACTAAATGCCCTACCTATTGCATCTTGACTATCAACATGTATGCATACTAATGCCAAAGGTTCGGGCCAAAAGAGAATATCTATAAAGAAATTCCAAAGTCTTTCAATGTATTCACCGACCTTATCTAGAGCAATAAGCTCAGAGATCATTGTAGAGCTAGCTATACATTTAGGAAGATTTTCAAGAAACTGCTCCTCCACCAAGAGTAAATACATATCCACTCGTGGATTTTACTTTATTTGATCCTGGTGATCCAACTTGCATCACTATATCTTTTCAATAGTGCTGGATATTTGTTGTAAAACACGACATAGTTTTGAGTATGTTTTAAATACTCCAAAACTCTTTTCATTGTCATCCAATCCAATGAGTTTGATTGGGATTACTTGTAAACTAAATCAGTTTACTAATAGCACATGTTATATCTGATCGCGTACACTTCCTGATATACATCACACTTTCCAATACTCTAGCATAATCCAATTGTGAGTCACTTTCGCCTTCATTCTTTTGAAGTGCAAAGCTCACATTTATTGGAGTCTTGACAATATTAAAATCTAAATATTTGACCTATTTAAGGACCTTTTCAATGTAATGAAACCGTGACAGTGCTAAACATTATGGATTTCTATCAAAGTTGCTTTCTAGCATATGTTTAGTAGCATTTATGTCATTAATGTCTCTATTGATGATCAACATGCCACCAATATATAAAAAACAAATGATCTTGTGATTTTAATGTAAACATATTTATCACTTCCATCATTCTTAAATCCATTTGCCAAGATGGTTTGGTCAAATTTCTTATGTCATTGTTTGTGTGCTTGTTTTAGTCCATAAAGTGACTTAACAAGTTCGTACACTTTCATTCTTTACCAGGAACCACAAAACCCTCGGGCTATTCGATGTAAATTTATTCCTCAAATTCTCCATTCAAGAAAGTAGTTTTCACATCATTTGATGAATTTGAAGATCATATACCGAATCTAATGCAATTATCATCCAAATGAATGTAATTCTAGTTACTGGCAAGTATGTGTCGAAAAAATCAAGACCTTCTTCTTGTCTAAAGCCTTTGACAAAAAGTCTTGCTTTGTATTTGTCAAAAGTTCCATCGTTTTCCTTCTGAAGATTCACTGTCACGTTGAACCCAAAGGTTTATTTTCTGGAGGAAGATCAACCAACTTCCAATAAGATTGCTCAAGATTGAATCAATCTCACTATTTACACCATCTTTCTAATAGGATGAGTCCACAGAAGACATAGGAAATGTTACAAAATCACATTCGAAGGTTGTAGATGTCCTTTGACTTTTACTACGCCTCTGAATCTCTTTAGTAAGTATATTCTCCTTTTGTTCTTTTCAAGGTATTTTAGACCCTTCACTAGTCTACACATGTCTAATTTACCGTCTACAATATTAGGTCCTATTTTAATACTTTTAGGAATAGAACTTGGACTTTGACTAGACACCCCCTATTAGACCCCTGATCTAAGTCACTCAGTTAAATGGCAACAAGGACAAGGTTATTAAGCATGTTGACCTTGTCACTTTCATAAGCCAATGAAACAAACATTCAAGGTTAAGTTGATGACAAACGGTTGACAAAGCTAAGGTGTGCACAATGGCACCATAGCCCGATTTCGAAAAAATCAAGACCTTCTTCTTGTCTATTAGACCCCTGATCTAAGTCACTCAGTTAAATGGCAACAAGGACAAGGTTATTAAGCATGTTGACCTTGTCACTTTCATAAGCCAATGAAACAAACATGCAAGGTTAAGTTGACGACAAACTGTTGACAAAGCTAAGGTGTGCACAATGGCACCATGGCCTAATTTCGAAGCAACAAGTGAGGACCAAGGACTTGAAGGCAAGGCATCTTGGTGAATACTTGAAAAGATGACATCTTAACAATGTCGTGTGGGCATGGCATTAATATTCAAAGAAAGAACAAGGACAAGTGACTAGCAAAGCTAAGGAAACTATGAAAGGGCATTGATACCAACGTGGGATGAAGTAATGGCATAGATTTGTAACCTTGGAGTGGCAGCATTGAGTGGGAGCAATGAAAGGCTAAAAATTCTAAGTATGGCAGTGTTATGCATGGGAGAAGCTCGTCCAAAACACAAGCAAAACCAAAGCTGGCCGGTGGTTACAAAACACATGCCAAGCAGATGACTAGCGGCTACAAAAAGTGCAGCATTATCCTATTTCAGTTGGAGCTTGGTTTTGGCGCGTTGTTTGAATTATTTTTAATATACCAAGGAGTTGTGGGTTTTAAACTACATAGGATAGGATTAGGTTAAGGTCAACAAGTGTTTTATTCTTATTACGCCACTTGTCAGTAGTTGGCTGCACATAGTATTATAAATGTGCAGTCTTCCTTATGGTGTAATTTTGGGTTTGGCTATTCTAAGTATTCAGGAATACTAATAAGAGTGACAAATATAAGTTAAGGTCTAGGGTGGACTAAAAGTTCCAAGGTTGGTACGATCTGGAAGTGTTCTTGTATTCACTTTATTAATACAAGTTGGAAATTAAGATTTCTGTAAAGTTATTTGCCTTAGTCTCATATTATATATTCGTGGAATTATTATATTGTTGTCTTCTGTTTTATGTTGCTTAAAAATGTCCAAAAGTTAGCCTCACAACATTGCTGCCTATTTTTTGAGTTAATACCAAAAAAGTCCTAAATTTGGCTAAGTGTTGGAAGGTTGAAGTCGGCAAGGTTGTTGGCTGCCAAAGTGGGTTTAATCAGTGAACTATTTGTGTTCAAAGAGCAGCCCCTTTACAGTTGGTATCAAAGTGTGGTGTCGCAAGGTATCAGATAATGGTGATGAACACTGAAATACGAGAACATGTACGAAGGATCGAAGCTTTTGGTTGATTGACTGATAAGCAGCTTGATGACCCAAATTTGGTGGATCTGCTCATGCAGTTCTATGGAATGGATACTAAATTTGAAAATTTTCGTTCAGAAATGGGTTTATATCGGGCTGATATCAAGGAACAATCGGCAGAGAACCTTAGTTTTCATGAGGCAGTGTCTTTGGAAATTGATTCCTTGATGAAGGATAATTTAGACCTTCAAACTGAAATTAACAAAGTGTTGAAGGAAAAAGAAATCCTTTATGCTGAACTGTCCATCTTGCATTTGGCTATTTTCGGTTCAAGAACAAATCGTGAGGAGTCTTCTAAGGTCAAAATTCCTGAGCCTAAGGCATTTAGAGGCACAAGGAGTGCCAAGAAACTCGAAAACTTCTTATGGGATATGGAACAATACTTCATTGCAGCCCATGTACGTGATGAAGATAAGGTATCAATCACTACTATGTATCTTGCGGATGATGCAAAATTGTAGTGGTGTACAAGAATGGCTGAACAAGTTAGTGTTGAACGTCCTAAGATTGATTTGTGGTAACTTTTGAAAAAAGAGTTGAAGGATCTATTTTTCCCTCGCAATGCAGGCTGGATTTCTAGGGACCGTTTGAAGACTCTAAGGCAGACCGGATCTATTAAAGACTATGTCAAGGAATTTTCTTCTTTGATTCTGGATATTAAAAACATGTCTGAGGAGGATAAACTACATAATTTCCTTTATGGATTACAGAAATGGGCACATAATGAACTATGAAGGCAGAACATTAAAGATCTTCCTAGTACAATTGTGGCGGCAAATGCATTGGCAGATTTTCATTTGGGATGAGATGATGCAGAAAATTCTTCCGTTTCTTCTAAATCTAAAGGGAAAAACAAAACAAAGGATTGGAAGAAATAGGAAAAAGATCCTAATGTTGAAGACAAAGTCAAAAAAAAAGGAGAAGGAAAAACAACAGGCTGGACCGTCCAAAGGCAAAGAAAAAGCTAAGTTTGATGGCTGCATTATTTGTCTGGGACCACACATGGCAAGAAATTGTCCAAAACGGGCAAAAATTGTTAATTGTTACTAGCTGAGGATGATGATGTCGATGATCTTTATCCAAAAAAGATGCTGCTGTATCTCAATTTATTTTATCGAGGGCGATGAAGCAAACTGGTAGGGGTGGTCTGTTAGACCCCTGATCTAAGTCACTCAGTTTAATGGCAGCAAGGACAAGGTTATTAAGCATGTTGACCTTTTCACTTGCATATGCTAAAGAAACAAATATGCAAGGTTAAGTTGACGACGGACTATTGACAAAGCTAAGGTGTGAGCAATGGCACCATGGCCTGATTTCGAAGCAACAAGTGAGGACCAAGGACTGAAGGTAAGGCAGCTTGGTGAGGACTTGACAAGATGAAATCTTAACAAAGTCGTGTGGGCATGACATTGATATTCATAGAAAGAACAAGGACAATTGAACAGCAAAGCTAAGGCAACAATGAAAGGGCATTGATGCCAACGTGGGATGAAGCAATGGCATAGATTTGTGACCTTGGCGTGGCAGCATTGAGTGGAAGAAATTCAAGGCTGAAAAGTCTAAGTATGTTAGTGTTATGCATGGGAGCATCTCATCCAAAAGACAAGCAAAACCAAAGCTGGCCGGTGGTTATGAAACACATGCTAAACACATGACTAGTGGTTACAAAAAGTGCAACATTATCCTATTTCAGTTGGATATTTGTTTTGGCGCCTTGTTTAAATTATTTTGAATATACCAAGTAGTTGTGGGTTGTAAACTACATAGGATAGGGTCAGGCTAAGGTCAACAAGTGTTTTGTTCTTATCACTCCACTTGTCGGTAGTTTGCTGCACATATATAGTATTATAAATGTGCAGGCCGCCTTATGGCGTAATTTCAGGTTTGGTTGTTCTAAGTATTAGGGAATACTAATAAGAGTGACAAATCTAAGTTAAGGTCTAGGGTGATCTTAAAGTGCCAAGGTTGGTACTATCTGGAAGTGTTCTTTTATTCACTTTATTAATACAAGTTGGAAATTAAGTTTTTTGTAAAGCTGTTTGCCTTAGTCTCATATTATATATTCGTGGCATTATTATATTGTTCTCTACTGTTTATGTTGCTTAAAAATGTCCAAAAGTTAGTCTCAAAACGTTGCTGCCTATTTTTCGAGTTAATACCAAAAAGTCCTAAATTTGGCTAAGTGTTGGAAGGCTAAAGTCAGCAAGGTTGTTGGCTGCCAAAGTGGGTTACATTTGTGAACTATTTGTGTTCAAAGATCTGCCCCTTTACACCCCACGCTTTGAAATATTTCAAGTTGGATTTCCTTCCTTTCCATTTCTCATATGGAATAGATTGTGTCCTGAACAAACAATACTTTTTATTGCTTTTTTTTTTTCTGAAAAGACAAACCTTTTTTTTTTTGTTGTTCCCTTTTGATGTAAAGATAGCTTCTCCACACAAGTTTTATGGTAAACCTGAACTTATATGTAATGTAGGTATCATTTCCTTCAAAGTACGTATTTTTTTGATTATTCAATTCCAATAGATTAAGGTGAATAGGGAGCTTCCAAACATATTTATGCAAAAAAGAGACTTATACTCTCCATCCCTATCACTTTTTGTCTTTTTCCAATTGATTTTCAACTTCAATATTATATTGCCTTAACGTTTGTATTGCTTCATCCTTACCATTCATCAAATAGACATAACCGTATCTAATGCAATTGTCAAAACAAGTTATGAGATACTATTTTCCACCACGAGATGTATTGACTTTATATAAAAAATGTTAGTGTAAATCAACCCTACGGGATTATAATTCCTTTCATCATATTTATAAGAATGCTTAGCATACTTAGATTCAACACAAACTTAACATTTTTATCTTTGCACTCAAAGTTAGACAATACTTCTAAGTTGATCATTTTTGCTTGCAAGGTTTTGTAATTTCCATGTCCCAAATGTTCATGTCACAAACAATTTGACTCAAGCAAGTAAGAACATATAAAAATATTGAGTTTGAAAAGTTCTCTGTGAGGTAGCTTTTTTACACAATATTTTGTTCCTACTTCTTACAATTTTGTGTGATACAAACATTGTATAGAGTCAGTACCTTGTCAAATGTTCTTTTCAAAAGGACATTTCCATAACTTTCAATTTGATTGTTATAGAGCTACCATGAACATAGTTTCATCGGGTCCAATAAAGGCAATATAATACACATGCTTCTTTTACAAAATATGATAAATGACTATTCACTAATATTCATGTGTATACCAATAGTTATATTTAATAGACTTATTTTTTCATGAAAAATCAAGTATATATATAATTTTGTAGTTTCATACTAGTATATTAGTAAAAGAGAAACTCAACGACCCGAATATCAAATATAGTCCAAGAATTTTGTGGGTCTAACACAATACAAAAGTATCATTGAATTTCATATCTTGTGCTCCAAATTTAAATTAGACACTAAGTCTAATTTTATCTTTATCAGAAGCGAAGAACCCCACATTTTTTAATATGATCTCAAAAATAATTTTTGAGTATTTGAAAATAGTTTTTCCACATATTTTTTTCCATACTATCAAAGTGTCATAGGCAATATGAAACCTCTTTTGCAAATATTATTCTACAAAGAATTATAGTGCTTCAATTCCCTTTGACAATTTTTACACAATGTTGAAGTTCATTCTATAGAGGCACAAAATCACACTCTAAGTCACTAGTTTTTTTTTTCTCTATCACAATTAGACATACCACTTAGTATTTAGAATACTAACAATAAAGACAATTTTTTGTACAATTTGTTTCTATTTAACAATGAAGTTTATAGAAAACAAAAAGTACAACACTGAATTATTAGGTGAAATTTTTATATTTGTCAAACCAATTGCATAGTCTAATTTATCTAGAGTAGAAAACTACAAAAGTTTTTAGTCTATAAAAATTTGACACAATCAAGTTTCACACGGAGTACAAAACTATAAATTTTTTTTTAGTCTCCAAGAATAAAACAGATTCTTAGATTATCACATAGATATGCTTTTCTTTTCAAATAGCCTTCCAACTATAGCATTTTGACATACTATCTTATCAAACAAAAATATACATATCTCATTCTACAAACTAAAGAATTTTAAAGACACACTATTTGACAAGGAAAAATCATTCAAAAACATATGGTTTGCATATCTTTTTCAAAAGACACACATGATAAATATAAAAAGAGTTAACTTTTAGAATTTATTTTTCTCCTTAGATAAATAATAAAAATGTTACCTGGTGTAATTTTGAACTGAAATACCACCAATTCTTCTGGTACATTCTAGCTTCAACCTTGCTAAAAAAAAAATCGAATTCTGGAGAAGTAGTGCATTAATCTTCTACTTCCATGATTTGTTTCCCTCAATCAATAGAATACAAGAAATATCAATAGTATAATAATTTCCTTAAGATTGTTGTTCATCTTGTTTTTTTAAAGATACTTAGAAGAAAAACTATGAATAACTTGATAAGAAACAACAAAGTTTAAAGATTATCTTCAAAACTAGAAAAAAAAAAAACCAATAGAGAAAATTGAATTAGAAACAAATTAGAAATAATATACAAAATATTTTTCTTAAAGAAGAAAATCAAGTCCATTGAATGCACAATGTCCCCTTAAGGAAATTATTCCCCTCAAGTACCCGAGGTTAATGGAATATATCCTCCCAGGATAGAACGATCTAACTCACCGGTGTATCGATACCTAAAACCTTGGTGTCAACGAATCACTCAACAACATCAAGTAGTAGAAGTCCATAAAATTAGTTGTTTTAAAATGTGAGGAAATCCCTCTATTTATAGACAACAAATGGTAGTGTGAACACATGCTTATTGCGCCTTATCAGAAAGGTCACAACCCTTTGAAAAGTTACAACCCTTTGGAAAGATCCAACCTTTCCTAAAAGTCAAAACTTTTCACAAAAGTCACAACACTTCTTTGAAGTCGCAACTTTTCATTTAAGTCACAACTCTTCATAAAAGTCTCAACTCTTCATTTCCATTCACACTTTTTGAAAACCCAACACATGGAAACTTGAGCTTTCCATAGGGAGAAGCTATAGTTGCCAGTCAGTCTAATCGAAAGATGGGTAACTGAGTTTAATTGAACATTGGTGGTGTCATGATCCTGACCGTTGTGAGTTGTACCCGCACTAAACAACCTAGTGAGAGAACCAAATACTAACCTGAAACCAATCCAACATCATTTAAATAAGAGAAGTTCATCATATAAAACAATATGAAAATGGTTTAGTCAATTAAAGAATTAGGTACCTATAAACTCAATCCAATAGTGAAAAAATAGATAATGCAGAAAATCATACGACCCCTAGAGCTGAAAGTCATCATAGTAAAACTTTAAGTAATCAAAACTGGGGATTCAACCACGAATACTAAACATAAATCTAAAGTTTAAGGTTTATATCCGAAAATATGGATAAAAAAAAGAGGAATCCATGGAAGAGTGAAAGATATTGTTCACCCTTGGATTCAAATAAAGTGTCTCTTACGAGAGGTCTTGAATCATCCCACCAGAAGATGCTCGATACTCAACAAGGAAAGAAGAGGTGGTCTATTATAAGTACACAAATCTTAGTGTAATGGTAGGATCACACGGCCAGTCTAACATATTAATGTAACAATTCACTATAGTGTCGTAACACATAATAATACATTTAATAACAAGTAAGCGGCCATATCGACTTTCAGTCACATGTCATGAAACAACAATATGTGGATGCATGTCCCACATGATCACAAATGAAAACACCCAATCCTCTCATGGAACCATAGTCACTTACATGGTCCTCTCAGTAAACCCAAAACCAAAAGGTTAGTGTAAGACTATGGTACCTGAGCCAACCAACATTCACAAACAATCATGCACAATCATACACACAATGAATAATACTGCTTGAAAACCATAATTCACTATCATAACAAGTTAATTTAATGAGATTACCTACATGATGTCATTTCATAAGTCTCTATTTGTATTCAATACAATGAATACATCAATGACCCTACAAAGAAGTATATATGCATGCATACATAAATCGCAAATATACAATCATCACTTACCTATAATCAAGCCCCTTTGTAACTCTAAGAACCTGAGATTTCCCTTTGAGAAGTTCCTTGGTCTGTTCTTGGTCTAAAAATAAATAATATAAACAATAATCAATCACTAATGACCTATAATTACCTGGATTATCAACAAATCCTAACATTAGGCCAAATTTGATCATGATCCCCAACTTAGGTTTTTTTCCACTAGGGAATCATGTAAAAATCTTCCCTCAAGAGTAATAACCTAGATTTTAAGGCTTAAGAATTAATGCATAAGGTTGGGGAGTCAAAATCTTACCTATACAGACAAATTCCGTGGAAAAATAAGTGCAAACTGCCCCAAATCGCCCCTCCAAACTCCAAGACCACAAAGTGCATAAAATAGGGGTTTTCAGGTTTTTTTTTTACATAAAATCCTATTTTTCATCGCTATTGTAACGACTCAAAAAACTAGTAGGTGAAACTAGAGCCTTACGAGTGTGTTGTTGAGTTTGATATAGGATTTTATGTTGTAAAATGAGTTCTCGAGTTTAAGTGGAGGGGTTTAGGGGTTTAACGTCAAGGTAAGACCCACCAAGGACCAACCAAGGGTCCTTGAGGAGTACCCTAAAGCCTAACCCCAAGGCTGCCCCAAAAACCAACAAGCTGTTAAAATTGTTATGACCTACGGATGGGACCTAGTGGGCGTAGGTCCATCCACGCCCCATAGGGATTGGGCATAGGTTAAGAACTCTAGATTGTGTGTTTCTGAACCAAACCACAGACCTTCAGGATGGGGCGTGAGCCCACTTGCGGTTCGTAGGTCTTGGGGGTATAGGTTACCACTGAAATCTGTCCAAGCTCGGCCAAGGGAGGGACAAGTTAGTAAATTCCTAATTAATTAGTTATGAGTTGGGGATGGTTTATAGTTTTTTATTTCACTTGTTTAAGACTTTATAAAGTATTAAACTCCCTTTTACAATTCATTATTCCAAAAACTCAAAATCAGAAACCACCTCCCCTTCCAAATATTCTCTCTCTAGAAACCTCCATTGGAGAAGAAGAAATCAAGGTTTGGAGTTCAAGAGTTCATATTTCTCTCTCAACTTCATGGAGTTTCTTCAATCAAGGTATGGTAGTATTCATCCTTGGTTAAGTTGCATCCAAGGAGTCCCTTCAAAACTCTATTTCTCAAAGTTGAAATTCTTCAAAACTTAGGGTTTTCAATGTGTAGCATGGATTCACTTTCAAAATGATTTCAAGGTGTTTATTGTCTTATATTATGATCAATTTGATGAATTACTACTGTTTTATAATGAATTACTTATGAATCCATGAATTCCCCTATTTTGTCAAATTGGACCTCAAAGTGTGGGTGATGATTGATGTGGTTGGATTGTGATCAAATTATGCATGTAGTAGTTAATCTAATTGAAATATGTGAATATCCATGTATAGAATAGTGATATAGGATGTGAATAATGAATTGTGATCTCGGGTTCTTAAAGGGCTATGAATGAAGAACCTATACATGACAATGAGAATTATACATGCGCTTTATTGAAAAGCAAGGTTTCTATGTTTATGAAACTAAGGTGATCATGTATAGAATGAAAATGTGTTATTATTTAAAGGTTATTCTCAATTATACACTTATGAATGATGATGATATATGTGAAAGGTTTCTTCAATGTAATGTTACATCTTGAATTCGTAGGCTAAGGGCGTCCTCTTCTTGTGTGAGTGAAAGTAATGTTGAATGATGTACCTTGAATTGGTAGGCGTAGACATCCTCTTCTTGTGTAACTAATGTATGTTGAATTTATGAACAAGAATCGATAGGTCAATGACATTCCTTTCATAAATGACTAATGACGTGTTCTAAGGCTATGTCTTGAATCGATAGGCCAATGGCATTCATTTTATAATGAGCCAATGAACTAATGTAATGATGAATTTTGAATCGATAGGCCAATGACATTCCTTTCCTAAAGAGTCAATGAACTAATATATTGATGAATCTTGAATCGACAGGCTTATGTCATTCCCTTAAAGAGGATTCAATGAGCTATCTTAATAATGTACCATGAATCGATAGGCCTATGGCATTCCTTTCATGTGCAATAATGTACATTGGGTCGATAGGCCAATGGTATTCCTCTCAAGTACAATAATCTTAATGTGAATGAACTACTCTATAGGAATGAAGGCTAAGCACTGAGTAGATATGGTAAGATGGAAGCTCTCCCCATGTTAGGCTTGGGTTTCAATGAAAATCTTTCTTATCCCATAACTATGTGCCCGCATAGGTTATTAGCTAGTGGATCCACCTAAGCTAAAATGTTACCGGTCCTACCTTAGGCAAGTAGACCAACCCTTTATGGTGTAGGATAGACACACGATTCCATGTAAAGGTCACATGGTCTATGTCAGTTAATGCTTATTCCCATCATGTGAGATACGTGCTATGGTTGCTTGAGAGGTTTTATGAAGTTTGGGTGGTAGTATGGGATGCCATCTAGGCATTGCACGAGTAGGCTTTGAGAGGGCTATGGTGTGATTCTCTAATGTCCTAATGTCTAATGAAATGAATGTGCTCTTAATGAAGCTAATGAGAATGTTGACTTAAATGCTTAATGTAATGATGCATGCTTTACTTTGATTATATTATGAGTTACTTTCCTTCTCATGACTTATGAAATGTATGTGTTGCTAATGTATAAGTATTGACTAAAGAAAATGAGCAAGGAAGAATGATAAGTTCATCTAAGGTGGCCTCAAAGTGGTACTTAGTAGGAATAGTATTATGGGATGCTATTCTTACATTGCACAAGTATAGCTTAGGGTTACTTTAGGTGAAGGTTCTAATGTGATGAAATGTCTTATATGTTTAATGTGATTGTATCTTATGCCTTTTATACTAAACTTCATGATGTTTCTCAAAATTGGCATATAGCATGGTTTTCAACCAAAATGTCCTTTTTAAGCTTGGTTTTTGCATGGCTATCATACTTAGTACATTTTTGTGTGCTAACCCATATTTCTTCTATTTTTATACAAAGTGTAGGTTCTGGCAAGTGAGTTGTTTCCTTCTAGTTCAAAGGGCTTGGATTGAGTTCTTCCGAAGCTTGTGGTGTGTCCTCATGGATCCGAGGACAAGTGCTTTATTGATGTTTGATTTCTTTCATTGTATTAGACTCTTTTTAGACTTTCTATTGTAAGGGACGTCATCCTAGTTTTGACCCAAATGTATTAGATGGCCATGTGAGACTAGTAGACTTTCACTGTTTTAAATGATGCTTTCGATTGTATGGATTTAAAGAAAAGTTTTAAATTCTGCACTATTTCATATGCCTTATGTTATGAATGCTATGAGGCTTGTATGAGGCTCTTCAGAGTCTTATTCGCCGTGTTACGTTCGGGGTGTAGGCTCGGGTTGTGATAAACATGGTATTGGGGCACAAGATGTTGGAAATGGTTTTTAGGATGATTTCTCACAAGCCACATCTAGTAGAGTCTTGTTTATAGTGTGAAGAGCGCCACATTTATGAATGAGAGGCTATAAGACATTAGGAAACTTTACTTCTTCCATTACTCAAAGTCGTGCCATAGAGTTTAACTCTATAAGATCTCTCTCATATTCCTTATCGGATGATCTTCAACATGTGACAATTCGAAGGGCTTATGCTACAAGGATCGTGGGAGAAAATGTTAGTATAGATGCTAATTGTGGCAATGTAACTAGATGAGTCTTGGTATGATAGATTTAGATGAAATCCTTTAGTATAAATGGGTTGCTTTATCATTATGGGTGTTTGTTGGTAGAAAGTGATGATAAGTTTTGAGAGATGTTGAAAGATTTGATGAAAGGTGTTTTAGAAATGCCTAGATGTGTTGAAGTAAGTAGACTCCTCTAAGAAGGGAAGAAGTGTACTTCACCGTGGTTTAGAATAATTTTGTGTGATGGGTGTGAAGGTTCAGTGATGACTTCCTCTGACCTTAGAATTGAAAGGAGTGATGCTTAAAAGAGTTTGTATAGGCTTGCTCCCAAGGGGGAGATATTGTGCTTAGATAGGAAGGTCGTTGAGTATCCTTGATGTTCATGAGTTAGGTTTACTTGAAATTCTCACCTTAAGAGGTTTAATGGGTTTGAGAAGTTTAGACCTGGTTTGGTAGACTCATATGAGACCTTGAGTGTTGTTGGAGAGGTTGTTTGTGAGCAAGAGTTGCTTAATGAGAACCTCCCTAGTTTAGAAGTACTGATTGGGATCTAAGACCGACAAGTTAAGAAATAAAAGAGTAAGGAAGTTTTTTCCATGAAAATTTTGAGGAGTAGTATTGTAGTAAAGGTTTTAGGGAGGGTGCTACTTGGGAGGCCAAGGGCCAATGAGAAGTCCCGATAACTTCATTCTCTTCCTTCTATTCCTATTCATGCTTGATACCAAGACTTGATTCATGTTTTGGAGTCATGTGTGATTATGTGTTTCCATAGTCTCCTTATGTTATGCATGTTCTTGATGAATTCATGGTTAATGAGATAATGAGTTTTTATGTTCTATGCTCCTCATGTTGATGTGCATTTAGTATGAGTTGTCTATATACTTCATAAGGTGAATTGTTGAACATGCCTAAATGTGCTTTTGAGAGTTATTGCATAAATTCTTTAATGATGTTATGATGAGCATGATTTGAGTTAGAGAAGGAAATTCCTCCAATGAAATGAGAAATGTTGAAGTTTTCATGCATAATGAGTTTGTAGATGTAGTTCCTACTTTCTTGTGTTACATGGAGTATGTTTGGGATGGAGTTGATGTTTCCTCCTAGTTTTGTGCATTGTTTATGATGTTTCATGCATGATGGGTTGCTAGTCTTGAGTCTCTTATTCCGTAAAGTGTTTAAAGTGTCATTCGAGGATGAATGTTCCTAAGGGGGGAGATAATGTAATGATTCAAAACACTAGTAGGTGAAACTAGAGCCTTACGAGAGTGGTGTTGAGTTTGATATGGGATGTTATATTATAAAATGAGTTCCTGAGTTTAGGTTGAGGGGTTAAATGTCAAGGTACGACCCCCCAAGGACCAACCAAGGGTCCTTGAGGAGGACCCTAAAGCCTAACCCCAAGGCTGCCCCAAGAACCAAAAAGCTGTCAAAATTGTCATGACCTACCGATGGGACCTACTGGGCGTAGGTCCATCCACACTTTGAAGGGCTTGGGCATAGGTCAAGACCTCTAGATGGTGTGTTGCTGACCCAAACCACAGACCTACAGGACAGGGCGTGAGACCACCTATGGTCCGTACGTCTTGGGGGCGTAGGTCACCACTAAAAGCTGTCCAAGCTCGGCCAAGGAAGGGACAAGCTAGTAAATTCCTAATTAATTAGTTATGAATTGGGGATGCTTTATATTGTTTTATTTCACTTATTTAAGGCTTTATAAAGTATTAAACTCCCTTTTACAATTCATTATTCCAAAAACTCAAAATTAGAAACCACTTCCCCTCCCAAATATTCTCTCTCTAGAAACCTCCATTGGAGAAGAAGAAATCGAGGTTTGGAGTTCAAGAGTTCATCTTTATCTCTGAATTTCGTGGATTTTCTTCAATCAAGGTATGGTAGTCTTCATCCTTGGTTAAGTTCCATCCAAGGAGTCCCTTCAAAACTTTATTTCTAAAAGTTGAAATTCTTCAAAACCTAGGGTTTTCAATCTATAGCATGGATTCACTTTCAAACGATTTCAAAGTGTTTATTGTCTTATATTATGATCAATTTCATGAATTACTACTGTTTTATGATGACTTACTTATGAACCCATGAATTCCCCTATTTTGTCAAATTGGACCTCAAAGTGTGGATGATGATTGATATGGGTGAATTGTGATCAAATTATGCATGTAATAGTTAGTCGAATTGAAATATATGAATATCCATGTATAGAATAGTGATGCAAGATGTGAATCATGAATTGTGATCTAGTGTTATTGAAGGGCTATGAATGAAGAACCTATACATGACTATGAGAATTATACATGTGCTTTATTGAAAAGCAAGGTTTCTATGTTTATGAAAGTAATGTGATCATGTCTAAAATGAAATTATGTTATTATTGAAAGGTTATTCTCAATTATACACTTATGAATGATGATGATATATACGAAAGGTTTCTTCAACGTAATGTTGCTTCTTGAATTAGTAAGCTTAGGGCGTCCTATTCTTGTGTGAATGAAAGTAATGTTGAATGATGTACCTTGAATTAGTAGTCTTAGACATTCTCTTCTTGTGTAACTAATGGATGTTGACTTAATGAACATGAATCGATAGGCCAATGGTATTCCTTTCATAAATTACTAATGATGTGTTCTAAGAGTATGTCTTGAATCGATAGGCCAATGGCATTCCTTTCATAATGACCCAATGAACTAATGTAATAATGATTCTTGAATCGACAGGCTAATGACATTCCTTTCCTAAAGAGTCAATGAACTAATGTATTGATGAATCTTGAATCGTTAGGCTTATGGCATCCCTTTCATGATGATTCAATGATCTATCTTAATAATGTACCATGAATCGATAGGCCTACGCATTCCTTTCATGTGTAATAATGTACCTTGGGGCGATAGGCCAATGGCATTCCTCTTAAGTACAATAATGTTAATGTGAATGAACTACTCTATGGGAATGGAGGCTAAGTACATAGTGGGTATGGTAAGATTGAAGCTCTCCCCACATTAGGCTTGGGTTTCAATAAACATCTTTCTTATCCCATAACTATGTGCCTACATAGGTTATTAGCTAGTAGATCCACCTAAGCTAAAATGTTACCAGTCCTACCTTAGGCAAGTAGACCAACCCTTTATGGTGTAGGATAGACACACGATTCCATGTAAAGGTCCCATGGTCTATGTCAGTTAATGCTTATTCCCATCATGTGAGATACATGCTATGGTTGCTTGAGAGGTTCTATGAAGTGTGGGTGGTAGTATGGGATGCCATCCATGCATTGCACGAGTAGGCTTTGAGAGGGATATGCTGTGATTCTCTAATGTCCTAATATCTAATGAAATGAATGTGCTCTTAATGAAGCTAATGAGAATGTTGACTTAAATGCTTAATGTAATGATGCATGCTTTACTTGGATTGTATTATGAGTTACTTTCCTTCTCATGACTTATGAAATGTATGTGTTCCTTATATATGAGTATTGACTAAAGAAAATGAGCAAGGAAGAATGGTAAGTTCATCTAAGGTGGCCTCAAAGTGGTACTTAGTAGGAGTAGTATTATGGGATGCTATTCTTACATTGCACAAGTATAGCTTAGAGTTACTTTAGGTGAAGGTTCTAATGTGATGAATTGACTTATATGTTGAATGTGGTTGTATCTTATCCCTTTTATACTAAATTTCATGATGTTTCTCAAAATTGGAATATAGCTTGGTTTTCAACAAAAATGTCCTTTTTAAGCATGGTTTTTGTATGGCTATCATACTTAGTACATTTTTGTGTGCTAACCCATATTTCTTCTATTTTTCTACAAAGTGTAGGTTTCGGCAAGTGAGTTGTTTCCTTCTAGTTCAAAGGGCTTGGATTGAGTTCTTCCAAAGCTTGTGTTATGTCCTCATGGATCCGAGGACAAGTGCTTTATTGATGCTTCATATCTTTCATTGTATTAGACTCTTTTTATACTTTTTATTGTAAGGGCCATCACCCTAGTTTTGACTCAAATGTATTAGATGGCCATGTGAGACTAGTAGACTTCTGCTGTTTTAAATGATGTTTTCGATTGTATGGATTTAAAGAAAAGTTTTAAATTCCGCACTATTTCATATGTCTTATGTTATGAATGTTATGAGGCTTGTATGAGGCTCTTCGGAGTCTTGTACGCTGTGTTATGTCCGGGGTGTAGGCTTGGGTCGAGACAGCTATAGCGGCCCAGCTTGCTATAGTAGTACTTTCCTCGCTATAGCGATGTAACACCTCAGTAATGAGAAAAAAAGCAGAACTTCATGTTTTGGCTACTGGTTGTGATTTACGAGTCCAGTCTATGATTCGTAGAAGTTTCTTTGGATTGTAGATGGCACTCATATGAATGAGATTGAGATTTTGGAATTTCTAATTTCAGACATTTGACCTCGAGTATCCATAATAAACTGTAGGAAATTTGACAGGCCGTAAGATGTTTCCGTAGAAAGGTTCTAGACTTGTTAGAATTTGCACTTTGAGAACTTAACATAAAACTTATGTTCTTGCAAGGCCTGTAACACAGTCTTTAAATTATTCTCGTGTTCTTCGTGGATAAGAGAGTATATAGAGATATCATCAATAAATACTATTACAAACTTGTCTAGAAAAGGCTTGAACACCCTATTCATTAGATTCATGAATATTGCTAGAGCATTGGTTAATCCAAAAGGCACCACTACTAACTCGTAGTGCCCATAACGAGTCTTGAATGATGTCTTGGAAATATCTTCCTCCCTAGTTCTAAGATAATGATAACTAGATCGAAGATCAACCTTTGAAAAGTGGACAACTCTTGCAATTGATCAAATAGGTGTCACGCCTCGAGCCTACACCTTGGAAGCGACTGGCACTCGAAAACCATTGTTGTCTCCAAGCGAACCCTTGACCTGACTCAACTCTCAGCGGAAGACTTACTCAATATAAGATGAACTCAAATGTAAAACTTTGACTCAAATGTCTCAAATAAATAACTCATAATATAATAGAATATTCAACTAGCAAAAATAGACAGCTCAAGTCTTTAAAACATTTAACAAAAGAAATGGAAAAGACTCCTCAAAATACTACTATCTATCTATGAAGCCTCTAATAACTATGATGGAAGTCGGGTCAAGACTCACGTTATCCTAACAAAATTGAAAGATATAAATGGAATCCTTCGAAAGCAAAGAGGCTTACCAAAGCTAATTCAAACTGCACGTGGTATCAACGAAGCGCTTGTTGATGACCCTGAACTCTTGTATCTGCATCATAAAAGATGAAAGCCAAATGGTGTCAGTACATGGTATGTACGAGCATGTAGGGGGAATTCTAAACCATAAACATAAGCTAGAACTGATAGAAAAGAAACATACTTACCTCTTCTCAAACTCCATCAACTCCACTCAAATTCCACTCAAGGATAGGATACTCACCTCAAGGATAAGATGCTAAACTCAAAAGTATGATACTCAACTTGAAGATACTCGACTCAAGATATTCAACTCAAAGATACTAAACTCAAGATACTCATGGATAAAAACAACAATAAAAGATGCAATGCTTGGAAAGCTTTTAAAACATTACCTAATAACTCAATTTTATGCAAAAATACAATAATAACTCAACTGTTTGCAAAAATACAAAAATAACTATCATTTGGGAGATTATTTAACCGACAACCATCACTATGAGCTATGTGATGATACAATGTCTTGCCCACACTGTCAGAACTGTCCTATACCTTGCCGGGGTATAGAACTCCTCAACTAAGTGGATCCACTAAGAAATGCTTAAAAAGAAATAAGGAAACATATAAAAAGTGAGACCCTTTTTGCCCATGTTGGCATACATGGTTTATGTGAGTTGTCTTAACTCTCCCCCATATCGGTGCCCAATATTAATCCCAATGATATAACTCATGCTCATATGTTTTTAAAAAAACATTTCCTTATCCTTAAACTTTGAGATTATTACTCAAAATATTTCTCTTAAAAGAGATAGTACTCAAACTAATCATGAACTCATTTTAAAATCGATATTTCCCCTCATTTTAAATGTAAAAACATTTACTCTTGGGAATACCTAGTTCCCATATATTTATTTTGAAAAATGAAACTCAAATTTCCTCATCCTCATACTCGAGTACTCAAGTCTTAAAACAAATTATTAATAATAATAAAAGACTTCTCAAAATAGGGTTCATGCCAAATTATGGACGTGATCAATTCAAGGTTTACAATAACCATATATATAACTCAATACTCAGAACCCAACAACTCCAAAACTCAAGGACTCAATGATACTACTCATCTCAAGACTGCTCAACTCATAGGGTTCATGCGGAATTATGGGCATGAACAACTCAACTCAAGGATAACATGTAGTAGTTCCATAATGAGGAATATAATCTCAAAAGTATTAGGAACTCAATACTCAAGAACTTAGAACTTGAAGATACTACTCCCCTCAAAGATACTCAAATTATGGAGTTCATGCAGAATTTATGGGCATGAACGACTCAATTTAAGGGTCTAAGTAACAATATAAAACTCATGTGTACGACACTTCTTATCCTCATTCTTACTTCCTCAAATCTTAGCTCTAGTCGATAGTTGATCTCAAAGGATTCACAATTTAACTCAAAGACTTTCTTGAAGTCTACTCTTAACTCTTTCTTGAATTTGAATTATGAATTCAAGAGTTATGATTCATGATATGAAGGATCTCATGATTATTAAATGTAGTTTAGAGTAGTTAGAATAAAAAAGGAGTAAAGTACACTTCAAAAGAACTTAGACGGAGCAAAATATGAAAAAAAGGTGGGGGCAGGCAACCCTGGCACACTGCTGGCGCGACTTGAGAGACTCAAATAGGGTGCACTGCTAGTGTGCCACCCCAGCCCTCTCTAGTGCATTTGGGGTGCGCCACCCCTGCCCCTCCTAGAACAATCCGATGAATTTTCTTCTTTGATTTTTGGCCCCAATTCACCTTGAATCGAATGGGTTCTTCCCAACTCACTTAGATTCGAATACCCAACATAATTAAATGAAAATCTACTAAAAAACAACCCTCAAACTTCTAACATTCATCTCAAGAATTTATCAAACTCATCACTAACTATTTAAGAACGAAACTCAAGAAACTCATCAAGATCTCAAATCATTCAACTTCAGAAAAGAAATTACGGATTTAAAATCATATGATTGGTGTGTGGTTGAATGAACCCAACAGTATGAGAGCTTACATACCTCGTATGATCGAATCCTTGGTGAAAACCACTCGAAGATTGCAAGAATCTTGATCGTTCTTCCTTTTCTCCTCTTTTCCTTTTCTTGAACTCCTCTCAAAATCCTAAGCGTAATTTAGGAATAAATAAAACTGATTCCAATCAGTTTAGACCCCTAAAAGGTTAATAAAAATGAGCTAGGGTAGCGGGGTAAGGAAAAGACTAAAACACCCTTATTAATTCGGGTAACTTTCCTTAACTAGGCAGGCTAAACTCAAATGGGCATATCTCCCTCATCCATACTCAAAATTTAACAAACTTGGTGGTGTTGGTAAGAGGACTCAGAGATATTTCATTTGATAACTTGTGGGTCTATAAACTCGTCCTGTACTAAAAGTTATGATCGTTTTAAGTTGATCCAAAACATAAAAGAACGTACAAATGACTGGAATGAATTCTCTTTAGTTCTTTTTTAGAACTCAAGGTACTACGTCTAGTGACCTTGACACTTAAGAAAAAATTAATTTCTTTGTAAAATCTTACTCACAATGAAGAATGGTTCGAGTCTTAGATCAATTTTTTTCTGGGGTGTTACAATAAGTCCTCTATACGAGGTAAAGGATAATTATTATGTATTGTTACCTTGTTCAACTGTCTTTAGTCGATCCACATTCTTGGAGACTCATCTTTCTTCTTATCGAGTAAGTCTTGCAACTATTGTTTTAGCTCTTTCAGCTATTCTAGTGCCATACTATTTAGGGGTATGGATATTACTAATGTATCCATAGCCAAATCAATACCGAAGTATATATCTCGTACAGTAGGTAATCCTGGCAAATCCTCATGAAATACATTAGAAAATTTATTCACCACTTGTATCTTCTGAAAGCTTAGTGCTCCTTTTGTTATATCCCTTACCATAGCTCAGAGACCCATACAACCTTTCTGCAGTAATCTCTGAGCCTTCATTATAGATATTATTTTGCCAACCTCGGGGACTTGATGCCCTTATAATAAAAAATTAAGTTTGTCGAGTATTTCAAACTTGACTATCTTTACATGAAAATCAAAAGTAGCATAGCAAGGAGATAGCCAATGCATGCCCATCAACACATCTAAATCAATCATATCAAGTACAATTAGGTTAGCTAGGGTATCCCTACCCTTAATTATATTTGACAATCACCATACTCATATTCAACTAACAAAGAGTCCCCACAGGTGTAGAAACAAAAAAATGGTTATTCAACATCTCTAGCTGTTTACCAAATCTCAAAGAAAAGTATGAGTACACATATGAGTGGGTAGATCCTGGATCAATCAAAGCATGTGCATCAAAGGATCAAACTAAAAGAATACATGTATCCACCGCATTTGATGCCTGAATATCCTTTCTAGTAAGAGTAAAAACTCTTGACTGGCCTCTACTATCATTCCCTTGTCCTTGATTTTAACTGAAACGATCTCCAGCACCTCGATCGGTGTTTCCTGTATAAGTATTAGCTAAACCATTATGGGTATTCAGAGTAGGTGAAGCTATCTAAGTGGAAGTTTGTATGGGGTTTCTCGGAGCTAGAGGGAAATCTCTAAGGCGATGCCAAAACTAAAGCACACACCGGTAAAAACACGACACTATCCTTCATGTGATTTACCACAAGTCTGGTAGGATGGAAGCAGTGTCATAAATTTACCCAGAATTATGATGTCCTTGTGATCATGATTGTCTTTGAATACCCTGTCTATGATGTGGCTTGTATGTGGATGGTCAAACTCTATCCATCCCTGTTTGAGAGCCCTGTTATTGTCTTACCTGATTCCCTGTTTTGTGATTTGCACCTAAGTCGTCATTATAAGATCCCCCTATCTTGTCCTTCTTACGTACATCATAGGTTGCACCCTCCTCTCTATCCTTGTCTCCAATCTTTATAGCTAGATCAACTGCATCTGAGCAAGTCATGGTACTCATATTTTGGGCCAGGGAATTGAATATACAACCAACCAATCTATGCATGAACCTCTGAACTCAATCTGCTTCAATGGGTACCAACAAATGAGCATATCTAGCTAGCTTACCGAATTTGGTGTTATTAGTTGCCACATCCATATCTGGGGTCTGTATCAACCTCTCAATTGAGTTGCATAGTTCTGCCTGTGAGTGTTGTGGTTCATATGTCTGAGTAATAGAAATATTATACTGACCATTTCTCTCCTGTAATCCATTCTATTAATCAAACTCTCTATGGCTCTTTGGATGGAGGTAACTACCCTAGTAGTAGCATTCTCATGTGATGATGGAGGTAGGAAAGCATTCCCTTCTAGAGTGATCTCTCTTAACATTCTAGTAGTGGTGCATCGGTTCCCTATGGTCGCAATACGGCCCCTACCTCGACCAGTTCTGCGAGCTTTGCCCCCCCCCAAGTTGAGGAAGTTCACTGCCCGACCGATGATATTAGGTTCCTGAGGAACACCTGTCATAGCTCTGTTATTAGATAATCGAGTTCGATCCATATGGTTAATATAAACAAATAATGTTAGATTAATTTAGTTTGCCCTAAACATCACACACATAAGACGGAATGGGAAAGAAATATAAGTCACATCTTATCACATCCTTACAGAATCACAATTATACAGATGGCCAGCAACATAACCATAATTGGGATTCTACAACTAACATCTGCTCCATAAGTCACAAAATTAACTTAGTGCTCTGATACCAACTTTGTCATGGCCCAAATTAGGTCCGTGACAGGCGCTAAGGGGAAATAATCCCAAAGCAAGTCTTAACATAAATTTACAGAAAATCGGGCAGAGTTCCCTTTGGTTTTGGGTCTATCCTGAATTTTCCCTTTCTATGAAATCCTCAACAGAAATAATAACTATAAACAAAAACATAATATCCATCGATGGTCTAATTTCCACTCAATAATACAAGTTTTATCTCCAAATCTGAAAAAGAAGTTCAAAACTAGTCACTTGACTAAAATAGAAAGAAATAATCATGACCCAAATAGAAAGAATGACAAATGGAGAGACTCTAAGAGTAAAATACAACCATAGCAAATCAACTATTCTCTTGCCTCGCGTAGCAATGCGGGGCTCACCAGATGCTACCAAATAACATTCTCTAGTTAGTGAAGTCTTTTTCAATACCACTTGAGTTCTCTGAAAAAACCATTAACAAGGAGTGAGACGCTAGCTCAGTGAGTAATAATAATTAAGCACAACCATTTTTAAGGAGGGACAAGTCAGAAAACATGTTAGTATGTTAATCAACATAATTAAATCAATGCCTTCTCAGAAGCAATAGCAATATTCAATCTTATTTGTGTCATGTAAGACAAATCAATGTAAACACTTAGTAGTAAACTCAAATAAACACTTTCATATCAAATCTTATATCTGGGAGGTTTCCAAGGATGAATCATGTAAGCACTGCATTCTCCTCTTTAAGAAGTAACCAATAACAATGAACTCCTCATAAAGGAGTAAAGTATTCATATCATTAGATCACTAGTTGAGGGATATCGGTAACAATATGCTATTTCTACCTTCCCACTAGCAAGGGCTTTATCGGTAATCAATAACTACAAGGTGCACCAGGTCTAATGAACCCACAATTAGCTACGATATTCATCAAGGTCTACTCCCATTTATACTTTTCCTATAGTCAGTAAAAGCATTTCAAAATCAAATAGAGCATTTAAATCTTATCAAATCATATCATTTAAAAGTTTAACAATTACATGTAAAAGTACTATTTCTCAAATAAATGTAAAACCCTTTCAATAACCGTAATCATATCTTATAAGAATCAAATCATCTAAAATAATCTTTTCAGTATCATATCAAGTAAGAGATTTGTCCCACATGCAAGTTCAAAACAGTTGGTAACACATTTACTTTATAGATTAAACCATGTAAAAATCATGAAATTTGTGAACTACAAATTGTGGTAAGATTGCTAGTCACAGTACTTGTGCTGAAATACCAAGCTCGCCACTCCAGTAATCCATGTGAATCCTTTTGGTCAATCTATAATAATATTTATATCTATTTCGTGTTAACTTCTTCATTTAAGGTAATTGATACTACATTAAAAACTCAGCCCTAGAGGTTTCATTAATGATTCAAAATCTATCCAATCACCTAATTAGTGCTTCAATCACACAAAAATAGCCTCTTTTTGATTAATCTCACATTGTAGTAAACCAACAAAACTTTACTACCCACTTACTCTTACTGCATATAATCCAAATTACCAAGGTTTACAGTTCAAATCATTAACCATATTCACTTGGTTCATAAGAATTTAATAAACCCAAGTTCCTCAACTTCTCAATCCCTAAACTTATAGTCATGGAATATAGAAATTTAACCTTTAAACTAAGTTAAGAAACTTACCTTCTTCTTGTTCTTCCACTTCTCTCTTTAGTTTGAAAATTAAGGCTTCCAATTTTAATTTTATTTTTCTCCTTCATTCGTTCACTGTAGAACAAAAGAACTCCTCGTTTCTCTTATTTTTTTTTCTTTTTGATTGCTAAAAGTTACAACAACCATTGTTGCCTACGGCTTTTAGCCCAATAATCTCTGTTATTTTTCTTATAAAAAAATAACTTATGACTTATTTTCCCTTAACTTAAATTATAGGGTATTACAGTCGGCTACAACTTATATCCCACAAAATGAACTAAAGTGTCTTCAAGGGGTTTTATGAAGTTTTAATTACAATTTCAAGATGCAATGTCCATGTTCATGATTGTGATTCTTCTTTAAAGGTTTTACATAGCTTTAGCTTGGTCATGCATATCATGCCCCCCGCCCCCCATTATGTCCTATTAGGTCAAAAAGGGTTGTGGTTTAGGTTTATAAAGGGTGGGAAAAGATTGAACTGCCTCTCTTTAAAAGCTGACAAAAAATTATCCACGGGACTATCTACGGTTCATGGTTTGATCTACAAACCGTAGATCCCATTAGTTAAATTGATATTGAATTTTTAAGGCTCAAATGTCCATTTATGGGTCCAAACCAACGCCCGTAGTAGTTCTTATGGCTTGTCAGTTGGATCCAAAGGATTTGGGTCCCAAAAGTTAACTTCCAGTACTCTACCGATGACTTGACAGGACAGGCCATCGTTCAACCCACGGCCCATAGGTTGGAGCCGTGGTTCACAGAGTCAAACAACTCTAATATGTCAGTCTATGGCAAAATAGTCATAACTTTTTACTCCAAACATGAAATGAGGCAAACTTGGTGGAGTTGGAAAGAGGACTCAAAAAACATTAATTTTGTAGGTCATAGGTCACTTAACTCATTATGTTCTAGGAGATATGATCATTTGAAGTTGACCTAAGTAGAGTCTTATATCAAAACTTAATCGAAAATGAAGCTTTCAACTCAACTTTGTGCTAAGGGGTTCTGTGACCTTAAGTCATCTCCAAATCCAATCGAACATCGAAGAAATGACCTTAACACATATGAGCAATTTATGAATCACCGAATAATTTTAACTACAAATAAAGAATGGTTCGGGCCTTTGCTAAGAAAATTTTGGGATGTTACAATATCTCCCCCTTTGGATCATTCCTCCTTGAATGATTGATGAGCTGGGCTAGAAGAGGAGTTACCTTTACTATCTCTCTGACTTTGAAATTTCCTACTAACATAGGCGGAATTGATATATACTAAGTGTTTTGAAACTAACTCAAGCACGCTTGACACGACTCTCACATAAGATTTCAAGAATACATGCCATGACATAAAACAACGGTATCCAGACACAAAGTAAGAATATGACAACTATGCCTTGAGCGATACGAATAGTAGCTTTGAAGCCTAGAAACACTTATCAACTATGCTCTTCTTTTGATTACCACACCTTATTGGCTGCAACTCATAGTTCCCACAAGGATATATGACTACTCTTACCAAGGTATGAGTCAAAATGCATGCTCTTACTATATTCAAGCCTAACTCTAAATCACAAAGTATTTAATATAATGTGATTACACTAATATTAATCACAAGATTCGGGTTCTATACCTCTATAGGAAATCTCATCCCAAGAATATTACTCCTTACCACTACATTCAACAAACCTCGAGTCTTAATCAAGAACCACTTAATATAGTATGCATTCATCCACATGCTATCAACACCACATTCAAGCGTAGTACTATAACCACTCCATGGACTCCTACTAACCAATCCTTATAAGAATTCCTCATTCTCTTGTCACTTTTACCAATTGAAATTTCACGCATTACTACCAGGAAACTGGCTTATTACTCATCGTAAATCCTTATCTCATTTTTCCTCAACATTTATAACCTTAGATGGAATAAAAAAACCAACACTATTATATTAAGAAACAACAATCCTCTTCTTTATCATCAAACAACTACTATCAACAACACCACTCTCAAAACTAAAAAGGATCACTAAAAGAGCTTTAGGGCAAAAGATCATAAGCACGATTCACCTGATAATTCTAATATAAGAATATGCATGAGATAATATTATGTTGCTAGAAATTGAGAGTAAACCATGAATTTGTGATACTACGCTACTATGACACATGAGTTCTTATATCAATAGGTCCATATCATGAGGCTAATATCCATAACTTTATGGAGTAATAATGAGATCAATGTGCTAAAGTCATTGCCCCACATTCTGTGAAATAAGCATAGATGTAAATATATATGTAGTGTATAAACATAGGTTATGAATTGAACTATTATATTAGAGGCACCAACTAGACATTGTAACGACTACACTTTGAGGAATACGCTAGAGTATGAATGGATCATTATAACATTTCAAATCTTTCTGAACACATCACTATCTGATACTCAACACTTGACTTGGTTTCTCATCTTACAATTTCTCCGTTAGGTCTGAAACTGATACTTTAAAGCTATGGATCTATTCCATCATTTCTTAACTAGTCTATATTTGTTTTACTTACTCGTAAAATGCTAATCAGATGGATACTGAACTCTCCATGTGCATGTAAAAAGATTCCTTCTAAGTATTCTTTCCTTAGATGCTTCTCGTAACTTCTTTCGGCTTCTATAAAAGACTTTCTATAACCGTTACCTGTATTAACTTATAAAGCCGCTTAATCTAACTTTTAAGGGAGAAATAATGCTTAAATCAACCTAATCCACGTTAATAACTCAAATAGACTATCTAGATACACATGAAAAAGCATAAACTTAATTGGAACCTCATCTGGCTACATACGATCTCGGGTACACCTTCTAATGATCTTAATAATCTAATGACTTAGCCACACTTCATTTCTCTCATCTAAGGATCATTATACCACACTTTCACCACTCACATTTATCAAAAAGTAACACCATAAATACCTCACTTACTTCATGTCAAGCCTACTAGATCAGATCTCAAAACAAATATATTTACCCCCATATTACCATCCTTTTTATCTCGACCCTCATATAAAATTCAATCTTAATTTCTAGTAAAAATATAGATATCAATATAATCACTCACATATTATACTATCTTACGAAAACTAGATAAAACTTTGGAACACTCGCCCACTAAGACCACATGACAGGTAGTCAATCTTTGTCTCTAGTCTATCTATTTACCTATTACCATCAAAACCCCCTTCACAACTAAAGTACTATTTACCCATCCACTATACATCATTGCCAAATTAGTTCTATAACCCTCTGAACATCATGGCTCTATAAATAAAAGAAAAAAATAACAATAAAATCATAAGCCTAGCTTAGATCTATCACTTCATTATACTCTGCTCTTTTATTCAACACCTATACTTGGCCTTCACTAACACAATGTTACATTGACACAAATCCCCTTTTGGTTTAACTATACTCGAATTTATCCATACTAGTAACTCTTACTCTACCTTCTATCATGAAGTCTACACAAACTCATCACTTCTTAGTCGGTCCATAAGGCAAAACTGCTCATTAATAACTTATTGGTGCATAACTGCAACAACATAATTTGTCATATCACTATCTCCCTTTCTTAGATTATTATACATATGCATGCATTCTTCTAACTCTGGGAGCTTTTATTACTACTACTTATAACATCGTAAGTCATATTATCTTTTCTAGTGAAAATACTACCCAAGCCCGAAAACATACTCCCATCTTAAAGGGTATCATCTGAAACAAGACTTAGAGTGTATAAATAATCTAGAAAACTTAGGTACGTTGTTAGGGAACTAATACAGAAAGAAGTGGGAAAAGGTGGAAGAACTGGCGTCCCTGGTGCTCTGAAAGGCATGGGGCGCCAGAGGGCAAATTTCAGAACCAGGGTTTGGGCTTTCTGGCTGGCGCGGTGCCCTAGAGCCCAAACTTTAGAGACTCTGTTTGGGGCGCTCTGAGAGGCGCGGCACTCAGCCCCCTCCCCAGAAAATTCCAATTTTTCTTGGTCGTTTTTCAACTCTAAAACCTCTAGTTTCGATTTGTTATTTCCCCAAACACTTAGATTCAACTACATAACCAAAATATGCAAGAATCTACTCCAAACGACACCTAATTTAATTAATTTGAATCAATCAATTCCTCAACAACTTCAACAAATCAAGAACTCAATAGAACTTCAACAAAACCCATCAATAACTCAATTTCTAAACCTTCAAGGACATAAGTTTGCTGAAATAAATCATGATTGGAGTGTGGGTGAACTAACCCAGTGCTATGTGATCTCACATACCTCGTAGAGATCACCCCTTGACGAAATCCACGACCTTAGCTTCAAGAACTTGACGATTTCCTTGCTTCTCCTTCTCTTTCTCCTCTTCTTTTCCCTTCTCTCAGAACCCTAAGTTAGTTTTCAAAAGCGTAAATTGAATCCCATCAGTTGAGATCCCAACTTAATTACCAAAGAAAAATTAATTAATGGGGTGGTGAAAAGACCATAATGCCCTTCTAAAATCCAGTTTTGACTTTCCTTATCTAGACAATCCAACTTTAAATGGACATATCTTACTCATACTAACTCGAAACTTAGCAAACTTGATGGTGTTGAAAGATAATTCAAATATCTTTACTACGAGATCTTATAGCACACCTAACTCATCCTGAGCTAGGAGTTATGGTCGTTTGAAGTTAACCCAAAACTCATACTTAACTTAATTTTGTCAAATTTCTAGATTTTTGATTCTTTCCAAAAATGACTCTTTCTAATTCTAGCTCTTTCTAGTTATAGGATGTTACAATATCTTCCCCTTGGTAACATTCATCCTTGAATGATATTACTCTTAGTAGGCGAAGGTTGTAACATCTAACATTCAGCTAAAACACCCAAAAAGCAAATCTAACACATCAAGTACATAAATTAAAGAGTACTAAGAAGAGAATTAGTACCTTAATTTGGGACTTGTCCAGATTCAAAGAGATGTGGATATATCTTCTTCATATCTTCCTCATCTTCCCAAGTGGTTTCCCCAACAAACTAGTTCCTCCAAAAAGCTTTGACTGATGCTACCTCTTTTGTTCTTAACTTGCGAACTTGGTGATCTAGAATCTGAACATGAATCTCCTCATAAGATAAACTATCCTTGATTCCAATATCTTCAGTTGGTATGATGAATAAAGGATCGACCATGCACTTCTTCAACATAGAGATGTGAAATACCGAATGAACAACTGCTAACTCTTAGGGTAGCTCCAACACGTAAGCTACATTGCCAATCCTCTTGGATATTCTGTAAGGACCAATATACCAGGGACTAAGCTTCCCTTTCTTACTAAATATCATAACACCCTTTATGGGTGAAACTTTCAAGTAGACCCAATCATCTACTTCACAGTCTAACTCCCTTCTCCTAACATCACTGTAGGATTTCTGACGACTCTACGTCGTTTTCAACCTCTCTTGAATAACTTTCCCCTTCTCCATACCTTGATGAACTATGTCTGGTCCTATTAACCCAACTTTACCAACTTCAAACCATCCAATAGGAGATTTGTATCTTCTCCCATAAAGAGCTTCATAAGGAGCCTTGTGGATGCTAGAATGGTAACTATTATTGTAAGTAAACTCGATGAGAGGTAGGTGATCATCCCAATTACCCTTGAAATCGATCATGCATGCCCTCAACATATCTTCTAAAGTATGAATAGTGCACTTTTCTTGCCCATCTGTCTGAGGATGAAAGGCAGTACTTAAGTTCACCTTTGAACCCAAGCCTTTCTAGAATGATTTCCAAAACTGTGTAGTAAATTGCGCACCTCTATCTAAAATAATGGAGACCAGAAATCCATGAAGTCTAACTACTTCTTGAGGATACAACATGGTATAGTCCTTTACTGAATGGGTAGTCTTTACCGGCAAAAAAGTGGCCTGAATTTTTCATTCTATTGACAATCAGCCAAATGGAATCATATTGCCTGCGAGACCATGGCAACCTATGAATGAAATCCATATTGATCATCTCCCACTTCCATTTCGGAAGTTCTATATTCTGAGTCATACCGCCTGGCCTTTGGTGCTCTATTTAACTTATTGACAATTCGGGCATTTAGCAACGAATTCAGCAATACCTTTCTTCATACTATTCCACCAATAGACTTTTCTCAAGTCACGATACATCTTTGTGGAACCCGGATGAATGGAATATATGGAGCTATGATCTTCCTCTATGATCCTCTGTTGGAGTTCATCCACCCTTGGTACACATAATCTACCTTGATACCTCAATACACCATCTCACCCTTGTTCAAAAGCCAATACTTTTTGCATATGAACATTTTCCTTCAATTCAAGTAAAATAGGATCTTGGTCTTGCTTCTCTTTTACTTCTGACACTAATGATGATTTAGCCTCATTCATCACCACTATTCCTCCTTTTGTGGAATCGATTATGCGAACTCCTAAACGTGTAAGTCTATGCATATCTCTTGCTAGCTCATTCTTATCTTCCTCAAAATGGGCGGTGCTACCCATAGACAACCTTCTCAAGGCATCATCAACAGTATTTGCCTTAACTGGGTGATAAAGAATACTCATGTCATAATCCTTGAGCTATTCTAACCACATCCTTTGTCTGAGATTAACCTCTTTCTGTTTAAACACGTACTGAAGAATCTTGTGATCGGTGAACACATCCACATGAACTCCATAAATATAATGGCGCCATATTTGCAAAGAAAATACTACGGCAGCCAACTCTAGATCATGGGTTGGGTAGTTCCTCTCCTGAACTTTCAACTGTCTAGAGGCATAACCTATAAATTTTCCATTTGCATTAACACACAATCCAAACCAACTCTAGACGCATTACAATATACGACAAAACCTTGAGTACCTTCTAGTAAGGTTAACACTGGGGCAGCACTCAACCTCTTTTTCAATTCCTAAAAGCTTTTCTCACATACTTCAAACCATTGAAACTTCACTATTTTCTGAGTTAAGTTGGTCAAAGGGGACAAAATAGATGAGAATCCATCTACGAACCTTCTATAATAGCCAGCCAACCCTAAGAAACTCCTAATATCAGTTGGAGATGTAGGTTTAGACCAATTCTGCACTACCTATATTTTCTGAGTATCAACTTTAATTCCCTCTCCAAAAAAAATATGGTCCAAGAATGCCACTGGCTCAAGCTGAAACTCACACTTAGAGAACTTGACATATAACTCTCTATCCTTCAGAGTTTGGAGGACTATTCTGAGATGACTAGCATGATCTTACTCATTTCTCAAATATATTAGAATGTCATCAATGAATACGATAACAAACATGTCTAAATAAGGCCTGAATACTCTATTCATAAGGTCCATGAATACTGCAGGCACATTAGTCAAACCAAAGGACATAACTAGGAACTCATAATGACCATAACGGGTCCTGAAAGCTGTCTTTAGAATATCACATTCCCTTACTCTTAACTGATGGTAGCAAGATCTAAGGTCTATCTTAGAGAAACAGGTGGCACCCTAAAGCTGATAGAAAAGATCATCAATTCTAGGAAGAGGGTGCTTATTCTTGATGGTAACCTTATTCAACTGACTATAATCTATACACATCCTAAGGGAACCATCTTTCTTCCTCATAAACAAGATCGGAGCGCCCCAAGGTGTGTCAGTTGGTTAAATGAATCTCTTATATAGGAGATCTTTCAACTGTTCCTTCAACCCTTTTAACTCTGCTCATTCCATTCTATATGGAGGAATTGATATAGGACGAGTATCAGGAAGAATATCTATACAAAAGTCTATTTCTCTCTCAGGAGGGACTCTAGGAAGATCATCTGGAAAGACTTCTAGAAACTCTTTTACTACTGAAACTAACTGAATACAAGGTATCTCAACACTAAAGTCATTAACTCGGACTAAGTATTAGACACACCCCTTAGAAACTAACTTCCTCGCCTTAAGGTACAAAATAAAACGACCCTTAGGCAATGCTGAACTAATTTTCCACTCTAGGACTGGCTCACTTGGAAACTGGAACTTGACAACTCGAGTTCTACAAACAACTGAGGCATAATAGGCATGAAGTCATTCCATACCAAGAATGACATCAAAGTCTACCATATCTAACTGAACTAAATCAGCCATGGTGCTCTTGTAATTGATGAAAATGAGACAATCACGATAGACTCTCTCTGCTAGAATAGAGTCACCAACAGGTGTAGAAACACTAAAGGGTTCACTAAATTTCTCAGGAAAAACATCAAAATTCATCGCAACATACGGAGTTACAAAGGATAAACTAGCTCCTGGATCTAGCAAAGCATAAACATTAAAGTTAAAGACTTGGATCATACCAATGACAACATCTGGAGAATCCTCTCGCTCTTAGCGACTCATGATAATATATAGACGGTTTCCTCCTCCGCTTGCTTCTGAAGTAGCTCCTCTAGGTGTAGCTCTGTTTCGTGGAGCAACTGAAGAAAACTGGGCTCTATTACCCCTATTACCATTACCCTACTTGTTCTTTGGACATTCTTGTATGAAATGACCACTATGGCCACACTTGAAGCAACCAATGGAGCCATCAAGACACATCCCTGAGTGGTTCCTACCACACTTAGCACACACAGAAGTCTTACTACCCCATTGTGACATACTACCTTGAGAATAGACAGGTTTGGCTCTGAAATTCTTACTATTGTACTCACTTTTGTTCTTTGGTGCAGGTTCACTAGCAGATGTTGGAGCACGTCCCTTATGTTACTATTGGAGGAAATACTGGTTCACATTACTCTTTTACTGCCCAGACTTATTCCATGATGTCTTCCCTCTTATTCTTATACTTTTCTCTATCCCTCAGCTTGTCCTCCTCAAATTTTTGCACATGGATCATCAGTCTTGCTATGTCCATAACCCCTATCAGCATAGCTGCATTGCCTTCCTTGATTGACAGGCGAGACAACCCAACAACGAATAAAATCATCCTGCTCCTCATGTGAGCAACCATCTTCGGAACATAGCGAGAAAGTTGTGTGAACCTCAGACTATGCTCATGAACACTTAGTGAATCCTACTTAAGAGTGAGGAATTCTTATACCTTAGCTTCTCTTAGTTCCCAAGGAAAGAAATGCCCTAAGAAGGCCTCCTTAAACCAAGCCCAACTCGCAGGTGGTGCTTCCTCAACTCGATTCTTCTTCCATTGGTCGAACTATATCCTACCAATACCCTTCATTTGGTATGCAACTAGTTCCACCCTCTCAGTATCATCAACATGCATGATTTCAAAACCTTCTGAAGCTCTTCCACAAAATTCTCTGGATCCTCAGTGACACTTGAACCTGTAATACTTGGAGGATTCATCCTTAAGAACTCTCGGTTCCTTGAATTATCAGACACTTTCTGTCGATTACCTCTCTATTGCCTAGCTTGGTTTGTCACAACTTGGCTTACCATCCGGATAGCCTCACGGAACTCAGCATTGGTGACCTCTCCTTGGGGTTGGACTTTTGGTGCATTAGGTACCCCTTGTTCTTGTGGTTCAACATTCCTTCTAGCCGGATGACCTCAGAAAGCTCTTCGTGGAGGCATGATCAATTGAAATACATGCACAAGCACGAGTTATAGATAGACTTTATAGAGATGAACTCTATCACATAAAATGAGCATGAAAGAAGGGAAGGAAATTCCTAAATTTTGCAACCTCCTAATTATCGATGTGGCGCACTTCACACCGATAACTGGGACTCTACAGACACGACTTCATAGACTCCTTAGGAATCTTGAACACTGTGCTCCAATAGAAAGTTTTTACACTCCGAGCCTACACCCTATGCGGGACTGGCACTCGAGACCCATTGCTAGCCCCAAGCCCTTGGCTTGGCTAGACTCTCAGTGGAAGACATACTCATGATATACAAACTTTAAAAGTAAGCTGAACAGCTCAAAAATAAACTTAGAATGTATTAAAATAACATTCGTTGGCCAAAGTGGCAACGCAAGTCTCAACTATCAAAACAGAAAATAGAAAGATTCAAGAACTAATATCACTAACTGTCTATGAAGCCTCTAAACAACTGAGATGGACGTCAGGACAAGACCAACGACATCCTAATAAACTATATACTAAAAATAAATAAAAAGGGATCCTCCGGAAGCAAGGAGGCTCACCAACAAACTCTGGAGCTCAACTAGAATCAACGATGCTTTGGATGTTGATACTGGTTACCTATATCTGCATCATTAAAAGATGCAGTCCAAATTGCATCAATACATTGAATGTACAAGTATGCGAGGGGATACTAAATAAGACATAAACATGAAAGGAACTAAAAGAACTTACCTGGTCTCAACTGAACTGAACTGAACTCATTTCAATATAAAGCAGTAAGGTAAATGCAATATAAAGAAAAACTTTTAAAACATAGATGTCCACTCTATGTTTTTAGAAATACAATATTACTCTGTGTGTATGCAAAATACAATATAAACTCTTAAATACATATAAAAATATGAAATACTGCTATGGGAGTTTCTCTAATCGACAACCATCACTTAAGGTTGTTGTGATGATATTGCGTTTTGCCTCACGCTGCTAGGGTCATCCTATACCTTGCCGAGGGTATAGAACCTGACTACTAAGTGGATCCACTAGTCTATGCTAAAAAGAACTAAGGAATCATCTAAAAAGTATGACCCTTTTCTACCCATGGTGGCTATATGGTTTATGGGGGATGAGAGTTGTCAGAACTCTCCCCCATATCGGTGATCAATACTACTCCAAAAAATATGATATTAGCTCTTATGTTTAAAAACATACTTCTTTCTGTGATTTGAGATAATTGCTCAAAAACTTAGCTCAAATGCTATCTTGGAAATCAAAGTTTACTCTCTTGCTTAATTGTGAAAGCATTTACTCTTTACCGAAAACTAGCTCAAAGGCTCTTTGGAAATGTCAGTTTCCTTTATTGTTTAAATGTGAAAACATTTTAACTCTTTGGGAATACATAGTCCCCATATACTCTTTTGAAGAAATGAACTTCAATCTTTACTCAACTCAAAACTGATGTCTTAAAACAAAGTTAAAACGTTCGTAATAGAGTTTTGCAAAACTCTATGAATTTCTCTTGACTTGAGTCTTAACTCCTCTTGACTTGACTCTTCACTTTCCTTGAATTGAAGTACTGATTCAAGGCTCATGATCTCATGTTATTGATGATTTCATGTTTTTTAGAAGTACCTTATAGTGTAGAAATCAACTATAAAACTTAGGTACGTTGCTAGGGAACTAATACGAAAAGAAGTAGGAAAATATGGAAGAACTGGCGTCCCTGGCGCTATTATAGAGGCGCGGGGCACTAGAGGGAAAATATCAGAGCCTGGGTTGGGGCACTCTGGCTGGCGCAGCGCCCCACAACCCAAACTTAAGAGGCCCTATTTTGGGCGCTTTGAGAGGCGCGGTGCCCCCTCCCCCTCCCTAGAAAATTCCAATTTATCTTGGTTTTTTTTTCAACTGTAAAGCCTCTAGTTTTGATTGGTTCTTTCCCCAAACACCAAGATTCAACTACATAACAAAAATATGAAAGAATCTACTCAAAACGACATCTAGTTTCATGAATTTGAATCACTCAACTCCTCAACAATTTCAACGAATCAAGAATTCAATAGACCTTCAACAAAACCCATCAAGAACTCAGTAGAACTTCAACAAAGCCCATCAAGAACTCAATTTCTAAACCTTTAAGAACATAAATTTGCTAAAATAAATCTTGATTGGCGCATGGGTGAACTAACCCAATGTTATTTGATCTCACATACCTCGTAGGGATCACCCCTTGATGAAATCCACGACCTTAGCTTCAAGAACTTGACGATTTCCTTGCTTCTCATTCTCTTTCTCCTCTTCTTTTCTCTTCTCTCAAAACCCTAACTTAGTTTTCAAAAGTGTAAATTGAATCCCATCAGCTGAGACCACAACTTAATTACCAAAAATGAAATCAATTATTTGGGTGGTGAAAAGACCATAAAACCCTTCTAAAATCTGATTTTGACTATCCTTATCTAAACAATCCAACTTCAAATGGACATAAATTACTCATACGAACTCGAAACTGAGCAAACTCAGAGGTGTTGGAAAGATAATTCAAACATATTTCCTATGATATCTTGTAGCACACCTAAATCATCATGAGATAGGAGTTATGGTCATTTGAAATTGACCCAAAATTCATACTTAATTTAATTTTATCAAATTTCCAGATTTTTCATTCTTTCCGAAAATGACTCGTTCTAATTCTAGCTCTTTTTAGTTGCGGGATGTTACAAAAATAGTTTTCAAAAACATCTCAAGGAAAAGTACATACTGATAGACTACTCAACTCTATCTAACAATGAAGCCTCTAATGTTTAAGATAGTTGTCAGGAAAAGACCCACGATGACTCAAAATAACTAAACTGAAAGTAAATATGATGTCCTCTGAAATACAAGGAGACTCACCCTAACTGGAGTGTAGAGTGATCTCAATGAAACACCTGTTGATGATCCTGAACACCTATAACTGCCTCATAAAAGGATGCAGGTCAGATAACATCAGTACATTTGAATGTACAAGTATGTAATATAGCCGAAGCAAAAATAACTGAATGAAAGGACTGTAATAGATAAAACATAAACTCAACTATATGTAAATGATTAAAGGAATAAAATCATTTAAACTATACAAAAACACGTACTCATCTCTGAAACTCAACATAAGAAGTGATGTATAAAAATACACCTTAACTCTAATGGGAGATTCTATAGCTGACAACCATCATTATGACTTACGTGGATACATCGCCTTGCCCATGCTACCAAACTATCCTATATTGTGTCGAGATATAGGACACCTCAACTAAGTGGATCCACTAAAGCTCTTCTCACAAGCAATAAGGAATCATCTAAAAAGTATGACCCCTTACCATGTTGCCATAAATGGTTTATGAGGATTTTGAGTTGTCTGAATGCATCCCCATATTAGTTCTCAATACTACTCCTAATAATATTATACTCATGCTCAAATGTATAAAACATTCTCTTTCTCTAATTTGAGATAATTGCTCAAACAATCCTCTTAAAAGAGGTAATTGCTCTGAAATATATCTAAACTTGCTTTGAAATCAAAGTTTCTCTTCTCTCAAAATAATACTCTCTTTCTTCATGTAAAAATGAACTATTTGGGAAATACTTAGTTCCCTCATACTCTTTATCAAACTCCTCTTTACTTACATAAAACTCAGTTTAAAACACAATATTTGCTTAAAAAGATTCTCAAGATTTATAACTCAAAATAGGGTTCATGCTAAAATATAGACATGACGAATCAACTCAAGGATCTCAATAACAATATAGAAAACTCAATACTCAGAACTCAAAATATCAAGAACTCAGAACTCAATGATACTACTCCTCTCTTGAATACTCAATTCATAAAGTTCATGCTGAAATATAGATATGAATGAATCAACTCAAGAATCTCAATGCATAACGTATATCGATTCAATAATTAGGAATAGAATTTCAAAATAATTAGGAACTCAAGAACTCAAAATCAACTCATCTCAAGAATACTCAAATCTAAAGATAGAACCCTACATTACGCTTTTACTCATTTAAAAGTTGATGTAGGGCTTGAGGACGAATTAGTCCAACACTATGATAACCTCACATATCTTGAAGAACAAAGTTCTTGGGGAAATCGATGAAATTTTAAGAACGCTTGAAAACCCTAACTTTTCTCCTCTTGATTTCTTGCTCTAAGTCTTTGAAGTGTTAAATAACATAAAATAATGTTTTAACAATGTTTAGAACCTTAATTATGTTAAAAAGGAGCGTGGATTAGGCTTATAATAGGTGTGAAAAGACTGAACTACCCCTCTTTAAAAGCTGACAAACACTATCCACGAGACTAGCTACGATTCATGGTTTGATCTACAGACTATAGATCCCATCTGTGGAACTGATATTGAATATTTAAGGCTTAAAAGTCGATTTATAGGTCCAAACGATGGCCCGTAGTAGTTCTTAAGGCCCCTCGGTTGGATCCATAGGATTTGGGGTCCTAGTACTCTACCGATGACTTGGCAGGACGAAACATCGTTCAAGCTATGGCTCATCGCTTGGAATCTTTGTTCATGGATTGAGAAAACTTTGATATGGAAGTCTATGGTAAAACAATCATAACTTTTTACTCCGAACATGAAATGAGGCAAACTTTGTGGTGTTGGAAAGAGGACTTAATGATCCTTAATTTGGTAGGTTACAGACCAAGTAATTCATTATGTCCTAGGAGATATTATCGTTTGTATTTGACCTAATCAGAATCTTATGTCAAAATTTAATCAGAAATGAAGCTTTCAACTCAACTTTGTGCTACGGGGTTTTGGTGACCTTAAAACATATCCAAAACCATTCGAACACCAAAGAAATGTCCTTTACACATATGAGTAATTTAAGAATCACCCGATTCTTGCAAATAAAGAATGGTTTGGGCCTTAGCTTAGAAATTTTTGGGGCGTTACACTTTCAACCTTATGAACCTTATGTGAGGAATACTTTCACAACCATGATCATGTTAATATGTGAGAAAACTTTTCACGATTTCATTGACACTTTCATCTTAAAGCATTCTAAATCATTTACATCAATTGCATTAAAATACACATATCTTCATAAATTCACCATTCGTAGTTCATTAGTTTCATCATATGTTTATAATTAAACTAAAAATCATGTAATTACATCAATTCATGCATTAGAAGCTAGAAAATAAGCAGTTGAATCACAATTGAAAAGAACCCATGAAGATTGGAGAAAACCCTAACATTGATCAATTGAAATTGACTTGGGGAATTGGGATCTTTGGGGACCCAATGGAGGAATAGACTCCATTGTTGAATACTGACAAACCATAGTAATTAAGTACCAAAAGTTTCGGTGAATTGGAGATCTTGAAGTGAAATCCCACCTTATCCTTCCTTAGCTTTAGAGAGATCTTTAGGGATGAACTTGGAAGGAAATTTAGGATTTAGGAGAATGATTTTAGAATGGGTAATTTTAAGACTTAAAATAATTATATATGTCTTAGAATAGAGGTTAAAATGATATAGCTTCGATACTAGATGCATAGGGAAAGACTAAAAAAGTCCCGGCTTAAAAAGTTGAAGGGAGACTTATATGGGAGCCTTCACCGACCATTTAGCTCATCACGGTTAATGAAAAGGGTCTTCAAGATTGTGGAAAATTTTTGAATTGCCTAAACAACCACCCTAGCCCTCCATGGGGTTCACGGTTGGGCTAAGGTATATGGACCTGGTCGTTCAACCCACCTTACATTTTCTAAGTTATAAGGTTTTACAATAACTAAGTTTAATTTGGGATTAAATGGGTGAAAGAATACCCATTCATTAAATCGCACATACATGGAATGAAAGATCTTACTGAATATTAGGAATTATTGGAGAAAAGATTTGGGCTTGGAACCTTATAGCTTGAACTTGAGAAACCCTTCTATTTATTTCTAGGAGATGATGTTTGGGAAAGAATCTTGATTCAAAACCTTAGGATTCTTGATGAGAATCTTGAATTTGAAGCTTTTAAATCTTGCAAAATTGGAAAAATACCTTTATAGAAGTTCTTGATCATTGGGAGATAGAGAATCAGGGATTTTGAGAGTTGGTGGGAGATAGTGAATCAGGGATTTTGAGAGTTGGTACACGTATAAGGATGTAATCTATCTATCTATATCTATATCTTCTCTACTTCCTTAAAATCATGAACTCCCAAACTTGAATGTTGAATTACAATAATACCCAAAATAAAAAACACAAAATTTATTTATTTAATAAATTATATTATATTAAATTAAAAGTTCAGTTGTGACTTTTTTTATGATTGTGACATTTTCGATGAATTGTGACTTTTCTAAAGGATTGTGATTTTTTCAAAGGGTTGTGCCTTTTCCGATGAGTTGTGATTTTTTCAAAAGATTTTGACTTTTCTGATGAATGGTGGATTTTTCAAAGGGTAGTGACTTTTCTGATAAGGCACAATTAGCACTTATTCATATTACTATTTGTTAGGTATAAATAGAGGGGTTTCCTCTCACTTTTAAACAACAATTTTTTTTTTGTTTTCTACTATTCTTCAACTTAAAAAACCTCAAGTGTTATTTGCAACATTTGATTTAGTTCAAAATTCAAGGAAATTCAAGGTACCGCATAAGAAAGAGTTGATGAACAAATCGTAGCAAATCATTCATCAATTCACGCTCATGTTTTCCTCTTATGATTTTCATCACATACATCAATATTATTTGTATCATTTAAAAACACTAATACCCTTTTAATTATCCTACATATTTTATTTATCAAAAAAAGACTAATTGTCTACGAATACACATAACAACTTCAACCTTCATGTTTCTTTGTTTATAAATCATAATCATTCACTCCTTATAAATCCTTGTGGATCCCTTTTCTGTGACAATTTGAGATCATTTAAAATTTCCATATATGATTCTTTCTCATTCCATTAATATGTTTCGCCAATTTCTAAGCACTGAAATTTAGGTATTGACTTCCTTTTAAAGAAGAAAAGAAGAGAATATATAAATGTGCACTATGAACTTTGCTTCATACAGAAAACTTCTATATATAGTGCGCAGGGATTTTCATTTCTTTTTCTTGTTTTATTTCTTTAATTAATTTCTTTTGTCTTTTCATTCGAGAGAGAATTTAATAATTAGTGTTCACCTAATGAGTGAACAACGACAAATACACACATTGTGGATTATTTTTTCTAATAAAATTAGTAGACCAAGTTGTGGGAGAGACAATAATAATAAATAAAGATGAAAAAGACACATGATTGGGGTAAGATATTTCTTCTTTGTTTTACCATTTTTATTCTTTTATCCTCAAATGAAGGAGTTTCTTCTGAATTTTGCTAAAACAACGAGCATCAACGTAGTCCATTGAATTATAAGTTTTGTTATTAAGTCCACTATTTCAAAAATAGATTTTTTCTTTTACTTATAATATGATAATATAGCCATTATAATAATTAATTTTTTAATAGATGTGAAAGTAAAAATAAACGGAGAAAGTAAAGTGTTGACGGCAAGAGGTTTCAACCAAATGGAACACTAGAGTGAATATAGCATGAACATATATTTTAATCATCCTTCTTCATTGGCTATTAATTGTTCCATATATTTTTTATTTTTTGTATTTATATTAAGTATGACATCTTTTAAGTGTGAATTTCCTGTTATTTTTTGTTCTTATTTATCAGAGAAAATGTTATGTCACAAAAAACACTCCTTCCTTGATATATAAAAATAGATAAGAAAATAGTGATAGATCATAAACTGATCTTAAATCAAATTAATGATTCTAGAAATTATACTTTAAATTTCATCAATTTATTAATTATTTTTATTGAAAAAATTTAATGTTTTATATGACGATGCAATTTCTATAAGATACTGAATACTTTCATTAGACAAAAACTATATGATATGTATGTGGTAGAAAAAGGAGAAGACTGCAATTCTGCAAAGATATGGTAGAAATTTAAAGAAATAAAATATTTTTCACCATAATATGTGATGTTGTTCATATATTAAAATTAAATTATGGTACTCATATATATATATATATATATATATATATTTCGTCAAGCTAAATATTTGGTATTCATTCAAATCTTTATTTAACCACCATTTGTTATAACAGCATTTCACCGTGACAACCTAATTTTCTTTAGAACTCATTTTTGATGTTATATTTGTTGTCAATATAACATTCTACTTATAATAGTGTTGGTATTCACTATAGAAGTACACTTTTTTTTTTTTTTTTTGGTAAAATTATCTCTCTATGATTGCCTTACTCAAATACTAATTGAGTAATAATGTTTTGTAAAATATATATTAGGAATAAAGATAAAATATTGAAATATTTATGGTAATCGTTATTAGTGTCATGCACATACTAAATTTCAAGTATGAATATTTAAGAGAAAAATTATACTTAAATGGTGTCTATCATTTATGGTCATAACCTCAAGAGGAAAGGTTATTAGTGACCTTTTTTATATTGATATTTTTTTTTCTATTTTGTTGGTTAAGTTGCTTTTGTTTTACAAAATGGACTAAAGTAAAAAATAATACTACTAAAGAAATGTCACTTTCACTCCATATTTAAACTTTGAATGATTTTCAAAATGTTTCAATAATATCTTGTCATTTTTGTCTTAGAAAACATGTAACTTGATGACAATCTCTATTAATCATTTAAAAGCACCTGCGCAATGTTCTTTCAATAATAATTATTTACTTAAAAGTTTTAATTCAGTAATATTAATTTTATTTTACAACATCATATATTATATGATATGATATGATACACATGTGCAACACACGTGTCGTGAAACTAGTTAGGTTACAATATGGACTTAAAGAAGTTTATTGAAGGTAAAAGGGCAAGAATAGCCCTCTAGCAACGTTTGAAGACCAGGAAAATCTAAGAAAAAAACTTTTCAATGAATCTCATAGGAAAAATTAAAAATTTGGAGGCACCATCGCAAAAATATTCACTGGATCGCCAAAGTAGGTCTTTAGGTTGTCAAAATTAACAATTTCCATAGGTTTTGAGGCCATTTCAGCGATGCAATTCAGTGATACACCAAACTATTTGCCGATTAACCAAATGGACAGGTGTCATTGTAGAATTTATCAGTCAAGACATGTTGTAGTAAAACAACTATATCCGAACTCTAGTTGATTCAAACTTAGTGGCATTGGAAAGAAGACTCATAAACCTTTAATTTTATCGGTCATGGGCCACCCAATTTTTATGTTTTCAGATATATGGTCTTTTGTAGTTAATCCTTATATGAACTCATGTGAAAACTTAGTTGATAGATGTATTTGGCTTAGTGTTAAAGGTCTTACTGTCACGCTCCTAGGATCCCTTTAGATGTAACACAGGACCTAGGATCACAAGTGACCCCAAGCTAACCCAAAGTCTGGAATATATCAAGCATACTGAAAATGACTAAGTAAAACATGACTATGCGGAAGCTAAAAATAGTGGATATGTGAAATGGGGAAAAACCCAACTAGTATGAATATATAATATATAATCATAAGAGTATAGTGATGACTGAAACAACACTTAACAACTCGAGGTGAGTCTACTACTATGTCTGAAAAGCTTCTACTCAATCGAGTTGCTGGGACATGCCCCCAACTAACTCTAATAAAACTGAAAACTGGAAATAAAGACTAAAATATAAAGCATGTCTATTGTCCTTAAAGTATGAGGACCCACCACTAAAGCTGCTAAAGTCGAATCGAGAATTGATGTAAGCGTGATCTGGATGTAGAGTGTCTGAACCTACATCACAATCAACGAGGTAGCACAAAGTATTCGTCAGTACTTGGAATGTACTGAGCATGCAAGATATAGATATGTTAAGTTGAACAAAGTATATAAGCTGAATAATGCATAACTAAGCAATGATATAATATGAGCAAGAATATATATATATGCATATATATATATATATATATATGTACTGAAGTATAACTGAAAAATAAACTGAATGCAATGATGAAGAACTAATCATGAAGATAACATGTTGAACTGTCTACTAAAGTAATTACTGAAAACCTGCTCAATGCACTAAAAGTCAAATTGTGGGATCTACTATTAACCGACATAAACCACATGAGCTAAACGTCAAGTTTGATATATACGGCCCATCAAGAGGGCCCAATATACCTTGCTTTGGGTATAGAGGCATGACTGTGGCGTGATCACCTAAATGGATGTCCAATAGAGGGGGCTTAAAAGCCTACGTGGGCATGTAGTTTAGGGACTTTGAGGGTACGTTGAACCCTAGTCCAACTCGGTACTAAGTCTATGCCTATCTGTTCATGACGCTTAAATGCACCAAATACCGAATAGCTCAAAACTGGCATGCTAATTAAGAATGCAACCATTTATATATACTGTGAGTAAAATATTTGAAATCTGTAGAATGAAATTCTGTCTGACTGGCCTAGCAAGTTTAATTCATGAACTAGGATAAATTTACACAAGCTAGGGTTCTGAGTACTATGCATGAAATTATACTAAATTATCAAGATATATGTTTTTAGATCAAAGGAACCATAATCACAATAAATCTTGAAAATCTTGAAATCCTAGGTCAGAACAGTTTATGAGAATCTAAAGAACTAACTGAATTCTAGGGACCTATTGGGTGAAATGAACCCACTAGGGAAATCTCACATATCTAGTGATGAAATATACAGAGAAATACTTTGGATTTCAAGGCTGAACTTTGAAGAACACTATTGTTGGTTCTTGAAAGAAACTGATACCTCTTTCTCTTCTTTTCATTCTAACTTGGATGATTTTTTGGTAATAAGGGTTATTAGGCTTAGACTAAGTAAACTGATGTAGTTTAGGCATCAAACGACATAGTTTAAGTTCCCCCAATGCATAGGGACAGGACAAAAATGACCCTGGCTTAAAGCTGATGAAGTGTCACTCACGAGGGGACTGATAGGCGATTGTTTGAACCACCGTGCATCAACTGGCTCATGGTTCGTTGCCTGCCCAGAAGGGCTTCACTAAAATGACCATAATGTTTTACTCCAAGCTTGGATTTTAGAAGACCCAGTGGTATGGGAAAGAAGATTCAATTATCTTTAATTTGATAGGTAATGACCTACCTAATTCATTTTGTGCTAAAAGATATGACCATTTGAATTTGACCTGAAAGCCATTTTCCTATAAATAGCTGCTGACCCTAACCTACAGCTAGACCTACGGTCTATAGGTCAAACCACGGACTGTACTGGTCGACCGTGGGTGGGATCAGATATGCCTAAGTTTGGAACACAACGATGGGACCCCACCTATGGTCCGTGGTTTGAGATATGATCCATCGGTGGCTTCCGTTTGTTCTTACACCAGATCCTAGAAAGCTGCATTTTTTCCATCTTCTCGAATCATAGGTGTTACAACATCTCCCCCTTGGGAACATTTGTCCTCGAATGAAGTTGAAATAAGGTAAGTATGGAGGGAAATAGTTGCAATCCCTACCACTAAGTACTAGAAATTGATATCTAATTGAACTGAGTTCCATGAACATGAAAATATGCTGAAATGCAAGAATAATTGAGGGAACAAAATACTGAGACTGAATCACTCAAGATTAAAATGAGAGACTGGAGAGAAACTAGTACCTTAAGCTGAAACGAAATCGGAAGGAAAGAGGTATCCCCAAGCCATGCCTGTTATGGCTGCTTCCGCTTCCCAAGTAGATCCCTCTACAGACTGACCCCTCCACAAAACCTTCACTGAAGAGACATCTTTATTTCTCAACCTACGAACCTGACGATCAAGAATCTCAACTAGCAACTCTTCATAAGTTAGACTATCCTTCACCGCCACACTCTCTAATGGTATTATAGAGGTTAGATCTCCCACACATTTCTTCAACAAGAAAATATGAAACACTGGATGAATCACTGGTAGTTATGTTTGTAACTCTAACTCATAAGCCACATCACTAACCCTTTTCGAGATTTTGTAAGGACCTACATATCTAGGATTGAGCTACCCTTTCTTGCCAAATATCATCACCCCCTTCATTGGTGACACCTTCAAGAAAACCCAATCATCAATTTCAAACTCTAAGTCCCTTCTCCTCACATCTGCATAGGACTTTTGATGACTTTTAGCTATTGTTAGTCTATCTCTGATGAGCTGAACTTTCTCCATTACCTGATGAACCAAATTTGGCCCAATCGAGATTGCTTCACCTACTCCAAACCAACCAATCAGAGACCTGTATCTATGGCATATAATGCCTCATACGAGGCCATTTGAATACTGGAATGGAAGCCATTAGTATAGGCAAACTCTATGAGAGGTAAGTGATCATCCCAACTACCCTTGAAATTGATCACCTAAGCTCTCAACATGTCCTCTAAGGTATGAATGGTACGCTCTGCCTGACCATCCGTCTATGGTTGAAATGTTTACTGAGATGTACTTGAGTACCAAGATCTTTCTAAAACGATTTCCAAAAATGATAGGTAAATTGAGGACCTCAATCTGAGATGATAGACAAGGGAACCACATGCAACCTAACTATCACATTGATGTAAAGTTTGGCGTAGTCCTCTGCTGAATCTATGGTCTTGATAGCTAAGTAGTGAGCTGACTTAGTAACTTTGGCCACTATCACCGAAATTGAGTCATGCTGTCTGTGAGTATGAAGTGAACCCGTAATAAAAGCCATGTTTATCACTTCCCACTTCCCTGTAGGAATGTTAATCTCTTGAGTCATACCTCCGGGTTTTTGATGTTCTACTTGAATTTGTTGACAGTGAGGACACTTAGACACAATGTCTTCTATGTCCCTTTTAATGTCATTCTAGCAAAAGACTTTTCGTAGATCACAGTACATCATAGTGGCACCTAGATGAATGGAATACCTGGAGGTATGAGCTTCTGTAAGGATTTGCTGCCTCAATTAACTCACATTAGGAACACATAAGTGACCCTAGTAACAAAGCACACCATCATCCCCTTGGGAGAAAATCTGAACTTTCTACTGATGAACTGCACCTTTCAACTGAAGTAATACAAGATCACTATCCTGTTTATACTTAACCTCCACTACCAATAAAGATTTTGATCCATTCCGAACTATCATATCACTAACTAATGTGTCCATAAGGCAAACTCCTAAGCGAGCAAGCCGGTGAACATCTTTGGCTAACTCTTTCTTTTATTCCTCAACATGTGCTACACTACTCACAGACAATCCACTGAGAGTATCAACCACTACATTAGACTTAACCAAATGGTAAAACATTCATGTCATAGTCTTTGAGGAATTCAAGCCATCTCCTCTGAAGAAGATTCAACTCTTTCTGGGTGAACACATACTGGAGGCTCTTATGATCTGTGAACACATCAACATGAACACCATACAAGTAGTGTCTCTAATTTTTTGAGAATGGGGGTTATTAGGATTAGAATAAGTAAAACGACGTAGTTTAGGCATCAAACGATGTAGTTTAAGTTCCCTAACTCATAGGGAAAGGACAAAAATGACCCTGACTTAATGCTTATGAAGTGCCACTCACGAGTGGACTAACGGACCATTATTTTAACCACTGCCTGTCAACTGGGTCGTGTTTCGTGGCCTGCCCGATAGCGCTTCACTAAAATGAGCATAACTTCTTTATTTTGTGCTTGGATTTTAGCAAACTCGGTTGCGTTGGAAAGAGGATTCAATAATCTTTAATGTGATAGGCCATGGTCCACTTAATTCATTTTGTGCTAAAAGATATGATCGATTGAAGTTTACCCCCAAGCCATTTTCCTCTAAGTACTTCTTGACCCTCACCTACGGTCCGTAGGTCCAACCACAAACTGTAATGGCTGGTCGTGGGTGGGATCAGAGATCCTATCACGCCCCTAGCCTACACCTTGGGTGGGACTGGCACTCGAGAACCATTACTGGCCCCAAGTGAACCCTTGGCCTGGCTTACTTACTCAACGGAAGACTTAAACACAAGAAGTAGTCTCAAAAGGATAACTCTTGCAATGTCTTAAAGAAATATTAAACATAGCCAAAATGGCAACTCAAGTCTTAAATGTATACAACTGAAAATAGAAAGACTAAAGAACTATAGCTACTCGTCTATGAAGCCTCTAAAACAAAGAGGGATGTCCGGAAAAGACCCCCGATCATCCTAACAACAGAAATACTAAAAATAAAGTAAAAGGAGTCAACCTGATAGCAAGGAGGCCCACCAACTAACTCTGAGCTGAACTGGATCAACGAGGCACTGGATGTTGATCCTGGTTACCTATCTCTACATCATAAAATGATGCAGGCCAAATAGCGTCAGTACATTGAATGTATGAGTATATGAGGGGAATTCTAAAACATGATGTAAGCATGAAAGAAATCTGAAAAGAGCATTTACCTTGGCTTTACTCAACTCATGAATAACTCAACTCAAATGCAAAGTAAAACAACTATAAAGGTGCAGTTTATATAATGCATTTAGACAGTAACAACAACTCAATTTGTTAAAGAAATGCAATAACAACTCTATTTACTCATATAATAAAGTAGTATAATTACTGTTGGAGTTTCTCTAACCAACAAAAATCACTATGAGCCTAAGTGATGATACAATGTCTTTCCCACGTTGCCAGAATTGTCCTATACTTTGAGGTCATATAGAACGCCTTAACTAAGTGGATCCACTAGTCTATGCTAAAAAGCAATAAGGAATCATCTAAAAAGTATAATCCTTTCATCCCATGATGGATACATGGTTTATGGAGATTTGAGTTATTATGAACTCGCATCCCCTTATCGGTGGTCAATACTACTCCCAAAATATACTTAACTCATATGTTTTAAAACAAAACTCTTTCTGTGATTTGAGATAATTACTAAAAAACTAGCTCAAAGGCTCTCTTGGAAATCAGTGTTTCCTCTCTTGTTTAAATGTGAAAACATTTGCTATTTGGAAATACTTAGTTCCTATATACTCTTTTTGAAGAAATGAACTTCATTTGTTACTCTTACTTAACTCAAAACTCAAGTCTTAAAACAAGTTTAAATCATTTGTAAAAGACTTTTGGAAGAGTCTATGAACTTCTCTTGAGTTGGCTCTAAACTTTTCTTGAATTTCAATTTATGGATTCAAGGATTGTGATTTGTTATAGGAAATATCTCATGATGTTAAGGAGTGTTTTTAGATAGTTAAACATGAGAAACGATCTAGAAATCACTGTCTGGTAACTAGTCCACTTCGCGGATATGCATTTAAATATTTGTTCATAAATAAATTTTGAGGCAGAATGGTCCGGGACTGCGATGTGATGCGAGGAAGAATTTTCCCATCCTGAAGAATAGGTTCGCGACTCGGACCTTGTACCCAGATTCACCCCACTTTTCCTTCATCATTTTTGAGCTCCAATTCACCTAAACTTTGTTCTTTTTCCAAAATTCTCTTTAGATTTAGATACTTAGTAAATGTACCTAAAACATTACTCAATACAAATTCCATAATTCGACGCAACAATCTAAAAAACTCCTCAATCTCAGCCCAATTCAAGAACGAAAGAAAATTTAAGAACACATATCAAGAACATCAAACTTTCAACCTTTTTAGGATGAATTCATCCTAAAATAAACATGTTTGGCACATGGGTGAACGAACCCAATGTTATGATAGTCTCACATACCTCGTAGGATCAAATCCTTGACGAAATCCGCAATCAATTCCTGACAAATATGACGAATCTTGACTTTCCTCTTCTGTTCTCTCTTGAGTTCTTCTCTCTAAAGCCTTAATGTGAATTTTCAATTGTGCAAACTGAACCAATTTAATTTTGACCCTAATTAAGTCACTAAAAATAAATTAAATCACTTGGGTATGGAAAAGACCAAAATACCCTTTAAAGATCCGGTTTAGACTTTCCTTATCCAAACAACCCAACTTCAAATGGGCATATCTCCTTAATACGAACTCGAAATTGAGCAAACTAAGCGGAGTTGGAAATATAATTCAAAGAACTTTCTTACGATATCTTGTAGCACACCTAAATCATCCTGAGCTAGGAGTTATGGCTATTTTAAGTTGACCCAAAACTCAAACTTAACATAACTCAACTAATATTTTTCTAGATTTTCATTCTTTCCAAAATGATTCTTTCTAATTCTAGCTCTTTCTAGTTGTGCGGTGTTACAATATCTCCCCCTTGGGAACATTCCGCCCTCGAATGAGATTACTCTTACTAGGCTAAGGGTGTAACATCTAACATTCAGCTCAAACACCCAATAAACAAATCTAACACATCAAGTATATAAATTAAAGAGTACTAAGAAGAGAATTAGTACCTTGGTATGGAATTTCTCCAGGCTCAAAGAGATGTGGATATCTCCTTTTCATATCCTCCTCAGCTTCCCAAGTAGCTTCCTAAAAAAACTGATTTCTCCAAAGAACTTTGACTGATACTACTTCATTGGTCCTCAACTTATGAACCTGACGGTCTAGAATCTGAACAGGAATCTCCTCATATGACAAGCTATCCTTGAAACCAATATCTTTAGTTTGTATGATAAGTGAATGATATCTCGTGTACTTCTTTAACATGGAAATATGAAATACCGGGTGAACCACTGCTAATTCTTGTGGTAGCTCTAGCTCATAAGCTACATTACCCACCTTTTTGGAAATTCTATAAGGGCCAATATACCGGGGACTAAGCTTCCCCTTCTTACCAAATCTCATGACACCCTTCATTGGTGAAACTTTCAAGTATACCCAATCATCTACCTCAAACTGTAACTCCCTCCTCCTAGCATCAGTGTAGGATTTCTGATGACTCTACACTGTTGTCAACCTCTCTTGAATAACTTTCACTTTCTGCTTGACGAACTAAGTCTAGTCCTATTAACCCTGCTTCACCAATTTCAAACCATCCAATAGGAGATCTGCATCTTCTCCCATAAAGAGCTTCATAAGGAGCTATTTGGATACTAAAGTGGTAACTATTGTTGTAAGCAAATTCAACAAGAGGTAGGCGATCATCCCAATTAAATTTGAAATCAATCACACAAGCCCTCAACATATCCTCTAAGGTCTGAATGATGCGCTCTGCATGACCATCATTCTGAGGATGAAAGGTAGTACTTAAGTTTACTTTTGAACCCAAGACTTTCTAAAAAGATTTCTAGAACTGTGCAGTAAATTGCACACCTCTGTCTGAAATAGTTGAAGCTAATACCCCATGAAGTATAAAAACCTGTTGAATATACAACTTAGCATAATCTTTTGTCGAATGGGTAGTCTTTAACGACAAAAAGTGGGCTGATTTTGTCATTCTATCATCAATTACCCAAATAGAATCATGATGCCTGCGAGACCTTGGTAAACTTGTGATGAACTCCATATTGATCATCTCCCACTTCCATTCTGGAAGTTTTATATTCTGAGGCATACCACCTGTCCTTTGATGCTCTACCTTAACTTGTTGGCAATTCGAGCACTTACCAACAAACTCGACAATGCCCTTCTTCATACTACTCCACCAATAAACCTCTCTCAAATCACGATACATCTTTGTGGAAACTGGATATATAGAATATATGGAGCTATAAGCTTCCTCCATAATCCTCTCATGGAGTTTGTCCACCCTTGGTACACACAATCTACCCTGATACCTCAACATACCATCTCCCCCTTGTTCAAAAGCCATTACTTTTTTCTTATGAACATTTGCCTTCAATTCAAGCAAAATAGGATCTTGGTCTTGATTTTCTTTCACTTCTGACATTAAGGATGATTCAGTCCCATTCATCACCACTACTCCTCCTTCTATAGAATCCATTAGGCGAACTCCCAATAGTGTAAGTCTATGCACATCTCTTGCTAGCTCCTTCTTATCTTCCTCAAAATGGGTGGTACTACCCATAGAAAACCTGCTCAAGGCATCAGCAACAATATTAGCCTGACCTGCGCGGTAAAGAATACTCATGTCATAATCGTTGAGTAATTCTAACCACCTCCTTTGTTTGAGATTAAGCTCTTTTTGACAAAACATATACTGAAGACTCTTGTGATCGGTGAACACATCCCCATGAACACCATAAAGATAATAGCACAATATTTTCAAAGCAAATACAATGGTAGCTAACTCTAGATCATGGTTGTGTAGTCTCTCATGAACCGTCAACTGTCTGGAGGCATAATCTATAACCTTGCCTTTCTACATTAACACACAACCCAAACCAACTCTAGACACATCACAATATACGACAAAACCTTGAGTAACTTCTAGTAAGGTCAAAACTGGGGCAGTAGTCAACCTCTTTTCAATTCCTAAAAGCTTTTCTCACAAGGCTCAGACCATTGAAACTTCATTGTTTTTTGAGTCAACTTGGTCAAATGGTATGAAATAGATGAAAACCCCTCCACGAACCTTCTAATGTATCCAGCCAATCACAATAAACATGTAATATCAATTGGAGAAGTGGGTTTATGCCAGTTCTGCACTTCCTATATTTTCTTGGGTACCTACTCTAATTCCATCATCGGATACAATGTGGCCTAAAAATGCCAAAGATTCAAGCCAAAACTCACATTTCGAAAACATAGCATACAACTCTATATCCTTCAGAGTTTGGAGAACTATTTTGAGATGGCTAACATGATCTTCCTCATTCCTCGAATAGATTAGTATATCATCAATGAAGATGATGATAAACATATCTAAATAAGGCTTGAATACTCTGTTCATAAGGTCTATGAATGTTGTAGGCGCATTGGTCAAACCAAAGGACATAACTAGGAACTCATAATGACCATAACAGGTCCTGAATGATGTCTTTTGGATGTCACATTCCCTTACCCTCAACTGATGGTAGCGTGATCTGAGTTCTATCTTAGAGAAACAAGCAGCACCCTAAAGTTGATCGAAGAGATCATCAATTCTCGTAAGGGGATATTTATTCTTGATTGTAATCTTGTTCAACTGGCGGTAGTCTATACACACTCTAAGGGAACTATCCTTCTTCCTCACAAATAAGACCGGAGAGCCCCAAGGTGAGACACTTGATCAAATAAAACCCTTATCAAGGAGATCTTTCAACTGCTCTTTTAACTCTTTCAACTCTACTGGAGCCATTTTATATGGCGGAATATATATAGGATGAGTATCTGGAAGAATGTCTATACTGAAGTCTATTTCACTCTCAACAGGGACTCTGCGAAGATCTTCAGGAAAGACTTTTGGAAACTCTTTTACTACTGAAACTAACTGAATAATAGGTATCTCAACACTAGAGTCATTAACTTAGTCTAAGTGATAGACACACCCCTTGGAAACTAACTTTCTAGCCTTAAGGTACGAAATAAAATGACCCTTAGGCACTGCTAAACTGCTTCTCCACTCTATAACTAGCTCATTAGGAATTTGGAACCTAACAAATCGAGTTCTACAATCAATGGAGGCATAGCAGGCATAAAGCCAGTCCATACCTAGAATGACATCAACATCTACGAGGTGTAACTCAACTAAATCAATCATGGTGTCCTTGTGATTGATGGAAATGACACAATCATGATATACTCGCTCAGCTAGAATAGACTCCACAACCGGTGTAGAAACACAAAAGGGTTCACAAAGTTTCTCAGGAAGAACATCAAAATTATTTGCAACATAAGGAGTCACAAAAGATAAACTTGCTTCTGAGTCTAGCAAAGCATAAACATCAAGAGTAAAGACTTTGATCATACCAGTTACAACAACTAGAGAATTCTATTGCTCTTGACAACTAGTGATAACATAAAGGCAGTTTGCTCCTCCGCCAGTACCGGAAGTATCTCCTCTAGGTGCAGCCCTATTTCGTGGAGCAACTGGTGAAGATTGGGCTCTATTGTCCTGATTCCCATTACCTTGCCAGTTCTTAGGGCACTCTTTCAAGAAGTGACCCTCTTGTCCATACTTGAAACAACCTACGGAGCCATCACGACATTTACCTGGGTGGGTCCTACCACACTTAGCACATGCAGGAACCTCTTTGTGCCACACTACTCTGAGAATGTGCAGGTCTAGCTCTGAAATGCTGAGAATTCTGACTATTGTACTCACATTTGTTTCTGGGTTCATGTGCACTAGCTGATGATGGAATAGGTCCCTTTTGCTTTTGTTGTAAAGAAGACCGGTTAACATTATTTCTCTAATGCACGAACTCATTCCCTGTCTTTGATTTCTTATTTCTAAACTCCTCCCTATTCCTTAGCTTCTCTTCCTCAACCTGTTGGACATAGACCATCAACCTTGCTATATCCATGTCCCCAATTAGCATGGTTGCCTTAGCCTATTTGCTTGATAGATGGGACAACCCAATAACAAAAAAACTCATCCTACTTCTCATATCCGCAACCATATTCGGAGCATATCGGGAAAGTTGGGTGAACTTCAAGTTGTACTCATGACCACTTAGTGAATCCTTCTTAAGGGTGAGAAACTCTCATACCTTGGCCTCTCTCAGTTCTTGGGGAAAGAAACGCCCCAAGAAGGCCTCCTCAAAACATACCCAACTCGCAGGTGGTGCTCCCTCACCTCTACCCTTCTTCTAGTAGTCAAACCAAGTCCTAGAAGCATTCTTCAATTGATATGCAACTAGTTCTACTCGCTCAGAATCTGTAATGTGCATAACCTCAAATACCTTTTTCAGTTCCTCAACAAAACACTTAGGATCCTCAATAGAGCTTAAACGAGTGAAACTTAGAGGATTCATCCTCAAGAACTCTCGGATCCTCAAAGTATCAGTCATTTCCTGTCTAGCCCCTCTTTGTTGCCCAACCTAGTTAATCACAACTTGGCTTAACATTCAAATCACTTCCCTGAACTCAATATTTGTGACTTCTCCTTGGGGTTGCACTTAGGGTGCATTCGGTACCCTTTTCCCCTCAATGTTTCTCCTAGTAGGACGACCTCAAACAGCTCTTCGTGGAGACATGGTTAATTGAAAGACACACACAAGCACGAATTAGAAGAAACTTTTTAGAGATCAAACTCTAACGCACGAAATGAGTGTGAAAGAAGTGAGGTAATTTCCTAAGTGTTGCAGTCTTCTAATTATAGATGTGGCACACTTCACACCGATAACTAGGACTCTAAAGACACAGCTTCATAGACTCCCTAGGACTCTTGAACTCTAGGCTTCCGTTGGATCTTACACTAGATCCTTGAAAGTTGCATTTTTCCATCTTCTCGAATAAGAGGTTTTACACTTACGATCCTAAAACACATTTGATACACTTATTAAAGGCCCTGAACATATATGTTCAACTTAGAAATCATCGAGTTCAAACCTATACACATATGAAGAATGGTTCAAAACTTTACTTAGAAGTAGTGGGGTGTTACATGAACCCTCCAAGCACTGGACAAATGTTCAACTCATGAACTCGACTTTTGATTTTATAAGATATCTTCCTTTTCAGTATTGCAAAATAAAAGGAAATATATCACCTTTAACATTCTAGTTGAAGAATTTGAAATATATTTTAAAGATTGTGTTTTCACTATTTTTTTATTGGAAGGATAGCTTTCTAGCTTCTAAAATTAAAATACTATACTCTTTTCATATAAAAAATTATTTGAACTACTGCTAATTCTATGAAATTTGGTATCTAAAGTAAAATAACATTTATTATGTATGATACATGAATTTGCTTACATCTTGAATATAAGTATCACAATTTGTATATTCTTATTATTCTTTGTTATGATTAATTAGAATATATAACAATTTTTTGAAATGTAAAGTTTCATGTGTATATTTCTTTTACGTGTAAAATTCATAGATGTAAAAGATTTAATGGGAAAGCAATACAAATTGTTCAACATATAGATGTGGATGAAAAGAACAAGTGTCTATGAAATACGTTAATAACCTATGACAATTAATGAAAAAATATTATGAAATGAGGTAGGGTTGTGTTCCACTAAAGTGATTTCAAGTCACAAAGTTAGCTAGATGATGTTGCTAGAACGGAGTGCATACAAATTCACACATTGTTTGGATAGTTATTATATATTATTTATGTCACGCCTCGAGTCTACACCATGGGCACGACCGGTAGTCGAGAACCATTGCTGGCCACAAGCGAACCCTTGGCATGACTCAACTCTCAGCTGAAGACTTACTCAACATTAAAAGAACTCAAAAGTAACTTTACTCAACCGTCTCAAAAGGTAACTCAAAATATAAAACATTCACTAGCCAAAAAGGCAACTCAAGTCTAGAACATTAACAACTAAAAATGAAATGACTTATGAACTATTGTATATCTCTCTATGAAGCCTCTAGTACTAAGAAGGATATCGGGACAAGACCCCCGATCACCCTAATAAAATTGAAATAGCTGAAAATAATTAAGGGATCCTCCAGAAGAAAGGAGCCTCACCAAGAAAATCTAGAACTCGACTGGATCAACGAAGTGTCGGTTGATGATCCTGCTTACTTATTTTTGCATCATGTGGGGTCAGCACATGTAATGTTAGAGAATGTAAGGGGAATATTGAACATAACCTGCAAGCTTGAAATTGGAAAGAAGGAAACATACTCACCTCAACTCCACTCAACTTAGTGTAGTATAAAACAACAATAAAAGTGTAGTTTATAACAAGCATTTAAACCAGTAGATAACAACTCAATGTAATAAAAAATATTAGAGTAACTCAGTTTGTACGTAAAGATACAAAACAACTCTGTTTGGTAGATTTTCTAACAGACCACCATCACTATGAGCTATGTGATGATACATCGTCTCATCCATGCTGGTTGAACTGTCCTATACCTTGTCTGGGTATAGAACTCCTCAACTAAGTGGATCCACTAAGCTATTCTTAAAAAGCAATAAGGAGTCATCTAAAAAGTATGATCCTTTCTACCAACGTTGGCTATATTATTTATGAGGACTTTGAATTATCTGAACTAGTCCCCATATCGGTGCTCAATACAACTCCTAAATATAACCTAGGTCATATGTTTAAAAACATTTCCTCATCCTCAACTTTGATATCATTACTCAAAATATTTCTCTGAAAAGAGATAGTACTTAAAACTCCTCATGAACTCCTTTGGAAATCGGTGTTTCCCCTCATTTTAAATGTAAAAATCATTTACTCTTGGGAATACTTAGTTCCCATATATTCATTTAAAAAAATGAAACTCAACTTTACTCATTCTCATACTCAAGTACTCAAGTCTTAAAACAAGTTTTAAAAGATTGTAAAATACTTCTCAAAATGACTCAAAAGAACTCCCTAGAACTTTACTCTTAACTCTATCTTGAATTTGAAATGTGAATTCAAGAATTATGCTTTGGAATGTAGGACCTCTCAATGATTTAGGCGGGTTAGGATAGTGGATCATAAGAAAACACTGGCACGATGCAGAGATGGAATCCAATTTTTGGTCACAAAATAATTTTTGAGGCAAAGGACTCTATATCTCTCCGCTACGCGGAGATGGGGGTAGTTATCTGGGGATTGAAATTCTAAGCACCTCCACGAAGTGGACCAGGGCGCAATTTTTTTCCCGAAAACTAAGAACATTTTCAACGAAAACCCACACAAGAACAACGCTCATTCGTAACTCTCACCTAAAGAACTTAACGACAACTTCATTATCAAAGAATGAAGCACAAAACCTCAAGAACTCAAAGCATTCAACATCAAGAAAGAAATTATAGATAATAACATGATTGGCGTGTGGGTGAACGAACCCAACACTATGAAATCTTACATACCTTGATTTGGCGAAACAAGTCCTCGATTCGCAAGAGATCTTGTTCGTTTTTTCTTTTCTTCTCTTTTCGTCTTCTTGAACTCTTTTCTAAAACCCTAAGCGTAATTTAGGATGTTTAAAACTGACCCATTTCATATTTGACCCCATAATATTATTAATTTCGTTTCAAACTGATGGGGTAAGGAAAATACCAAAATATCCCTCACTAATTTGGGTAACTTTCCTTAATGGGACATGCTAACTTTAAACAGGCATATCTCCCTCATACGAACTCAAAACTTAGCAAACTCGGTGGCTTTGGAAAGAGGATTCCATGAACTTTCATTTAGTATCTTATGAGTCACCTAACTCACCTTGTACTGAAAGTTATGGTCCTTGGAAGTTTACCCAAAAACTCACAACTTAAGCATAACTCGAAAAATTGTCAATTTAGCTATTTTCAATTTAGAGCTTTCTAAATTTAGGTCTTTCTAAGGTGGATGTTATAATATCCCCCCCTTGGGAACATTTGTCCTCGAATAAGATCACTCTAAAGTAGATGTAAGGGTGGAAACATCTGACACCCAACTCAAACACCCAACATGCAATTTAACACAACATTTCATTTTAAAAAGTACCAAGAAAAAAAACTAGTACCTTGATTTGGTTCTCCAGACTCAAAGAGATGTGGGTTTCTCCTCTTCATATCCTCCTCAGCCTCCCAAGTAGCTTCCTCAACAAACGGGTTCCTCCATCAAACCTTGACTGATGCAACCTTCTTGGTTCTCAACCTGCAAACCTGACGATCAAGTATCTGAACAAGAATCTCCTCATAAAATAGGTTGTCCTTAATACCAATATCTTCAGTTGGTATAATAAGTGAAGGATCGCACATATACTTCATCAATATTGAAATGTGAAACACCGGATGGACTGCTGCTAACTCTGACAGTAGGTCCAACTCATAGACTACATTGCCAATCCTCTTGGATATTCTGTAAGGATCAATATACCGGGGACTAAATTTCCCCTTCTTACCAAACCTCATAACACCCTTCATGGGTGAAACCTTCAAATAATCCTAATCATCCACCTCAAACTCTAAGTCACTTCTCCTAACATTGTTATAGGATTTCTGATGACTCTACACTATTTTCAACCTTTCTTGAATAGTCTTGACTTTCTGCATAGCTTGATGAACCAAGTCTGGTCCTATCAACCCACTCTCACAAACCTCAAACCATCCAATAGGAGATCTACATCTTATCCCATAAAGAGCCTCAAAGGGAGCCATTTGGATGATAGAGTGATAAATGTTGTTGTAAGCAAACTCAATGAGAGGTAAGCGATCATCCCAACTACCCTTGAAATGGATCATACACGCCCTCAACATATCCTCTAAATTCTAAATCATACGCTCTACTTGACCATCAGTTTGAGGATGAAAAGGAGTACGAAGGTTCACCGTCGAACCCAAACCCTTCTGTAAGGACATCTAAAATTGTGGGGTGAATTGCATACCTCTATCAGAAAAAATGGATACCGGAACTCCACGGAGTCTTACTATCTCTTGAATATATAACTTGTCATAATCCTCTGCTGAAAAAGTAGTCTTTATCGGTAAGAAATGGGCTGATTTAGTCATTTGATCTACAATCACCCAAATAGAATCATGCTGCCTGCAAGACTGCGGTAAACCAGTAATAAAATCCATATTAATCATCTCCCACTCCCATTATGGAAGATCTATGTTCTGAGCCATACCACCGAGCCTATAGTGCTCTACCTTGCCTTGTAGGCAATTCGGGGACATAGCAATAAACTCTACAGTACTCCATTTCATGCTACTCAACCAATAGACTTCCCTCAAGTGACGATACATCTTTGTGGAACCCGGATGGATAGAATATCTGATCCTCTCTTGGAGTTCATCCACCTTTGGTACACACAATCTACCTTCATATCTTAATACACCATCTCCCTCTAGTTCAAAGGCCATCACTTACTGTTTTTGAACATTTGCCTTAAATTCAAGTAAAACAGGGTCTTGGTCTTGTTTCTCTTTCATATCAGACTCTAGTGATGATTCAGCACTATTCGTCAGCACCACTCCACCTTTATTGAAATCTATTAAACAGACTCCCAATCGTGCAAGTCTGTGCATATCTTTGAATAATTCTCTCTTGCCTTCCTCAAAATGGGAACTACTACCCATAGACAACATGCTCAAAGCATCAACAACAACATTAGCTGTTCCTAGGTGATAGAGTATACTCAAGTCATAATCCTTGAGTAACTCCAACCATCTTCTCTATCTAAGATTAAGCTCTTTCTGACTGAATAGATACTGAAGACTCTTGTGATGGTGAACACATCTACTTAAACATCATAAAGATAGTGACGCTATATTTTCAATGCAAACACTACAACAGCCAACTCTACATCATGAATCGGGTAATTCCTATGATGAATCTTAAGTTGTCAGGAAGCATAAGCTATAACCTTACCTTTTTGAATCAATACACAACCCATTCCAACTCTAGACATGTCACAATACATAACAAAGCCTTGCCTACCTTCTAGTAAGGTCGACACATAGGCAGTAGTCAACCTAGTTTTCAATTCCTGAAAGTTTTTCTCACAAGCTTTAGACCATTGAAACTTAACTATTTTCTGAGTCAACTTAGTCAACGAAGATTAAATAGATGAAAACCCCTGGACAAACCTTCTATAATAACCAGTCAATCCCAAGAAACTCCTAATATTAGTTGGAGATATCGATTTAGGCCAGTTCTGCACTGCCTCAATCTTTTGGGTGTCAACTCGAATTCCATCACTAAACAAAATATGTCCTAAGAATGCCACAAACTCAAGCAAAAAATCACACTTAGAAAGTTTAGCATACAACTCTCTATCCTTGAGAGTTTGAAGAACAACTATGAGATGACTAGCATGATCCTTCTCATTCCTTAAATAAATTAGAATGTCATCAATGAATATGATAACAAACTTATCAATATAGGGCTTCAACACTCTATTCATAAGGTCCATGAATGCTACATGAGCATTAGTCAAATCGAATGACATGACTAGAAACTCATGATGACCATAACGGGTCCTAAAAGTTGTCTTAAGAATATAAGTCTCTCTTACTCTCAACTGATGATAGCCAAATCTGAGATATATCTTAGAAAAACAAGAGGCACCCTGAAGCTGATCGAAAAGATCATCAATTCTCAAAAAAGGATAATTATTCTTCATAGTAACCTTATTCAACTGACGATAATCTATACATACTCTAAAAGAACCATCTTTCTTCCTCACAAATAAGACTGGAGTGCCTCAAGGTGAAACACTTGGTCAACTGAAACCTTTCTTAAGAATATACTTCAACTTCTCTTTTAACTATTTTAACTCAACTGGAGCCATTCTATATGGCAAAATAGAAATAGGAAAAGTATCGAGAAAAATATCTATACCAAAGTCTATTTTTCTCTCAGGAGAGACTCCGAGAAGATCATATGGGAAGACATCTAGAAACTCACTGACAATTGGAACTGACTGAATAGATGGTGTCTCAACACTAGAGTGATTAACTCAGACTAAGTGATAGATGCACCCCTTGGAAACTATACTTCTCGCTTTAAGGTGAGAAATGACAAGACCCTTAGGCACTGCTGAACTTCTCCTCCACTTAATAACTCTCTCATTAGGAAACTAGATCTTGACTACTCTAGTTCTACAATTCACTGAGAAATAACAGACATGAACCCAGTCCATTCCAAGAATAACATCAAAATTTACCATGTATAATTTTGACTAAGTCAACCATGGTGTCCTTGTGATTGATAGAAATGGTACAATCACGAAAAACTCTCTTAGCTAGAATTAACTCACCAACAACTGTGGAAACACTAAAGGGCTTAAGAAGTTTCTCAGGAAGAATATCAAAATTCATAGCAATGTATGGAGTCACAAAAGACAGACTCGCACCTGGATCTAGCAATGCGTATACATGAAACATAAAGACTTTGGTCATACCAGTGACAACATTAGGTGAATTCTATTGCTCTCAAGGACTGGTGATAGCATACAGATGGTTTACCCCTCTGTCTGTCCCTGTAGTAGCTCCTCTAGGTGCAGCACTGTCTGGTGGAGCCACTGAAGACTATTGGGCTTTATTACTCCTATTACCACTTCTTTCTTGTTCTTTGGGCACTCTCTCATGAAGTGACCATTTTAACCACACTCGAAAGAACCAGTGGAGCCATCACGACACGCTCCTGGGTGGTTTCTACCACACTTAACACATGCAGGAGTCACATTACCTGTTTGTGTCACACTACCTTGAGATTGTGCGGGTCTAGCTCTGAAGTTCTGAGAATTCTTATTCTTGAACTCACCTCTGTTCCTTGGTGCAGGTGAACTAGCAGATGATTGAGAAGGTCCATTATGCTTTTGTTGAAAATATGACCGGTTTGCATTATTCTTCTTTTGCCCGCACTCATTTCCCGTTGTCAGAGCCTTCTTGTTTCGAAACTTTTCTCTATCTCTTAGCTTATCTTTCTAAACCTACTGCACATGGATCATAAGTCTGCCATGTCAATGTGCCCTATCAACATCGCAGGCTTACCTTCTTTGCTTGAAAGATAAGACAACCCAAAAAGAAACAAGTTCATCCTACTTCTTATATCAACAACCATTTCTGGAGTAAAATCGAAAAGTTGAGTAAACCTGAGGCTATACTTATGCACACTCATGGATTCGTGCTTAAGAGTGAGGAATTCCCTTACATTTGCCTCTCTTAGTTAACAGGGAAATAAATGCCCCATGAAGGCCTCTTTGTACATAGATCAACTCAAAATTGGTGCACCATCAGCTATACTCTTCTTCTATTGATCGTACTACACTCTAGAAACACCCTTCATTTGGTATGGAACTACTTCCACATGCTCAACATTAGCAATATGGATAACCTCCAAAACCTTTTGTAACTCTTCCACAAAGTTTTTCGGATCCTCAGTGACACTTAAATCGGTGAAGACTGGAGGATTCATCATTAGAAACTCACAGATCCTGGATGCATCAGCCACATCCTGTCGAATCCCTCTTTGTTGCCCATCTTGGTTGGTTAACTCTTGAATCAACATCCGTATAGCATCCCGGAACTCAACATTAGTGACCTCTCCTTGGGGTTACACTTATGGTGAATTGGGTACCCCTTGATCCTGAGGATCAATATTCCTCCTAAAAGGACGACCTCGGACAACTCTTCGTGGAGGCATGATTTGAAAGATACGCTCTAGCACAAAGTAGAAAGAAACTTTATAGACTTAAACTCTATCGCATGAAAAGAGTATGAAAGAAGTGAGATAGTTCCTAAAACTTGTAGCCTCCTAATTATAGATATGGCGCGCTTCACACCGATAACTAGGACTCTACCGACACAGCTTCATAGACCCCCTCTGTCTCTTAAACTCTGTGCTCTAATACCATGTTTGTCACACCTCGAGCCTACACTCTAGGTGCGACTGACACTCGAGAACCATTGCTGGCCCTAAACGAACCCTTGGCCTGGCTCAACTCTCGGCGAAAGAATTACTCAACCTTAAAAGAACTCAAAAGTAACTTTACTTAACCGTCTCAAAATGTAACTTAGAATATTTTACAATTAAAACATTCACTAGCAAAAGAGGCAACTCAAGTCTAGAACATTAACAACTGAAAATGAAAAGACTCATGAACTACTTTCTATCTATCTATAAGGCCTCTAGTACTATATGGGATGTCGAGATAAGACCCCCGATCATTCTAACAAAATTGAAATAGATGAAAATAATTAAGGGATCCTCCGAAAGTAAAGAGGCTCAATAAGAAAATTTGGAACTCGACATGATCAATGAAGTGCTGGTTGATGATCCTAGTTACCTGTTTCTACATCATGGAAGATGCAGGCCAAATGTCGTTAGTACATGGAATGTACGAGCATGTAAGGAGAAGCGAATACTTAACATAACCTACAAGCTTGAACTTGGAAAGAAGGAAACATACTCACCTCAACTCGGCTCATCCTCAACTCGACTCAACTCAATGCAGTATAAAACAACAATAAAAGTGCAGTTTCTATAAAGAATTTTAAAAAGTGGATATCAACTCAATGTATTTAAAAATACAGTAGTAACTCAATTTGTATGTAAAGATACAAAATAACTCTGTTTGGGAGATTCTCTAACCGACAACCATCACTATGAGCTATGTGATGATACAATGTCTCGTCCATGCTGCTAGAACTTTCCTATACCTTGCCAGGGTATAGAAATCCTCAACTAAGTAGATCCACTAAGATATGCTTAAAAATCAATAAGGAATCATCTAAAAATTATGACCCTTTCTACCCACGCTGGCTACATGGTTTATGAGGACTTTGAGTTATTTGAACTCGTCACCATATCGGTGATCAATACTACTCCTAAAATATAACTTAGCACATATGTTTAAAAACATTTCCTCATCCTCAACTTTGGGATTATTATTCAAAATATTTTTGTGAAAAGAGATAGTACTTAAAACTCCTCATGAACTCCTTTGGAAATTAGTGTTTCCCCTCATTTCAAATGTAAAAACATTTACTCTTGGGAATACTTAGTTCCCATATATTCATTTTAAAAAAATGATACTCAATTTTACTCATCCTCATACTCAAGTACTCAAGTCTTAAAATAAGTTTTAAAAGATTGTAAAATACTTCTCAAAATGACTCAAAAGAACTCCCTAGAATTTTACTCTTAACTCTATCTTGAATTTGAAATTAGAATTCAAGAATTATGCTTTGGAATGTAGTACCTCTCAATGATTTAATAGAGTTAATATAGTTGATTATAATAACGAGTGAAGACCTAATTTAAAGTACACTGGAATGATACGAAGATGGAATTAAATATTTGGTCGCAAAATAATTTTTGAGGTAGAGGACTCGGTATACTCTCTGCAACGCAGAGAGGGGGGTAGTTATCTAGGGACTGAAATTCTAAGAGCCTCTGCGATGCAGACCTGGGCGTAATTATTTGTCTGATCTTTTCATCTCCTCTCCATTCTCTATTCAACTCATACCCGCTGCAAATCTAATGTCAAGATACATGAATTCTCATAACCCAGAACATTTTCATCAAAAACCCACATAAGAACTACGCTCATTTGCAACTCTCACCTCAAGAACTCAACAAGAACTTCATTATCAAAGAACAAAGCACAAAACCTCAAGAATGAAATCACGAATAAAAAACATATGATTGGCATGTGGGTGAACGAACCCAATACTATGAAAGCTTACATACCTCGATTTGGTGAAACAACTCCTTGATGAGTTTGGGATTTCGACTCTTTTAGGGCTTTGTTTGGATTGTTTAAGTGTCCTCAATGCCTAATTTATTCTCTATACTAATGTTAAGGTGTTGATGTGCAGCAATGAAGGCTAAAGGATCAAGGCAAGGACATTACCAGGAAAAAAGGAGCGAAAACCGGAAGAAGTTGAAGGAAAGCAATCCTGGTGATTTCCAAGACCACCTACCTTATGGACATTGTTGTTTACTGATTTAAATGCTTAATTGAAGTTGGTTTAATTGATAGTTGTGTATTAATCTATGAATTGTAGTTGCAAATGCAATTCTAACTTAGAGTTCTTTGCTTGCTTGAGAAGGAGGTTTTAAAACCAAGGTTTTTGATTAATGATTGTAGTTATTGGGTTGAAGTGGGTTCAACTCGAGAAACTGAATTCTAAATTCGATTCTACCTATATAGATCAAGAGAGTAGATAAATTAAGGTTTTGGTCTATTTATATTGTTAAGCTTGCGAAGTTCGAGAGAACTCGCTTGAGTCCTAATAGTTGTTCGGGAGAAAACTATTGCATCTATAGTATAACCTACCTACTGAGATTTAGCAATTGTTAGTAAATTTCAATTACCCATATAGCGGAATTAGAATTTAATCGATCACATCCCAAAAATTCCTCTCTACATTGTTGATTCCCGTATTTTCGTATTTGTCTTAGTTGCTAATTGATGAAGCAATTCCCCCCATCTGACATTTGTTGTCAACCCCTCCAATTTACTTAAATGTTTTCGATAATACAACCGACTAGATTACATTTATAACTTCATAAATGATTACAAATTTGTACCGCTCCCTATGGTTTCGATGACAACTCTTTGTTGGGTTTTATACTAGATAATGACCGCCTACACCTAGTATTGGATGAGGTTTAGTTGAGCGCTCATCTCACAACAATGTGGTCCATTCTCATTCAAGAACATCTCACAAGAATAAATCTGTCTCCGGATGTTCCATTCTCTTTGATGGGGAAGCTACAAAGTGGTTACATGATCTATCGAGGAACTCCATCACTACTTGGGATGAACTTACCGCAGCATTCGTTGTAATGTTCTTTCCTCCTTCAAAGATGATGGCATTAAGGGATAATGTTCAAGGTTTCAAATGCATGGAGGGTGAACCAATCCATGAGACGTGACTGAAATTTCAGAAGTTGATAATTCAATGTCCGACTCATGGACTTCCTAAAGACGTGTTGTTACAAAATTTCTATAGGAACCTTTGTTGACATCCTTTGAGAGGGTGCAACATCGCGGTTACTCACCAAAAAATAGTTATCTATTTCAAAAAGAATAAAAGAATTTCAAAGGGGTAAAAGAGAGTTGTCACCTAATTTTTGGAAAACTAGGAAACAAATTAATAAATAAAGTAAAAAAAATGTCTACAAAACCAATAAATTCTACTTAAGGGGTTCAAGTTATTCCAAAGGGAAGGTGTTAGACATCCTTCGAAATCCACAACTATCGACTGAATTCATTTTTTCAAAATGAGGTGCAGTTAAAAACAATATACGAGTAATACAAACATGAGATATATAAAATAATAAAATAAAACAATAATATGAGAAACGACCTAAGGTTTGCCTAACATCGATATATATAAAATAATGATATAAAAATATAATTCGAACTCTTCGAATAGCTTCAATGGGAAGCAACTCTGTGTACCTGTAAAGACACTTAGTTAAAGTGTTAGTAATAAATAAATATGAATAAAAATGAATGAATCAAAGAATAACATAAAAATAAAAAATTGATTAACCTGGGAAGCCTTGGAAATCGACAGTAATTTCTTCATCGGCCCAATATTAACATATAAAGAATATAAACATGAAATAAATTTCCATATTTTAAAATGGGGAGGCCTCCAAAACCGACAGAGAGATTTTCTCATCGGCCTCACAATGAAAACACTTGGATAATAATTACTACGAAATTAGCTAAGGAAGATGCTAAACAATTCACTGGAAAGATCAACAAATATTTAGAACAGGTCTACCAATAAAATTAATCAACTAAAAAGAAAACAAAAATAATAAGCAAAATAAAAAGAAAAATAGTTAACAAATAAATATAATAAATAATATAACAATAAACATAAAGGAAAAGTGAGAAGTGCACTGTAATAACAAAATAAATCAACAAAAAACAAATAGCGCACATATCATCTTACAGGAACATTAATAATAGCAGGAAAACAATTTAAATCATTTTAAGGAATCAAAATAGATAATATAACCAACAACAAAGAACAAAATATCAGTAATAACAATTTACCCCAACAAAATGAAAACCACCAATAGTTCAATATTGTTATCTTAAAATTGTGGGCCAAAACCACTAGTTAACAAAATATATGTGTATGAAATCTTATCCATATCAGAATGAATTTATAGACTGTGCAAAATATCAAAATAAATATTAACAAATGTAACAGATAAAATGAGTATGAAAAAATATAACAAATGTAACCAATGACATGTAAAAAATGCAATTTAACAGAAATAATGATTTTATAAAAAATGAACAAATATTTGAACGTATTCAATTGACTGTGACAAAATAATATTAACATAATTAACCGATAAAAATCCTAATACTTTGAGAATAAGGATAATTATCAACAAATTTCATTATAATGAAAAAACATGTATTTTGAACTATTTAAAAAATAAAATACTTACAAAGTATTAACTTTAGAAATATTAGACCAAAATTTGGTGTCAACAACTTTCCCCTTTGTTTGAAAGGCAAACAACTGATTTGAACATAACATTTCACTTTGAACGAGTTGACAACGCAACGTGTCTCTTTGAAAAGCGGACGAACTAACTTGAACTTAATATACCATTTGAAGGGAGATGACAGCGCAATCTTGAACTTAAAGTGTCATTTGAAGGGATGTGACAACCCAACGTGTCTATTGAAAGGCAGACGACCCAATTTAAATTTAACTTGTAACTTTTAACGAGGTGACAACCCAACGTGTCTCTTTGTAAAGCGGACGACCTACCTTGAACTTAACGTGTCATTTGAAGGGATATGACAACCCAATCTTGAACCAAATATGTCACTTGAGGGGATGTGACAACCCAATGTGTCTATTGGAAGGCAGATGAACAATTTGTGCATAACATGTCACTTTGAACGAGGTGACAACCCAACCTATCTCTTTGAAAGGCAGATGACCTAACTTGAACTTAACGTGTCATTTGAAGGGAGATGACAACCCAATCTTGAACTTAAAGTGTCACTTGAAGGGATGTGACAACCCAATGTCTCTATTGAAAGGCAGACGACCCAATTAGAATTTAACTTGTCACTTTGAACGAGGTTAAAACTCAACGTGTCTCTTTGAAAGGCGGACGACCCATCTTGAACTTAATGTTCCATGTGAAGGGAGATGACAACCCAATGTGTCTATTGAAAGGAAGACGACCCAATTTCAATTTAACTTGTCACTTTGAACGAGGTGAAAACCCAATGTATCTCTTTGAAAGGTGGACGACCCAACTTGAACTTAACGTGCCATTTGAAAGGAAATGACAACCCAATATGTCTATTGAAAGGCAGACGACCCAATTTGAATTTAACTTGTCACTTTGAATGAGGTGACAACCCAACATGTCTCTTTGGAAGGCGAATGACCCAACTTGAACTTAGCTTGCCATTTGAAGGGAGATGAGAACCCAATCTTGAATTAATATGAATGGAGTATCACAAAATCTACAATAACAATGTTAGTAACAAATATAACATAAATGCAACTTAATTATGCAAACATGTCCTTATATGAACAAGGTATTAACCAATGCAACAATTCAAACTTAATAACATCATGAATAAAAAAAATGTCAATTTGAAATGGAATAACAAAATAAAAAGTGTCATATTGAACGACATGAAAAACCAATTTTAAAAAGCATCATTTTATTTGAGATAACAAATTAATTTTTTTTAAATGTAATTTTGAAATGTATGATGACCTAAATTTAAAAAGATGTCATTTTAAAGAGTATGACTACCCAAATTTAAGAAAATATCATTTTGAAGGGTATGACGACCCAAATTAAAAAACCGTCATTTTGAAGGGTATGACGATCCAAAAATACAATTTTAACTATGAAACGTTCCACAAAGTTACTTTGGACAAGTATTGAAAAGTTGGTATCAACCCATTTTTATTTTTTGGACAATGAAACATATTTTAACTTGGTTATCACCAACAATTAGTATTGTACAAAAAATTTTCATAATTCTTTCTCTTTCAACTGAGATTGACTTCGAGGTAATTCCTATGGATTCAAGTGGTACCTAAAATGTACTCAAGTAACAGCAAGATTTGTCCATCTTGCTACAAATAGAGACTTTGAACTAGACCTAAAATCATGTTTCAAGTGCCCTCACTACAAAGAAATTCTCAATTTGCACACATTTAAAGTATTTTGATTTGAGAACATTTGGAAAAGCACACTTACACTCAAAAAAAATGTTCAACACATGAAATTGTGATACCATAGGCTTGGCCTAGATGTAAATATCCACTAATGTGAGAATATTTGAAATGAAATCATGTAGGGCTTGTTAATGACTTGTAATGTAGGCTTAGGGACGGATAAGATAGTCATTTGGGATAAAAGTGACTTAATCTTTTCTTGAGCATTGCATTGAATTTGTGCTTTCGACATTTATTATGCTTTTAGCATTTGATTCTCTTTATTGTACCTTTTCTTTGCACTTTTTGACTTCTTTCAAAGCTTTGCTTGTCTGAGCTTTTCCCCATCTCACCATCTTTTGAATTTTCTCCTGATTGTGTAGAGTAATCTTCTTCTTTCGTTGAAACTTGGCTTGTTTGAACTTGTGGGAATTTTCAACTCTTCCTTTTTTCTTTTGAAGTCATTTTTGTATTCTTTACTTTCAGGGACTTTGGTAACTTTTGGCTTTGACAAATTTGAACTTTGAATCTTCTTTTGTAACTTGCACATCTTTAGTGCGCTCAAGAAAGTCAAGCCAAAATATGGATAGTGTGTATAAGCACTCAGAAAGGATATAAGCTAAAATATGGTTGTCCAAAGAAAAAGGCTTAAGGCTCAAAGTGGGGACATCTAAGGATTAATGTCATTTGGTAGGCTTTGAAAGGTTCAAATAGGTCAAAAAAGGCCTACGATCATCTTTCAAATCAAACATTACACATAATTTCGCCTCAACAAATATTTAGGCCAAGTTGTAGATCAACAAAGCAACACAATTGAATTTAATCAAAAACTCACCACACAATGCACCTGAAACAATGAATCTGATTTTGTTCTAATCTCGAATGTATGCAAGAGAATATTTTCCCGTGTAACAAAAATATGAATGAGAAGTACCAAAAGAATCCATGGCTTAACAAAAAGTCAATCCTCTCCATTTCAACAATTATTTTTCATATGCTCACTCGAATTGTGTTGGCACCAACCAAGTCAAAAATAACATAACATTTTAAAACAAATAAAGAATCTTTTGAATAAAGGATACCGAACCCAACTAGGGTTGCCTACGTATCTCATTGATGAGAATCAGGTTTGCGTAGTTCGTTCAGATATGACATAAAACATTTGAATGACAAATGTTTTTTTGAAAGAAAAATAATAGGAATGAAAAACTAATGAGCCATATTGAATGGCGGGCAACACAAATTTAACTAAAAATATTTTTTATTATTTAAAGAAAACTTAACAAGAATGAAGAAATTAGTGAGTCATCTTGAAGGGCGGACCACCCAAATTTAACAAAAAAAAAACTTTTTATTAATTAAAGAAAAAGTAACAAAAACAAAAAAATGAGTCATATTGAAGGGCAGACAACCCAACTTTAAAAATGCCAAACGATTTTATTTTAATTTTTGAAAGGGAGTTACTAAAATGAAAAATTAATGAGTCACGTTGAAGGGCAGACGACCCAACTTAAAAATTGCCAAACAAAATCTTTTTTGATGGAATGTAATAGAAATATATACAATGAACATAACATCATGTACAAAGAGTTAATATAAATGTATAAATCAACTCGGAGAGAAGCCTCATAAATTCTAGTGTTTGAGTATAGCCTTGGTGAAATATTTGAGGGCATTCCTTAAACATTTGCCCCTGTTTCAACTTGAACAAACTCCGATATTCAATCTTGTAGCAACTATCTCCTTTCTGAAATTTTTGGATACTCCTCAAAAAATTTGCCTTACTTTCCATTTTGAAAAATTGGAAAGCTTACGGGGAACATGACCGAGCTCTTGTAGCGCCTACGTATCCCGTTGAAGCAGAAATCAGGTCAAACATAGTTCCAACAGATTGTGACTTGAATAAAGATTGGACTTGGATTATGAATATTCTAAAACTAGTTTGGATTATGAATATTCTAAAACTAGGTTACCAAGAGTGGCTTTTGAAATACCGGGAAACCAAGCAAACAACTAAGGTTGGAACTCACGACAACCATTGGACCCATGACGAACCAATAAATTTTCGATCATTCCAGAAAATGGTTAAGTATAAAAAAACCCGGATGCGGTTATGCAAAACCGTTCTTTAATATATTATATGCATGTCGGACAATGCCATGAATGCAACAACAATGTACAACAAATAATGAATAAATAATGAGTACAATATGCAAATAATCAACAAAATATACAAGATATAATGAATAACGCAATAAAAGAATAGTCTCTTCAATTTGAAAAAATGAACCCATAATGGTTAGAACCTCTATATCCCCCACAAAGTCGTCATTCTATTGACATCTTTCGAGAGGGTACAACCTTGCGGTGACTCACCAAAAAATAGTTATCAATTTTAAAAAGAATAAAAGAATTTTAAAAGGGTAAAAGAGAGTCGCCACCTAATTTTTTGAAAACAAGGAAACCAATTAATAAATAAACTTAAAAGATGTCTACGAAACCAATAGATTATAGGTAAGAGGTTCATGTTATTCCAAAGGGAAGGTTTTAGGAATCCTTCGAAATCCACAGTTCTGGGTCCCGACTGAATTCATTTTTTCAAATTGAGGAGTAGATAAAAAAAATATACGAGTAATACAAACATGCAATATACACAAGTAATAAACAATAATATGAGAAACAACCTAAGGTTTGCCTAAATTGATAAATACAAAATAATGAAATAAAGATAGAATTCGAACTCTTCGAATAGCTTCAATGGGAAGCAACTCCAGGTACATGTAAAGATACTTAGTAAAAGTGTTAGAAATAAATAAAGATGAATAAAAATGAATGAATCAAAGAATAACTTAAAAATAAAAAAACATCTTATTAACATGGGAGGCCTTGAAAATCGACAGTAATTTCTTCATCGGCCTAATTTTAACATATAAAGAATATAAACATGAACTAAATTTTTGTCTTTTAAAATGGGGAGGCCTCCAAAACCGACGGATAGATTTTTTGATCGGCCATATTTAATAAATTCATTCAACAAGTCTAAAAAGGAAAATAACATAATGTAAGAAAAAAAATAATAACCCAAAATGAGCCTCACTATGACAACACTTGGACAATAATTAGTACGAAATTAGCTAAGGAAGAAGCGAAACAATTCACTGGAAAAGATCAACAAATATTTAGAACTAGTCTACCAATAAAATTAATTAACTAAAAAGAAAACAAAAAATAATAATCAAAATGAAAATAAAAATAGTTAACAAATAAATGTAATAAATAATAATAACAAAAAAAATAAAGGAAAAGTGAGAAGTGCACAGTCATGACAAAATAAAACAACAGAAAAGAAATAGTGCACATATCATCTTACTAGACCATTAATAATAGCAGGAAAACAATTTAAATCAATTTAAAGAATCAAAATAGATAATATAGCCAACAACAAAGAACAAAAATATCAATAATAACAATTTAGCCCAACAAAATGAAAATCACCAATAGTACAATATCGCTATCTTAAAATCGTGGGCCAAAACCACCGGTTAATAAAATATATGTGTATGAAATCTTATCCACAACAGAATGAATTTCCGAACTGTGCAAAATATCAAAATGAATATTAACAAATGTAACAGATAAAATGAATACGAAAAAAATGGAACAAACGTAATCGATGACATTTAAAAAATGCAATTTAACAGAAATAATAATTTTATAAAAAATGAACAAATATTTGAAGGTATTCAACAAGCTATGACAAAATAATATAAACATAATTAACAAATAAAAATTCTAATACTTTGAGAATAAGGATAATTATGAACAAATTGCATTAAAATGGCAAAACATGTATTTTGAATTATTTAAAAAAAGAAATACTTAAAAAGTATTAACTTTACAAATATCAAACCAAAATTTGGTGTCAATAGTCTTAACTCGGTGAAGAAAGGTGTTGATGATCAACTTGTTCCCGGGGTATAATGCAACAACCATTCGAAGTAGCTTCTCATCTCCTTGATGGCATGACCAAGATTAACAGAGCATGGTACACTCATGAGGACCAAGTGTCTCCTCTCACTTTTAGAATGACAAAAGAGCATACTGAGAAGGACAAAGAGAGAGACCAAAATATGGCCAAAATGATGACCTATCTGGATATCTTGAAATGAACTTCCTTGCAAATCAAAGAGGAGGTTTTCGTCTGAGCTATCTAAGACCCGGTGGAATCTGGGTTGGAATAGAGATGATGGATGGAGAGACCCTGACAGATAATGGTGTGACCGTAATGCTACTTGGATGAAAGGGGATGGTGACAAGGGAAGATACGTCCCACCCCATGAACGTCAAAAGACTAAGGAGCAAAGGGCTGACCCCGAGAACTTTCGTACAAAAGACATGCTTGCACGCATTCTCAATAAGGTCGAAAGGTCAGACAACGTCTTGAACAAAATGAAAGAGGACATCTCTACACTCAATCAGACAATCACCTCACACTCAGTTTCCATCAACCAATTGGAAAAGTAAATCGGCCAAATTTCATCTCATTTGATCCCAAGGCCAAAAGGGGGTCTACCAAGTGATACCTTGTCTAACCCTAAAAAGGACCCTTGAAAGCGTATCCACATTATGCCACAATGTTAAATAAGTCACTTTTTTGGAGGTAACCCAAGGTTTAATGCTTTTATTTCTGTTGTTTGAATAATTAGTGTTGAATGTGTAGGTTGAAAAGTTGAAATTTTTGGGTAACTGGCAACTAAAAGAGCCAAAAGTCCAGTCGGCGAGCCCGACCTGGACCGCCGTTGGAACCACCTGGCTTCCTAGAGATTCTGTAAAACTCAGTGGGCTGAAGTACAACTCGGTGCATTACCGAGTGGGTTAGTGAACTTGACTTACTTCACCGACTGGAGCGCGAACTGAAGAGTTTTAAAAGGCCAAACAGTTTTGAATTCAAAAATCTCTTCACTTTCATAATTTTTAACTTCTGTACTCTCACAACTGATATTATATTTTTCGTATTATTGTACTGTTGTTCTCTTTTTTCTTGGGATCTTTTGCTCGGGGCAGACTTTGGGGATTTCATTGCTTCCTAGCTTTTCAAATTTCAGCATACAAGGTTGGTTTTCTTAACCCCGAAACAAATAGTTGTTTGAAATAGAATGCATGTTCATTTTGTGGTGCATTTATGTGAATAAATGTTGATTTGCTCTGTGTGCGGTGTTATTTAGCCTTAGTTTTTTTGAAATTTTGATAATTGGCCTTAATTATTGAATTCCCGAGTGTTATCCTGATAAAATTGTTGGCTCGTGTTGATAATGTTGTGGGTCTAGCAGGGCAAAGTCTGTGTAACCCCAAATTATGCTAGTTGTCAAATTTTGCCTAATGACAGAGCAATTGACGTCATTCATAAGGGCAAATGACATCAATTGGCTATTTTTGGCCAAATCAAGGGAAGTCTGAGTACCCCGAGGGCATGGCTCTTATGCATCTTGAGTTAATTACATGAAATAAGAGTTTAATTTTGTTTTTTTGGGTTGCGGTTTGATTTTTACATGTGGGGAAAAAATTTGGCACGTTAGGCTACTCGGTGTGTTGGGTCAAGCTCGCCGAGTGGTTGGGCGGTTAGCCTAATGTTCCTTAGATTGCTCTTTCATTCTCTAAATGATAAGTTTGAGATCTGTAACTTTTGGTGATATGCTCATACTCGCCGAGTTCACTCTGCAACTCACCGAAAGTACTTCCTAATTGCCCTTCTATGCCCCAGATTTCATAATTATTTCTGTAACTTTCAGCGAACCAATTCTAGCTTGCCGGATGGTGTCGGTGATCCATCGAATGGCTTGGACATCGCTGACCAGCTTTGACTTTTGACCATTTTTGTTCTGGAACTTTTGGCGAGCCAGACTTGGCTCGCCAAAGTTGTTCGGCGAGTCTTCGTGCAACTATTTTCCTGCAATTTCTTTTTATAACTTCATCTAATGTTTTTCACATTTTTTTGCAGTTATAGCGAGACCCAAGGTGGCAGGAAGAAATCAACCACCCCGAAAGCGGGCACGTGGTATTGTTATAGATGAGGAATCTCCTACTTCCCGGGCTTCAGTAACAGAACTACCTCCAAAATGAGGTCAAGGCAAGGGCAAGGCGCCCATTGAGTTGACACCTATGGAGGGGAGCTATGATAATGAGGGGGTGTACACCACACACTTCACTACCTCCGACAGTGAGAATCAGTCTGAGGATTACTCTATGGCTTTCATCTCCGAGCAAAAAAATGATCAGTTATTGCAGGCTAGAAGAGCGGAGCTACACTCAAAATATTTGAATGATCCATCTAGGATGCTGGTACCTCTTTTGCCTACCCCTCCAGCTCCAGCTCCTCCTCCTTCTCAGATATTGGTCTAGGCACCACCAATTCAGGGTCCTCCTCCTCGGTCACTCAATAGACTAAAGGCCGAGGTTTTGAGGACCATATTAGAAGAGAAGAGGTTATCTGCCAATGGTGTGGTGGAAAGACATCTGGAAGTGTGGAACACTCTAAGGTTCCACAAGTTTGAGGTTTTTACCAACTCCCGAGGCCTATACATTCCTATTGGGTCCGGGAGTTCTATTCGGCCTACGGAGTGTTGGTGCCAAAGGGAAAGAAGAAGGCAAGTGCCTTCAAACCGGTTAACTTCGTGGTTGTTTAAGGCAAGAAGGTCAAATGCCGATGCTCGGATATTAATGAGGTACTGGGGTGTTCAGTGGACATTATACACGATTACATCGATTTGGTCAAGAAGAAGACTTTGAAGGATCTTAAGGGTTGGCTGGCACCCCTTCTCTCTAATGTCACCCCGAGGTGGATTGAGGCAGGTGCACCTATAGAGGAGAAGTACCTAAATGTTGTAGCCAGATACTGGTTCGGGTTCATTAGTAGCATGAGTTTATCCTCCTACACCCAAAGACGACCTGTCTAGCGTAAATCATAGAACGCCAAAGGCTGAATCGGGGGTTGCTAATTAAGCAAGAAATGGTCATGAGGTTTAAACATAGCCAGAAGTCACACCAATTCCCAGTGCTGATCACCGAGTTGTGCAGACGGGCCCTTGTTCCGAGAGATGAGAAAACAGATGTAGAGGTAACACCCACCTCTTCTACAGAATCTGGCATATTGAGGCCGAGTACATGCGGGATAAGGTTGACATGAGGAGGGCAACATCGGTGGATACATCCCTGGAGGTCGACGTATGCCCCCTCAGGCAAGTAGGCCCTCAGGTACGTCTTGCCCTTCTGTTTCTGAGACTCCTAGTTCTTTTGTTGCACCCCCTCCCACTAGTTCGGTTGCTTCTGCTACTGTATCCCAACCCCCTATCACCTAGGCCATGCTCTATAAGATGGGCCATCTGGCCCAATCTGCTGATTGCGTGCCTTTCGAGTAGAGGCAGCCATGCCTGGGTTGATAGAATGGGCGATTACTGCCGCCCTAGCTCTTATTAGGGCCGAGTTGAGGGAGCATAGATTGATGATTGAGGCTACAATCAAGCGTTGGATACCCTTACGGTGAGGGTTGAGAAGTGTGAGAAGAGCTAGGGGCTACTGTTGTTGTTAGGCTACGCAGAGATGTGGACGAGCTGAACTCAACTAATTTGTCTATGTTCTTTGGTATTGTGGAGATTCTTGAGATGCCAAGTGTTGATGTTTTGGCTAGTTCTCAGATTCCCCCGGCTACTATGACTGGAGATGATACTAGGGCCGGTGATACTAACACTTAGTCTGAGGTGGAGACAAATGAAGAGCAGCTCAGTGTTATAGATGAGGTTGTCTATGATGATTTGGTAGACCTAGAGGGATCCATGATGGATACAGTTGTGCAGGCCTCTTTGAGGGACGTTTCTATGGTAGGCTCCGGTGGAGCCAATGATGTTGATATACTAGGCATTGGGAATTTCCCAGATAGAGGGAGTTGCCGACAAGCTGACTTCACCCCAGGCTTAGCCTTACAGGATGAGTTTACCTCCCTTTTTGTTATTTTTAGACTATTTTTATTATTTCTCTGCATTTGAGGAAAACTGCTATTTTTTGTTGGCGGGATGAGGTATTTCCATACCCACCTCTATTGGGTTGTTTTTGTGAATATTGGTTTGTTGTTGGTTTTGGTTTTGTGTATATTGGATCATATTCAGTGTTTATATATATATATTTTGGTTGTTGATCCATCTTGGTCCATTGTTCTTATTGTGCAAATGGTTTTGAACCGATTCTTTGATTATGACTGTTCTCTTGCATTGTCGAGTGTCAATCGTGGTCAATACCAATGACTTGAATAGTTCTCTCAATTGAATGATATGAATGTCTAGCTACGATGAAGGTAAACTCAGTTACCTAAGTCATTTGTGAACTCCTAGCATCTTGTTGTGATTAGTCGGTTGTCGATTAAATCTCTTATGATGATCATTGTATGCTAGCTAGAAAGTGTGGAGTCTTGTTTGATAATTGTGTCAAATTCCTTGTGTGATAAGGTTGTCTTGAATATGGTGCTTGATGACACATAGAATTTTCCCCGTTAGTCCAATTGATAGATAAAGGGAAGCGATTGAAATGATCTTAGGCAAAAGTTTTGAAGAGTGAACCAATTTGATAACATACCTCTTTGTGGCCACCTTGTGAGAAATGTGAACCTCGTTTTACACCTTTTGAGCCTATCCTTTTCCGTGGAAGAAACTTGAACAACTTTGACCCCTTTTTGTTCCATCACCTATAACCTTCATAAAGTTTTGGTGCATTTGAATAGCCAAGTTAGGCCAAAAGCCTAAGTTGGGAGTGTAGTGAAAAAGGAGGAAAGTCATGAAGTGTGAAAAATTCCCTGTGTTGAATGATTTTTTTGAAAGAGATGAACCCCTTCATGTAAAAAAAATGAATGAAAAGAAAGAAAAGAAATGGTGAAAAAGATTGAAAAAGAGAAAAGTTTGTGAAATAAAAGTGTGTGAAAGAAGCAAAAGAAATGGGATGTCCATTGTGTCATGCTTATTAGAATAATGGTGTGGATTGTAAACATGTTTAAATGTGAAAGAGAAGGAGAAAATGTGATTTTTAGGCCATACTTCATGAAGGAAGAAGCCACTACACCAAAATGATCATACATTTACACTCAACCCTATTACAAGTCTTGAAAAGACCTTCGTGATCTTGAGTAAGCTTAAACAAATGTTGATTGGAATATAAGGGCAAACCTATGGGTAAAATCATGCATGTGTTCATCTTCATGAGTGTTAAAGTTTTATTTGATTCAGGAATTTTAAATTGTTGAGGAAATTTGTGTGAGCTTTGAATCATCCTTGTTGTGAGGGCATTTGAATCCTTTTGTTGAGCTTGAACTTGCATTTGAAGTAAGCATTGTGAGCTTGAGTATATTTGATAATGGTGAGTCACAATTTGAATCTTAGAGTGCACAATTGAATATTGTATGTGTAGTTTGAATCTCTTATGTGTATTTGTGTAAAGTCATTGAGTATAATTATTTGTAGACATTCTTGTTGAACTAATTGATCTTGAGTTTTACTTGAGGACAAACAAAAGTTTAAGTTGGGGGTATTGATGAGTCTAGGATTTTGACTAGTTTAGGGCTTTGTTTGGATAGTGTAAGTGTCCTCAATTCCTAACTTATGATCTAAATTGATGTTAAAGTGTTGATTTGCAGCAATGAAGGCTAAAGGAGCAAGGAAAGGACATTACCTGGCAAAAAGGTGTGAAAAAGTTGAAGAAGTTGGAGGAAGGAAGTCTTGGTGATCGCCAAGACCACTTAGCAAGCTGCCGAGTGGCTCTTTAGCTTGTCTAAAGTTCCATCATGCCAGCACTGGGAAGAACCTATTTGGCTATGGAATTGGACATTCGGCGGACCATCGAACGATTTGGCGAGCACAATATTGATCGCCTAAAGTCACATAACCCTAAGGATTAAGAGCTGAGGTAAATCGATGATGAATTAGAGCAAAGGGCGGATGGCAGACCTGGTTTACGAGGCGCGACTTACTTCGCCTAATGGTCCTGAAGGCCAAAAATAGGGAAACTATAAATTGAAATTTGAAAGGCAGGAAAAGTAGGAATCTTCTAATCTAAGCATTATAGAATCAAAATTTAGTTTTCCTGACTTTTCTAGTGTAGACTTTGAAGCTTTTGAGACTTGGTTTTGAGGAAAGTGCAATTGGGTTTTTGAATTAGTTCAATTTGAAGCATTGTAGAGACTTCGAAGCTATTACCAAGCTCATGGCTAATATAGTTGGTAATTGTTTCTCTCTCTTTATAATGTGTAGCTAAGACCACAATTCTTGGGGTGTGATCATGTCATTATTAGCTTAATTAGGGTATTGTTGTTTACTGATTTAAATGCTTAATTAAAGTGGGTCTTATCGATAGATGTGTATTAATTAATGAATAGTAGTTGCAAATGCAATTGTAAGTTAGAGTTCTGGGCTTGCTTGAGAAAGAGGTTTTAGAACCAAGGATTTCGATTAATAATTATAGTTATTGGGTTGATGTGAGTTCAGCTCGAGAGAGTGAATCCTAAACACGATTCTACCTATCTATCTCGAGAGAGTAGATAAAAGTTCTCATTACCCCCTGAACTTGAAGCTTTTTTTTTTTAAGTGTACACCTAAACTATATTCTGTTTTAATTACACCCCAGCCCCCACCCTGAACTTATTTATTCCTCCATCACGTACACCTTTATTGTCCACCTACTCCAATCGTGACTACACGCGTGGCAAGTTGACAAAAGGGGTGATGTGGATTTCTAGATGGATATATAATAGCCACCTAGATAAATAAGTATGGCAAAAATAAATATCAAACCTTCTCACCTTCTCACCTAAAACTTCTGGACTAAGCTTCTCACTAAGCTCAAAACTTCTCCCTTAGCTCTAAGAACTCTAATAGACGACGTGAAGTTCTTGCAGATTTCAAAGCTTTTGGCTCTCTAAGACATGAAGTTGGTTGATTTTGCGAAGTAAAGGGAAGATTTCACGGAACTCTTTTTGGATTTAGGTCTTCCTAGACTTGAAGTTGGTCGATTAAATTTCAAATTTGTCTGAAATTCTTACCAAGTAAGTGTTATTTTTTGTTTCCTTTACTTTTCATTTATATTTTGCCCTATTTTTCGTTTAAGGTTTCGCCATAATTCGACTAGGGTTCCGATTGAGTTTTCGACTTATCTTCTAATTAGGGGTTTGACAGGTTTCAACTAGAATTTTCAGTTAATGAATGTATTATTATGAACTTGTTCAGCTTATGTATGCATGAGTATCAGGGTTTCTGCTAATTAGTTCAAAAAATTAGGGAGTTTTAGTAAAATTAAGATTCTAGGGTTTTGATTTCAATATTCTATTTTTGTATTGTTAAATGTTGGGGTATTTTGTAATTTCCTTATGTATGTTTGTATGTTGTTGAGTAAAATCAATATTTTAGGGGTTTTGGGTTCCAATTCATCTATTATGTTTTTGTATTGTTAAATATTATAATTTCCTTGTATAATTGTATGCTTATGAGTAAATTTGGTTTTGTTGCCTCAGTTTTCCTGTTGTTGTCTCTATTTTGGTGTTGTTGCCTCTGTTTCGCTGTTGTTTCATATGTTTTGCTGTTGTTTCCTTGTACAGTATGTTTTGATTATTATTATGGTTATAGGTTGACATTATGGCTACTAAGTACCTCAATTTAAGGTTCAAATTTGGGGGTATCTTGGTGAGTGAGGTAGGTCCAGTATATGTTAGGGATAGGACTGAATATGTAGGGAATCTGGATGAAGATCATTTGTTAATTGTTGAACTTGCAGATTATGCTAAGTCTTTTGGGATTAGTAAGTTAGGAAAAACTCATGCAGTTCCATCTCTAGGGGGTCATCTGGTGGAATTGAAAAATGACATGGACATTTGTAATATAGCATTATTTATGCATGATGGGGACACAATAGATATTTATGTGTGTCATGACACTATTCTGGAGGATATGGGTCCCACTGAAGGTCAAATTAGTCAATCCTTAAGTTAAGTGGGAATCTGATGGTTCTTTAACTGCACAACAAAAAAAATTAGATCTAGGGTTAGGTTCCTCTTCTTCCTTTCCATATAGTGAAAGAGTTGAGAATGATAGGGTAGCAAGGGTCCAACAAGAAACTGATGATGATTAATCTTCAATAGATTGGACTAATACTGAAGAAGAAGTTGAACCTACTATCCAACAAGGGACTGAACCTTCTATTTAAGAAGAACTTGAACTAAGTGCCCAAGAAAATGCAGAGGAAGACATAGACAGTGATTCTATTTGTTCTAACTAATCTATTGACTATGGAAGTGATGTGCATGAGGAGTTGAGGGTTGTTAAGGAAGATGTGAGAAAGTTTAGAGAAAGTAGGAGGAGAAAGAAGAAGGAAAAACCAAAAGGTTTTTAATGTAAAGTTGGACTTGATGAAGGGTATGAAGATATTGAAAAAGGCAAAAAAAAATTCAAGGGTAAGCTAACAGAGGATGAGCCATACTATGACAGTTCTCATTGTGATAGTTTTCAAAGTGATGAAGAAGAACATGTTTCTGATGATGAACTTGAAGGAGGGAGTTTAAGGGGGAGAAAGAAGAGTAATAGAGTGATATTGTAATATGGTAGTGTGGTTTTGTATTCGAAAATGTAAAGGAATTTAGAGAGGCAGTTACAAAATATGCTATAAAAATGGAGTTGAGTTAGACAAGTATGTGAATGAGAGTACTAGATTAAGAGTCAAGTGTAAAAGTGGTTGTCCATGGCTGTTGTATGCAAGCAGGGAATGGAGAAGTGAAAACTTCACTATCAAGACATACAACCCAAGGCACAGATGTACCAGGACCACCAATAATATTTTTTGTAATTCAAAGTTTTTATGTAAGTATCTGAAAGATAGGATTATTTCTCAACCTAGTATAAAAGGGTGGGAAATACAAGATTTGGTGAGGAAAGAGTTGAATATTTATTTAGGCAAGGCAATTTGTTTAAAAACAAGAAAAAATGTTTTAAAGGAAATTGTGGGGGATCATGTGGAAGAATTTAAGAGAATCCTAGACTACAGGACTGTGTTACTCCAAACAAAGCATGGTAGCACTTGTGTTGTGAAGCTTACAGATTCAGAATCAAAAAATGGGATGAAACAGTTTCATTCTTTTTATATATGTTTTGATGCTATGAAAAGGGGTTTCCAACAAGGATGCAGAAGATGTGTAGGGCTGGATGGGTGCTTTCTAAAAGGAATTTGTAAGGGTCAACTTTTGGTAGCTGTTGCTAAGGATGCAAACAACCAAATGTATCCAATAGCATGGGCAGTAATTGATATTGAAAGCAAGTTCACATGGAAATTGTTCATGATCATTTTGCAAGATGATCTTAATCTTGGAGATGGTTCCCAGATCAATATCATTAGTCATATGCAAAAGGTAACCGAATTTTTTTTTCTTTAATTTAATTTGATCAAAATTTAACTATCTTATTATTTTGCTTTGCAACTACAGGGACTAATAGCTGCTTCAGATGAAGTACTTCTAGAATGTGAGCACAGAATGTGTGCTAGACACATATTAGCAAATTGGTCACAAAACTGGAGAAGCATAGAGATGAGGAAGAAATTTTGGGCTTGTGTTAGATCCACTTTTGAGGCATAATCTAAGTACAATATAAATGCTCTATCCAAGCTGGGAACAGGTATAGTTGAAGCCCTTATCAAATACAACAAGGAGAGATGGTGCAAATCTTTTTTCCAAACTTTTTCAAAATGTGATAGTATAGATAACAACATGGCAGAGAGTTACAATGCTTGGATCTTGGGACCTAGGAACAAGACTTTTGTAACTATGTTGAAAGAAATTAGAGTTAAGGTGATGAGTAGGGTGAGTAAGTCAAGAGCATATGCTGAAACATGGACAAATTCAATACCAAAGTAACAAGATCAATGCAATGTAACATTGAATAGAATGGTGATGATGGATTTGAAGTGTTAAAAGGGCTATACAAGCATACTGGGAACTTGGGTCAACAGAAACGTAGTTGCAGATCTTGGGAATTAAAAGGTATCCCATGTGCACATGGTATAGCAGCAATGAACTACTTGAACATGGATGCATCACAAGCAATTTCAAGCTGGTATAGAAAAGAGACATATCTAAAGATATATTCTCATTTCATTCAACCTGTCCCAAACATGGAAATGTTGCTTGAAAGTAGAAACTCAATAGTTGAACCACCTGAGCCAAGAAAAATGCCTGGCAGGCCACCAACGAACAAAAGAAGAGAAATTGGTGAAGTGAGAAAAAGCTGGGATGTTGCCAAGAATAGGGACATTGATGACATGTTCAATTTGCAGAGGAGAAAATAATTGCAAGAGAAATTGTCCAAAAAATCCTAAAGCTAAGTCTACACCAACACCCACTCAAGAGGTACATTCACATTAATTTGCTTTTATAGATTAGATTAGGTTACTTATTAATTCAGTCTCTTGTTTTATTCTTTTTCTACTCATATTAGTCCTCCACTAGGAAAATGAGGGGTAGAGGTCAATATGAAAGAGCAAGCAGCAGCAACACTGGTACAAGAAGAGGTGTAGGAAGTGGTTGCAAGAAGAGGCCAAGAGTTGTGGGACAAGATGTATTTGTTGCTGATACTTGATATACTGTCAATTTTCAGTTGAATGCCTCTCTAAGTGAGAGTCTTTCCACTATATAGAGAAAATAAAGATTACACATTCCTAAAGATCTGCCATTTCTATCCCTAAAGATCAACTATTCTATATCTACAAATCTACTATTGAGTCCCTCTAAATTTGCCTTGCTATCCCTCCAAATCAACTATTCTATCACAATATTTATTCCTTTGATTCTACAACAAATGTATATGATCATGCTAATTTATATCACTCTATAATTACATTAATATATACAATCATTTAGTTGTCCATCATGCTAACATCCCCCCTCAAATTGATGTTAGTGGATCAAGAAGCATCAATTTGCCTACTAGAAACTCATGGCGTTGCCGTGCCATGGATTTTGTAAAAACATCAGGTATTTGAAGATCACTGGACACACGTGGAAGAGTAATGACTCCTTTATCTACATCTTCTCATATATTATGACAATCCACTTCAATGTGTTTGGTCCTTTCATGAAAAACTAGATTAGTAGGAATATGAATAGCACTTATATTGTAAATGTGGAGAGGAGTAGGATGAGATTGAGGGAATCCAATCTCAGCAAGTAATCCATGAAGCCATACAACCTCGGAGGAAGCTGTAGACATAGATCGATAGTCAACCTCTGTTGAATATTTTGACACACGATCTTGCTTTTTAATCTTCCAAGATATCAATGACTCTCCAAGAAACATGCACCAACCAGAGACTGAATGATGAGAATCAGGACATCCTGCCCAATCATAATCACTAAAAACATTAAGAAGAATAGGAGAACCACTTGGAAAGAACAATCCATGAGTAGAAGTTCCTAGAAGGTACCGAATTATGCGACGAACAACCACCAAGTGGAGATGACCGAGAGCTTGCATAAATTGACTAACTTGTTGAACTACAAAAGAGATATCAGGCCGAGTAATAGTAAGGTAATTTAGACTCCCAACTAATTGTCGAAATATAGTTGGATTAGGAAGAAGATCGTCTTCCTCACAATGATACTTGACATTCAATTCCAATGGAGTATCTACGGAGGAGGAAACTTGAAGACCAGCCAAAGAAATTAGATCCTGAGTATATTTGTGTTGGTTTAGAAACACAGTTGAAGCAACATTATGAACTTCCAAACCTAAAAAATAAGTAAGAGTACAAAGATCTTTCATATGAAAAGAATCTTTAAGTTGTTGTTGCAGGCTATTGATTAGTGAAGAAACGGTTCTTGTGATAATAATGTCATCTACATACACCAAAAGAAGAAAACAACCTGTAGATGTTTTCCGAAGAAACAAAGATAAGTCATATTTTCTCTACTCAAAACAAAATTGTAGGAAAGTAGATCGGAACTTATCAAACCAAGCTCTTGGAGCTGGTTTTAATCCATACAATGACCACTTCAACTTGCATACATCTGATGTAGGCGATAAGAACAAACCAGGTGGAGGTTTCATATAATTATCTTCTTTAAGATCACCATGGAGAAAAGCATTTTTTACATCCATTTGATAAAGAGACTAGTTTTATGAAGCAACAATGGCAATAATAGTTCGTACTGTAGTCATTTTGGCTACAAGTACAAAAGTCTCCCCATAATCCACCCCATACTCTTGTCTGTTACCAAGAACAACCAATCGAGCTTTGTACCGATCATGAGTTCCATCATAATGAAGTTTGATTGAATAAACCCATTTACATCCAATAGGGCGGACATTTTAAGGACATGAAACAATGTCGTATGTGTCATTTTCTTTAAGAGCCAAAAGTTCTTCCTCCATTGCTTTCTACCAACATTCATGCTTGGAAGCTTGTGAGTAACAAGATGGAACAGATATGTTGGATAAAGTAGATGAAAAGCCATACCAATTGGGAGTACAAGATACTCTTGTAGATCACAGAGTAGGCTCAAGAGGACTAGATCTCGAAGAATTCTCAAATTCTAGTTGTGCTATAGTTTCAGGCAGTGAATCAGTGTTAGGATAGGGTAAAGTTGGCCGATGTCGTTCATACACAAATCTAGGTTTCAACCTTTTAAAAGAAGATGATATATCCTCAAAAGTAGGAAGAAGAGGAGAAGTAGAAGATGAATCTACAATCCTAGTAAAGAAATACTGATTCTCAAAGAAAAATAACATTTCTAGAATATGAAATTTGTGAGAACATGGATCATAGAAAATAAAACCTTTTTGTGAAGCACTATAACCCATAAAAGCACTATTAGTAGACTGTACAAAAAGTTTATTATGATGCAAAGGAGGCAAATGCACAAAACAAATACAACCAAATGTATGAAAATCACTATTGTTAGGATTTTGGTGATAAAGACAAAAATATGGAGACTCAAGATTTAGCACTTTAGATGGCAATCTATTAATTAAATAGACAGCAGTAGACAAAGCTTCCACCCAATATTTAGATGGTATAGAGTACTCAATCAATAAAGTGTGAGTGACATCTAAAAGATGATGATTTTTTCGTTCAGCAACTCTATTTTGTTGTGATGTATATGGGCAAGAGTGTTGTGAGACAATTCCTTTGTCAAGCAAGAATTTTTTGAATTCATAAGACATATATTCTCCACTAGAATCAGATCATAATAATTTGATGCATGTAGAAAATTGAGTCTCAATGTAAGCCCACACCATGGCTCGTGAAGGTGGGTCGTGGTCCCTGACGGGGGGACTTAAGTAAGAGTCAATTAAGTCATTTCCGTTTTAGTCCAATTAAAGTGGGGGTGTTTTGGTTATTGGTAGGGTTGCTATATAAGTTGTTTTTAAGTCAAATTTCACAAGACTAAGTCATTATTCACAAACACCCAAATAAAATCAAAAACTCCCTCCTCTCTCAATATTTCTCTCTCTAAACACAAGGAAGAAGAAAGGAGCCATTGAAGCTAGGGTTTGTGGATACCAAAGGTTCTTCCCCAAATTTCTTGAAGTTTCTTAGTCAAGGTATGGATGCTATTCATCTTTGGGTAGCTATCACCCAAGAAGCGCCTTCAAACTATGTTTTTAAGATTTCAAATACCCCAATCTAGGTTTTTCAATCTATAATATAGGTCTCCTTCCAAAACATTTTCAATTGTTCATTTATGGTTGATTATGGTTGGTTATGATGAATTATGGTTGGATTAATGGAGTATTAATGTTTGATGATGAAAATCTCCCTTGGACCCATGATTTCCCCTACTTCCTAAATTGTAAACTATGTATGGCTTGATAGATGATGAGAACTTGACAATTAATTATGTTAACATTGATTAAGTTGTTGAATCATGATATACCTCTATCTAATATGTTAATTCTAGAAGTTAGGGTTGATCTTGATTCATAGCCTTGAAGGGCAACTTGTTTGGGTTTATACATGTTGATGAGGATTCTATATGAACATGTGATTCACTTAGACATAGTGATGATCCTATGACTATTGTGTAATTGTGGTATTGATGCAAGATCCTTCTTCCCAATACCCTTACACTTGAAGGGCTATTCTTATAAAACACTATGAATGTTATGTGAAAGGTTTACTCACATGTTGATGATTCTAAGGTTGAAAGGACATTCTCACCTAATGAATCTATGAGCTATTATGATGTATGTTGGTTTGAGTGCCAAGTGCATTCTCTCATGAACACGAACTTAAGTAAAGACTAAATATGAATTATAAAGGGAATTATGCTTAGCACCGAGTGGATATGAGAATAAGATGTGTTCCTTCACACTAGTAGTTGGGTTCCCAATATGGTTATCTCATGAGATGAAAACCTCAACATTAGTAGTTAGGGTTTCTAGAAGCAATCTCCTTATCCCATAACTATGTGCCCACATAGGTCTTTAGCTAGTGGATCCACCTAAAAGCTAATATGTACGTTCTACATTAGGCAAGTAGGACACCTCTTTTCTGTGTGGGAGTAGAACACCGGATTCCTTGTCGCTCACATGGTCTATGTCGATTAATGCTATGTTCCTTATATGATACTAATATGAACAATGATAAGAACATGGACTTTAATTATGACTTCTTAAGAGGTACTTCTTAGTATGAGTGGGGGTATGGGACTTCACTTATGCATTGCACAAAGTACACTTTAAGAGGGGTTATGGTGAGGTTCTCTTATATGATGAAGACTTATGGATTATGCATGAAAGATATGTATGGATGTTAAGGTTGACTTTACTTGTTACAATTTATGAACATGAATAACTTATTACTTATGTATGTTGGTTATGGATGGGGCAAAAGTAAGATATGTATGTTGTTGGTGACTTAAATGTGATACTTAGCATTTAGTAGGGTTATGGAACCAGGGTTATGGAACCTTACCATTGCATTGCAGTAGTACAGCTTTGGGTTGCTTATTTATTGATTTGACTTATGTTTCTTCATAAATGTGTATAATGGCTTTTAAACTTGATAATGGCATGATTTCAACTAAATGTCCCTTATATGCATGTTTTAAGGATTTTTGTGCATGACTTCCATACTTAGTACATTATTTGTGCTAACCCATATTTTCTACATTTATTATGAATGTAGGTTTCGGTCGTTGAGACACACTTCTTCTTTCAAGTGAAGCTTGGGTTGACTATTCCCTAGTCTTGGTGAGTCCTCAAGATTCGAGGACAAGACATTATCCATTTTAGCTTCTCTTGTACTTTCTATGTTTGAGGCTTTATTGATGTAAAAGGGCATTTGACCCTATTTGTATTATCTATTGTTCTAGATTGTGATTGAGACAAGGTCTAGATTCTTACTTTCGTTATGAAAAAAGAATTGACTTTGATTGTAAAAGTTTTAAATTTTTCCACATTATTATATCACTTTATGTTTATGATTATGCTAAGTGGTTGTATGCGACTCATTTGGGGTCAAGTACACTGTGTTATGTCTAGGGGGTACCCCTGGGTCGTGACAAACTAAAAGCAACTAGAATGACCAAGAGCAAAATTCGCAGGTGGTAAGACTGACTGTCGATGAACAGTGAACCAAAAACCAAGATTTTCGAAATTTTTTTAGAAGGAACCATGTATGATTCTATGAAACAAGACAGCCAAGAGAAGGCTCTAATACCATGTCAATTTTTTGCTAAATGCCTCTCAAAGTGAGAGCCTTTCCATTATATAGAGAAATTAAAGAATACACATTCCTAAAGATCCGCCATTCCTTTCCCTAAAGATCAGCTATTCTATCTCTACAAATCTTCTATTGAATCCCTCTAAATCTGCCTTGCTATCCCTCCAAATCAGCTATTCTATCACTATATTTATTCCTTTGATTCTACAACAAATGTATATGATCATAATAATTTATATCACTATATAATAACATTAATAAATACAATCATTTAGATGTCCATCATGCTAACATATACATGTATTAGTGTAAGTGTCTTATAAAACTGTCAAAATTATATTTTTAAATGTGAGCCCCAAAATAACGAGGTTGCTAAGATTTAAGCAAGGATTGTCTAGCAGTAGGAGGGTTAATACTGGTGTGGTGAGTTCTGCGCATGTGACAAGTGATATTGGTTTTAATCCTACCAAGGGACTGAAGTGGAAAGGCAAATAGGCCATGACTCAAAAAGAACTCCAAGTCCAAAGTGTTATGCGTCATATTCAAACCAGATCAAAAGCTGTTGGAATTCAAACAAGGGCACAAGCCAAGGGAAAATCTCCCTCAAAGAAAACTTCATAGTTTAATGTGTATTGGTTCTTTAGTGGTTGTGTGGTTGTAACAACCAAACATAAATTAGTGATTGTTTTGTATTGTATTTTGGTGCTTGTGTGGTTGTTCAACCAAACTTAAAGTAGTGACTGTTTTGTGTTTTAGTGCTTGTGTGGTTGTTCAACCAAACTTAAAATAGAGATTGTTTTGTGTTTTGGTGGTTAACTTAAGTTATTGTGGCTGTTGGTTGAAACAATGAAACACTATGATGTTTGTATTTAGTGATCAAAAAAGCACTAGTTATATTATGCCTTTATGTTATTATTTCGTGTTTTGTTATCATATTACCTATTACATGTAAATGTAGTTCTATGAAAAAGGGACAAGTCAATTGAACATACAATATATATATATATATATATATATATATAACTTTAATCAGCAGAAACATACAATACTAAAACACCAAGCCAAACAAATCCACAAAATGAGAACCCTAGAACCAAAAGACTTTGTATTAATAATAATTACATTCAAGAAAAAACTTTCAACGACACACTAAATAAAAGAACAACATCACATTACATATCAAACTAATGCCCAAAATTAGTTTCAACATCCATCTACACTTCAACAGTTTTTCTTGTTTGTTGGTCTTCTTCAACAGACCCAAAATCACAGTATTCACTTGGCTAGGAAATTCGGGATCATACCAATCGAAAAACCTACAAGGATTTCAAAATAAGGATTACATTTCATAAAATCAAAGTTAAAAAAATTACATAATAAGAAATTGGCAAATTAAAAGAAAAAAAATATGAAACAATACATACCCCATAGTGTTTACTATCGAGAAATCTACATCTCTGATTGTCATTTGTCCATGAAATTTTCAGAATTGGAGGAGTCCCACATAAACAAACAATTCATGAATTTAGCACATGCAATTAAAATGAAAAAGAGAGAAAAATTCTGAAATTTGAAAAGGGAGAAGGGATAGGGAGAATAAATATTTAGTGAATATAGAGAGTAAGTTCTGAAAGTATGCCAAATATTAAAGAAAAATGGAGATTTTAGGTTTTTTTTTTTTACCATTGTAGCTTTATGATGTGGCAAAAAATTACTTACTCACGCGCCTAGTAGAGTTTGTTGTCAATTTCTACACCAGTGGACAATAAAGGAGTACGCGATGGAGGAATAAACAAGTTTGGGGGTGGGGGAAATTAAAATGGAATATAGTTTAGGTGTACACTGAATAAAAAGCTTCAAGTTTAGGGGGTAATGAGCAGTTTTGCTATTACTTTTTTGGGCTTTTTATATTGTTAAGCTTGTCGAGGTTTGATAGAATTTGCTTGAATCGTAATACTTGTTTGAGAGAAACTTATTGCATCTATAGTTTAACCTACCTACTGAGATTTAGCAATCGTTAGTAAATTTCAATTACCCATATAGAGAAATTAGCCTATAATTGATCACATCCCGAAAATTCCTCTCTACATTGTTGATTCCCCTGTTTTCGTATTTGTCTTAGTTGCTAATTGACAAACCTATTCCCCCCCATCTGACATTTGTTGTCAACCCCATCAATATACTGAAATGTTTTCGATATTTTTTACTCCTACCACTGACTAGATTACATTTATAAACTTCATAATTGAATTCCAATTTGTACCGCTCCTTGTGGGTATATCCCAAATCTTTGTTGAGTTTTATACTAGATAACGACCGCCTACACCTAGTATTTGATAAGGTGTAGTTGAGCGTTCATCACTCCTCAATTTGCGAGAGATCATGTTTGTTCTTCCTTTTCTCCTCTTTTCCTCTTCTTGAACTCTCTTCTAAAATCCTAAGAGTAATTTAGGATTTGTAAAACTGACCCAATTCATATTTGACCCCAAAATATTTCTAAATTCGTATTAATCTGATGGGGTAAAGGAAAAGGCCAAAATACCCCTCACTAATTTGGGTAACTTTCCTTAATTGGGCAGGCTAACTTTAAGCGCGCATATCTCCCTCATCCAAACTCTAAACTTAGCAAACTCAGTGGCGTTGGAAAGAGGATTTCAAGACCTTTCATATGGTACATTATGGGCCACCTCACTTTTTCTATACTGAAAGTTATGATCATTTGAAGTTGACCTAAGAGGTCACAACTTAAGGATAACTTGAAAAATTCTCAATTTAGCTATTTCCAATTTAGCGCTTTCTAAATTTAGCTCTTTCTAAGGCAGGATGTTACAATTTCATTATGTATCATATCATATTAAAATATCTCAAATTCATTGCATCCTTTTTAAAATTTATAATGAAATATAAAGTGTAGCAGAATATTCGAAAGCAGTTTATATATTTTCAATTGCATTAAGATGTAGGCTTTTCTGTACTTTTATGATATTATTTCACTTGTCATAAGTTACAAGTCTATTTTACAAGTTTACAAATGCACTAGAACATGCACAAATAACATTAAATTTTAAATTGAATAGATTAAATTATTTTGTACATGAATATTAGTTAGACAATAAATATTTTCATATTATCAAAGATAAAAATGGAAGGTCTTTTATTAATCATGACTATATTAGGAAATATACATAATTCAACCAGAGCAAATTTAGAAAATATATAAATACAATAAAAATATTTTGCTCAAAAATCATAATCAATTTAAATATTAATTTACTAAAATATATGTCTCAAAAGAATGACACAATAAAAACTACTTCAATTATTCAATAAGATAAATCTAATTAGGAAAATATGTAATTTCTATTTACTATTTTTACGGATTGACAATGATACAATTAAACTTTAAAAGAAATTTAATGAATATTATGATTTTGGTTCAAATCCTACCTAATATAGAATCATCATAAATATTTTTACTTTTTTGTTATTTGAGTTCATTTTTATGAAATAATATGATGATTTCTCGCTATAAATACCTGGTTAGAATAGAAACCCAACATCACATTTTTCTTATATTCTCAATTTAGAAATATAGCCATGAGAAGACATAATGGCCGCAGAAGAATTGTAATTGCGAGGATGCAAATTTCTAGAAATAGACAAGTAACATTCTCAAAACGATGTATTGACCTATTTAAAAAGGCAAATGAGCTATGTACTTTACGTGGTGCTTATGTTGCTGTTGTGATTTTTTCTTCTAGCAACAAAGTATATTCATGTGGACATCCTTCCATTGAGTTAATTGTGGATAAGTTTCTTGGAGAGAATCCTCAACCCGACTCTGATGCTCCTAACCCCACCATTGTAGCTCATCAAAATGTCAATGTTGATAAGATCAATAATGAACTAAACAAGTTGGAGAATTCACCCGAACAACAAAAAAAACATGGAGAAGCTCTCCAAGCATTGAGGAACGAACTTCCATATGAACAACTCAACTTTTCTGACCTTAAAAAGTTTAGTGAGCTCTTGGAAGCTGCAAATGAAGAAGTTGAAAGAGTAGCGGGCCAACTTATGGAGTCTAATATTGAATTTCCATATCAAACTATTGAAAGTGCCTTTACTCCTTTAAGAATTGAGAAAAACAATTCGTCCAATTTCGTTGAAGCGCCATCTGGATCCCATGAATAAAACTTTTTTAGCTTTATTTAAAATTCAGTGACTTGATTGTGTACTTATAGAGTTAAGTTTGTCATATCTATGATTATGTTTGTTATATTTATGATTTCAATTTTTTACTTTGAATATGTTTATCATGGAATGAGATGGACTTTTATTTAGTACTTCCTTCATTTTATTTTCTTTGCCTTACCTTTTTTAGGTTAGTTTAAAAAAATAATGTCTTTATTTCCTGTTATGCCGCTCTTAGTTTATACTTATCATATGTCATGTTTAAACCATAGGAATAAAGAACATTTTGTTACATTTCACATATCATTAATTTATGACCACAAGATTTAAAAGTTATTTTTTATTTTCTCAATTTTCATGCCAAGTCAAAATCAAATAAATAAATTGAAATGAAATGGGTATGCAATAATTTGTCATTTGAAATTGATGTATTAGTGTTGAATGAAAAAGTAGTAAGAGAATATTGAATAAGAAACTGAAACTCATGTCGAATAGCTTGAAGTGCAACATATCTTGTTTTAAAAAAATAAAATTCTTGTAGAGTATCACGTGAATCTGTTTCTACCTATAAAAACAACGTTACATTATTATGATTGATAAAGCAAGGCTTACCACCTCATTTTTACTTATACATATTGATTGTTTATCATTTTTATTGCTATTAAAAAGACAATAAACATACTTTCCAGTGGTATATATTGATAAATAATTATGTTTTTTGGTATTGTTTCGTTATTTTTTCATGTGTCATTGTAACGACCTATTTGTGTCGTTATAAAAAAGCCAAATGGGAAAATTTTTGGGCTGAAAAACATTTTTATAGTATTTGGAATTTTTCAATCTAGTCCAGATTTGGACAAAATCAGAGTCATTAAATTCTAGGGAAATCTAGTAGAAATTGGGTGATCTAATTATGAATTCGCTCACATGAGTTGATAGATAAGATGTTATTGAACTCGTACGACTTTACGTATTTGAATTTAAGAGAGTAGAACTCTAGGAATTGATCTTAGCGTGAACGGGTAGTTTCTGAGTGCGTTGGTGGAAGGTGAGTTGTGAAATGGGGGTCTTGGAATTATTAATTTTGCTCACTGGTTTCGTGCAGACCGTTAAGGCGTGATTTCTCCCATCAGGGCGGGGCCGCTGTAGTGAGGTGAGGACCGCCATGGTGGGACAGTTGCGACTTAAGTTAGAAATAAACCCCAAAACGTCTTTATTCTACCCTTTTTGATTTTGAGAGTAAGGAGATGAAACCAGGCTATTCTTGACCATTTTCCACCATTCTTAAGGCTAAATATTAGGTTTTAACTCCCCGAATTCATTTTTTGATCTGTAGATTATAATCTACTGGGTAATTATCGATAGGGGAGGGTTTTGATCTGAGAATTATGGTGGAAAAAGCCCTAATTTGGGTATGTGGATCAAGCGTTTGATCTAGGGTTGATATAATTTGGGTAATTAGTTATTGTTTATTGATTCCTATGTTATATTACTCGTTTGTAGACCAAGAACAAGCGGAACGAATCCGCAAAGGGAAAAATCAAGTTTCTTAAGGTATTCAAGCTTGTTTCGAGGTAAGTGATGGTTGTGATTTCATAATCTGTGATGTATGTTGTCGCATTGTTGATCACACTAGTTTTAAATGAGGATAGATGAACGATGAATGTCATGAATCATGTCTTGATTGTAATATGAGAATGTACTTGTGATTGTTGTTGTGGCTTGTTGAATGGATCGGGTGTTTCGCTCTGACACACTAACATGGATCGGTTGCCACATTCCAACATAAATATGGGATCGGTTGCCACGTTTTGGTAGAAATATTGGATCGGGTACCACGTTCTAGTATGCTAACTATTTAAGTTTGGGTTCCATGAAAGAACCAATTACTTGACATAATTGTGTATCTTGGTATTGTGAAACTGTTTGTAGTCGTAATGATGTTGATATTGTGTATGTTTTCTGTATACATGTTATTAATATGTTGTAATGACTTATGTATATTGCACTTAGTAGGTGATGGTTGTGATTTCATGTTGTGTGATATATGTTTGTTCTTGCTTCTTTATAATACGTGTATGTATGCAAATGTTGCATTGTTGATCCCACTAGTTATAAAAAGGTATGATTGAATAATTGTATGCCATGAAATCATGACTTGATTGTATGCTTATGAGAATGTACATTGTGATTGTGATTGTGGCTTGTTGAATGGATCGAGTGTTGCATTCCGACATACTAACTTGGATCGGTTGCCACGTTCCAGCATAAACATTGGATCGGTACCATATTTTGGTATGCTAACAGTTTGGGTTTAGGTTCCATGAAAGAACCAATGACTTGACATAATTGTGTATCTTGATAAATGTGAAATTGTACGTTGTTTCTTAAATGATGATGATATTGTATATGTTCTGTGTATGCATGTTGTTATTATAATGTAATGACTTATGTATGTTGCACTTAGGGGGATAGCCACGTTCTGCTATCATTACACTGTGGTTGTGTACTGATATTGCACTTGCTCTTTCTTTGTTAAGTACAAGGCATCTTTAGGTAGTTATTGACATACCTTGCGTAGAAGATCAGTGATCGTTTTCGAATGCAAGGGTGAGCCAGTTCTTTCGGGATGCCATGAGTTCTCTTTCGTTTATGTCCACCATTTCAGACTTAGACTATTGCATTAGGATTTCTTATGTTTAGTATGGGGTTGTACCCTTTATTGTTTAGACTTATGGTTGAACCTTAGATGTTTTGGTACATTGACTTTCAAGTTCTAGGCATTATTTTCCGCATTTGTTTAGTTGTTAGACTATCTATTTCGAGTTTATGGGAACTCCCTATTTCTTTCTTTAGCATTTAAACTTGCTTTTGTAACCTTAAATGCCTTAGTATTTTGATTAAGTTGGTTAGCTAATTAGTATAAATGGTTCTCCCACATGAAGGTTCTTGTGGGTTCCAATCACGATGGTCTGGGTCTTGACAAATTTGGTATCAGAGCCTAGGTTCGTTGATCTCAATGTACCAAAATGAGTCTAGTAGAGTCTTGTGGAAAGGTACGAACGTTTGTACTTTTCTTCGAGAGGCTATAGGACTTTAGGAAATCTTTATGTTTTTGCTTGTCTCCTTCCATGCTATAACTTGATTCAAATTGGTATCTACTGATTTGAATTGGTATCTAATCTCCTACACTATTCTGTCCACAGATGGTTAACACTAGATTCAACTATGTTAGGCCCGTAGCTCCCGTCAATGCTCTAGTTCAGAAATCTGTAGCGAGAGGTCGCGGTCGAGGCAGGGGTAGAGGAAGAGATAGGGGTAGAGGCCGAGGAAAGGTGGCGCCTAGTAGGGATGGAGCACCAGTTGAAAATGCTCCCAGAAATGAGGCCCCTCCTAGCATCATGAAGAGGTAGAGGAGAATATCGAGGTTGAGAATAAGGATGTTGGACAAGAGAAAGAAGTGTAGGCGGAGACTACAGGCATTCCTCCCATAAACCTAGTGTTAGCTCAACAGATCATGTAATTTTTGAAAGAATTGGTTGGTCCTAGAGTGCTTCTATCTGCTCAAGCAACTCAAGCTCCCACCAATCCCCCTATTGCTATTATTATTCCCAAGGTGGGTGGAACTATAGGTACTGATGCCTTGTTCTGTCCTTTGTTGGGTCTTGTTATGACTGTTAATGAGCATGAAATATTGACTAAGTTCTTGAAGTTGAAACCGTCTGTGTTCCATGGTTCCGAGAGTGAGGATGCATATGAGTTCATCCTAGATTGCTATGAGAGGCTTCATAAGTTGGGAATTGTCCATCAGCATGGGGTTGAGTTTGTGACTTTTCAACTTCAAGATGAGGCTAAGCAGTAGTGGAGAGCTTATGTGGAATGCATATCTTCAGTTTTACCTCCACTTACTTGGACTCAGTTTTATGCCCTGTTTTTAGAGAAATATGTGCCTAGGACTTTGAGAGATCGCAAAAAGGATGAGTTCATGGATTTGGAGCAAGGTGGTATGTCTGTGGCTGCTTATGAAGCTAAGTTTCATTCTTTGTCTAGATATGCTATGCAATTGGGGACTACTGAGGATAAGAAGATCCGTTTATTTATTAAGGGACTAAATTCAGAAATGCAGGTATTGTGTGTTCATATGACCTCTGCAAGGAGAAGTTGTAAAGAGGTAACAGACTTTGTGAAGAAAGTGGAGGGGCTAAGGCGAGACGGTTAGGCGAAGGCATTGGATAAAAGGGCCAAAAACTCGGGTAACTTTCAAGGTTCTTACTCCAAAGGATCAGGGAGGCCAACACTTGCAGCCAGGCCAATACAATCCACTAAGCCCGCCTCTACAGGTAATTACTTGGGAACTCTACATCATAATTTGATTCAAGATAGCCAGGGAGTAGCACCTTCGGCGGGCAGCAGGCTATCTTTTGATCGTACTTGCTATAACTGTGGAGAACTTGGGCATATGAGGAGAGATTCTCCCCACCCACGCGTAATTGATTTTGTGCAGCAGCAGACTAGAGCAGTGGTACCTGCAGGAAATGGTAATAATGGTCGAGGGCATCCACAAGGTGGCTGAGGAGGAAATCAGCAAGGCCGTGCAGGTAGGGGAAATGGTAACGTAGGCAGAGGTACGGTTCATCCAGGCAGGGAAGTCGACCGTCATGATGATAGGGCTCAATGTTACGCCTTTTTGGGCAACAATAAGGCAGAGTCATCTGAAGCACTGATCACAAGTACTATTCTTGTTTGTGGCCAAATGGCTAATGTGCTATTTGATCTGGGTTCTACTTATTCTTATGTATCCGTGCAATTTGCCTCAGAGTTTGATATGAATTGTGATATATTTGATGCCCCCATCCATGTTTCTACTACAGTTGGAGAGTCTGTCATAGTCACCCATGACTATCATGTTTGTCCTATTTTGTTTATGGGTTATCAGACTTGGGTTGATTTGGTGATTTTGGCTGACTTTGACATAATATTAGGCATGACTTGGTTTTCCCCCTATTATGTTGTGCTTAATTGTAATAATAAGTCTGTACCTCTAGAAATTCCAAGAAGGGAAAAGTTAGAGTGGGAAGAGGTGTACAAGCCTAAGCAAGCTAAGATCATATCCTCCAGTTGGGCTAGGAAACTGGTAGGGCAGGGTTGTTTGGCATATTTGGCTCATATTTGGGATGTTGAGGTTGAGTTTCCATCTATTGAGTCTTTTTCATGTGGTGTCAGAATTTAGAGAAGTGTTTCCTACTGTTCTGCTTGGTATGCCTCCTGATAGAAATATAGATTTCTGCATTGATTTAGAACCTTGTACTCGTCCCATTTTCATCCCTCCATATTGCATGGATCTGGTAGAATTGAGAGAGCTTAAAGCTCAAATTAAATAACTTCTTGATAAAGGATTCATCAATCTTAGTGCTTCCCCGTGGGGTGCTCCTGTCTTGTTTGTTAAGAATAATGATGGTAGTAAGAGGATGTGTATAGATTATCGACAATTAAATAGGGTCACCATTCGAAATAAGAATCCATTGCCTCGAATAAATGATCTTTTTGACCAATTGCAAGGTGCATCAGTTTTCTCTAATATTAATCTAAGGTATGGTTACCATCAGTTGAAAATTAGGCCTGAGGATGTGCCCAAGACGGTGTTTAGAACCCGCTATGGGCACTATGAGTTCCTCGTTATGTCATTTGGGTTGACTATTGCACCTGCAACTTTTATGAGTTTGATGAATGGCATGTTCAAAATATTTATTGATTCATTTGTAATAGTCTTTATTGATGACATTTTGGTCTATTCGAAAAGTGAGGAAGACCATGCGGACCATCTTTGTATTGTTCTGGATGTTCTTGGGAAACAAAGGTAGTATGCTAAATTTTCTAAGTGTGAATTTTGGTTGACTTAGGTTGCCTTTTTAAAGGATGCAATTTCAAAAGAAGGGGTAGTGGTATATCCCCAAAATATTGAGGTTGTTAAGAATTGGGTTCTGCCTAGCTCTGTGACGAAAGTTAGGAGTTTTGTGGAGCTCGCTAGCTACTATCGTTGATTTGTGAAGAACTTTGCTTCTATTGCCACTCACTTGAAAAATTTGACAAAAAAAGGGTACCTTTTGAATGGACTGAAAAGTGTGATGAGAGCTTTCAAAAGCTCAAGACTCTCTTGACTATAGCGCCTATTCTAGCATTACCGATGGAGGGTATGGATTTCGTTGTTTATTGTGATGCTTCCCATTCGGGTTTAGGTGTTGTGTTAATGCAGGATAAAATTTTTATAGCTTATTCATCGAGATAGCTGAAGGTGCATGAGAGGAATTATCCAACACATGATTTGGAGTTGGCAGCGGTAGTATTTTCTCTTAAGATCTGGTGGCATTACCTCTATGGTGTCAAGTGTGAAGTGTTTACTGATCATCTTAATTTGCAATATGTGTTCACTCAAAAAGATCTGAATTTGAGACAGCAAGGTGGATGGAGTTACTTAAACATTATGATGTCACCATTCAATACCCTCCGGGTAAGGCTAATGTAGTGGCAGACGCTTTGAGTCAAAAAGCAGTGAGTATGGGTAGTTTAGCTTGCTTATGTGTAACTAGGCGACCCTTGGCTAAGGAAATTTATGCCTTGGAGTGTAAGTTCATGCAGGTGGGCATCTTAAAGAAAGGTGGGGTCTTAGCTAGCATTGAAGTTAATGCCACGTTCATTTAGGAGATCAAGGCCAAACAATTTGAGGATGAAAATTTGAATGCACTTAAGAAGAAGACTACGATTGGTAAGGCACAAGAGACTATTCTTAACGAGGAAGGTGTGCTCAGTTTTAAAGGAAGGATTTGTGTTCCTCGAGTTGATGACTTGATTCAGAAATTATTGACAGAATCTTATGGTTCACGATATTCTATTTATCCGGGTGTGACCAAGACGTACCGAGACTTGAATATTTATTAGTGGCTAGGCATGAATAAGGATATAGCGGAGTTTGTGGCTAAGTGTCAAAATGGTTAACAAGTAAAGTATGAGCACCAAAGGCCTATAGGTTTGCTTCAAAGGATGCCAATTCCGGAATGGAAGTGGGAAAGGATAGCCATGGATTTTGTGGTTGTTTTCCTAAGACTTTGGGGAAGTTTGATTCTATTTGGATAGTGGTTGACAAATTGACTAAATCATCACATTTTATTCCGGTAAGAAAAAATTATAATGTGAAACAATTGGCTAAGGTGTCTGTGAAAGAGATAGTGAGGTTGCATGGGGTGCCCCTCTCTATCATCTCAGACTATGGTACGCAATTTACCTCCAAGTTTTGGAGGAAATTACCTAATGAATTAGGCACACAACTCACTTTTAGTACAACCTTCCATCCCCAGACAGACGGGCAGTTAGAGAAGACTATTCAAGTGTTAGAAGACATGTTGAGGGCATGTGTGATTAATTTTGGAGGGTATTGGGATAAGTTCTTACCTTTGTGTGAGGTCTCTTATAATAATAGCTATCACTCCAGCAGTGATATGGTAACATTTAAGGAAATTTATGGGATGGGATGTAAATCACCCATAGGATTGTTCGAGGCAGGAGATGTGAAACCTTTTGGGGTTGATTTAGTGAGCGATGCTCAAGATAAGGTAAGAAGTATTCAAGCTAAGCTTTTAGACGCCCAGAGTAGGCAGAAGAAGTATGCAGACCATAAGGTAAGAGACATGGCATTTCAGACTGGTGAGAATGTTCTTCTTAAGGTGTCACCAATAAAAGGGGTGATGAAGTTTGGCAAGAAGGGCAAGATAAGTCCACAATACAGTGGTCTGTTTGAAGTTCTTGAATATGTAGGGTCAGTTGCTTATAGATTTCCTTTACCTCCTAACCTATCGGAAGTTCATCCGGTATTTCATATGTCCATGTTGAAGAGATATCATGGTGACATGGATTATATCATTAAGTTGGACTCAATTTTGCTAGACAAGGACCTCCAATATGAGAAGGAATCGATTGCAATTCTTGATCGTGATGTTCGAAAGCTGATGACCAAGTATATTAAGTCCGTGAAAGTTCTATGGAAGTATCGTCCAATTGAGGAAGCTACTTGGGAAACCGAGAGGGACATGCGAGATAAGTATCCCCAGTTGTTCGTCGACTCAGGTACTACTCCATTCTTTCTTTAGCCTATTTTTCCTAAGTTTTGTCACTCGAGGATGAGTGATGGATAAATTGGTATCTATTGTAATGACCTGTTCTCGTCGCTATAGAAAAGTGAACGGGTAAAATTTTTGGGCCGAAAAACTTTTTTGTAGTATTTGGAATTTCCCAACCTAGTCCAAGTTTAGATGAAATCAGAGTCATTAAAGTCTAGGGAAATATGGTAGTAGTTGGGTGATCTAATTATGAAATCGATCCCATGAGTAGATAGATAAGACGTTAATAAACCCGTATGACTTTACGAAATTGAATTCGAGCAAGTAGAACTCCTGAAATTGATCTTAGCGTGAACGGGTAGTTTCTGAGTGTCGTTGGTTGAAGGTATGTTGTGAAATGGGGGTCCTGGAATTATTAATTTTGCTCAGTGGATCCGTGCAAGCCACTAAGGTGGGATTTCTCCGGCCAAGGCAGGGCCGCTGTAGTGGGGTGAAGATCGATGTGGTAGGACAGTCGTGACTTTAGTCGAAAATAAACCCCAAAACATCTTTATTCTGCACTTTTCAACATTGAAAGTAATGAGATGAACCCCAGGCAATTGTTGACCATTTTCAACCATTCTTATGGCTAAAAGTAAGGTTTTAACTCTCCAAATCCCTTTTTTGATCTGTATATTGTAACTTAGTGGGTAATTATCGATGGGGGTGGGTTTGATATGAGAATTATGGTGGAAAAAGCCCTAATCTGGGTATGGGGATCAAGGGTTTTATCGAGGGTTGATAGAATTGTGGGTAATTTGGGTAATTAGTTATTGTTTATTGATTCCCGTGTTATATTACTTGTTTGTAGACCAAGAACAAGCATACTGAATCTGGAAAGGGAAGAATCAAGTTTCTTAGCAGATTCAAGCTTGTTTCGAGGTAGGTGGTGGTTGTGATTTCATATTGTGTGATGTATGCTTGTTCTTGCTTTATTATAATACTTGTATGTATGCGAATGTTGCATTGTTGATCACACTAGTTCTAAATGAGGATAGATGAACGATGAATGTCATGAATCATGACTTGATTGTATGATAATGAAAATGTACTTGTGATTATGATTGGGGCTTGTTGAATGGATCAAGTGTTGCATTCTGATGCACTAACTTGGATCGGTTTCCACGTTTCGGTATAAATATGGAATCGGTTGCCACGTTCTAGCATAAACATTGGATCGGGTACCACGTTCCAGTATGCTAACTTTTTGGGTTTGGGTTTAATGAGAGAACCAATGACTTAACATAATTGTGTATCTTGGTATTGTGAAACTATTCGTAGTCGTAATGATGTAGATATTATATATGTTTGGTGTATATATGTTATTATTATGTTGTAATGACTTATGTATGTTGCACTTAGTAGGTGATGGTTGTGATTTCATGTTGTGTGATGTATGTTTGTTCTTGCTTCATTATAATACGTGTATGTATGCTAATATTGCATTGTTGATCACACTAGTTGTAAATGGGGATGAGTAAATAATTGTATATCATTAAATCATGACTTGATTGTATGATTGTGAGAATGTACATTGTGATTGTGATTGTGGCTTATTGAATGGATAGGGTGTTGCATTCCGACACACCACCTTGGATCGGTTGCCACGTTCCAGCATAAACATTGGATCGGGTACAACGTTTTGGTATGCTAACAGTTTGGGTTTGGGTTCCATGAATCATCAATGACTTTACATAATTGTGTATCTTGAGAAATGTAAAATTGTACATTGTTTCGTAAATGATGATGATATTGTATATGTTAGATGTATGCATGCTATTATTATGTTGAAATGACATATGTATGTTGTACTTAGTGGGATAGCCGCATAATCCTACTAGTACACTATGGTTGTGTATTGCTACTGCACTTGCTCTTTCTTTGTTGAGTACATGGCATCTTCAGGTGGCTATTGACAAATCTCGCTTAGAAGATCAGTGATCTTTTTCTAATTCAAGGGTGAGCTAGTTCTTCCGGGTTGCCATGAGTTCTCTTTCGTTTATGTCCACCATTTAGGGCACCATTTAGGACTTAGACTATTGCATTAGGATTTCTTATGTTTAGTATGGGGTTATACACCTTCTTGTTTAGACTTATGGTGGAACCTTAGATGTTTTGGTACATTGACTTTCAGGTTCTAGGCATTGTTTTCCGCATTTATTTAGTTGTTAGACTATTGGTTTGGAGTTTATGGGAACTCCCTAATTCTTTCCTTAGCATTTAAACTTGCTTCCATAACCTTAAATGCCTTAGTATCTTGATTAAGTTGGTTAGCTAATTAGTATAAATGGTTCTCCCACCCGAGGGTTAGTGTGACGCCAATCACGATTGTCTGGGTCGTGACAGTCATAAGTGATGAGTATATTTTATGAGTTTATAAACGCTCTAGAAGACATACAAATAACATAAAATTTTAAACAGGAGTGCCTAAATTTTTTTGTACATTAATATAAATTAGACAATAAATATTTTGATATTGTGAAAGCTAATCGTAGAAGGTCTTTAATTAAGCATGGCTATATTAGAAAATATACATAGTTGAAAAAGAGAAAATTTTGAAATTATATGAATATAATAAAAAATATTTACATAAAAAATCATCATCAATTTACATAATAATTTACTAAATCATCTGTCACAAAAGAATGACATAATAAAAACATTTTCAATATCATAAATCTAACTTGAAAAATATGTCGTTTATAATCACTATCTTTACGGATTAACAATGATACAAAATAAATTGAAATATCTCAACTTTAATTTGTGTTTGAAGTATTTTTAAAAAAATTTAAATATGGTATTTTTACTTATTATTTATTGAAAGGACGACTTTCTGTCTTCGAAAAAAATTATATTTTTTTCTTATAAAATATAATTTGAAGTACGACTAAATCTATGAAATTTAGTATCTTAAATAAAGTAACATTTAATATGTATCATAAATGATTTTTCTTACAACATGAATTATAAATATCATAATTTTTATATTTTATTATTCTTTGTTATGATTAATGAGAATATATAATAATTTTTTGAAGTGAAAAAATATGTATGTATATATGTTTTACGTGTAAAAATCATAGGTGTGAGTGATTTGATGTGAAAGTCATATAAATTGTTCAACATGTAGATGTCTACGGATAAAAAGAACAAGCGTCAATGAAAAAAGTGAATAACCTACACAAATTAATGTAAAAACAAAAATATCATGCAAAAGAGATAGGGATACGTTCGTCGACGAACACGTACCTCTATTTTAATATTGTATCATATTCATTAGTTAATATGTTGAATTCTCTACATTGTTGATTCCGTTGTTTTTGTATTTATCTTAATTGCTAATTGACAAACGAATTCCCAACATCAAACATTCATTGTCAACCCTTTCGATTTATTTAAATATTTTCGATAATTTTTACTGCTACCACCGACTAGATTACATTTATAACTTCATAAATGAATTCAAATTTGTACCACTCTCTGTGGGTTCAACCCCAACTCTTGGTTGAGTTTTATACTAGATAACGACCGCCTACACCAAGTATTGGATGAGGTGTAGTTGAGCGTTCGTCACTCCTCAATTTGCATGAGATCTTGTTGGTTCTTCCTTTTTTCCTCTTTTCCTCTTCTTGAACTCTCTTCTAAAACCCTAAGGGTAATTTAGGATTTGTAAAACTGACCAAATTCAGATTTGAACCCAAAATATTACGAAATTCGTTTTAATATGATGGGGTAAGGAAAAGACCAAAATACTTCTCACTAATTCAGGTAACTTTCCTTAACTATACATGCTAACTTTAAACGGGCATGTCTCCCTCATCCAAACTCGCAACTTAGCAAACCCAATGGTGTTGGAAAGAAGATTCCAATACCTTTCATTTGGTATCTTATGGGCCAACTAACTCTTCTTGCACGGAAAGTTATGATCGTTTGAAGTTGACCTAAAAAGTCACAATTTAAGCATAACTTGAAAACTTCTCAATTTAGCTATTTCCAATTTAGCGCTTTCTAAATTTAGCTCTTTCTAAGGCAGGATGTTATAATTTCATAATGTATCATATCATATTCAAATATATGGTGATTAAATAAATAAGACACAAATTTCATTGTAGCATTTTGAAAATTTATGGTGAAATATAAAGTGTGGGAGTATATTTGAAAGCAGTTTATATATTTTCAATTGCGTTATGATTTAGGCTTTTCTGTACTGTTACGATATTATTTCACTAGTCATAAGTTACGAGTATATTTTACAAGTTTACAAATGCTCTAGAACACACACAAATAACATTAAATTTTAAATTGAAGAGCTTAAATTATTTGGTACATGAATAAGAGTTAGACAATAAATATTTTCTAATTGTCAAATGTAAAAGTGAAAGGTCTTTTATTAAGCATGACTATATTAGGAAATATACATCATTGAACAAGAGCAAATTTAGAAAATATATAAATACAATAAAAATATTTACCTCAAAAATTATAATCAATTTAAATATTAATTTACTAAAATATATGTCACAAAAGAATGACACAATGAAAACTACTTCAATAATTCAATGTTAGGAAAATATGTAATTTGTAATTACTATTTTTATGGATTGACAATGATACAATTAAACTTGAAAAGAAATTTAATGAACATTATCATTTTGGTTCAAATCCTACCTAATAAGGAATCATCATAAATATATTTACTTTTTTGTCATTTGAGTTCATTTTTATCAAATAATATGATGATTTTCTCGCTATAAATACTTGGTTAGAACGAAAACCTACCATCACAATTTTCTTATATTCAGAAATTTGGCCATGAGAAGACGTAATGACCATAGAAGAAATGTAATTGCGAGGATGAAAAATTAAAGAAATAGACAAGTAACATTCTCAAAACGACGTATTGGCCTATTTAAAAAGGCAACTAAGCTATGTACTTTATGTGGTGCTTATCTTGTTGTTGTGATAGTTTCTTCTAGCAACAAAGTATATTCATGTGGACATCCTTCTGTCGAGTTAATTGTGGATAAGTTTCTTGGAGAAATTTATCAACCCGACTCTGATGCTGCTAACCCCACTGTTGTAGCTCATCAAAATGTCAATGTTGATGAGATCAATAATGAACTAAGCCAGTTGGAGAATTTACTCGAACGACAAAAAACCATGGAGAAGCTCTCCAAGCATTAAGGAACGAACTTCCATATGAACAACTCAGCTTTTCTAACCTTAAAAAGTTTAGTGAGCTCTTTGAAGCTGTAGATGAAGAAGTTGAAAGAGTAGTGGGCCAACTTATGGAGTCTAATATTGAATTTCCATATCAAATTGTTGGAAGTGCCCTTTCTCCTTTTAGAGTTGAGGAAAACAAGTCGTCCAATTTCTATGAAGGGCCTTCTGGATCCCATGAATAGATTTTTTTAGCTTTATTTAAAATTCAGTGACTTGATTGTGTACTTATAGAGTTATGTTTGTCATATCTATGATTATGTTTGTTATATTTCTGAGTTAAATTTTTACCTTTGAATATGTTTATCATGGAATGGGATGGACTTTTATTTAGTACTTCATTCATTCTAATTTCTTTGTCTTACCTAATTTAGGTCAGTTTAAAAAAATAATGTCTTTATTTCCTTTTTGGCCGCTCTTAGTTTATACTTTTCATATGTCATGTTTAAACCACAAGAGTAAAGAGCATTTTGTTACATTTCACATATCATTAATTTATGGCCACAAGATTTTAAAGTTTTTTTTTGTTTTCTCAATTTTAATGCCAAGTCAAAATCATATAAATAAATTCAAATGAAAAGGGTATGCAATAATCTTTCATTTGAAATTGATGTATAAGTGTTGAAAGAAAAAGTAGTAAGAGAATATTGAATAAGAAACTGAAACTCATGTCACATAACTTGAAATGCAACATATCTTGTTTTAGAAAAATAATATTCTTATAGAGTATCACGTGTATCTGTTTCTACATATAAAAACAACCTTACATTATTATGATTGATAAAGCAAGGCTTACCACCTCATTTCTACTTATACATATTGATTGTTTATCATTTTTATTGGTATTAAAAATGCAATAAACATACTGTCTAGTGGTATATACTGATAAATAATTAAATTTTTTGTATTGTTACGATATTTTTTCACTTGTCATAAGTGATGAGTTGTCATGATCCAGACTGTTCGGTGGGAGAACCATTACTACAACCCAAACTATCAACTAAACCAAAATACTAAGGCGTTAAAGTGACTGAAGGAAGTTAAATGCTAAGGAAACAAATAGTGTTCCCATAAACTCTAAAAGTTTAACGAAACAAATGCAGAAAATACGCCAAGACCCTGAAAGTCAATGTACCAAAAGTCTAAAGGAAAATGGGTACAACCCAACTAAACATAATAATATCTAATGAACTAGTCTAAGTCCGTATAAGATGGACTGAACAGAAAGAGAAGTCATGGCAGCCCAAAAGAACTGGCTCACCCTTGAATTCGAACGATCATTGATATTCTAAGCGAGGTCTGTCAATAGCCGCCTGAATATGCCCTGTACTTAACAAACAAAGAGCAAGTGCAATGCCAGTACACAACCACAGTGTACTGGTAGGATCACACGGCTATCCCACTAAGTGCAACATACATAAGCCAATACAACATAATAATAACATGCATACACCGAACATATACAATATCATCATCATTTATGAACAAGGTACAATTTCACATTTCTCAAGATACACAGTTATGACAAGACATTGGTCCTCTCATGGAACCCAAGCCCAAATAATTAGCATACCGAAACGTGGTACCCGATTCAATGATAACGCCGGAACGTGGCAACAGATCCCATATTTATGCCAAAACGTGGCAACCGATCCAAGTTTGTGTGTCAGAACGCAACACCCGATCCATTCAACAAGCCACAATCACAATTACCATTACATTCTTATAATCATACAATCAAGTCATGATTTATAGCATTCATCATTCATCAATTCTCATTTACAACAAGTGTGATCAATAATGCAACATTCACATACATACACGTATTATAATGAAGCAAGAACAAACATACATTACACAGTATGAAATCACAACCATCACCTACCTCAAAACAAGATTGAATCCCCTAAAAAACTTGATTCTTCCCTTTCAGGATTCGTTCCGCTTGTTCTTGGTCTACAAACAATCAATATAATGCTAGGATCAATAAACAAGACTTAATTTCCCGGAATAAAGTCAACACTATCAACCCTATATCAAACCCTTGATCCGCATACCCAGATTAGGGCTTTTACCACCATAAATTCCAGATCCTAACCCTCTGTCATCGTTAATTACCCACTAGATTAAAATCTACGGATCGAAAAATAGATTCGGGGAATTAAAATCTTACTTTTACCCTTAAGAATGGTGAAAACCCGTCAATAAAACACCTGGGTTTCGTTCCTTAGCTCTCAAGTTCGTAAATTGCTAAATAAAATGTTTTTGTGGTTTATTTTTTACTTTAAGTCGCGTCTGCCCCGGTATGGTGGCACCCGCCCCACTATAGCTGCCAAGCCCTGGCAAGAGAAATCCTGCCTTAGTGGCTTGCACGAAACTAGTGAGAAAAATTAAGAATTCTGAGACCCCCATTTCACAACACACACCTTCCACCAACGACACGAAACCCGTTCATGCTAAGATCAATTTCGGTAGTTCTACTCACTTGAATTTAATTCTGTATAGTTGTACGGGTTCTTAACGTCTTATCTATCCATTCACGTGATCAAATTAATAATTCGATCACCCAATTGCTACCATATTTCCCTAGACCTCACGTAATTCGATTTCGTCCAAATCTGGACTAGGTTGGGAAATTCCAAGTTACTACAAAAAAAGGCCCAAATTATTTTTCCGTTGGCTTTTCTATAACAACGGGAATAGGTTGTTACAATATATATTAATTTTTCCATCACTTGTCCCTGAGTGACAAAATTTAGGGAAAAAAAAGGCTAGAGAAGGAATGGAGTAGTACATGAATCAACGAACAATTGGGGATACTTTTATCGCATGTCCCTCTCGATTTCCCAAGTAGCTTCCTCAACTGGATGATGCTTCCATTAAACTTTCACAGACTTAATCTCCTTGGTCCTCATCTTTCGGACATCACGATCAAGAATTGCAATCGGTTCCTCCTCATATTGGAGGTCTTTGTCTAACACAATTGTGTCCCACTTAATGATATAATCCTCATCACCATGATATCTCCTCAACACGGACATATGAAATACCGGATGAACTCCCGATAGGTTAGGAGGTAAAGCCAATCTATAAGCCACTTGCCCTACACATCAAGAACCTCAAAGGGACCAATGTATCGTGGACTTAGTTTGCCCTTCTTGCCAAACCTCATCACCCCTTTCATTGGAGATACCTTAAGATGTACATTCTCACCAGTCTGAAATGCCATGTCTCTTAATTTATGGTCTGCGTACTTCTTCTGTCTACTCTGCGCTGCTAAAAGTTTAGCTTCAATACTCCTCACCTTATCTTGAGCATCCTTCACTAAATCTACCCCCAAAGGTTTCACATCTCCAGCCTCGAACCATCCTATGGGTGATCTACATCCCCTCCCATAAAGTGCCTTAAACAGTGCCATATAAATGCTGAAGTGATAACTATTATTATAACAGAACTCACACAAAGGTAAGAACTTATCCCAATGCCCTCCAAAATCAATCACACATGCCCTCAACATGTCTTCTAACATTTGAATAGTCCTCTCTGGCTGCCCGTCCATCTGTGGATGGAAGGCAGTACTAAAAGTGAGTTGTGTGCCCAATTCATCATGTATTTACCTCCAAAACTTGGAGGTAAACTGCGTACCACGATCTGAGATGATAGAAAGGGGAACCCCATGCAACCTCACTATATTTTTAACATACATATTAGCCAATTGTTTAGCATTATAATCTATTCTTACCCGAATAAAATGGGTTGACTTATTCAATCTGTCAACCACTACCCAAATAGAATCAAACTTCCCCAAGGTCTTGGCCAGACCAACCACAAAATCCATGGCTATCCTTTCCCATTTCCATTTCGTAATTGGCATTCTTGTAAGCAAACCTCCAGGCCTTTGATATTCATACTTCACTTGTTGGCAATTTTAACACTTAGCCACAAACTCCACTATATCCTTTTTCATGCTCGGCCAACAATAAATTCGCTTCAAATATCGTTACATCTTGGTCACACCCGAATGAATGGAATATCGCCAACCATGGGATTCTGTCAGCAATTTCTGAATAAAGTCATCAATTCAAGGAACACAAATCCTTCCTTTAAAACCAAGCACACCTTCCGCATCAAGAGTGGTGTCTTGTGTCTTACCATTCGCAGTATTCTTCTTAAGTTCATTCAAATTTTCATCCCCAAATTGTTTGGCCTTGATCTCCTCAATGAATGTGGCCCTCACTTCAATGCTAGCTAACACCCCACCTCTTTCTGAGATGTCCAACTGTATGAACTTAGACTCTAATGTCTGAATTTCCTTAGCCGAAGGTCGCTTGGTTGCACTCAAGCAAGCTAAACTACCCTTACTCACCACCTTTCGACTCAAAGTGTCTGCCTCTACATTAACCTTACCCAGATGGTATTGAATGGTAACATCATAATTCTTAATTAACTCTATCCAACTTTCACTCTCAAATTCAATTTTTTTTGAGTGAAAACATTCTGCAAGTTACGATGATCAGTAAACACTTCACACTTAACACCATAAAGATAATGCCGCCAGATCTTAAGAGCAAACACTACCGCTGCCATCTCCCAATCATGTGTTGGATAATTTCTCTCATGCACATTCAACTATCGTGGTGCATAAGCTATAACAATCTTATCTTGCATTAACACAGCATCCAAACCCGAATGGGAAGCATCACAATAAACAATAAAATCCTTACCCTCCATCGGTAATGCTAGAAAAGACGTTGTAGTCAAGAAAGTCTTGAGCTTTTGAAAGCTCTCATCACAATTTTCAAGTCCATTCAAATGGTACTTCATTTTTGGTCAAATTTGTCAAGTTAGTGGTGATAGAAGCAAAGTTCTTCACAAATCGACAATAGTAGCTAGTGAGCCCCACAAAACTCCTAACTTCCATCACAGAGCTAGACCCAACCCTATTATTAACCGCCTCAATATTTTGGGGATCTACAATTACCCTTTCTTTCGAAACTACATTCTCCAGAAAGGCAACTGAAGTCAACCAAAATTCATACTTAGAAAATTTAGCATACAACCTTTGTTTCCCAAGAACACCCTGAAAAATACAAAGATGGTCAGCATGCTCTTCCTCACTTTTTTGAATAGAACAAAATGTCATCAATAAAGACTATAACAAACGAATCAAGAAATGGCTTGAACACCCCACTTATCAAACTCATGAAAGTTACAGGTGCATTAGTCAAACCAAAAGACATAACTAGAAACTCGTAGTGCCCAAAGCGGGTTCTTAAAGCCATCTTGGGCACATCCTCAGGCCTAATTTTAAACTAATGGTAACCAGACCTTAGATCAATCTTAGAGAACACTGATGCACCTTTAGATTGGTATAAAACATCATCTATTCGAGGCAATAGGTACTTGTTTCGAAGGGCAACCCTATTCAATTGCCGGTAATCTATACACATTCTCATACTACCATTTTTTTTCTTAACAAACAAGACAGGAGCACCCCATGGGGAAGCACTAGGATGGATGAATCCATTATCAAGAAGTTCTTGGATTTGAGCCTTAAGCTCTCTCAATTCTATCGAAGCCATATGATATGGAGGGATGGAAATAGGACGAGTACCAGGTTCTAAATTAATACAGAAATCTATATCTCTATTCGGAGGCATACCAGGCAAGTCATTAGGAAACACTTCTGTAAATTCTAACACCATAGGAATAGACTCAATAGATGGAGACCCAACCTCAACATCTCGAATAAGTGCCAAATAAGCCAAACAACCCTGCCCTCCAATTTTCTTGCCTTAATAAAGGATGTGATCTTAGCTTGCTTAGGCTTCTACACCCCTTCCCACTCTAACTTTTCCCTTTCTAGAATTTCTAGAGTGACAAACTTAGTATTACAATTAAGCACAACATAAAAGGGGGACAAGCAAGTCATGCTTAAGATTATGTCAAAGTTAGTCATATCCAAAATCACCAAATCAGCCCAAGTCTGATAACCCATAAATAAAATAGGACAAGCACGATAGACATAGGTGACTATGACACTCTCCAACTGGGGTAGCAACATGGATAACGTCATCAAGTATATAACAATTCATATGAAACTGAGGCAAATCGCACGGAGACATAAGAATGTGTAGAACCTGGATCAAATAACACATTAGCCATCCAATCACATACAAGAATAGTACCTATGATCACTGCGTCAAATGCCTCTACCTCGTTCTTGCTCGGAAAGGCGTAACACTGAGGTCTATCATCATGACGGGCAACTTCCCAGCCTGGCTGCACTATACCTCTGCATGTGTTACCATTTCCCCTACCTCCGTGGCCTTGCTGATTTCCTCCTCGCCCACCTTGTAGATGCCCTTGACCATTATTAACATTTCCCATGGGTACCACTGCTTTAGACTGTTGCTATGCAGATTCCAATAGGCATGGGTAGGGATAATATCTCCTCATATGCCTAGGTTCTCCACAATTATAGCAAGTACGATCAAAAGATAGGCTACTGCCCGTCGAAGGCACGATTCCCAGGCTATCCTAAATTAAATTATGAGGTGGAGTTCCTGAGTAATTACCGATAGAGGTGGGCATATCGGATTGAATTGGTCTGGCTGAAAGTGTTGGCCTCCCTGATCCTCTAGAGTAAGAACCTTGAAAGTTACCCGAGTTCTTGGACCATTTTACCAATGCCTTAGCCTGACCGTCTCGCCTTACCCCCCTTCCCCCCCAATTTCTTCACAAAATATGTTACCTCATTAAAGTTTCTCCCTGCAGAAGTCAGATGAAAAGACAATACTTGCAATTCTGAATTTAGTCCCTTAACCAATAAATGGATCCTCTCTTCCTTAGTAGTCACCGATAGCGTAGCATATCTAGACAAAGCATGGAACTTGGCCTTATAAGAAGCCACAGACATACCACCATGCTCTAAATCCATGAATTCATCCTTCTTACGATCTCTCAAAGTCCTAGGCACATATTTCTCTAAAAATAGGGCATGAAGCTGAGTCCATGAAAGTGGAGGTAAAACTAATGATCTGCATTCCACATAAGGTCTCCACCACTTCTTAGCCTCACCTTGAAGTTGAAAGGTCAGAAACTCAACCCCATGCTGATGGACAATTTCGAACTTGTGAAGCCTCTCATAATAATCTAGTATGAACTCATATGCATCCTAACTCTCGGAACCATGAAACACAGGTGGTTTCAACTTCAAGAACTTAGTCAACATTTAATGCTCATTACCAGTCATAACAGGACCCAACAAAGGACGGAAGAAGGAGTTAGTACCTACAATTCCACCCAACTTGGGAGTAGTGATAGCAATAGGAGGATTGGCGAGAGCTTGAATCGCTTGAACAGATGGAAGCACTCCAGGACCACCAGTCCTTTAAAAAATGACATGATCTATTGAGCTAACACTGGGTCTATGGGAGGAATACATGTGGTCTCAGCCTGCACCTCTTCCTCTTATCCAACATACTCAACAGTTTCAACCTCAATATTCTCCTTTATCTCTTCATGATGCACAAGAGGAGCCTCATTTCTGGGATCATTCTCAACTATTGCTCCATCCCTAGTAAGTGCTACCCTTCCTCGGCCTTTACCCCTAGCTCTTCCTCTACCCCTGCCTCGACTGCGACCTCTTGCTGCAAATTCCTTAACTGGAGCATTGACGAGAGTTACGAGCCTGACGCCATTGAATTTAATGTTAACCATCTACGAATAGAAGAGCGAAGGAGGTTAGATACCAATTGAAATCAAGTTATAGTATGAAAGGAGACGAGAAAAACAGAGAGATTTCCTAAAGTCCTATAGCCTCTCGAAGAAAAGTACAGACGTCTCCGTACCATTCTGCAAGACCTTACTAAACTCATTTTGGTACATCGAGATCAACGAACCTAGGGTCTGACACCAACTTTGTCACGACCTAGACCGTCGTGAATGGTACCAATACTAACCCTTCGGTAGGAAAACCATTACTACAACCCAAACTATCAACTAAACCAAAATACTAAGGCATAAAGTTATGGAAGCAAGTTAAATGATAAGGAAATAAATAGAATTTCCATAAACTCTAAAAGTCTAACGAAACAAATGCAGAAAATACGCCTAGAACCTGAAAGTCAATATACCAAAACTTTAACAATGAACCAAAAGTTTAAGGAAAATGGGTACAACCCAACTAAACATAAAAATATCTAATGAACTGTCTAAGTCCGATTAAGATGGACTAAATAGAATGAGAATTCATGGCAGCCCAGAAGAACTGGCTCATCCTTGAATTCGAACAATCACTGATCTTCTAAGCGAGGTCTGTCAATAACCGCCTGAAGATTCTCTGTACTCAATAAAGAAAGAGCAAGTGCAGTACAGGGGTAGAATCACGCCGCTATCCCACTAAGTGCAACATATATAAGCCAATACAATATAATAATAACATGCATATATGAAACATGTACAATATCAGCATCATTTACAAATAAGGTACAATTTCACATTTCTAAAGATACACAGTTACGACAAGTCGATGGTCCCCTCAAGGATCCCAAACCAAACAGTTAGCATACCAAAACGTAGAACCCGATCAAATGTTCATGCCGAAACGTGGCAATTGATCCCATATTTATGCCGGAACATTTCAGTCGATCCAAGTTAATATGTGGAAACAGAACACCCGATCCATTCAACAAGCCACAATCACAATCACCAGTACATTCTCATAATCATACAATCAAGTCATGATTCATGACATTCATCATTCATCTATCCTCATTTACAACAAGTATGATCAATAATGCAGCATTCGCATACATATACATATTACAATGAAACAAGAACAAACATACATCACACAATATAAAATCACAACCATTACCTACATCGAAACAAGCTTGAATCTCCTAAGAAACTTGACTCTTCCATTTTCATATTCATTCCGCTTGTTCTTGGTCTACAAACAATCAATATAATGCTAGGATCAATAAACAAGACTTAATTACCCAAAATAAAGTCAACATTATCAACCTAGATCAAACCCTTGATCCCCATACCCAGATTAGGGCTTTTTCCACAATAAATTCCAGATCAAAACCCTCCCCCATCGACAACTACCCACTAGTTTACAATCTACGGATCAGAAAATGGATTCTGGAAGTTAAAATCTTACCTTTAGCCTTAAGAATGGTGAAAAATAATCAAGAAAACACCTGGGTTTCGTTCCTTAGCTCTCAAGTTCGAAAATTGCAGAATAAAATATTTTTGGGTTTATTTTCGATTTTAAGTCGCATGTGTCCCACAATGGCGGCTCCCGATCTGCTACAGCTGCCCAACCTTGGCGAAACAAATCCCACCTTAGCGGCCTACATGTAACCAGTGAGCAAAATTAATAATTCCAAAACCCCCCATTTCACAACACAGCTTCCACCAATGATACTCAGTAACTACCCGTTCGCGCTAAGATCAATTTCGGGAGTTCTACTCGCCCGAATTCAATTCCATAAAGTTGAATGGGTTCCTTAACACCTTATCTATCCATTCATATGATCAAATACATAATTAGATCACCCAATTGCTACCTAATTTCCCTAGACCTCACAGACTCCAATTTCGTCCAAATCTAGACTAGGTTGGGAAATTCTAAGTTATTACGAAAAAGTTTTCCGGCCCAAAAATTTTCCCCATTGGATTTTCTATAATGATGGGATTAGGTCATTAGATGAGTATATTTTATGAGTTTATAAATGCTCTAAAAGACATACAAATAATATAAAATTTTGAACGAAAGTGTCTAAATTATTTTGTACATTAATATAAATTAGACAATAAATATTTTGATATTGTGAAAGCTAATAGTAGAAGGTCTTTTATTAAGCATGGTGTCACGACCCAAACCATCATGAGTGGCACCCACATTAACTCTCCGGTGGGAGAACCATTATTACAACCCAAAACTAACAACTCAACCAAAATACTAAGGCAATTAAGTTATGAAAGCAAGTTAAATGCCAAGGAAAAAAAAATAGGGAATTCCTATAAACACCAAACCAATAGTCTAATAACTAAACAAATGCGAAAAATACGCCTAGAACCTGAAACTCAACGTACCAAAATTCTAACAATGAACCAAAAGTCTAAAGGAAAATGGGTACAACCCCATACTAAACATAAGAAATCCTAATGCAATACTCTAAGTCTGAAATGGTGGACATAAACGAAAGAGAACTCATGGAAACCCGGAAGAAACGGCTCACCCTTGAATTCAAAACTATCACTGATCTTCTATGCGAGGTCCGTCAATAGCCGCCTGAAGATGCCTTGTACTCAATAATGAAAGAGCAAGTGCAATATCAGTACACAACCACAGTGTACTGGTAGGATCACACGACTATCCCACTAAGTGCAACATACATAAGTCATTACTACATAATAATAACATGTATACACAGAACATATACAATATCAACATCATAACGAATACGAACAGTTTCACATATCAAGGAATGTCCTCTCATGGAACCCAAACCCAAACAGTTAGCATACCGAAATGTGGTACCTGATGCAATGTTTATGTCGAAACGTGGACATTCGATCTCATATTTATACTATAATGCGGCAATCGATCCAAATTAGTGTGACGGAACGCAACACCCGATCCATTCAACAAGCCAGAATCACAACCACAAGTACATTCTCATAATCGTACAATCAAGTCACGATTCATGGCATTCATCATTTATCTATCCTTATTTTCAGTAAGTGTGATCGATAATGCAACATTCACATATATACACGTATTATAATGAAGCAAGAACAAACAAACATAACACAATATGAAATAACAACCATCACCTTCCTCGAAACAAGCTTGAATCCCCTAAGAAACTTGATTCTTCCCTTTTTGGATTCGTTCTGCTTGTTCTTGGTCTACAAATGAGTAATATAACATGGGAATCAATAAAGAATAACTAATTCCCCACAATTCTATCAATCCTAGATCAAACCCTTGATCCCCATACCCAAATTAGGGCATTTTCCACTATAAATTCCAGATCAAAACCCTCCCCCATCCATAATTACCCACTAGATTACAATCTACGGATCGAAAAATGGATTCGAGAAGTTAAAATCTTACCTTTAGCCTTATGAATGGTGAAAAATCGTCAAGAAAACACTTGGGTTCATTCCTTAGCTAGAAAATTGCATAATAAAACATTTTTGGGGTTTATTTCCAACTTTAAGTCGCGTCGTCCCGCTATGGCCACACTCGCCCCGCTACAATGTTCCCGCCCAGGTTGGAAAAATCCCACCTCAGCAGCTTGCACGGAACCAGTGAGCAAAATGATTAGTTCCAAGACCCCTATTTCACAATACACCTTCCACCAATGACACCCAGAAACTACCTATTCACGCTAAGATCAATTTTGGGAGTTCTACTCACCCGAATCTAATTCTGTAAAATCGTACGGGTTCCTTAACATCTTATCTATCCATTCATGTGATCAAATTCATAATTAGATTACCCAATTGCTACTAGATTTCCCTAGACCTCTCAGAATCCAATTTCGTCCAAATCTGGACTATGTTGGGGGAATCCAAATACTATGAAAAGTTTTTCAGCCCAGAATTTTTCCCCACTGGATTTTCTATAACAACAGGAACAAGTCGTCACAAAAGATATCAATTTACCCATCACTTGTCCCCGAGTGACAAAACATAGAAAAATAGGCTAGAAAAGGAATGGAGTAGTACTTAAATCGACGAACAATTAGGGATACTTGTATTGTATGTCCCTCTCGATTTCCTAAGTAGCTTCCTCAACTAGACGATGCTTCTATTGAACTTTCACGGACTTAATCTCCTTGGTCCTCAGCTTGTGGATGTCACAATCAAGAATTGCAATCGATTCCTCCTTATATCGGAGGTCCTTGTCTAGCACAATTGAGTCCCACTTAATGATATAAGCCCCATCACCATGATATTTCTTCAACATGGACACATGAAATACTGGATGAACTCCCGATAGCTTAGGAGGTAAAGCCAATCTATAAGCCACTGGCCATACACATCTGAGAACCTCAAAGGGGCCAATGTATAGCGGACTTAGCTTGCCCTTCTTGCCAAACCTCATCACCCCTTTCATTGGTAATACCTTAAGAAGAACATTCTCACCAACCTGAAATGTCATGTCTCTCACCTTGTGATCCACATACTTCTTTTGTCTACTCTTGGCTGCTAGAAGCTTAGCTTGAGTACTCATCACCTTATCTTAGGCATCCTTCACGAAATCAACCCCCAAAGGTTTCACATCTTCAGCCACAAACCATCCTATGGGTGATCTACATCCCCTCCCATATAATGCCTCAAACGGTGCCATATCTATGCTGGAGTGATAACTTTTATTAGAGGATAACTTACACAAAGGTAAGAACTTATCCCAATGCCATTCAAAATGAATCAAACTTGTCCTCACCATGTCTTCTAACACTTAAATAGTCCTCTCTGACTGCCCGTCCGTCTGTGGATGGAAGGCTGTACTAAAAGTTAGTTGTGTACCCATTTCATCATGTAATTTCCTCCAAAACTTAGAGGTAAACTGTGTACCTCGATCTGAGATGATATATAGGGGCACCACATGCAACCTCACTATCTCTTTCGCATACACCTTTGCCAATTATTCAGCACTATAATCTATTCTTACCATAATAAAATTGGCTGAGTTAGTCAATCTGTGAACTACTAACCAAATAGAATCAAACTTCCCCAAAGTCTTGGGATGACCAACCACAAAATCCATTGCTATCCTTTCCCACTTCCATTCCTAAATTGGCATTATTTGAAGAAAACCTGCAGGCCTTTGATGTTCATACTTTACTTGATTTAGAAATTTTTTACAGAATCCCATAGTTTGCGATACTCCATTCATCCGGGTGTGACCAGGATGTACCGAGATTTGAAGTGAATTTATTGGTGGTTGGGTATGAAGAAGGATATAGCAGAGTTTGTGGCTAAGTGTCAAAATTGCCAACAAGTAAAGTATGAACATCAAAGTACTCCAGGTTTACTTGAGAGAATGCCAACTCTTAAATGGAAGTGGGAAAGGATAGCCATGGATTTTGTGGTTAGTCTTCGCAAGACTTTGGGGAAGTTTGATTCTATTTGGGTAGTGGTTGACAGATTGACTAAGTCAGCCCATTTTATTCCGGTCATAATAGATTATAATGCTGAACAATTGGCTAAGGTTTATGTGAAAGAGATAGTGAGGTTGAATGGGGTACTCCTTTCTGTCATCTCAAACCGTGGTACGCAGTTTATCTCCAAGTTTTGGAGGAAATTACATGATAAAATGGGCACATAACTCACTTTTAGTACAACCTTCCACACACAGACGGACGGGCAGTCAAAGAGGACTATTTAAGTGTGAGAAGATATGTTGAGGGCATGTGTGATTTATTTTGAAGGGCATTGGGATAAGTTCTTACCTTTGTGTGACTTCTCCTATAGAAATAGTTATCACTCTAGCATAGATATGGAACCGTTTGAGGCATTATATGAGAGGGTATGTAGATCACCCATAGGATGGTTCGAGGCTGGAGATGTGAAACCTTTGTGGGTTGATTTAGTTAAGGATGCCCAAGATAAGGTGAGGAGTATTCAAGCTAAGTTTCTAGTAGCCCAGAGTAGAAAAAAGAAGTATGCGGATCACATGGTAAGAGACTTGACATTTCACACAAGTGAGAATGTTCTTCTTAAGGTATCACCAATGAAAGGGGTGATGAAGTTTAGCAAGAAGGGTAAGGTAAGTTTGCGATGCATTGGTCCCTTTAAGGTTCTCAAATGTGTAGGGCTTGTAGCATATAGGTTGGTTGTTCCTCCTAACCTATTGGGAGTTCATCCGGTATTTCATGTGTTCATGTTAAAGAGATATCATGGTCACATGGATTATATCATTAAGTGGGACTCAATTGTGCTAGACAAGGACCTCCAATATGAGGAGGAACCAATTGCAATTCTTGATCATCAGTCCGATAGCTGAGGACCAAGGAGATTAAGTCCGTGAAATTTCAATTGAAGTATCGTCCAGTTGAGGAAGCTACTTGAGAAACCGAGAGGGACACGTGAGATAAGTATCCCCAATTGTTTGTCTATTCAGGTACTAGTCCATTCCTTCTCAAGCCTATTTTCCTAATTTTTGTCACTCGAAGACGAGTGATGGGTAAATTGGTATCTATTGTAACGACATGTTTCCATCGTTATAGAAAGCCAACGGGGAAAATTTTTGGGCTGGAAAACATTTTCATAGTATTTGGATTTCCCCACATGAATGAGGGGACTATCGCAAACCATGGGATTCTATCAACAATTTCTGAATCAAGTCATCAACTCGAGGAACACAAATCCTTCCTTTAAAACTGAGCACACCTTCCGTATCAAGAGTGGTCTCTTGTGCCTTAACAATCGCATTCTTCTTCTTAAGTTCATTCAAATTCTTATCCTCAAATTGTTTGGCCTTGATCTCCTCAATGAATGTGACCCTCACTTCGATGCTAGCTAACACCCTACATTTTTCTGAAATGCCCAACTGCATGAATTTAGGCTCTAAGGTCAGAATTTCTTTTGCCAAAGGTCGCTTGGTTACACTCAAGCAATCTACACTACCCATACTCATCGCTTTTCGACTCAAAGTGTCTACCACTACATTAGCCTTACCCAGATGGTATTGAATGGTGACATAATAATCCTTAAGTAACTCCATCCACCTTTGTTGTCTCAAATTCAGATCCTTTTGAGTGAAAACATGTTGCAAGCTATGATGATCTCCAAACATTTCACATATAACAACATAGAGGTAATGCCGCTAGATCTTAAGAGCAAACACTACCATTGCCAACTCTAAATAATGTTTTGGATAATTCCTGTCATGTACATTCAACTATCGTGATGCATAAGATATAAAATTCTTATCCTGCATTAACACAACACCCAAACCCGAATGGGAAGCATCACAATAAACAATAAAATTCTTACCCTCCACCAGTAATTCTAGACTAGGCGTTGTAGTCAAGAGAATCTTGAGCTTTTGAAAGCTCTCATTACACTTTTCAGTCCATTCAAAGGGTACCTTCTTTTTGGTCAAATTTTTCAAGTGAGTGGCAATAGAAGCAAGGTTCTTCACAAATCGACGATAGTAGCTAGCGAGCTCCACAAAACTCATAACTTTCGTCACAGAGCTAGGCCGAACCCAATTCTTAACAGCTTTAATATCTTGGGGATATACCATCACTCCTTCTTTTGAAACTACATGCCGCAAAAGGGAAACTGAAGTCAACCAAAATTCACACTTAGAAAATTTAGCATACAACCTTTGTTTCCCAAGAACACTTAGAACAATACGAAGATGGTCAGCATGCTCTTTCTCACTTTTTGAACAGACCAAAATATCCTCAATAAAGACTATAACGAATTAATCAAGAAATAGCTTGAATACCCTATTCATTAAACTCATAAAAGATGCAGGCACATTAGTCAACCCAAATAGCATAACTAGAAACTCATAGTGCCCATAGCGGATTCTAAACGCTATTTTAGGCACATCATCAGGCCTAATTTTTAATTGATGGTAACCAAACCTTAGAGAAAACTGATGCACCTTGCAATTGGTCTAAAAAATCATCTATTCAAGGCAATGGGTACTTTTTTTGAATGGTGACCCTATTCAATTGTCGGTAATATATACACATCTTCATATTACCATCCTTTTTCTTAACAAGCAAGACAGGAGCACCCCACGGGGAAGCACTAGGACGGATGAATCCTTTATCAAGAAGTTCTTGGATTTGAGACTTAAGCTTACTCAATTCTATCGGAGCTGTGTGATATGCAGGGATGGAAATGGGATGAGTACCAGGTTCTAAATCAATGCAGAAATCTATATCTCTATCCGGAGGCATACCTTGCAAGTCATTAGAAAACACTTCTCTAAATTATGACACCACAAGAATAAACTCAATAGATGGAGACTCAACCTCAATATCTCAAATATGAGCCAAATAAGCCAAACAACCCTGCCCTACCCATTTACTAGACCAAATGGAGGATATGATCTTAGGTTGCTTAGGCTTGTACATCCCTTCCCACTATAACTTTTCCCTTCCTGAAATTTCTAGAGTAACGTCTTAGTATTACAATTAAGCAGAATACAGTAGGGGGACAACAAAGTCATGCCTAAGATTATGTCAAAATTAGTCATATCCAAAATCACCAAATCTGCCCAAGTGTGATAGCCCATAAACAAAATAGGACAAGCACGATAGACATGGGTGACTATGGCAAACTCTCCAACTAGGGTAGAAACATGGATGGAGGCATCAAGTATATCACAATTCATATCAAACTCTAAGGCGAATCGCACAGATACATAAGAATAAGTAGAACCTGAATCAAATAAAATGTTAGCCATCCAGTCACAGACAAGAATAGAACATTTGATCACTGCGTCAAACCCCTATGCCTCATCTTGCCTGGAAAGGCATAACACTAAGCCCTATCATCATGACCGGCGACTTCCCTGCCTCGCTGCACCATACTTCTGTCTGCATTACCATTTCCCCTACCTCTGCAACCTCGCTAATTTCCTCCTCGCCCATCTTGTGGACGCCCTCGACCATTATTACCATTTCCCATGGGTACCATTGCTCTAGACTATGGTTGTGTAGAATCCATCACTCGTGGGTGGGGACAATCTCTCCTCATATGACCAGGTTCTCCATAATTATAGCAAGTACGATCAAAAGATGGCCTGCTGCCTTTTGAAATTGCGAATCCTTGGATATCTTGAATTAAATTATGAGGTGGAGTTCCCGAGTAATTACATGTAGAGGCAGACATCGCGGACTGTAGCCTGGCTGCAAGTGTTGGTCTCCCCGATCCTTTGGAGTAAAAACCTTAAAAGTTACCCGAGCTCTTGGCCCTTATTGCCAATGCCTTAGCCTGACCGTATTGCCTCACCCCCTCCACTTTCTTCACAAAGTTTGTTACCTCATTAAAGTTTCTCCCTCCAAAGGTCATATAAATAGAAAATACTTGCAATTCTGAATTTAAGCCCTTAACAAATAGGCAGATCCTCTCTTCCTCAGTAGTCACCAATAGCGTAGCATATCTAGACAAAGCATGGAACTTGGCCTCATAAGTAGCCACAGACATACCACCTTGCTCCAAAGCCATAAACTAATCCTTCTTGCGATCTCTCAAAGTCTTAGGCACATACTTCTCTAAAAACATGGCATGAAACTAACTCCAAGTAAGTGGAGGTAAAACTGAAGATTTGCAGTCCACATAAGCTCTCCACCACTGCTTAGTCTCACCTTGAAGTTGAAAAGTCACAAATTCTACCCCATACTGATGGACAATTCCCAACTTATGAAGCCTCTCATAACAATCTAGGATGAACTCATATACATCCTCACTCTCGAAAGCATTGAAGACAGGCAGTTTCAGCTTCAAGAACTTAGTCAACATTTCATGTTCATTACATGTCATAACAGGACCCAAAAAAAGGATGGAAGAAGGCATCAGAAGTTATAGTTCCACCCACCTTGGGAGTAGTGATAGCAATAGGGGGATTGGTGAGAGCTTGAGTTGCTTGAACAGATGGAAGCACTCCAGGACCAACCAATCCTTTCAAAAATGACATAATATGTTAAACTAACATTAGGTCTATGGGAGGAATACATGTAGTCTAAGCCTGCACCTCTTCATCTTGTCCAACATCCTTAACCTGAATATTCTCCTCTATCTCTTCATGATGCACAAGAGGAGCATCATTACAGGGAACATTCTCAACTGGCGCTCCATCCCTAGTAGGTGCTACCATTCCTCAGCCTCTACCCCTACCTCGACTGCAACCTCTTATTGATGATTCCTCATTTAGAGCATTGACTTGAGTTACGAGCCTGACGCCATTGAACCTAGTGTTAACCATCTACAAACAGAAGAGTGAAGGAGGTTAGATACCAATTCGAATTGGTAGATACCAGTTGGAATCAAGTTATAGCATGAAAGGAGACAAGAGAAAATAGAGAGATTTCCTAAAGTCTTATAGCCTCTCGAAGAAAAGTACAGACGTCTTTGTACCATTCTGCAAGAGTCTACTAAACTCATTTTGGTACATCGAGATCAATGAACCTATGCTCTAACACAAACTTTGTCACGACCCAGACCATCGTGAGTGGCACCCAAACTAACCCTTCGGTGGGAGAACCATTACTATAACCAAAACTAACAACTCAACCAAAATACTAAGGCAATTAAGTTACGGAAGCAAGTTAAATGCTAAGGAAAGAAAAATAGAGATTTCCCATAAACTCCAAACCAATAGTCTAATGACTAAACAAAAGCAGAAAATACGCCTAGAACTTGAAAGTCAATGTACCAGAACTATAACAGTGAACCAAAAAAAGGAAAATGGGTACAAACCTATACTAAACATAAGAAATCCTAATGCAATAGTATAAGTACGAAATGGTGGACATAAACGAAAGAGAACAGTTCAGGTTTCCTAGTTGTCTATGAAGCCGTGTCGGTAGTGGATTATTTATGGTTGTGAGGGCCCCACTTCTATAAATGAGGGACTATAGGCATTTAAGAAAAGTTCCCCTTCTTTCATACTCTTGATCGTGCAATAGAGCTATGTCATAGAGATTTATTCTTACTCGTGTGTTTCTCAGATTCATTCATTCGACTACCCCTCATACTAATGGTGGTTGAAAAGTAAATCCCAAGATCCTTATGGATGAGTTATTCTTGAGCAAGCTATGAGACTCCAGAGGGGCTTAAGGGAAGCCCATGAGTGAGCAAGTATTCAGTTTCAGAGTAATGCACCCATATTCATATGAATCATGCGTTTGAGCAAACAACAAGTTGTACACTCTTCCCTAAACCTTATTCATTTGAGATTTTTATGAGGAAGTATGTTTAGGGCTGGGGTAGTATTTCCACCCGAAAAGGTAGCATGAGTTACGAGATCATGAGCTGTAGTAGTGAAAGAGATCAGAGTTAAGAGGAAAGTATACAGAGGTTTAGTTATCTAAGAAAGGGAGATAGTGTTTTGAAGAGCTATGTTACTATAGCTTGGCACCTAGTAAGTTACTAATGAAGATGTTTTCCCTTATGGGTAGACTAAGAAGTGATGAGTTGTGAAGATTCCATCTTAGGAGGTAGAGTGTGTTGTAGCTAGAAAGGAGTTGGTGATGAAGTGTCATTGTATAGGAAATGACCAAGTGTAAGTGTTGAATAGAAGAAAAGGAGTATACATGAGGTGATAGATCTATTCTAGACTTATGATTTTGAGGGAGAGCCCTTAATATTCAAAGTGTTATAGAACTAATTAGGAATTGATGTATAGTGAATGAGTGAATAGTGCTCAAGTTATGAAGGGAAATGTGCTAGTAAATTGTAAGTATGAATACTAAGAGGTGAGGATTGACTATTTGTCATAAGGTCCTAGTGGACGAATGTTTCTAAATTTGTATCAAGTAGTTGTAAGTTAGTATAGTAAGCGAGCAATCATATAGATATTTGGGTTTAGTCATAAATATTAAGCTTGAATTTGAGATAAGTGTCATGATCAAAATAATGGAAACATAAGGGTTATGATGTTAGTCTTGAGATTTGATTTAGAAGAATTGACATAGAGTAGGTGAGGAATAGAGGTGATAAGCTGCACTAAATATGAGTGGTACACGCGAGAGACCTTAACGTTTAGATAAGGGCAATGAAGTGTGGCTAAGTCACAAGAGTAACAAGAGCATTAAGAGGTGAGCCGAGATTCTATGTTACTAGATGAGGTTCCAATTAAGTTATAATTTTCCAAGTGTGCCTATATAGAATAATTGAGTTGTCAATGTGGAATAAGTCCATAGCTTTCAGGTGATAGCTTTAAACTTAAGGGAGAGATGATAAGATGAGAAATCAAGTCAAGTGTTGAGAATTTCTTAAGGATCTGGTTAGAAGGAGTCCATGTAGTTGTTAGACTACTAGGCTTGAATGTGGTATTGTTAAACATTAGGTGGTTCTTGATACGAACCCAATGTGGTGGTAAAGAGTAATAGTTTTGGGATAAGATTCCCTATAGAGAGGTATAGAACTCGAACCTAAGGATTTCGGTTAAGCTTGAATATAGTAAGAGCATACCATTAGACATAGACCTTAGTAAGAGTAACCCCATTCCATACCCAGTCCAGTCATCATTCGAGGATGAATGATCCCAAGGAGGAGATATTGTAACACCCCAGAATTTTTTTGAGCTAAGACTTGAACCATCCTTCGTAGTTAGTATTTTTTTACTAAGGGATTTAAAAATTTCTTAAGTGTTAAGGTCACTAGATGTAGCACCTTGAGTTCCAAGAAGAACTAAAGATAGTTCATTCAAATCATTCCTAAGTTTCTTTATATTTTGGGTCAACTTCAAACGACCATAACCTTTAGTACAATATGATTTAGGTGACCCATAAGATAAAAAATGAAAGGTCTTTGAATTATCTTTCCAACGCCACTGAGTTTGCTAAATTTTGAGCTCGTATGAGGGAGATATGCCAGTTTGAAGTCGGGCTGTCCAAATAAGGAAAGTTACCCGAAAATAGTAAGAGGTGTTTTGGTATTTTCCTTACCCAATCAGATTTAATTCATTTTTAGTAAGGTTTTAGGGGTATAATCTGATTAGGTTCAGTTTTATAATCCTAGTATACGCCTGAGGTTTTAGAAAAGAGTTCAAGAAGAGAAAAGAGGAGAAAAGAGGAAAGGATCAAGGTGTTCGTCGAGGTTCTTTAGTTTTGTTGTTGATTTTCGCCATGGGTACCCCTAAGAGGTATGTAAGATTCCATAACGTTGGGTTTGTTCACTAACATGCCAATCATGTTAATTTCAGTGAAATTCGTTCCAGAAAGTTGAAAGCTTGGTGTTCTTGAATTATGTTCTTGAAATTGGCTTTCGTTCTTGAGTTTAGATGAGATTGGAAAGTTCTTGAGGAAATCGTGTCTATTTTAAAGTTGTGTTTGATTAGATTCTTGTGTACATGTAGCGGGTATCTAAATATAAAGAGATATTGACAAAAAGAATTGAATTTAGGCAAATTAGGGTTAGAAAATGAAAAAAGAAAAAGTCGGGCGAATCTGGCACTCCACTCCACGTTATGGACTTGCATCCCTATGAATAGAATTTCTCTCCACGTCTTGGACCCCTCCGCCTAAAAATTTATTTCACGATCAAATATGAAAATGCATCTCTGTGTCACAAACTTACTTCCAGACAGTGATTTCTTGATCATTCCTCATGTTTAACTATATAAAAACACTCTTAATCATTACAATATCCTTCCTATCACAAATCATAACCTTGAATTCATAATTCAAATTCAAGGAAGAGTTAAGAGCCAAGTTTTGAGAGTTCTTTGAGTCTTTTAAGAGTTTTCTACAAATTCTAATAACTTGTTTTAAGACTCAAGTGAGAATGAGAGTGAGGAGAATTTATTCATGACTCTACACTATCAACGAGATCCTTCATATCATGAACCATAACTCTTGAATTCATAATTCAAATTCAAGAGAGCGTTAAGAAAAGAGTTCAAGAAAGTCTTTGAGTCCAATCAAGAATCCTTTGAGATCAACTATTGATTTGAATTGATTTTTGAGGAAGTAAGTATGAGAATGAGAAGAGTCATATACATGAGTTCCATATTGTTATTTATACCTATGAGTCGAGTCATTCATGCCCATAAATTCTGCATGAACTCCATCAGTTGAGTATCTTTGAGACGGGTAGTATCTATAAGTTCTAAGTCTTGAGTATTGAGTTCCTAATCATTTTGGGATTATATTCCTAATCATGGAGCTACTACACGTTACCCATGAAGGTCCTTGAGTTGAGTAGCTCATGCTCATAATTGCGCATCAACCCTATGAGTCGAGTAGCCTAGAGATGAGTAGTATCATTGAGTCTTGAGCTCTGAGTACTGAGGTTCTTTATTGCTATTAAAATCCTTGAGTTGATTCATTCATGTTCATAATTCCACATGAACCCTATGATTTGATTTATAAATTTTAAAAAGCTTTTTAAAGACAACACTTGAGTTCTTAAATTGAGTTTTGAGAATGTAAAGATGAGTTTTGAGAAAAGAGTTTTCTAAAACATGATTTGTATGACAATCGAGTATGCCATCAATGTATGAGCAGTATGGTATCTAGATATACCATGAATGTTTATGCAATATGACTTCCCGAGTCATCAATGATCATATTATAATATGATTTTGATGTATTTTTGAGAAAGAATTTTCAAGTATGAGTTGAGCAAGAGTATAAGGGACAATGTATTCCCAGTGGTGTCAATTTTTACACTGATAGAATAGAAATTGATATTTCTAAATGAATTATGAGTTTAAAAGATTTTAGAGTAGCTATCTTTTTTAAGAGAATTATTTTAAGTAATAATCTCAAACCAAAGAAAGAGTTATGTTTTTAAACATATGATTTGAGTATATTTTGGGAGTAGTATTGAGCACCGATGTGGGACAAGTTCATAATAACTCAAGTCTCCATAAACCATGTAGCCAACATGGGTAGAAAGGTTCATACTTTTTAGATGATTTCTTTATGCTTTTTAGCATAGACTAGTGGATCCACTTAGTTGAGAGGTTCTATACCGCGGCAAGGTATAGGACAGTTCTAGCAGCGTGGGCGAGACGTTGTATCATCACATAGCTCATACTGATTGTTGTCGGTTAGAGAAACCCCACAGAGTTATATTATATTTTATTATATACAAATTTAGTTATTATTGTATTCTTCAACACATTGAGTTTCTATATACTGTTTTAAAAGCTTTCCATTTATTGCATCTTTTATTGTTTCTTTATTCTTTAGTATCTTGAGTTGAAGTATGCTTCATTGAGTCGAGTACCTTATTATTGAGTTGAGTCCTATTTCACTGAAGAGTTTGAGAAGTTTGTTTCATTTATTTTGTTAAATGTTTGTAAGACTTAAGTTGCATATTTTTTGGCGAGTTGAATATATTATTTTCATTTAGAGTTATTCATTTGAGTTAAAGATTTGTAATGGAGTTCAATGAATTTTATTAAGTTTTTAAGCTTTTGTATGCTTGAGTTAGTGTTCCGCTTGTAGTCAGCCAGTATGAGGGTTCAATTGGGGACCAGCAACAGTCTTTGAGTGCCGGCCACATCCAGGGTGTAGACTCAGGTCGTGTCATTTAGTATCTGTGTGAAGGTTTATTATAACTTTTCAAAGGTGGAGAAAAACATGAATGTGATAGCTATGGAGATACATAAGGTTGATAGAAATATGAAGAAGATGAAAGAAAGGTTGAAATCCTGATTAAAAAACAAAGAATCTAGATGTAAAACCTTGGATTTTGGAAAAAAGGAAAGGATTTCATTTTGGGCTACTATTTGTGTTGTACATATCAAGACTATGGGCCGTAAATTCTTCTATGGACCGTAGAAGGCATTTGTAGAAAGTGGGTTGAATTTTTGGGAAAATTAAGTTTCACTATCTCATTCTAAGGTTGACCAGGACGGTTGTCAAATAAACTACGGGTCATAGATAGGTCTCATAGAAAGGTCCCAGACTTAGTGAAATTTTAAGGTAAAAGTTGAAGTTCTACCATTGGGGTCTACGAACCATAGAAGGTTCTATAGGTCATAGACCAATCTCATCAATGTAGGCTTGAATTTAGGGTTTCAGTACTTTGGTCTATAGTAGACCAGTATGGAGGTCACACTCATAAACCAGTCATATGGTGAATTTTTAAGGTTTTTTGGGTCTTTTCCCTATGTGTTTAATACCTAACCTATGCCATTTTGACCTCTATTCGAAACCGTATATAAGTATTTTAAGTCCTAAAACTTCCTATTCTAAATCATTCTCCTAAATTCCAAATCTCAACCATATTCATCCCCTCCAATTCCCTATGAAGCTATGGAATAAGAAGCTAGGGTCTCAACTAAGGATCTTCAATTCACCATAGCTTTTGGGCTTTGATCATAAAGGTATGTCAGTATTCACCAATGGAATCCTTTCCTCCATTGGGTCCCCAAATATCCCAATTTTACAAGTTCAATTCTCAATTCAAAGATTGTGTTTTCTTCAATCTTCATGGGTTCTCCGAAATCATGATTAAATTATTTATTTTCTATATTCTAATGCATGAATTGAAGTATTTACATGATTTTGAGTTGAATTCATGCTTGATCCATGATTTTGACTAAGAACACATGATGAAGCTTATAAAATATGAACTATAAATTTATGAAGATGTGCATGCTTTTATGATATTATATTGATGCTTATGACTTAAGGATGCTTTTAGATGAACATATCAATGAAATAGTGAAAGTTTTTCTCACACATTAATATGATCATGATTATGAAAGGATTTCGCACACAAGGATTCATAAGGTTGAAAGGTTTCTGCACCTAAGTTCAATCATGTTGAAGGAGGAAAGTCAAGAAGTGTGAAAAATTTCCCGTGTTGAATGATTGTTTTTGAAAGAGATGAAACCCCTCCATGTCAAAAAAAGAGAAAGAAAGAAAAGTAAGAAAAGAAATGGTGAAAAATATTGAAAAAGAGAAAAGTTTGTGAAATAAAAGTGTGTGAAAGAAGCAAAAGAAATGGTGTGTCCAATCAGTCATGCTTAGTAAAATAATGGAGTGGATTGTGAACATGTTTGAATATGAAAGAGAAGGAGAAAAAGTGATTTTCATGCCATACTTCATGAAGGTAGAAGCCACTAAGCCAAAATGATCATACCTTCACACGCAGCCCCATTACAAGCCTTGAAAAGACCTTTGTGATCTTGAGCGAACTAAAGCGAATGTTGATTGGAAAATAAGGGCAAACCTATGGGTAGAATCATGCATGTGTTCAACTTCATGAATATGAGAGTTGTATTTGATTTCGGAATTTTAAATTATTGAGGAAATTTGTGTGAGCATGGAATCATCCTTGTTGTGAGGGCATTTGAATACTTTTGTTGAGCTTGAACTTGCATTTGAAGTAGAAATTGTGAGCTCGAGTGTATTTGATAATGCTGAGTCATAATTTGAATCTTAGAGTGTAGAATTGAATATTGTATGTGTAGTTTGAACCTCTTGTGTTCATTTGTGTTAAGTCATTGAGTAGCACTGTTTGTAGACATCCTTGTTGAACTAATTGATCTTGAGTTTTACTTGAGGACAAAAAAAAGTTTAAGTTGGGGGTGTTTATGGGTCTGGGATTTCGACTCGTTTAGGGCTTTCTTTGGATAGTTTAAGTTTTCTTCAATGCCTAATTTATCCTCTAAACAGATGTTTAAGTGTTGATTTGCAGCAATAAAGGCTAAAGGAGCAAGGCAAGGACATAATCGGGCAAAAAGGAGCGAAAAAACTGAAGAAGTTGAAGGAAGGCAATCCTGGTGATCACTAAGACTACTTGGCGACGGAATTGGACAGTCGATGGACTGCCGAATGATTCGTTGAGCACGATCTTGATCGCCAAATGTCATGACCCGATTCCTCGAGTCATGATGGCGCGTACTATAACCAACCAGTAGGCAAGCCAACCCGTATCCCAGAACAACTAGTAATGGGATTAAGGGTAGAAAACTAAACCCAAAAACACAATAATAATAACAACAGGAATCACAAATGGAAGGGCGGAAGCATGCCAAAACTATATAAAAATAAAAGATCCCTCTCAGAACCTGAAAGTCACAAGTACAGAGCTACAAAAAAATTGGGTGCAAGTCCAAAAAATGGACCGTAAAAACAAGACTATCTCAAAAAGCAAAAGACAAGTCAATATATAATTACAGCACCTCCAAATATAACTGCAGCTGGCTCGAAATCAACACTGATAGCTAGGGCTCGGACATGCATCACGAAAACAGATGCAGAGTGTAGTATGAGTACCAAAACAATGGTACCACAATAGGCATCATAGGTCGACTAAGCAAGAAATCTGAAAGAATTATGAAATGCGAGAATCTAACATACTAATAGAAATAAGCCGGAGGGAACATCTAATAGGTATGCACACGAGTGTACTCACACACCAAGAGAAGGAATGTAGCTAACTAAATTTGACCGGGCTACCATAAAACCTGCGGGTACGCTCGTGCACAAAGAAGAGAGAATTGAAATGAAGTAAGAGAATCTGATGAAGTTTCCAATAATGAACTAGGTTACTTTAAAAGTATTTCACCAAGTGTTTTAACATGTTCAGCTTGCATTTACCATGATTATGACTTGTTTTTTCTAACATCTTACCTTATACTTTAGCTTGTTCATTGCATGTCATGTAAAGTCCTTACAGCATGATTTTATAACATTTATGCATTCCTATCATACTTAGTGCATTCCATGTATTAATACATACTTATGTCTACATTCTCTCATAATGTAGGGTCTGATGCTCCTACCTCGCATACTTGTGGCTAGTTGTTCTCTCTTGTCGATTCAAACAATGGTAAGTCCTCATGTTTCGATGATCAAGACACTTTTATAGATTTTCTTTATTTTAGTTTTCAGACATTGTACGTGGTTTATGAGTTATGTCCTAACCACTTTTTTGATGTAATAGATGGCTTGTTGAGACTATGTTAGACTTTCACTTTGTCAATTTTTTTTATATGAAAATGCTATTTTGAACTCTCTTTATTTCTATGTTGTATGATGTATGATAAGTGGCTTGTGTAGGGCCTTTGGGGGTTCTATATGCCATATTAGACCTAGAGTATACTTTGGGTCATAACACCAGAGGATCAAGAACATAGAGGTAGATGAAAAGATGAAAGGAATAGGTACGGAGATGCCTCATGTTGAAAAAAAATCACAACGGTTGAAAGTGAGATTAAAATCCTGAAAAAATAATACACAGATGAAAGAGGATCAAGAAAGTTAAAGAAGCCACTGTAGAGGAACATTCAGTGAAAGGGAGGATACATGAGGTTTGAAAACACAATGTACCAGATGAAACCCCAATAATTCAACTACAATGAAAAAGGACTAGGAAGGTTAAAAGAAAAAACCTTGTGCCACATCTGATGAAAAATAAGATTGGTTAACTGATTTACTAAACATTAAATATATGCACATTATTACTTTCAAACAAATCAACTACACTCTTCTGCAGAAATCTAAACTTCATACACCTGAAAAGGTATCAATGCATCCTACACTATAGGTATTTCTTAACTATAAATGGAAAAATGAACACTACAAAATAATAGATGTCTATTACTTATATATGGCAAATTAAACACTTGTAAGAATAACAATTGTTATTAATGATTACACTATGTTCTAGATCATTGCAAAATTACATATTCCCTTTGGGACAAGAGAAGTTAAGTGTCACACCAACAATCAAAATTTGTCACCACAAAATCAGGAGATAACACATAACCAACATCGAGGTTTATCTAATAGGTTTAATACTTATCATAGTTCAGAATTAAATCTTTACCTTCTGCTCAATTCACTTCACATGTGATAAAGGCAAATCCATTACTTCTGGATGTAAAGTTAATCAACATGTCAAAACAACAATAGATCAAACACGCTATACATGTAAGATCTCAACAACCCCCCCCTCAGAAAATCCACCGTTCAACAATGCGTGTCTTGTCTCTCTTTAGGAACCACTACTTAAGTAACTTACATTTAGATTTGATTTTAAAAAATTGATGTTTTTAAATACACATTTCATATATGTATTAAATATAATATTGGTCTATCTTACTCTAATAACCATTGAAAACTATTGTTTTGCCATATCAAATCTAATAGGTGATAAAGGAAAAAGCATTCCTTCTACCAGTAAAGGTGATCATCATGACAACTATTCAGTAAATAATATAAGCCACACATGTAAGAACTTAGAAAATAATGTAAAATTCTAGATACCTGAGTAGTCCCAACAAGGTCGACACATTTGCATACACACATACATAAGTATTACATACTTTGTATAAATGTATAAAATGTGCTTTCTCTTATAAAGAAAAGACAATTGCAAAGCGCATTGTGAAAGGTGAAAAAGTATATATTAGCAAGCCAAATAATACCAAATCTAGAAGGTGAACATCCATATTTAAAGAAGCAACCTAAAGTAAATTTACTATTAGAGTATTATCCGAAGAGTCTAAACCTGGAAGTACAAAGAAAAAAATCTATTCATATCCTACATAACATGAACATTCATTACCCTTATGAAATTAGTGTTTTAACATATATCTCCCACCATATTTATATATGTCAGAGCTTTTTTTTACAACTTATGTTTATCATATCAGCACGTGTTTATTATGCTCTAAAAGGATTTGGACATGAACCTTGAACATTATGTTGTGCAAGTGGATATCAAATTAACAACCACTAAAGTTGTGCTACTGCAAACGCTATAGAGTTTCACAAAAATATTAGTGCATATAAAAGTATCTTTCTTTTACATCTTATGGTGTTAACCTGTATAAGCAAATTACATCTACAAGAAAAGGATTGTATACATTCAGGGCACAAGGTCAAAATTATCATGATCTACCATCATTGGTACTGTCTCATAACAATCCTTGTTACTTCCAATTATGCTTCTTTGATACAAATAACGAGTTGACCAATAGGATATCAAAGGTCAAAGAAGGAATTTTGTCAAACATAATCGCAAGAAAAGATCAAATAGGTAATGAAGGGAAACTCATATGCGCAAACCTTTTGCCAACTAAAAGACCAATTCAGTTTCCATAATCTCCATCCTCAAATTGTTGCAAATACCTCTTTCGATCAACAAGTGTACAAACAACCTCAGTAAATCAAGTTGAAGTATTTTTTATAGATAAAAACAATCCAAATATTACTTTTGAGCGAGAAATCATTGTTCACAAGCATTCAGTGTACAAGCATATAGTCAAACACTATTATAGTTGTTATGACCCCAGCAATATACTTTTCTCTTCCCAGGAGGTGAAGGAGCATGGCATCAAGGAATATAAAAACAAAACATTACACAAGAAGAAACCACTCTCAAACTCTGACATATAATATTTCCACATTCATATCAGCTGATGCGATATTAACCAACGAGGATCAAGGTATCGTGTATCACCTTCTGCCTTGTTATAGTGAAACTTTTCTCACATTTTTCACAAATTAGATACAGAGAAAAAACGCATACAAAAGATATCATAATGATAACATATTATAAAAGCACTTTACCAATAAAGGTTAGTACCAACAATGTATTAGGATTAAGAGTTGTGGCATGACAAATAGGTGTTACTAAAAGTTACTTAAATACAACCAAATATTAATTGCCTCCCCTCCTAATCTTTGCACTTTTAGTATGCCCAATCTTATGTGTCTACTATCAGATTAAATCAGTGGCATTTCTAGGTATATGATGTATAACACTTATTTTCCACATTATAACAAAAATGCAAAAATGTCACGATCCAAAGTATACCATAGGTGTAACATGACGTATAGAATTCCAAAAGGGCTCTACACAAGCAAGTTAATATACATCATATAAGACATAAAGAAATTTCAAAAAAGCATTCTCATATAATAAATAAGAGTTTGACAACAGGGAAGTCTAACATAGTCTCAACAGGCCATCTAATATATCAAAAGAAGTGGTTAGGAAGTAACCCATACACTACATATAATGTTTAAGAATTGAAATAAACAAAATCTATAAAATTTTCTTATTCCTTGGAACATGAGGACTCACCAATCTTCGAATTGACAAGAGAGATCAACTAGCCACAAGTATCTAAGGTAGGAGTGTCAGACCCTTCATTATGAGACAAGTATGCATTAGTGCATGGAATCTACTAAGTATGATAGCAATACACAATGATATGAAATCATGCTAAAAGGGCTTTACATGACATGCAATGACCAAGCTAAAGCATAAGATAAAAGTGTAGAAAGTACAAGTCATAATCATGGTCAATGCAAGCTTAACATTTAAAACACTTCTGAGATACTTTGAAGTAACCTAGTTCATTATTGTGGGATGTTTACCATTAACCGACATAGACCATCTGACCTCAAATATGGAATCCAGTTTCTATCCCACACCAAAAACAGATGTCCTACTTTCCAAGGTAAGGACCATACACTCTAGCTTACGTTGATCCACTCGCGAAGACATCCTATGGGGGCACGTAGTTAGGGACAAGGAGATTGCTACTAGAAACTCGGCCTCTACTAACGGAGAGCCTCCATCTCAATATCCTCTCATTTCTAAGTAAAATCCCATGGAATAGTCATTAATAATATTTATTTCATCATCCATGGAAAGACACAATTCAACTATCAATCCAAGCTAAAGTTATTTAGAATAGTTCCTTAAATTTTGATTCAACTTAGGTGAGAAAATCTTTCGACATTATGAATCCTTATGTGAGAAAACATTTCACAATCTCAATGATACTTTTATCTAAAAGCATCCTCAAGTCATATCAATCGATTTCATAAAAGCATGTATATCTTTATAAATTCATAAGTGATAGTTCATAAGCTTCATCATATGATCGGAGTAAAAATTCATGGATCTTCGTTCATCTAAATTAAACTCAAAATCATGTAAATATTTCAATTCGTGCATTAGAAGATAGAAAATAGACAATTGAATCATAATTGAAATAACCCATGAAAATTGAAGAAACCCCTAACTTTGATCAATTGAGTTTTAACTTGGAGAATCAGGATCTTTGGGGACCCAATGGAGGAAAGGACTCCACTCCATTGGTGAATACTAACATACCTTGATGATCAAAGTCCAAAAGCTATGGTGAATTGGATACCTTGAAGTGAAACACCAGCTTCTTTTTCTTTGCTTGTGAGAGAAATTTGGGGGAAGAACTTGGAGGGAATTTTGGATTTAGAAGAATGATTTTAGAATGGGTAGTTTAAGGAACTAAAATACTTATATAGGGCGTAAAATAGGGCTCCAATCGACATAGCTTAGGTATTATACACATAGGGATAGCACAAAAAAAAACCCTTAAAATAATTGTCGAACTGGTCTACGAGTGTAACCTACAGACTATAAAACTTTCTACGGTCCGTACTAGTCAACCATAGACCAAAGTACTCGAACCCTAATATTTTGACCAATTAATGAAACTGGTCTACGACCTATATAACCTTCTATGTTCCGTAGAGCTCAACTTTGACCCTACAATTTCACTAAGTGTGGCAAAACATTTCACAGGCTGTCCTTGTAAATCATAGATTGAGATACCTAAACTTGATTTTCTTGAAAATTCAACCCCCTTTCTACGGATTCCTTCTACAACCCGTAAAAGCTTCTATGATCTGTAGACTAGACCCATAAAACACAAGTAGTAGCCAAAAACTAATGTTTTCCTTTTACATAATCCAAGGTGTTACAATACCTCCCCCTTGAAAAAAGTCGTCCTTGAATAGGACTCAACCTAGCATAAAAAGGGTATGGGAAAGAGATCTACCAACCCAAAATGAATGCAATCACATAAATAAACTTAACCAAGGAGGAAAATTGACTCCAAGTTAAAACATACTTAAAACATCTTTACATAGAACATACATGCATGCATATGGAAACATGAGAATGACTAAGACACCTGAATCCATAAGAATAAACCATGAGGAACTAAATACCTCAAACTAGAGTAGAATTGGAGTGCAATAGATAAGGATATCGGGGCATCATATCGGCCTCGGCCTCCCAAGTATCACCCTCAACCATTTGATTCCTCCACAACACCTTTACAAATGCAACCTCTTTGTTCCTCAACTTTCGAACTTGTCAGCCCAAAATATCAATGAAAACTTCTTCATAATAAACCCTTCCTTTATACCAAGACTCTCCAATAGTACAATAGATATCGGATCTCAGATAAAATTCTTTAATAAGGACACATGGAATATCAGATGCACCGACGATAAGCCGGAGGGCAAGTCTAATTCATGTACCACCTTTCCTATCCACCTCAAAACTTGATAAGGACCAACAAAATGGGGACTAAGCTTTCCTTTCTTACCAAAACACATGACACCCTTCATAGGTGAAATTTTCAAGTAAATCCAATCATCAAAATCACACTCAAGATCTCTTTTTCTAATATTTTCATAGGAATTTTGTCGACTTTGAGCCATTTTCAACCATTCTTTAATAAGACGAACCTTTTTCATTGCCTCATAGACCAATTTGGGCTCTATCAAAGCAACCCCACAAACTTCAAACCAACCTATAGGAGATCTACACCTCCTACCATGAAGTGCCTCAAATGGAGCCATATGAATATTTGAAAGATAGCTATTATTAAATGAAACTCAATCTAAGGCAAATGATCATCCCAATAACCCTTAAAGTCAATCACACAAGCTTTCAAAATATCTTCCAAAGTTTTGATATTATGCTCCGCTTTCCCATCTATTGGAGGATGAAAGCCCGTACTAAGCTTTACATGGGTACCAAGACCTTTTTGGAAAGACTTCCAAAATTGATAAGTAAATTGAGTACCACAATCGGAGATAATGGATAGGGGCACCCCATGCAACCTAACAATTTCCTTTAGATACAACTTAGCATAATCTTCCGCCAAATAAGAAATCTTGACAAAAATGAAATGAGCTAACTTCGTCATATGACCCACAATAACCCAAATCGATCCATGTTGTCCCGGTTGTGAGGTTAAACTAACAATAAAGTCCATATTCAAATCTTCCCACTTCCAAGTAGGAATGCTAATATCTTGGGACAAACCTCTTGAGTTTTGATGATCAACCTTCGCCTTTTGATAATTAAAACACTTAGCCATAAATTTTGCAATATCCTTTTTCATCCCATTCAACCAATATACCTCTTACAAGTCACAATACATCTTGTTGGCTCCCAGGTGAATCGAATACCGAGAACTATAAGCTTCTGATTAAATTTTCTCCCTCAAATCATCATTATTATGAACACACACATGACCTTGATATTGAAGCACACCATCCTTCCCTTAGGATAAAACCTCAATGGACTTTTCAAGCACCTCTTCCTTAAACTTAACCAAAATCGGATCAAGACTTTGCTTAGCTTTCACATACGACACAAAAGATGATGTTGAACCATTTTGAACAAAAACACCACCCTCATTAGAATCTACCAAATGAACACCTAGCCGAGCTAGTTTATGAACATCAAAAACCAATTCTTTCTTATCATCTTCAATATGTGCCACACTACTCATCAAGAACCGACTTAAGGCATCGCCCACCACACTGGCCTTGCCCTGGTAATAAAGGACCCACATGTTATAGTCCTTCAAAAGTTCTAGCCATCTATGTTGGTGAAGATTTAGATCCTTTTCTTGAATGCATATTGCAAACTTTTGTGGCTGATAAAGACATCAATATGGACACCATACAATAATGCCTTCAAATCTTTAAGGCAAGAACAACTACCATTAATTCCAAATCATAGGTAGGATAATTCTTTTTGTGAATCTTAAGTTTCCTTGAAGAATAAGCAATAAATTTCCCATTTTGCATAAGAACAAACCTTATCCAATTCGTGGGGCATCACAATAAACAACAAACTCATCGAACCCTTCTACTAAATTCAACACCAGAGCAGAGGTAAGCCTTTCTTTCAACTCTTGAAAACTATTTCCACATGCTTCAGACCATAAGAACTTAACCTTCTTTTTGGTCAATGCAGTCAATAGAGAGGCAATAGAGGAGAAACCTTCAACAAACCTTCTACAATATCCATCTAAGCCCAAAAAACTTCAAATATATAAAGGGGATACAGGTCTAGGACAATTGTTAATTGTGTCCATCTTCTTAGGATCAACCTCAATTCCCTTACCGAAAATAATGTGACCAAAGGAAAGCCACAGATCTCAACCAAAACTCGCATTTACTAAACTTTGCCAGTACTGTCACTCAGTGAGGACTTGCAACATAATCCTCAAATGTTCGGCATGCTCATCCTCATTATGCGAGTAAATCAAGATGTCATCAATAAACATTATCACAACCATAGTAAGATATTGTCTAACTACTCTATTCATCAACACCACAAATGCGATCGGAGCATTAGTCTGACCGAATAACATAACCAAAAAGACATTATGACCATACCAGTTTGAAAAAGTCATCTTTGGAATGTCACTCTCTTTCACCCTCAACTGGTGATAAACCGATCGGAGGTCAATCTTAGAGAAGTAACTCACTTCTTGGAGTTGATCAAATAAGTCATCAATCCTTGGAAGAGGATACTTATTCTTAATAGTAAGCTTATTCAATTACTGATAGTTGATGCACATTCGAAGAGAACCATCCTTTTTTCAAGAAAACAACACTGGAGCACCCCATGGTGAGATAGTCGGTCTAATAAAACCCTTATCCAATAAGTAATTTAACTGATCCTTTAACTCCTTAAGTTATGTTAGATCCATACAGTAAGGAAGAATAGAGATAGATTGCGTATCTTGGAGAAGGTCAATATGAAAGTCTATTTCCCTTTCGGGAGGAACATCAGATAGATCATTAGGAAACACTTCCAGAAATTCATTTACAATGGGAACCGACTCAATAATAGAGGTTTCAAAATCCGTATCCCTAACCCAAATAAGATGGTACATGCAACCCTTAGAAAATATTTTCCTAGTTTTTAGACAAGAAACAAACTTACCTTTAGGCATAGAATTTCCCCCTTTCCACTCTAGGACGGACTCATTCAGAAACTGAAACTTAACCATTGGTTCTACAATCAATAGAAGCGTCACAAGAATAGATTTAATACATACCAAGAATAACATCTAAATCCACATATCAAACTCTAAAAGATTAACATAAGTGACTCTATGGGATAAGAAAGTGGGACAATTTCTATGGACTCTCATAGTCACACTAGATTCACAAATAAGAGTAGAGATAGAAAAAGGATCTAACAAAACATCTGGAGAACCATTAAATCTCATAGCCACATATGGCGTCACAAAAGACAAAGTAGCACTGGGATCAAATAAAGCATATACGTCAAGATGAAATACTTTCAACATACCAGTAACCACATCGTGAGAACCCTCTTGATCATGTCAAGTTTGAAGTGCATAGAATTGGTTTAGCTTTGTAGCAGTCAAACCCGAACCACTAGTTCGAGCTTGCCTACCATATTTTCCCTTAGTAGTAACAAGTGACAGACAATCCCTCATCTTGTGACCACTCTTACCACAAATAAAGCAACCATCTGTACTGTCTAAGAATTTACTATCATGCTTCCTTTCAAACCTAGCACAAGTAGACAAAGGAAATTCACCATTATTTCCTATTTTGAGGGTTAGGGTTAGACACTCTATCTTTGTTAAACTTTGGTGCCAAAACATTAGAGGAACCTTGATGGGAAAACCTTTGTTGGAATCTAGAACGACCATGTCTATTGGACCTCGACTGTGAAAAGTTACCATCACCGGGTTTTGCTCTATTTGCCTCCCTAGATCTTTCCTTAAGCTTCTCATCTTCTATTTATTGGGCATGTTTAATAAAATGGTAAATATCCATTTCCTTAATGAGCATGGCGGTAAGACATTCCTTAACTACCATTTTGGACACATCAGAAACAAACTTACTCATCCTTGCCCTATAATCAGTAACTATTGAATGAGCGTATTTGGATAATTTTGTGAATTTTGAGGCATACTCCTTCACACTTAAATTCCCTTACTGAAGGTTAATGAACTCAAGTACCTTTGCCTCCCTCATCTTAAGGGGAAAGAACCTTTCAAGTAAAGCAACCTTAAACCTCTCTTAATCAAGAGGACCCGCAATAACAGCCCTCTCTTCCTTCCATCGGTTAAAAAAACTTAAACAACACCCTTAAGTTGATAAGCAACCAGTTTCGCCTTTTCCATCGGCGTCACTCCCATGATCATCAAAATCTTCTGCACCTCATAAATGAACTCTTGAGGGTCTTCCTAAGCCTTGGAACCATGAAACTCTGGGGGATTAATTCTAGTGAAGTCTCTCACTCTAATTGCCGTCTTACCCATATTTTGGTTCATGGGGACCAGCACCTCCCTATTGGCTTGAGCCACCATGGCTTGGGCCTACATTTGAAAAATGGCTCGGAACTACAGACTAGTCACCTGTTGCGCCAAAGGGTCAGCTAGAACTTGAGGAGCTTCTTTTTCATCATTCTCACCCGCATTCCTTCTAACGTATGCTCTTCGAGGGGCCATATCCTAAAAAAGCATTGGATAATGATTAGGAAAGAGATATAGAGTTACAGTCTATCGTACAGCTTCATAGTGATAATAGAAGTGGAATTACTAAACATCTTATATCCTCTTATTCATAAATGAGACATGCTTCACACTCATGAAAAAGACTCTACTCGACGTGACTTGTGAGACATCCTAGGACCTTTTTAAACCTTGTGCTCTGAATACCAAGTTTGTCAAGACCCAAAGTATACCCTAGGTGTAACATGGGGTATAATATTGCGATAGGCCTCTACACTAGTCACTTAGCATACATCATACAAGATAATAGAAATAAAGATAGTTCAAAAGAGCACTCTCATATTAAAAAAGAGTTTGAAAAAAGAGAAGTCTAACATAGTCTCAACAAGCCATCTAATTCATCAAAAGAAGTGGTGGGGAAGTAACCCATACACCATGTACAATGTCAGAAAACTCAAATAAAGAAAAACTATAAAAGTGTCTTGGCCCTCGGAACATGAGAACTCACCAATCTTCGAATCGACAAGAGTGATCAACTAGCCAAAAGTATGTGAGGTAGAAGCGTCAGACCTAATATTATGAGCCAATGTAGGCATACAGTGCAATAGTACATGGAATGTACGAAGTATGATAGCAATGCATAATGATATGAAATCATGCTAAAGGGGCTTTACATGACATGCAGTAAGCAAGCTAAAGCATAAGATAAAACGGTAGACAACAGAATTCATAATCATGGTCAATGCAAGCTTAACATATTAAAACACTTGTGAGATACTCAGAAGTAGCATAGTTCATTAGTGTGGGACATTTACCATTAACCGATATAGAACGTGTGAGCTAAAACATGAAATCCCTTGTCTATTCCACACTGAAAAGAGATGTCCTACTTGTTATACCCCATCTTAACTCGAGGTCTAAACGGTGTACAACAATATAAGCGATTTCTAAATTGTTAACTAACTTAAGAAGTCGCCACCTAATTAATTATGGTGAATTAGGGCACCTAAAATGATTAAAGTTATTGTATAATGTTAACTTCATTCTATGATCTACTAAACATGAGATTCTAGGTAAGGGTACAACTAATCTAAAGGGAAGGGGTAAGGCATCCTGTAAGATCTATTAAAAATGGTTAACCGACTGAACATAATTAATTAATTAGGCTAAGGTAAAAAGTTAAAAAGCTAAGCATGAAGATGCAAAAAAAATGTATAAATGCTAAATCTCAAGTAACTTAAAAATCAATGCTTGGAAACACACTTCTTATGAAAAATTGTCTTGTTGAAAACATGTGGAGGTAAAATAGTTTTGTAAAAATTAAATTAGTTTATTGGACAATAAATGATGACTTGAATCCATTTGAATTTAATAAGAAATAGGAATTTTATCAAAAAATTAAGTATTAGAAGTAGTAAAAGAAGATCTAGTGAACTTAACTAAATTTAGAGGGAAAAGTTTAAGATTTGAATAAATTCATGAACTTACAAGTTAAGGAATAAATTTTATAATAAAAATTTGTAAATGTAAACCCAAAAAAAAGAGTTGGGGGCAGAAAACGTTGTTTTGAATTATTTTTGACAAAAGTAGTTGAAAGCAAAGTGAGTAACTATAAGAAAAAATTTAATGAGAAGTGTCACGCCACGTGGCTACTCCCTTGACGTAAACATGGGACCTGGGATCACGAGTAACCCCAAGCTAACCCTAAGCTGGCATATCATAAGCATAGCTAAACATCTGAACAAAAGATACTATGCGGAAGCTTAAGACATGAGATAAACTGAAATTATGGGGAATACCTAATCCAAGTCTGAATATATAAATACTGAGTAAGAGTTTAAGATACTGAACTATAATTCAAATACTAAAGTTGAATTTGTCTATGTCTGAAATAAGCCTCTAATTGACTAGAGATGATGGGACATGCCCCCAGCTAACTCTAGCAAAACTGAAACTAAAAATGTAAGACTGAATGTAAAGGAACAACATCTATCTTCCTCGAAGAATGAGGACTCACCACTGATAGTACTGAATACGGATCGAAAACTAATCTACACATGATCTAAATGTTGAGGACCAAAACCTACATCACGAAAAGATGTAGCGCAGAGTATGCGTCAGTACTTGAAAGGTAATGAGCATAAAAGATAGGATAAAGCTGAACAAACATATAACTGAACTAAGCATACTGAGCAATAATATAATCTGAACATGATAAAGATACTGAGATATACTGATTATGAACTAAACTGAAAGCAATGACCAAGTACATAACATGCTGAAGCTGAAAACTGAAATATAACTGAGTACCTGGTCAATGCACTAGGATCTAACTGTGAGAGCTACTATTAACCGACATAAAACCACATATCGGGAGCTACTATCCACCAGTAAAATCCCACATACCTGGTGATGAATTCCACAGAGAAATCTATCTATTTTGTGGCTGGAACTGAAGAAAACTTGTTGCGTTCTTGGAGAGGGTTTGGTCGACTGCTTTCTCCTCTTTTTGTTCTAATTGGATGAATTTTGGAGAATGAATCGCTTAGGGTAAGTTATGATTTAGTTACTAGGCTTAAACTGACCAAACGACGTAGTTTAGGGATTAAATGGTGTAGTTTGGGTGTCCAACGCCTAGTGGAAAAGACCAAGCGACCCCTGACTTAAAAGCTGACGATGCCAACGACGGACCATCGACTGACCTACGGTCCATCCTGATCAGTCATCGATTGGCTTCAGAGACTGGGATCTGAGGGGTCTGAACCACGACCTAGACCACCGACAGTGGTCTGACCTACGGTCTATAGGGTCCAGACTTGGTTGGATTTTTCTGGGGTTCTGGGAGGGAGTTGTAGGTGGCCAACCACGGACTCCACCTACAGTCCGTGGTTCAACCTACGGTCCGTGGGTGGCTCTGTTTGTGGCACCTGCATCTTATGAATATCTACATTTGGTCTCATTTAGAATCTGGGGTGTTACATTATCTCCCCCTTAGGAACATTCATCCTCGAATAATGTCTAAACTAGTTGGGTATGGAGGGAAAGAGCTGCAAACCCTACTACTAGGTACTGAAAATAGAAATCTGACTGAACTAAGTTCCAAGAACGTGCAAATACTATGAAGTGTAAGTATAACAGAAGGAACATGATACTAAGACTGAATTTATGCAAGTGTAACTGAAGAGGAACTATTTTCTCAAGGTGGAATGGAATCGGAAGGAAAGAGATGAGGATACTTGGCCTTCATGGCTACTTCTGCTTCTGAAGTAGCTCCCTCTACGGACTAAATCCTTCACAAAAAGTTCAGCTCTTCAAACCCGACGATCAAGAATTTAAACTGGAACCTCCTCATAAGTAAGACTATCCTTCATAGCCACACTTTCTAAAAGTGCTATAGATTTCGGATCACCCACACACTTCTTCAACAAGGAAATGTGAAAGACTGGATAGACTGCTGCTAGTTCTGCTGGCAACTCTAACTCATAAGCCATTTTACCAACCCTTTTCAAGATTCTGTAAGGACCTATATATTTGAGACTGAGCTTCTCTTTCTTCCCGAATATCATCACCCCATTCCTAGGTGACACTTTCAGGAAAACCCAATCATTGATCTCAAACTCTAAGTCCCTCCTCCTTACATCTGCATAGGACTTCTGATGACTCTGGGCTATCTTAAGTCTATCTCGATGAGCTGAACTTTTTCCATAGCATCATGAACCGAATCTGGCCCTATCAAGGCTGTTTCACCTACTTCAAACCAACGGATTGGAGATGTGCAACTACGCCTATATAATGCCTCATAAGGGGCCATCGGAGTACTGGAATGATAACGACTATTATTGATGAACTCTATAAGATCAGAAAGGTGATCATCCCAACTACCCTTGAAGTCAATCACGCAAGCTCTCAACATGTCCTTTAAGGTCTGAATGGTATGCTCTGCCTTACCATCCATCTGCAGATGAAATGTTGTGCTAAGATTAACCTGGGTACCAAGACCTTTCTGAAACCATCTCCAAAAATGAGAGGTAAACTGAAGACCTCTATCTGAGATGATACACAAAGGAATCCCATGCTACCTGACTATCTCATTAAAGTGAAACTTGGTAAAGTCCTCTGCCAAATCTGTAGTGTTGACACCCAAGAAATGAGTGGACTTAGTAACTATGTCTACTATCACCCAAATGGAGTCATGTTATCGGCGAGTACGACGTAAACCCATAATGAATTCCATGTTTATCACTTCCCACTTCCATGTAGGAATGTTAATATCTTGAATCATACCTTCTGGTTTCTGATGCCCTACCTTTACCTGTAGACAATTAGGGCACTTAGCCACAAAATCTGCTATATCCCTTTTCACGCCATTCCACCAAAAGACTTCCTTCATATCACGGTACCTCTTAGTGGCACCTGGATGAATAGTGTACCTGGAGTTATTGGCTTGGGTAAGAATCTGATGTCTCAACTCACCCACCTTAGGAATACATAAACAACCCTAGTAGTGAAGCACACAATCTCCCCCTTGGGAGAAAACCTCAACTTTCTACTGATGAACTACACCTTTCAACTGAAACAATATAGGATCACTGTCTTGTTTCTCCTTAAACTCCGCTACCAATGAAGATTCTAACCCATTCTGAACTATCACACCATCATCTAATATGTTCATAAGGCAAACTCCTAAGCAAGCGAGCTAGTGAACATCTTTTGCTAATTCCTTCCTTTCTTTCTCAACATGTGCTACACTACCCATAGATAGTCTGCTAAGAGCATCAGCTACTACATTGGCCTTACCAGGGTGGTAAAGCAAACTCATATCATAGTCCTTGGTAAAGCAACTCTTTCGAGGTGAACACATACTGAAGGCTCTTATGGTCTGTGAACACATCTACATGAACACCATACAAGTAATGTCTCCAAATCTTATGGGAAAATACTATGGCTGCAAGCTTGAGGTCATGAGTCAGATAGTTCTTTACATGCACCTTAAGCTGTCCAGAAGCATAAGCTATAACCTTACCTCGCTGCATCAACACACAACCCAGGCCGACTCAGGATGCATCACAATAGATCACATAACTGTCTGAACCCTATGGTAGAGTCAAAACAAGAGTTGTAGTCAACCTAGCATTAAGTTCTGAAAATCTCTTCTCACACTCATCTAACCATTGAAACTTAACATTTTTATGAATCAACTTAGTCAATGGAGAAGTTATGGATGAAAATCCTTCAATAAACCTTCTGTAGTAATCGGCTAAACCCAAGAAACTTCTGATCTATGTAGGAGAGGTGGGTATGGGCCATTGCTTTACTGCCTCTATTTTCTGAGAATCCACTCGGATCCCTTCGCTAGATATTGTATGCCCAAGGAAAGCAACTGATTGTAACCAAAACTCACAATTGCTAAACTTAGCAAATAACTGGCGATCTTTGAGAGTTTTCAGGACAACCCTTAAATGAGTCGCATGTTCTTCCACATTCCTAGATTAGATGAGGATATCATCAATAAAGACGATAACAAACATGCCCAAATACTGCTTGAACACCCTGTTCATCAAATCCATGAAAGTTGTAGGAGAATTGGTTAGTCTAAAAGACATAACTACAAATTCATAATGACCATACCGAGTTCTGACGGTTGATTTCGAGATGTCACTATTTATGACTTTGAGCTAATGATAACCGGATCTGAGGTCTATTTTTGAAAAATGGTTAGCACCATGAATTTGATAAAAAAATAAAGTCATCAATCCTGGGGATAGGGTACTTATTCTTGATTGTGAATTTGTTCAACTGCCGATAGTCAATGCACATCCTGAGAGAACCATCTTTCTTTTTCATGAACAACACAAGTGCACCCAATGGGGAAATGCTCCGTTTCATGAAGCCCTTATCTAAAAGGCCTTTCAAATGTTCCTTCAATTCCTTAAGCTCATCAAGAGTCATTTTTTAAGGAGGAATATAAATAGGCTAGGTATCTAGAAGGAGATCAATTCTGAAGTCAATCTCCCTTTCGGGAGGAACTCCGGGAAGATCTTCTAGAAATACTTCTGGAAACTCATTTACTACTGGAACTAACTCAAGAGTTGGGGTTTCAGAGCTGGAATCCTTAACCCAAACTAGATGATAAATATACCCCTTGGAAATCATCTTTCTAGCCTTACGGTAGGATATGAATCGACCCACAGGCACTGATCTACTACCCTTCCATTCTAAGACTGGTTCGCTAGGAAACTGAAAATGAATGATCCTAGTTCTACAATCGACTGAGGCATAACAGGAATGTAACCTGCCTAGAATGACATCAAAGTCTAGCATTTCTAACTCTACAAGATTTGCTGAGGTGACTTTCTGAGAGACTGTTACAAGGCAATTTATGTATACCCAGACAGCTATAACTGGGTCAGCAATTGGAGTAGAGACTGAGAAGGGTTCTGAGAGAGTTTTAGGACTAACACCGAAGTTTACTGCTATATAAGGAGTTACAAAGGAAAAAGTAGCCCTTGGATCTAACAAAGCATAAACATCTAAATGAAAGACTCGTAACGTACCAGTGACCACATCAGGAGAATCTTTCTGGTCTTAGCGAGCCTGGAGAGCATACAACCTCTTTCGACGCTGACCGCCACCTGTACCAGTTGAAGTACCCTGCTAAGTTGGGTGATCTGCTGGTGCTGCTGAAGTTGTAGACTGAGCCCTACTATTGTTACCTTCTTGTCCCTGCTTAGAAGAAGGGAAATCTCTCAACATGTGACCAGTCTGACCACAACCAAAGCATCCTTCCTTGCCTGCAAGACACTAGGTCCTATTACCTAAAACACTCACCTGAGACTTAGAGCCTGATGTCCTACCTTTCTGGTCTTGTCGAAACCTGGGTGATGGAGCACTAGCTGATGAAGGTGCTAGAGCTGAAGAACTTTTCTGAAACTACGAGCGATTTCCACCACCCGATTGCTACTAAGAGTACTCATAGTTCCTTGTTCTATCCTTTTTGTTGTCCTTAGCTAGTTCTATAAGCCTATCTCCCTCAACCTGCTGAGCATGAGTCATGAGCCTAATGAAAAGACTAAAGTATGTACAATTCAATGTCATGAATCTAATACTTGATTGTATGGCTGTAAGTATGTGTGTTGTGGATATGATTGTGATTGTGATGCATTGGATCGGGTTTCACATACCGACACACTAACATGCATTAGATCGGGTGTCACATACCGACACACTAACATGCATTGGATCGAGTGTCACATACCGACACACTAACATGCATTGGATCGGGTGTCACGTACCGACACATATACATGCATTAGATCGACTGTCATGTTTCGGCACACTAACACCTTTGGGCATCGGTTCCATGATAGGACCACTTGTGATTGATAGTTTCATATCTAACTTCTATTGATAATATGTAATTGAATATGTTTCCTGAAAAGATAATTGGATTGTACATTATGGTTATATATGTGAGTTCGCAGTGTTGTAAGGTAATTGGGTATATTCGTAATGAATGAACTGTGAAGAGTTGGGGACATCCGATAAAATTGGGATGTGGTATGGTAAGTTGGAACTAAGGGTCCCGGTGTTATATTTGTAATTTAAAAGGTAGTCATGTGTATCGTCGTTGAGGATTGGAGTGGTGTTAAGTCATAGTGATAATAGTTGGGTTTTTCCCCGCAAGGGGAGTAGAATCAAAATGGTTAACAAGCCTTGATAAAAGTACAATGGGGCCACAAGTTGAGTGGTGACGTGAAAGAAGTATGGGTGTGTCGTGAGTGGTTGGCCGAGTTGGTTGTGGATATATCCGGAACCTCCTCTAAGAGATAAAAGGGCTATAGTCAAGTGTGCTGGTATGATATTAATATCCGGAATGGTAAGGATAGGAAAATATAAAGGTCGAGGAAAGAATAGCCGTATTATGTGATTCATGCTAATCGATTTCTTATATTATGCAGTGGGTATTGGGTTGACCGATGATGCCTACCAGTACGTGTGGTTGTACTGATACTACTCCTGCTATGCCTTTTGGCATAGTCTGGTTGCAGGATCAGTGATGTTTCATAGGTAAAGACGAAGGCAATCTCCAATAGCTTCTATTTTTCCTTCCGCATGGTGGGAGCTGCGTCATTTATAATTTTGTTATACCTTGTACTCTCAGTAGCTCTTGTAACTGTTTAGAATAGATCCCTGTGGTCCAGTACAAGAGCAAAATATGGAATAGACTCCTGCAGATTGGTGTGTTGACGTCCACATCTGATCTTCAGGAAGCTAGGAAGCATTCTAGGAAGTTGTTCTATCTTTTCTCTCCTTTCGTGCGAGTTGTCACTTGTGGTACAGGTTGAGTCCAACTGGTATCTCCTGATCCTAATTCGTATCTCAACAAGGTGAATTGGACGCCATGGTCACGGTTGAACGGACACAAGCAAGGTAAATTGGAACTGTGAAGGTTTCAATTGGTATCTAGCCTTATAAGTTGTATAAATGCATGGATGATCAGTAATGGTCATCTATGGAGTGAACTGATTAATAATTTGGACTTGTCTGTGCATTGTAACTTGAATCTGTGGATGTGTGCATATTATGGTCTTAATTAACTATTGGTGTGAAAGGTATATGTACTAAAATGCTATGATATGATTATATGTACAGTATTGCTTGTCTGGATGTCGATGGGTGCAATATGCTAGCCTAAATGTTTGAAAATTGTGCGAGTGTAATTGTCGGAGTTAGGTGCAAGGGTCTAGATAAACTACGATGTAATTCGTAAACAAAATATGGACGTGTGTGGCGACCAACTATAACCGTGTGAGGTTCTGGGCATATCCAGGGGATATGCGTGTTTGTGGTGTAGAATTAATGAGAGTAGGTTATAGAGTGTGAACCGTGAGAATTACTCAGGATAGACAATGAACATCCTGGTTAAGGGAGTTATCCTAAATTCCTAGTTATAGCCTGGGATCAATGGAAAAATTTTAAAGACAAGGAAAGCCCCAGAAACTTTTTAGTGCAGGTTATGTTAAAAGCGGCGGTGGGAGGATTATTCGGCCGGGCGAGACCGCCAGCGGGGAATTTCTCCCGCTAGAGCGGGACAGGGCGAGACAGAATCTCAGCGTTATCTCCCCTGTTTTTCCCTAGTCACACATGTAGACCCCGTATCATACATGGGTTAATTCTCGCAACCTTATCAGTACTCAGCAATAAGAACAATATGTTATCAACCCTTAGCAATTAATATTAACTATGAAAAGCAACAGAAATCAACATCCATGTGCTTACAAAAAGTTAAGGAAAGTGAAAAGATAAAATAAAGAATTTTTCAAATACAGGCCCAAGAGGGGGCGAAAACCAAATCAGGATCCATGGGACTAGTAGGTATCATCATCAGAGTCTAGGTCCTCCGGGGGGACCGGGCCAGTCATGGCCTCGTCCATAAAGGTAAAATGCTAGAAGTCTCTTCTCTCGACTCGGGGAACCTCCTGTCCGGGGGCAACACAAGAGAAGATGACCCTCAAGGTCTTCCACATCCGGACAATCAAACAATCCCTCTCCAGACACTTCCTCCTCTCCTGGTGCAGTTCGTGGCGGATCATCTCAACCTTCAGAGTAGTGTTGGGTGGAACTGGAGCAGTACTAGCAAAGTAATGTCTTAACCTCCTCCGAACGGCCACTAGGTCCTCCTCCACCTCTGCACCTGAGAGTGGGGGATGGGACCAGGTGGGAAGAGTGTCATCGCCTGCACCATCTTCCATTCCCTCATCATCTACCTCCGCATCCACCTGACAGTTGTTGGCCTTGTCCGTCCTCCTCATCTTGCTCCTGGAGGTAGAACCCTGCCTAACTAAAAGAGGGTGATGGGGGAACCCATAAGAAGTACCTCGTTAGTGTCCAAGAGTGGTACACCCGCCCTCTTGCACATAAAAAACACCTTCTTGTTGCCCTGGTAGAACACCTTCCACTCATAGATGATCTGCACACCCATATTCAACTCGATCCCATGTATAGCGCAAGCCACCACTAGAGCCCGTGGAAAGGTCATGTCGGTGTGGTTGCCCGACGAGTGTAGCCACATCTTAGCATCTGGTGACCAATTAGTGCTAGTGATGCCCTCTGTAGTAGCCTAGTAAACCCTATCCCAGATCGCAGCCTCAACTAGTGTGTCCTTCAGCAAACCCAGGTCCATCTCTCTCAGCTTGGCCTCGTACTCTATGTTGGGAACCTCGGGCACCTTCAGTACATCATTAATAAATTGAGCGTTCATAGGAATGTTAAATTCCTCGATGCAAATGGTAGGGTGGGGATCATCCCAATGAACGGTAGCTATGATACCATAGAACTCCCTCACCCATGTGGAGTGTGCAGCAAGGGGAGCCGCTGTCAGTGGAGCCCATCCAAACTTTATTAGCCAAGCATAAAAGGCAAGTGCCTTCTCCTCTAGGTTCAATAAATAAAAATCCCTCTCGCACTAGAACTTGGTGTTCCGATGGTGGTGGTACCTTTCCCGACTTACGACATCGAGAAACTGGACGAAGGGTAGATTTTCCTTGTTAAAAGCAGCCATAGTAGATCAACCTACAAATGTTATGAAGGGTATATGTTAGAACTCCGGGGGGTTAGATAATGTTTGGCTAAGAAAAGGAAAATTTTCTAATTTAAGTGGCGAGGGGCTACGGCCCCACTGAGTCCCACCACAGCGGCCCAAATCCCGCCAGACCGAAATGAGAGAGGTCGCCACAACAGGATGAAGGCCACCAAAGTGGCATTCATTTGGGACGACTTCAAGGCGCAATCGTGGTCCCTCTTCATCCCAAAGACCTTATTTTTCACAGAATTTTAGCAGATCAAAGTCTATAAAGTCTCCTAGTACCTAAATATACTATCATTCTAGCAAAATAACCCCTAACTAATGTCCAAATCTGAGGTTTACACCAAGAAAACCTTTTAAATCCCCCACCCTTTTGGTATCATTTTGACCTTATTTTTGTTAAATCCTTATGCCCAAAACATTGTGGAGACATTGGAGATATAAGGGAAGTGTCCATGCTACATTTTTCTAGCCAATCAAGCAAACCACTTTCAGAAGTTTGAAAACTAACTAAGGCCCTTCTAATCTATCAGTTAGTGTCATGCAATCGTAGTTAAGTAAGTAACGAAGTAAAGACAGTAAAAAGCAAGAGCATTACCTTGATTTCGACGTTCGGAACGAAGTGGTTGAGAGAGTTTTAGGAATTTTGAGTTAGAGAAGGAGGAAATGCGAAAACTATTCCCCTTTCCCCCTTAATCTATTTCCGATCCCCCGCTACAGCGGGAGTATCCCCGCCTCAGAGGGAACACTGCCACTCTGGAAGGGTAGGCTATGTAATGGGACGTGTTTCTTTCTTCTGTGTGCTGCCTCATTTCCTTAACCGGCCCCGTGAGTATAGAACCTTTCGTGCTTAAAGTTGCAAATCCACCATCCTTCGTGGTTCCGTAATGGGCCAATCTGTTAGTTTAGAAGTACTCCGAGAAGGGCGCAGGTTTATCCTTTCGCTAGTTGTTCGGGGATGAACAAGGGGTAAATTGGTATCCATTGTAACGACCCGAATCGTCGTTAATTAGAATAGGAAAAATGTTAGGAAAACTGGGTCTCTCAGCCCTCCAGAGTGGGCCAGATGCCGCTAGGGCGGCGGTACTCTAAGGGGGTAAGTGGCTGCCAGAGCGGGATGGGTGAGACAAAATGTAAATAACACGAAGTTTGATTTTTCTTCTTTTTCCAACAACACCAAAAAGAGGCGAGGATCACCCAGAAACCCTCAAAAGGCTACTCTAGGCTTGAGAAAGAAGGAGAAAGAGATTTCTAGCGTAAGGAGGTCGATAGATTGCGGACTTCCGATCAAGATTCACCGTCGCGTCGTCTTGAAACCAGATTTTGAGCTACAATCCCTCTGCGAATGCCTGGCGCCCAGGTATGCTAGGTTTATTTAATTAAGTAGTTATAAATCCATTATTCACTGCGTAGTATATGGGTAATTGGCAGTAGAATTCATGTGTAGGCTTTCGTACACCGAAATGAGATGATTATATGGGTATTCCTAAGTGTTACATCAGACGTATACTGTAGGAGGAAGTCTTATCCCATAAACTAGAGTTATGTGATGGTTGATTCCCTGTTGTGTGACATAAACGTGTGGCTTAAGTCATCTACGACCTTAAAGTTGTCTGGATAATTCATTTAGACACCTGAATCTAGATTTGTACCTATTGAACACCTCTATTGCTTTGAATTTGAACTATTTAAGCATTTCTTTGACAATAAGAAAAAAAATATAGAGTGTGTGAAATACACACATGACGACATGGCAATTCAACGAATTAAATAACGACATCTATTATTTTTTAGTCCAAAAAATTATTTAAAAAGTATTATAAAGTAATTGAAAAAAGGATTTAATTTTAAATTACAAAATAAAAATAAAACTACAACCTACTCCTTCTATCCCATCGGAGCTCATAATATAACTCAGGTTTTCCTCGGCAACGCTACCCACAACACGGCAACCACCCATGTAAATATATAATTTTAAAACATTTTTGGTACTTCTGCAATAGAGAATAAAAGAAAAAATAGAAGTATGAAAAAAATTTATGTTATTTTTGATGGGTTGCAGAGGAATTGGCCATCAATTTCTCCAACACATTATTTTGACGATCTTTTAAGTAAACAACAAAAATTCTAACTTTCTTTTTCGTTCCATTTTTTATACAAGAAAGACGAATTCTAGTTCATACCATGATGGTAGTGATGGTGGCTATGGCGGTGGGCTGGTGAGTACTAATGGTGGTAATGTCAATCTTAATATGAATGACAAAAAGGAAAAAATTAAAAGGAGCAATGATGGTGATAGAATAATGGAAGTGTCCAGAGGAAAAAAAGAAAAAAGAAAGATGTATGGCCATCGGTGGCAAATTAGTGTAATGGAGGAACAGAAGGAAAAGAGGTGAGGAAGAAGAAAGAGTATTTTTTTTTCACAAAAAAGCCTAATTAAATACCTTCATGTGCCTATTTGAGGTGAATCACAAACAATGTTCCATGTAGGCAAAAATGTTTAAGCGGTTCAAATTCGAAAGGGTCGAGGTGTTTAATAGGTACAAGTCTTAGTTGAGGTGTCTAAGTGAATTACGCGGACAACTTTAAGGAGCCATAGATGACTTAAGCCTAAACTTGTTAATATTTTCGTGATATGCATACATGTATGGAATTAGGGATATTATGGATCATACCTAATGAAAAGACTAAGTATGTACAATTGCATGCCATGAATCTAATACTTGATTGTATGGTCGTAAGTATGTGTGTTATGGATGTGATTGTGATTGTGATGCATCTAATCGGGTGTCACGTACTGACCCACTAACATGCATTGGATCGGGTGTCACGTACTGATACACTAACATGCATTGGATCAAATGTCACGTACGGACACACTAACATGCATTGGATCGGGTGTCACGTACCGACACACTAATATGCATTGGATCGGGTGTCACGTACCAAAACATATACATGCATTGGATCGGGTGTCACGTTCTGGCACACTAATAGTTTTGGGCATGGGTTCCATGAGAAGAACACTTGTGATTGATAGTTTCGTATCTACCTACTATTAATAATGTGGAATTGAACATGTTTCCTGAAAAGATAATTTGATTGTACATTATGGTTATATATGTGAATTTGTGGTGTAGTAAGGCAATTGGGTATATTCGTAATGAATGAACTGTGAAGGGTCGGGGACATCCGATAAAATTGGGATATGGTATGGTAAGTTGGAACTAAGGGTCCTGGTGTTATCTTTGTAATTTAGAAGGTGGTCATGTGTATCGTCGTTGAGGATTGGGGTGGTGTTATGTCATAGTGATAATAGTTGGGGTTTTCCTTCGAAAGTGGAGTAGTATCGAAACGGTTAACAAGCCCTGATAAAAGTACCATGGGGCCACAAGTTGAGTGGTAACATGAAAAAATTATGGGTGTATCGTGAGTGGTTAGCCGGGTTGGTAGTGGATATATTTGTAACCTCCTCTAAGAGGTAAAAGGGTTATAGTCAAGTGTGCTAGTATGATATTAATATCTGGAATGGTAAGGACAGGAAAAAATATAAGGGTGAAGGAAAGAATAGTCATATTGCATGATTCGTGCTAGTTGATTTCTTATATTATACGGTGGGTATCGGGTTGACCGATGATGCCTACCAATACATGTAGTTGTATTGACACTACTCTTGTTATGCCTTTTGGCATAGTCTGGTTGCAGGATCAGTGATGTTTCATAGGTGAAGACGAGGGTAATCTCCAACAGCTTCTATTTTTCCTTCAGCATGGTGGGAGCTGCGTCATTTATAATTTTGTTATACCTTTTACTCTTAGTAGCTCTTGTACTTGTTTAGACTAGATCCCTGAGGTTTTAATTACTTTACAAGCCTTAACTCAAATTGTTGTCAAAACTCTTATGTTGTAAAAATCTTACGAATGTTAACTGTTCTTATGTTTTCTTAATCTTCCGCATGTCTTAAAACTGTTTTGGAAATCGAGGGTTCTCCTACTTAAGTGTTATAGTAGGTGCCCGCATGGCCCGGTGGGTTGGGTCGTGACAGAACCATTATTGGTCCCCAAACGAACCATCATCCTAGCTGGCAGCAGAAGACTAACTCAAGCATACATAAGCTTAAAACTAAATTAAATTCATTGAACTCTAATAGTGAACTTTAAGAAAGTCTAATCAATACTCAAAAAAAAGTAAATAGAGAAAACTCTTCAACTCTATCTATCTATGAAGCCTCTACTATTACAGAAAGATATCGGGACAAGACCCACGACATCTCAAAACTAGTAACTGTAAGGTTAAGGTAAAGTCCTCCGAAATATAAAAAGACTCACCAAAGCAGATTTGAATATCACATTACCTCAACGAAACGCCTGTTGATGATTCTGAATACTTGTATCTGCATCATGAAATAATGCAGGCCAAATGGCTACGTATGTGGAATGTACAAGCATGTAAGGGGAATTCTAAAGCATAAACATAGGCTTGAACTTTATAAAAAGGAAACATACTTACCTCTTCTCAATTTACTCAACTCGACTCAACTCAAGAATAAGAAACTCAACTTAAAGATTAGATACTCAACTCAAAGATATGATACTCAACTCAAAGGTACTCAACTCAAGATACTCAAGGATAAGGCAACAATAAAAGATGTAATATATAAACTTTTAAAACAGCAGAAAGCAACTCAATGTATTGAAAAATACAATAGTAACTTAGTTTGTATGCAAGGATACAAGATAAAAGTTGCTTGTATATGAAAATACAAAGTAAACTCTGTGTATATAAGAATACAAAATATCTCTCTGGGCGTTTCTCAAACCAACAACCATCACTATGAGCTATGTGATGATACAACGTCTTGTCGCATGCTGTCAGGGTCGTCCTATACTTTGTCACGATATAGAAACTACTCACTAAATGGATCCCCTGGTCTATGTTAAAAGCATTAAGGAATAATCTAAAAAGTTTACCATTTTCTACCCATGTTGGCTACACAATTTATGGAGACTTTGAATTATCTAAACTCAAACTCGTCCCCATTTCGGTGCTCAATACTACTCCCAAAATATAACTAGCTCATATGTTTAAACTCTTTCTGTGGTTTGAGATTATTACTCAAAATCTTTCTCTAAAAAGAGATGGTACTCGACTACTCAAACCTCTTTTGGAAATCTCAGTTTCCTCCTCTTTTCAATGTGAAAACATTTACTCTTGGGAATACTTAGTTCCCATATATCATTTTAAAGAAAATGAACTCAACTTCACTCTTTCTCAACTAAAGTGCTCAAGTCTTAAAAGCAAGTTTTAAAACAATTTGTAAAAACACTTCTTAAAATAGGGTTTATGCCAAATTATGGACGTGAACGACTCAATTCAAGGTTTTCAATAACCATGCATAGAACTCAATACTTGGAACTCAACAACTCCAAAACTCAAGGAGTCAATGATACTACTCATCTCAAGAATGCTCGACTTGGAGGGTTCATGCGGAATTATGGGCATGAACTACTCAACTCAAGGACTCAATGATACCTCTCATCTCAAGACTGCTCGACTCATAAGGTTCATGTGGAATTATGGGCATGAACTACTCAATTCAAGGACCTTCATGTGTAATATGTAGTAGCCCCGTGATTAGGAATATAATCCTAAAATGATTAGGAACTCAATACTCAAGACTTAGAACTTGAAGATACTACTCTTCTCAAAGATACTCAACTTATGGAGTTCATGAAAAAATTATGGGTATGAACGACTCAACTCAAGGGTCTAAATAATAATATGGAGCTCATGTATACGACTCTTTTCGTTCTCATACTTAATTCCTCAAAAATCAGTTTAAAACTCAAGTGTTGGCTTTGAAAAACTTCTAAAGATTTATAACTCAAAATAGGGTTCATGCTGAATTATAGACATGAACAAATCAACTCAAGGATCTCAATAAAAATATAGAAACTCAATAATTAGGAAGAGAATTTTTTAAAATAACCATGAACTCAAGAACTCAGATCAACTTATCTCAAGAATACTCAAATCTAGGGGTAGAATCCTAGATCTCTCTTTTACTGATTTGAAAGTAGATGTGGGGCTTGAGGACAAACTAGTCCAACATTATGATAGTCTCACATACCTGGAATAACAAGGTTCTTGAAGAATATTGAAAAAGAACTTTATTAGAAGCCTTGAAACCCTAGCTTGAAGGTAAACGATCAAGAAAACCTTTCTTGAGATTCTTGAATTAGTTTCTTGAAATCTCTATGGCCAAAAATTATGATTTTCATTAGGGATTCATAATTTTATGGAGGAATTTGAGTTGTAAAGAATTAAATTCTTGGAGAAAGACTTACCTTGAAGAAGAATCTTGAAAAAGATTGAAAGAACCTTGAATTGAGTCTTCTACTTTGATTTTTCCTTAGGGTTTTAAAGAGAAGAGAATGATGGATTAAAAGATGAAAATCTAATTGTTTTGAGCCTTTTATTATTCAATAAATTCTTTTAGGGTTTTCTTGGAGGTAAAATGATAAAAATGACGCTTTTAATGTTTTCCCGTCAGCTAATTCATAACAACACTATATCAGGTTATTAAAATAGTCATAATTTTTTACTCAAAAATTGGATTGACACAAAATTGGTAGCGTTGGAAAGTAGATTCATATACCTTTAATTTGATAGGTTATGGCCCACGTAACTCTTTATATTCTAAGATATATGATTGTTTGAAGTTGACCCAAGTAGAATCTTACATCAAAACTTAATCGATAAGGAAACTTCAAGAACACTTATCAAGAACTCATCAAGAAATTAAATTGCTCAATATTTATGGATAGATTCGCAAAATAAACTCATGATTGGCGTGTGGGTGAACAAACCCAACACTATGAAAGCTTATATACCTCAAAGAACTAGGTTCTTGGCGAACGCTTGAAACTTTGAACTTTTTCTCCTCTTGAATCTTCTCTCTAAAACCCTAAATGGTATCGGGGATGAATGAAACTAATTCTAATCAGTTTAGACTCCTAAAACCTTACTAAAAATGCTTAAATCTGATTGGGTAAGGAAAAGACCAAAATATCCCTCATATTTTTGGGTAATTTTCCTTAATTGGACAACCCAACTTCAAATGGGCATATCTCCCTTATACGAGCTCAAAAATTAGCAAACTCGGTGGCGTTGGATAAAGGATTACAAAACCTTTCATTTGATCTATTGTAGCACACCTAACACATCCTGTACTGAAGGTTATGGTCATTTTAAGTTGACCCAAAACTTAGAAGAACCTAGGAATGACTTGAATGAATTCTCTTTAAAAAAAAATTGGAACTCAAGGTGCTATATCTAGTGACCTGACCTTAATACTTAAGAAATGTTAAATTCCTTGGTAAAATCCTACTCACCAAGAAGGATATTTTGAGTCTTCGTTCAAAAATTTTCTGGGGTGTTACAATATCTCCCCCTTAGGATCATTCATTCTCGAATGCAGGCTAGACTGGGTATGGAATGGGGTTACTCTTATCATCTCTACCATACCAACTAGAATTTGCTCGCAATACTATTCGGAACCAACTAAGGTTTCTCATTTAGCTATTTCTCATAGTAAAACCTCATTCTCTTCCTCCTCCTCATTTATAACCTTAGACAAAATTATCATACCATCATTATCATGATAGGATCATTAACCTTTTCTTTCTAACATTACTCTGTTACTAAAAGGACCTCTGAAAAGATATCTCCCATACTCTTTAGAACTCATTACTATCTTATTCTCAACACTTGACTTGATTTCCAATCTTATCATATCTCCCTTAAGTCTAAAGCTGACACTTGAAGGCTATGGACCTATTCCAACATCTCTAACTGGTCTACATCCTCTTTTACTCTAAACTCGGGATAAGCTTATCTCATGACTACCGAACTCTCCATAAGCTGCTTTTTAAGGTGTTTCTGTTAACTTCTTCTGATTGCATACCCTCTCGGTACATCTCGTAATGCTCTTTTTACTCTTGTGACTTAGCCACACTTTACTACCCTTGTCAAGAGGTTTAGGGTATCTCACTTGTACCACTCATATTTATTGCAGCTAATCACCTCAATTTCTAGATCAAATCTCAAGACTAACATCATCACCCTCTTGTTGCCATCCTTTTGTCAAGACACTCATCTCAAATTCAAGATTAATGTTTATTACTAAACCCGAATATCAATATATGATTGATCGCTTACTATACTAACTTACAACTACTAGATACAATTTAGAAACACGTGTCCACTAGGACCTTATGAAAAGTAGTCAATCCTTACCTCTTAGTCTCCATACTCACAAATTACCATCATATTCGACTTCACAACTTAAGTACTACTTACTCATTTACTGCGCATTATCTCTCAAATAGTTCTATCATCCTCTCAATACCATAGGGTTTCCCCATTCAAAATTCATAAGCCTAGCATGGGTCTACCACATCATGAATACTTTGCTCGATTATTCAACGTGTGAATTTAGTCTTTTCTAACACGATGACACATTGACATCAACTCTATTATGGTTAAAAAAATATACTCTATTTCATCATGACTAGTAACTATTCCTCTTCCTTCTATTTAGAACTCTCTACAACATTATTATTCCTTATTTTACTTATAAGGGAAACTCATCACTTATAACTGATTGGATGCATGGTTTCAATCACATAATCTTCCCCATCACTATCTCCTTTCCTTAGATTACTGAACCTCTGTATATTTTCCTCGAATTCTAGGTACTTTCACTACTACTGCTCATAATCTCGTAATTCATACTATCTTTTAGGGAAAAAATGCTACCCAAGCGCTAAACATACCATCCTCTTAAAGGTATCAGCTGAATAAGGTTTAGGGAAGAGTGTACAACTCGCTTTTAGCTCAAACGCACAATTCATATGAACATGAGTGCATTCTTCTAAAACTCAACACTTAACACACTCATGGGTTTCTCTCAAGCCCCTTTGGAGTCTCATGACTTCCTCAAGACTCTTGCTAAGAGCAACTCATCGATAAATGACTAACTTTTCTTTTACACCACCTCTAGTATGACAGGTAGTCGAATGAATCTAAGAAACGCACGAGTATGAATAAATCTCTATGAAATAGATCTATTACACGATTAAGAGTATGAAAGATTTGAGATAGTTCCTAAATGTTGCAGCCTCCTAATTATAGATGTGGCGCGCTTCACATCGATAACTAGGACTCTACAAACACAGCTTCATAGACACCTTAGGACTCTTGAACTATGTGCTCTGATACCAAGTTTGTCACGACCCGAGCATACACCCTGGACGTAGCCGACACTCAAGAACCATTGTTGGTCCCTAAGCGAACCCTCATCTTGGCTAGATATAAGCGGAAGACTAACTCAAGCATACATAAGCTTAAAACGAAATTAAATTCATTGAACTCCAATAGTGAACTTTAAGAAAGTCTGAACAATACTCAAAAGAAACTAAATATAGAAAACTCTTCAGCTCTATTTATCTATGAAGCCTCTACTATTACAAAAAGCTATCGGGACAAGACCCACGACATCTCAAAACTAGTAACTATAAGGTAAAGGTAAAGTCCTCCAAAATATAAAAATGCTTACCAAAGCTGATTGGAATATCACATGACCTCAACAAAATGCCTGTTGATGATCCTGAATACATGTATCTGCATCATGAAATGATGCAAGCCAAATGGCTCAATACGTGAAATATACCAACATGTAAGGAAAATTCTAAAGCATAAACATAGGCTTGAACTTGATAAAAAGGAAACATACTTACATCTTCTCAACTTACTCAACTCGACTCAACTCAAGAATAAGATATGCAACTCAAAGATTAGATAATCAACTCAAAGATATGATACTCAACTCAAAGGTACTCATCTCAAGATACTCAAGGATAAAACAACAATAAAAGATGCAATATATGGAAAACTTTTAAAACAGTAGAAAGCAACTCAATGTATTAAAAAATACAATAGTAACACAGTTTGAATGCAAGGATACAAGTTAAAATATGCTTGTATATGAATACAAAGTAAACTCTGTGTATATAAGAATACAAAATATCTCTGTGAGAGTTTCTCAAACCGACAACCATCACTATGCGCTATGTGATGATACATTGTCTTGCCGCATGCTGCCAGGGTCGTCTTATACTTTGTCGGGGTATAGAACCTACTCACTAAGTGTATCCACTAGTCTATGCTAAAAGCATTAAGGAATCATCAAAAGTATGACCCTTTTCTACCCATGGTGGCTACACGGTTTATGGAGACTTTGAATTATTTGAACCCAAACTCGTCCCTATATCGGTGCTCAATACTACTCCCAAAATATAACTAGCTCATATGTTTAAAAACATAACTCTTTTTGTGGTTTGAGATTATTACTCAAAATCTTTCTGTAAAAAGATATGGTACTCGATTGCTCAGAACTCTTTTGGAAATATCAGTTTCCTTCTCTTTTAAATGTGAAAACATTTACTTTTGGGAATACTTAGTTCCCATATATCATTTTAAAGAAAATGAACTTAACTCTACTCTTTCTCAACTAAAGTGCTCAAGTCTTTAAAACAAGTTTTAAAACTATTTGTAAAAAGACTTCTTAAAATAGGGTTCATGCTGAATTATGGACGTGGACGACTCAATTCAAGGTTTTCAATAACCATGCATAGAACTCAATACTTGGAACTCAAGAACTCTAGAACTCAAGGAGTCAATGATACTACTCATCTCAAGAATGCTCGACTCGGAGGGTTCATGCGGAATTATGGGTATGAACTACTCAACTCAAGGACTCAATGATACCTCTTATCTCAAGACTGCTCGACTCATAAGGTTCATGCGAAATTATGGGCATGAGCTACTCAACTCAAGGACCTTCATGGGTAACATGTAATAGCCCCATGATTAGGAATATAATCCCAAAATGATTAGGAACTCAATACTCAAGACTTAGAACTTGAAGATACTACTCCTCTCAATAATACTCAACTGATGGAGTTCATGCATAATTTATGGGCATGAACGACTCAATTCAAGTGTCTAAATAACAATATGGAACTCATGTATACGACTCTTTTCATTCTCATTCTTGCTTTCTCAAAACTCAGTTTAAAACTCAAGTGTTGGCTTTGAAAAAAATTTCAAGATTTATAACTAAAAATAGGGTTCACGTTGAATTATAGACATGAACAAATCAACTCAAGGATCTCAATAAAAATATAGAAACTCAATAATTAGGAATAGAATTTTTTAAAAGAACCATGAACTCAAGAACTCAAATCAACTTATCTCAAGAATACTCAAATCTAGGGGCAGAATCCTAGATTTTTCTTTTACTTAGTTGAAAGTAGATGTAGGGCATGAGAATAAACTAATCTAACACTATGATAGCCTTATATACCTTGAAGAACAAGGTTCTTGAAGAATCTTGAAGAATAACTTGATTAGAAGTCTTGAAACCCTAGCTTGAAGGTAAACGATCAAGAAAACCTTTCTTGAGATTCTTGAATTAGTTTCTTGAAATTTCTATGGCCAAGAATTATAATTTTCATTAATGATTCATAATTGTATAGAGGAATTTGAGTTGTAAATAATGAAATTCTTGGAGAAAGACTTACCTTGAAGAAGAATCTTGAAAAAGATTGAAAGAATCTTGAATGGAGTCTTCTACTTTGATTTTTCCTTCGGGTTTTGCCCTAGGGTTTGAGAGAGAAGAGAATGATGGATTAAAAGATGAAAATCTAATTCTTTTGAGCCTTTTATTAGTAAAGAAATTCGTTTAGGGTTTTCTTGGAGCTAAAAAGACAAAAACAACGCTTTTTAATGTTTTCTCGTTGGCAAATTCATAACAACACTATATCATGTTACTAAAATAGTCTTAACTTTTTACTCAGAAATTAGATTGACGCGAAATTGGTGGCGTTGGAAAGTAGATTCAAATACCTTTAATTTGATAGATTATGTCCACATAATTTTTTATATTCTAAGAGATATGATCGTTTAAAGTTGACCCAAGTAGAATATTACATCAAAACTTAATCGATAAGAAAACTTCAAGAACACTTATCAAGAACTCATTAAGAAATTAAATTTCTCAATATTTATCGATAGATTTGCAAAACAAACTCATGATTGGTGTGTGTGTGAACAAACCCAACACTATAGAATCTTACATACCTCAAAGAACTATGTTCTTGGCAAAATCTTGAATTTCTTGAACGAACGGTTGAACCTTTGAAATTTTTCTCCTCTTCAATATTCTCTCTAAAACCCTTAATGCTTTTGGGGATGAATGAAACCAATTCTAATCTGTTTAGACTCCTAAAACCTTACTATAAATGCTTAAATTCGATTGGGTAAGGAAAAGACCAAAATACCCCTCATATTTTCGGGTAACTTTTCTTAATTGGACAACTCAACTTTAAACGGGCATGTCTCCCTCATACGAGCTTGAAAATTAGCAAACTCGATGGCGTTGGAAAGAGGATTCCAAGACCTTTCATTTATATCTTGTAGCCCACCTAACTCATCATGTACCGAAGGTTATGGTCATTTTAAGTTGACCCAAAACTTAGAAGAACCTAGGAATGCCTTGAATGAATTCTCTTTAATTCCTTTTTGAAACTCAAGGTGCTATATCTAGTGACCTAACCTTAATATTTAAGAAATTTTAAATTCCTTGATAAAATCCTACTCACCACGAAGGATGGTTCGAGTCTTAGTTCAAAAAATTTCTGGGGTGTTACATGTAGCTACGGAAATCCTCAGCAGACTACATGTGTGGTCACTTGTAGGATTCAAATGTGCTTCAAAGTTATGGATGACATTGATTTCAGAGCCTTACTTTTCGAAGAAACATCTCAATCATGCCAGGAATGACAATGATTCCCACAAAAAACTTATTAACCAATGGTACCCTGGAGATGATGAATTTTCCTTGTATTGTTCTTCTTTATCATTGAGCAAGTATACAAACTTGATTGTCCTTCTAATAGTAAATCAACAGGTTGAGCAAGTATACAAACTTGATTGTCCTTCTAATAGTAAATCATGGCATCACACATTATATTTTTGTTACCATGGCTTGGTGCTTATTAGGTTTTATAACTTTAAAGTATACTTCCTACCTTTGCTATGGAACCCGTACACAAGAGAATCAATGATCCTCCCCGCTCTAAAAAATTTCCCACGGGACTATTCTACCTGGGGTTTGGGATATGACTCAACTAGTGATGACTATAAGATCCTTAAGATTGATGATAAATTATGCAATGAAATCTTCACGCTAAAAAGTGGTTCCAGGAGATTAACGGATAAATATCCTATTGACGTTCAACCTATGCTTACATCTACTGACTCTTTGGTATTTGTACATGGGAATTTCATTGGCTTATTGGTTTGTTAAGGAAATATTTTGTGATGTCATTTAGTAATTCAGATTAGGTGTACCTTGAGGGCTTGATTGACACGAGCACAACAATCGGCAGAGCGTGATGGGAAGGGAAAACATGAGTATAAAAAATAAAATTTCTTCCATAATTGAAGGTTGCCAAAGCAAATGTATGTGATTGTCTCCAACTTGTTCGGATGGGGTGTTTCAAAATTGGGAGGAATGCTTTGTGCTTTTTCTCATTATGTGTCTAATAGGAAAGACATTATTAAGTTTTGGATAATGAAAAACTATGTCAAGGAATCTTGGACTAAATTGTTTACTATACAAGGTACCAACCTTAAATCAGCCATACCAAAATATATATTTTTGGATGGAGAAGTACTACTGAGTTGCAGACATGATTCTTGTGGTTGTTATTATGCCTTTAGGACATCCACAAGACTTATTGGAGTATGGCCTGAATCTAATGTTGTTCAGCAAGGATTCGTTTATACAGAAAGTTTGATGTTCCCAAAATTAAGTAATTAAGAGTATTTGCTTATGTACGATGGAGTCACTTGACCTCTTTTGTGTTTTCATTTCATAAATTCAACTCTCTTAGTAGTATTCTTTTGCTTGTACATATGGAACCAGAATCATATGTACTCGAACAACGAAATAAAGAAAGAAATTAGTATACAAGTTAAAACAGAGAAGCAATAACAAGTCCAGGTTTCCGTGCGTATAAGGACTAAAGAGCGCGATTTTAATCACAGCTTAGTTGGAGCAAACTTAGGATTTGTCCCAACATATTTGATTTGGAAAGAGTTGGAAGATCTTTTAGAGGATTCTCTGCCAAATGAGATGTCGTTATTAAAAATCTTCTCTATCATATTTGTCTTATTTTTGAGTAATGCAGCTTATGAATAGATGATACAACTCATGTTTAGCTAAAACTATGCAATGAACCTCGGTAAAGTTGTTCTGTCCAGATTACTTTTTTTTAGCCATGTGTACAATTGATCAACTTGTTGAAGATTTTCTTGACAACTAATCAGTCTGTACAATGATGAGATAGCGTTACCAAAAATCTTCTTCTCTGTTGTATTATGGAGTAATGCAGCTTAGGAATAGGCAGTACAACTCATAATTTTATGGCGAACCTAATGGTATCATGCAGTACTTCATCATAAGAACATTAAGTATGCCAAAAGCTTCTTCTTTAGTTAACAACTAACGTTACCTACACTGCAATCATAACAAGAAGAATGACAAAAACAAAAGCAAAAACAAAAAAAGCGCTTAAACTGTAAATCTAACTTCATGGTATAACTTATTTATTGCCATTTAAGGTTTGCATTGTTAGCTCTTCTTTAAACACTTGATTATTTCGATCTCAATTAGGTTGTATTGTTATCTTACTACATACCTTTGTTTATTTATTAACTAGATGGATGAGTCGACATGGATTTATGCATGATGTTATTCCTTCTATGTTGTTAGGAGTATTTGCCTATGTATGATCAAGTCACTTTTCTTTTCAAGGTAATAATATTGTTAGAACCTCATTTGTGTTGGACTTTAGTAGTATTATTTTTCTTGTAAATATCGAAAGAGACACATCTTATGTACTCGAACAACATAATACAAGTAGTAAACAAAGAAAGATAGAAATTTGTATAGAGCCTAAAACATAGAAGCAATTAGAAGTACATATATCTTTGAAGACCGACAAACCAAAGAAAGAAAAGAAGTCAGTTACGACCAAGTGAACGCCGAGTTCAGAAGATGGATAGCAGAAGGGTTAAAACAAAAACAGAGAGGAACGGAGTATAAAGCGGAAATGCAACCCTCTAATGTTAAGATCGACTTGATGATTGTGCTTGCTTGACATAATTGTTTCTCTTATTCGGATAGTCGTAGGGAAAAGCTATTGATTTTCACTCTCTTTATCAACTTGTTGGTTCAACGAAAGATCAACACCAGTTGTTCCGAACCACATTACTAGCACTATGAAGTGTGCAATCTTTTTCGATAAAAAAAGAGGGAATGTGAAGCTAAATCATACCTTTCTCTGCCTTTTGGCTAGGATCAAGTGTAGTTTTTTGTTTTTGCTTAATAATGAAAGGATTTTGTTTAATAGTAATAATAAGGTTTATCCATACAAAAGAGGAACTAATCTAAGCAATGTAGTTCCTGTAGCATCTCCTTCAAGTGCGGAGGATAGCTCCTACATGTTTTCAGATGGAGAAGTGCTACTACATTGTAGACATTTGCATCGTTGTTCTTATGTCTTTAAGAATCCAAAGGAACGCTTGGATTATGGCCTAAATCTGATGTTGTTCAGCAAGGAATCGCTTATACAGAAAGTTTGATGTTCCCAAAATTAAGTAGTTTAGAGTATTTACTTATGTGTGATGGAGTCACTTGACCTCTTTTGTGTTTTCATATCATAAACTGATAGTATTATTTTGCTTGTAAATATCGAACTAGACTCATTTATGTACTCGAACAACGAAAGAAAGAAATTAGTGTACAACTCAAATAGAGAAGCAATTAGCATGTCCAGGTTTCTATGCACATATGCAAAGCTATCCAATGTTGTTTGACAATAGCACATTCAGGTCCAGGTTTCAGTGCATATATGGACTAAAAAGCGTGATTTTAATCAAAGGTTAGTTAGAGCAAACTCAGGATTTGTCCTGACAGGTTTGATTTGGAAAGAGTTGGAAGATGTTTTAGAGGATTCTCTGCCGCGTTACTAAAAATATTCTTATCTGTCTTATTTTCTTAGGAATAGGCAATATGACTCATGTTTAACTATGCAATGGACCTCGGTAAACTTGATCTGTTATGATATGGTCTATGGTTCCTTGTCGAAAAAGAAGAAGAAAAGAAAACTGAAGTTTTTGAATAAGAAAAGTAGAGATAATATCTAAATTGATGAAACATGCGCTTAAACTTTTAATGGAAGTAACTACAAAAACTAATTGTGTCCTGCAGTACTTCATTATTTCTATTATATGATGAATAATAACTATTCACTCGATTTGAGGATATATATATATATATATATATAGAGAGAGAGAGAGAGAGAGAGATGATAAAGGAACACGAAGTACATTATATTATACCAAAAACATATTTTAAGCATTTTTCACTCTCCTTCAGAGAGAAATGCAGAGCTCTTCAAGTATTACACTGATTGGAAAACTTAGTAAAACATATCTTTCTCGACCTTTTGTGGCTAAGATCAAGTGTAGTATTTGTTCTTATATGTTTAACATCTTATATGTGCGTAGTTGACCCATACGATATTAAATCTATTATATGAGGCGGTAGGTCCATTCCAATAGCTTGCTATCAGGACCTTCAAATGTCTTGGTGTTGCACTTTTGCCTTGGCCTGGAACACCCCACCAATTATAGTGTTAAATTTATATAATTTTATTTGATATGTAATAAGGTTCTTTTGTAAAATTCTATGAATCTACAAAGTATTTTTGTTGTCATGATGTTGAACCTTGAACGATATAAGAAGTGTTGTAGTAAAATGCCATTTATAAACTATTTGTAACAATAATTGAAAATGTAAAGAGAGAATTTGTGTAAGAAATTGCATATAAAAGAGGTCACAAAACACATAGAAAAACATACCTTTATAGGCCTTTTTCGCTAAGATCAAGTGTAGTATCTATTTCTTATCAGTTTAATATATGATATATGCATCATTGATCCACACGATATCAACTAATTTTTTTGAAGTAGAGGTCCACCATGGTAGCTTGCTATCAAGACCTTCAAATGTTGCCTCGACATTGCACTACTGCCTTGTCGGGCACACCCCCACCAATTTAATTATAGATTTTTTCTCAAATAATTGTTATTTAATTATTATTCTAATATTTAGGACTTAAAAAAGCGAAGATTCTAAATATGGCAAGGTAAGGTAGATTTTAACTTGGAGTCTTTAAATATTTTGTTCATTTTTAATTTCAAGAAGGAATAACTTGGATCCTACAAATGCAAGTTAGGTTCCAAGATTAATTAGTATCCTTATTTTAAGAGTAAAATAAAAATAAAATTACCCTCACCTAAACATTAGTTCCCCACCTCCCCTTCGCTTGTATTTTATTTTTGGAGTTTATTAACTAATTCTTCTTTCCATATATTTTAGAAGTCTAAATTAATTTTACTAATATCTCTTACCATTTATTTTAGGAATTGCTAAATTTTTTTCTTCTCATATATTTTAGGAATCAACATAATAAATATAATTAAATAATAATTTGAGAAAATAGAAGAAACTAAAAAATAAGTTTCCTGTTTCTATTCTCCATTTCCTGTCTATTTTAGTATTTTCTGTTTAGTTACTTATGTTATGTTTTCCTATTACTTGTTGTTATGCTTGTGTTATCTTTTTAGCTTAGTCGAACGTTGCCTACTATATACCGTGTATTTACTCATACTACACTTTTGCCCCCTACAGATCTCAGCTTGAGTTATAACCATTGATTGGAGTCGTGCGGAGCATCTTAGAATTTTTGGAGACTTGGGTGAGCTCCTAGCGTCCGGAGTTGTGAGTTTCCATCTATTTTTTACTAGGCTTAATCTTTATGTTGTATTCAAAGACATCTTGTGTTTATCTTGTATTTTTAGAAGTCTTGTACTCTTATGTTGGATTAAATGCTCAACTAGTGACTGATTGTAGGTCTTTGGATGGTTTCAATATTGTTTTTCGTTGATTATCCTTATATAAGCTTTACGCTTTTAATTGTTGGCTTCCGCTTGGTAGCTCGTTGCTTATGGGTCCGGGCTAAGGGTTAGGCTTACCTACTGGTGGGATATAGTAGGTGTCATCATGACTTGAAAAATTGGGTCGTGACAATAATAATTTGAGGGACATGTGGTACGCCGAGGCGAATTCTATTATCAAGTGTCATCTCGCATATCTCAATGGATGCATGGACAGATTGTCCCCCATGGCACCCGGACTGAGAGACAACATGTGTGTATAATTAGGTAAGACATGCATCACTACACGTTTCATTACATTTGATTGCACTACATATCTATATCAAATGTGAACCTGTGAGTGCCTTTTTGTGGAACTAGTGATTGATGACTTGATCTGATATACTATTGATATGTAATTGTTGGAGAGTTGTTATTGAGCTATGAGGTATTTAAATTGTGCACTGTTAGGTTGGACTGGGTTTTACATGTTATAGTTGTGGAAGTTCGGTTGGAGTGCCAGAAGTACATGTATTCTATACTCTTAGCTTTGTGTTTAGGAGCTTGCTTATTGAGTACCGTGTGGTTTGATAATCACCCCTTGCTTCTACATTTTTGTAGCTTACTAGCCCATTTTTGGAGATTTGTGAGGCAGTTGTTTATCATCTTAGTAGACTTTCTTACTCCTATTTATGATCTTGTTCTATTTTAGTGACAATATCATTTGAGAGTTATGTTTTCTTTCAATTCTAGTGTAATACATTAGACGCTTGTGCACGTGACAACTAGGTTTTGGAGATTTAGTTAAGTTGACTTGTAATCCGCATTATAAATTGTTCTTCAATTTTTTTTGTTATAGTTTATTTCTTCATTTTATCATAATGATTAGGTATTAGGCTGACTTGTCTTGGTGGGATAAGACGAGTGACATCACGTCTTTTTTTGAATCGTGACAAATAAATAATGTGTTTGTAATATGATATAAAATTATTAGTGCCAAAATAAGACAGTAATAAATGAAAATATGACTTTATATGAGCTAGTTGTATTATCGATTAACATGTAATGCATGCATTGTTATAATAATTAACATGTAATGCATGCATTTTTACCTTTCAATTGATGCCCACATAACAAGACGAGATCACGTATACTAATAAAACACAATCAAATATATGAAATCATGAATCTCAAACCATATACTACTGCTCGAAAAACTAAATGGATTATACAAAAGGAAGTGAAAACTAAACAGCAGGAAAATTATCAAATTTGGTGAATTTGTTTTCATCTTTGAGAAAGGAATCCAACAAGTGATTGTATTTTTTGTAAAATTACTATGTAGGAGAATCTCAATAATATTCATTATACGCAGTCATTTCATCAAGTGTATTACCAAATATGACATGACTTGAACAATTCCAAAATGTCATATTCATAATTCATGGACATTTCATCAACATTCCTCTTAAATTACCTACCTACACATGGAAAGAAAAGTTCAAAATTAGTAAAAATATAAGCGAACAATTATTTTCACTAGCCATTTAGTAATTATGATAATTTTAGTTTTATTATTTAATCTTATAAATAGTAATTCAACTTTTTACATAACAAAATTTGGTTATTTGTGTTTTATAATAGCTACAAAATAACTAAATCTAAAATTAGCCTACCAAATTATTTTAGAATACTTTCATTCCAAAGTAAAATCATCTCCACTAATTAATTAGGGGGGAAAGCTGAATAAAAAAACCATATAGTAAAGAAAAAAACATTATAGTGTGTGCTAGCTTTCTCAATTTTCTTAATTTTGTAAATTATATTTTAAGAATTGAATGTTCATTTACCAAACATAGATATATAAAGAATTACCTCAAGTTTCACATTTGAGGAACATACTCGTGCTGCGATGATGTTTTTTTTGTAGGAACATCTCCATAATTTTCATGCTGCATAGTGAGATAAGACACCAAAAATTGTAAGCATATTTACTGACAAATATTTCATTAACAATTCAAAATTATGATATAATTTTGACTTTCATTATGGAAACTCATATACAACAAAATTTAAATATTCATATAACAAAGATCAATCATTTGTGTTCTAAACAAATTTAAGAAATTGTTCAATTCAAAATTTACCAGTCAAATTATTTGTGAACTCGTTTACCTAAAAATATACAACCATCTTCATTAATTAACTAAGCGGGTAAAGAGAACTAAAAGTGTTGAGAAAAATGATAATGTGTACAAACTTCTTAATTTGCTTAACTCTGTAAATAACAATTTTAGAATACAATTCTCTATGATTAAATATAGATATATGAAAAACAACCTCAAGTTTCAAATTTTAGAAAACATATTGATGTCAGAAAGCTCTTTCATATATAATAACTCTTCCATAATTTTCTTGTTGTACGTGAAACAATGCATAAAAAATGTAAGCACATTTATTGACAAGTAGTTTCATTTTGTATTACCAAATTTTGATACAGTTTTGAATAACATTATTAAAATATCATGCACAAAGAAATTTATTTTTTTATATACAAAGACTGATCATTTATCTACAATAATGTTCGTAATGACTAAAATATAAATCTATCACACAAATAATTTATAAATTCATTTACTTTAAAATATATTATAATCTCCAGTTGTTACTAAGTAAAGGAAAAGTGAGTAGCATATATAGATAGCGAATAGAAAAATAATAGTATGTACAACCTTTCATGATTTTCTTAGCTCTGTAAGTTTATTTTTATAATAGAGTATTCTATAACTAATATAGGTATATGAATAATTACCTGAGGTTTTAAATTCAGGAGAACACTATGGATATGCAATGGTCTCTCATCTACATTATTATCATCATCTTTTTGTTGCTACATAAAAAAAACACAAAAAATTGTAAGTACAATTCATGACAATAATTTTCACACTATTTATTTCAAGTCAGAATTAGTTTTGATCTTCAATTTTGAATTTTCTTATTCAACACATGTTTAAATACTCATATAACAATAGTTGATCATTTGTACACTAAAAAGGTAAGAAAAAAATAAATTAAAAATTAACTAATCATATTCTTTGGAAACTCTTTCACCTCAAAAATACACAATCATCTCAACTAATTAACTGGGAGAGTAGAAGTAGGCACAAAAAATAACTAGTGAAGAGAAAAATAATAGAGTGTATAAATATCTTAATTTGTTTAACATTATAATTACATTTTCAAAATATAATGCTCTATTACAAAACACAGGTGAAAGGTGTAAGAGTAACTACCTCAAGTTTTGTATTTGGGGGATTACAATAGACTTTGACCAATTGTCCTCTGTAGTAGCTCCTCCGTTACTTTTTTGCTACACTTTCAAATAAGATAATAAGATTTTGTGAGCATATTGACTGATAGTTATTTGCACTATATATTCAAAAATTATGATATACTTTTGAATTTCATAAACATACTATGTTATACCTAACATATTTACCTTTCATCAAAAAAAAAAATTATGTCATCTATGTTCATTCAAGATTTTAAAAACAATTAAAATAGAAATTAACCACTCAAATTAATTTTAAAATACCTTCAATTTAAAATATACAATCATCTCCACTAATTAACTAGGGGACAAAAGTGAGTAAAAAGGAAAAAAGGTGAAGAGAAAAATGATTGTGTATACAATCTTTCTTGTTTCCTTTAACTATAAAATTATATTTTTAGAATATGATATGGACATATAAAAAATTATATTAAATTTTGAATTTAGAGGAACATCATAAAGATGGAACAATATATTTCTGTAGTTAATTTCTTGTTGTATAATAAAATAAAACAACATAAATGGTAACCGTGTTTATAAAATAATTTTCTGAAATATGTATCCACATGTTATGCTATAGATTGATTTGCAGTATTGAATTGTCTTTATTTCATACATGTTTAATCCAAAATTGATTATTTTTGTTCTACAAAATGTAAGATTAAATACTTTTAAGATCTTGAACATGATAATCTTACATAGAAATCGTTAGGGGCACATACCTGATGCAGAAGACATAATCACAGAGAGAAGCAAAAGCGTTAGTCTTAAATTGGTTTCTACCTCCTTGCCCTAACTTTATGTTACCACAACCGTCAGCGATGGAATTATTGTAAAGAATATGTGGTAACCCTAATGGGTGGAGGGAGGACCAGTTTATAGAGGTTATGAATTAATCTGGTACGTCCATCAAGTAACCAATGAATGGACAAGATCTATTCCTTATTAAATATTATTTATGGTATTACTTGGATTACAAGTAAACTTGGGCCATAAGTAACCAAGTAAGAAATAATTAATAAGAATTAATAATAATTCTTACATTCTCCCACTTGGCCCAATGACCATATAACATTAATATTTCATAAACATCAGTGGCGCATGTAATAAATCTCTTCTATAATGTCCATCATACATACCACAATATAACAAATTACTAATGCGAGTTATGGCGGTTGTACATAAACTTTAAACTACATACTTCCTTCCATATACTACTACATTAGCAACTCATCATATTAGGTTCATAAGCTATAAAACATATAACATTATGGTCCACAATAATGTCTCATAGAGACTTATCTTGTAATATCTCAAAATAATAATGTGTACACCATTATGAGAAACAAGAAATTCATTAATGTATATCAGAAACATATAATTTGAGCTCAGAGTGTAAAAACATCATAAATTCATCAATCATAAGTACAACCAAGACCCATTCTTTGAACATGTTCTTTAAATGTCTTTGGTTGTATGCCTTTTGTTAACGGATCTGCAATCATCAGATCAGTTCTAATATTCTCAAGTAACACTCTTTGTTTCTGAACTTCTTCCTTGACGGTAAAGTACTTTAATTCCATATGTTTGGCACCTTTTGAGTACTTATCGTTCTTGGAGAAGAATACTACTATAGTATTATCACAATAAATTTTCAGCGGCTTGGTAATGGTGTCGACAACACCAAGTCCTGAAATGAAGTTTCGCAGCCATAATGCATGAATTGTGGCTTCATAACATGCCACAAATTATGCTTCCATTGTGGATGTAGCAATGACAGATTGCTTAGCACTCTTCCACGATATTGCTCCTTCAGCTAATAGGAACAAGTAACCAAATGTGAACTTTCTAGTGTCACCGCATCCAGCAAAATCTGAATCCGAGTATCCAGTAACTTCTAAGTGATTGGATCTCCTATACATGAGCATGTAATCCTTCGTTCCTTTCAGGTACCGTAAGACTTTCTTTGCAGCTTTCCAGTGATCAATTCCAGGGTTACTTTGATATCTTCCTAGCATTCCGACCGCAAAACTAATACCGGTCTTGTGCAAGTTTGAACATACATCAAACTTCCAACAATAGAAGAGTAAGGAATTGTTTCCATTTCTTTTCGTTCTATATCATTCTTTGGGCATTGCATGAGATTAAATTTGTCCCCTTTTTGAATAGGAACTATTCCTGCTGAACAATTGTTCATGTTAAATCTCTCTAAAACTCTTTCGATATAACCTTTTTGAGACAGTCCCAATAATCCTTGTGATCTATCATGGAATATTTCTATACCTATCACATAGGATGCCTCAACCATATCTTTCATTTCAAATTTCATAGAGAGAAAGTCTTTCGTCTCACGCAATATGCCTTAATCATTAGCAGCAAGTAAAATGTCATCAACATACAGGACTAAAAATATAAACTTACTCCCACTAATCTTTTGGTATATGCACCGATCAACGGTAATTTCCTTAAATCCAAAAGAAGTTATGGTATCATTAAACTTTATATACCATTGTCGTGAGGCTTGTTTGAGTCCATATATTGACTTCTTTAGTTTACACACCATCTGATCTTTTCCTTTAATTTCGAAACCCCCTGGTTGGTCCATATAAACATCCTCCTCGAGGTCTCTATTAAGAAAGGTACATTTGATGTAACTCTAAATCATAATGAGTTGCCAAAGCCAAAACAATTCTTAATGAGTCTTTCTTTGAGATCAGTGAAAAGGTCTCTTTATAATCAATGCCTCCTTTTTGAGTGTATCTCATGGCAACAAGTCTAGCTTTATATCATTCAATATTACCATTAGAATCGTGTTTGGTCTTGAAAACCCATCTACATCCGATTCTTTTAGAACTTTCTGGTAATTGAACAAGATCCTAGACTTTGTTGTGTTCCATGGATTTTAACTCTTCATTCATGGCATTAATCCATATATCAGACTCAATGCTTTCTATGGCCTGTGAAAATGAAACCGAATCTTTATTAATTCCAATGTCAAAATTTGACTCTTGCAAATAAATCACATAATCATCGAAAATGGCCGATTTTCTTTCTCTTTGAGATTTTCTTAATGGCACTATTTGTGGTTCATTTGCGTCAGATATTTGTAAGCTAGTTCTTTCCTGAAGTGTTTCACCCAAATATTGTTTAATATTGTTAAAGTGTTCTTCAACAAGAGGAACAACATTTGTTATTGGTGTGGAAGTAGGTACATTTATGGGCAATGAAATATTTACCCTTACCTCATTAATTTTCAAAATTTGTCGTTCAACACTCCCACTAACTTCACCATTCTCAATGAATTTTGCATTACCGATTTCAACAATTCTCGAACTATGATTTGGACAGTAAAACCTATACCCTTTAGATTTCTCTGGATAACCAATAAAGTAACCACTTACCGTTCGAGAATCTAATTTCTTTTCATATGGATTATAAACTCTAGCTTCTTCTTGACAACCCCAAACATGCAGGTGTCTTAAACTAGGCTTCCTTCCCGTCCATAGTTCAAAAGGGGTCTTTGGAACTACCTTACTAGGAATCCTGTTTAATAAATATACAGTGGTTTTAAAAGCATACATCCACAATGATTTGGGTAATGAGGAATTACTCATCATACTCTTAACCATTTCCATAAGTGTTCGATTACTCCTTTCTGCAACACCATTATGTTGAGGTGTTCCTAGCATAGTATACTGTACACATATGTCATGTTCTTCAAGGAATTTTGCAAATGGACCTGGACATTGTCCTGATTCGTTATACTTTCCATAATGTTCACCACCTCTCTCTGACCCAATGATTTTCACTTTTCTATCTAATTGCCTTTCAACCTCATTAACATACACTTTGAGAGCATCTGCTGCTTGAGATTTTTCTTTCAACAAATAGATAAATCCATAACGTGAAAAATGATCGATAAAGGTGATAAAATATTTTTCTCCACCAAAAGATGGAACATCAAAGGGTCCGCAAATATCAGTGTGTATAATTATAAGAAGTTGCTTCGTGTGGCACCTTATTTGGTATGCTTGGTTTGCTTTCCTTTAATGCAATCCAAACAATATATCAAGATCAATAAAATTCAGATTCGGAAGAATCTCATTCTTTACTAATCTTTTTAATCTTTCTTTGGATATATGACCCAAACATCTATGCCACAAATAAGCAGAACTTTCATTTAGTGAAAGTGTCCTTCCTTTCTACAGAAATGACACACATCGGCCTTGAGCTCCTTATGAGCATTCTGTGGAACTTTAGCAGGTGCTTTCTTTTTCTTAAACTTGTTGGCTTTCACTTTAAGTCCTTTACCAGCTCCTTGACCTATGAGGTTAATGGAATGACCTCCTTGTTTCTTAAGTCTTGAATATTCTTGAGTAAGCATACTAGACAATTCACTAACATCCCACTTATCCTTAATAGTGTTATAGTTAATTTGGAATGGTCCATACTTAAGAGGCAATGAGTTCAGAATGAACTGAACCAAGAAGGTGTCATCCGCTTTCATCCCCAAGGTCCTAAGTCTTGCTGCAATGTTAGTTATCTAGATGATATGATTTTGCATACTACGCGATCCATCAAATTTTATGGTCGTGAGTTCAACCATTAGTGTACCAGCGAAAGACTTATCAGCAGAACGAAAACATTCTTCCACAAACTTCAGGTATTCCCTGGCACTTTCTGTTTGTGAAATAGTACTCTTAATGTTGTTAGCAACAGTCATTCGCATAAACATAAGGCTTAATCTATTAGAGTGTTCCCATGATTTATGAAAAGACTTTTCAGTAATGGCAGTAGGTTTGTCATTCAGCAGAGCCAAGTCAAGATCCATTACACCTAAGTGGAACTGTACTTGTTCATGCCATTCAGAGAAGTTCAATCCATTGAACATAGTAACAGACGAAGCATGCGAATGAAGAGGAATAACTGCAATATAGATACACATGCTCACAAATTAGAAAATAATGTGAATTCAGTAAAGCGATAAAAAATATATCGTAATTCTCCTTTGGATAGATACTACGACACATTATTATAATTTAAATGCCAATTTTATCTTTAATAGGTAATTGAATATTTTTTAATCAAACATATACGACATCTTTGGATATACAATATATGTTTGACTAAAAAGATTAATTTACCTCATAATTTTCACTATTCATAGAATGATTGATTCACCTTTGGGTAAATTCTTAAGTTCTAGCAATAGTGAAAGTCAATTTATCTATACTTTTTTAATATATAGGCATTTCATTAACCTTCATAGATAAATGACAGTTTTATGAATGCATATTTTTCTTAACCATACTAGTTTGGCCACTTTGGTGACTAACAAGCTATATGAATACAAATGCATACATAATCTCATAAAATTTTGTGCATGTGAATAATTTTGAACATTTTAGTTTGGCCACTTTGGTGACTAACAAACTATAGAAACATAATACATGCATCAAGTGATCATAAATATTATATGTGTAGACGTTAATTTATCTAGTTTGGACATTTTGGTGACTAACAAACTATTTTGCACAAAAGTACACACATATTATTTATTGCTTAGTATAACGACCAATTTAATTTATTGCACAATCTAAAACAAAACATAATTATTACATTATGGGAAGATTAAGATTTTTCAGAATTTGTGCAATCTAAAACAAAACATAATTATTTATTTATTTGGAAGGAAATTCTTCAGTAGCATGGTGAACTTAACACGTTAATGATGATAGGCACAATGTAGGAGAAAACAAGATACGTAACTCGGCCAGACATACTACATTAACATAGAAAATAATTTCTCATAATTAATATGTAAACATATGTTAATTATAACATTAGTCTTATGAAAATATTTGTTCAATACATAATTGATAATTAATGATATTCCATTATTTAAATAAGTCAGTAGATCTTTGATACAATAAGACAATAATTTGTATAAAGAATCTTCGGGAAGTTCCGTCACCAATACATGCAATCAAGCACAAAGATACGGCGAATACATAATTTTTATTTCTTTTATATACGAAGATTATATGTTCAAACAATCTAGGCTCTGATGCCACATGTAAGATTAAATACTTTTAAGATCTTGAACACGATAATTTTACATAGAAATCGTTAGGGGCACATACCTGATGCGGAAGACATAATCACAGAGAGAAGCGGAAGCGTTAGTCGTAAATTGGTTTCTACCTCCTTGCCCTAATTTTATGTTACCACAACCGTCAGTGATGGAATTATTGTAGAGAATATGTGGTAACCCTAATGGGTAGAGGGAGGACCAATTTATAGAGGTTATGGCTTAATCTGGTACGTCCATTAAGTAACCAATGAACGGACGAGATCTATTCCTTATTAAATATTATTTATGGTATTTACTTGGATTACAAGTAAACTTGGGCCATAAGTAAGAAATAATTAATAAGAATTAATAATAATTCTTACACAAAAATGTAAGAAACAACTTCATTGAAAATTAAGTAGATAAATTGAATTCTTTCATCTTAAAATATTCATTCATCTTCGCTCGTTAACTAGAGGGAGGAATTGCATAAAAGAATATAAGGTAATTAACTCTGAAAAGTGCACTTTCAAAGCATAGTGCTCTATGATCAAATAAACATGTTTGTATGAAAAATTACCTCAAGGTCATGAATCAACAAAATATTCTCAAGGAATGAACATTCTTCCACAGTAAAATTTTCATTATCTCCTTTCTGTATAGTTAAAATAAGACATAAACAGTTGTAAGAATTTTGACTGAAAATGATATAACTTTGAATTTTATTATTTAATTATCTTATACAATAATAATTTTATCTTTTATGTAAAAATGTTGGTTACTTATGTTTTACTAAAATAAAAGAAGAAATAAATTAAAAATTATCGTGTCAAATTATGTGAAAAAATTTTCATGTCAAAATATAAAACTATCTCCATTAATTAATTAATTGGGAAGAAAAAATAATTTTAAAAAATCATATAATTAAAAGAAAAATAATAGTGTTTATAAACTTTATCAATTCTCTTAACTCTGCAAATTATATTATCAAAATATAATATTCATTGACTAAACATAGATATAAGAAAAACTAACTCAGACTTTCAATTTAAGAAATATAATGATGGTGGATTGAAGTTACTCTGTAGTAGCACTTTCATAATTTTTTTTGCTACACAGTGAAATAAGATACAAAAGTTATAGGCATATTTATTCACTAATATTTTCATTATCTATTCACATGTTTCGATATAATTTTAAATTTTGTAATTAAAATATTTTATTTAACAAAAATCTAACATTTCATAAAATCAAGGTTAGAAACAATTACGTCGAATGTTTATCAATCTAATTATTTGTGAACTCATTTGCCTTAAAATAGACTATCATCTCCAATAATTAACTATTGAAGAAAATGTAGGTTAGGAGGACTAATACTAAAGAGAAAACAAATTGTGTCTACATTCTTTTTTAATTCTCTAAATTCTATAAGATGTATTTTGAATATAGTGTTCTATGATCAAACATTGGTATATGAAAAGCTACTGAGGTTTCAAATTCGGGAGAACATTATAGAGAAGAAACGGTCTTTATTGTAGCAATGTCATCATAGTTTTCTTGCTACTTAGTGATACGACACCAAAAATTATAAGTACATTTCATGATGATGATTTTCACACTATTTACTCAAAGTTAAATATAATTTTGATCTTCAATTTTAGATTATCTTATTCTCCCCTAATATTCATCTCTTTACCTGAATTCAATGAGTAAAAAAAGAAATATGAAATAAAGAGATATATTTTATCACTCATATAATAAAAGCATAATACTCTATGATCAAACAAAATATGTATATGAGCAATTATCTCAAGTTGTTGATTTTGGAAATCATTAAAGAAGAATGAGCATTCCTTTGCAGAAAAACTTTCATAATCTACTTGTTGCATAGCAAAATAAGACAAAAAAAATTGTAAGTATTTTGCTGACAATTATTTTCTCTATCTGTTTGCATGTGATGTAGTAATTTTGATTTTCATAATTGATTTATTTATTCAACTCAACTTTAACCTCGCATGCACAAACTAAAATCGATCATTTATGTTTCAAAAAAAAATAAGCAAATACATAATAAAAATTAATTATTTAAATATTTTGAGAACCTTTTCATAATATACAACCATCTCCACTCATCAGAGAAAGGGGAAGTGGACAAAAATAACAGAAAGTAAAGAAAAAAAATTATGTTATTTTTGATTTTCTTAAATCGCATAAATATCTTAATTGTATTTTTATAACATGATGTAATAAAATATAATTATGTAAAAAATTTTGATGATGAAACTGAGACGATATAATTAAAATTTTATCGACCAAGTGTATGATCAATTCATGAAGAAAATAATTTTTTTGATATTGATTGATACCAAAAACTAAACTAAGAATTGTTTTCTTCTCATTTTTGTTTTCCTACAATGTGTAAGTTTGTGCACTTAAATGTACATTAAAAATCATCAAATAAATCATTCAGAAAAATAGCAAAATTTTTAAATTTAAATAATACTAGTAAAAACATAAGAACAAATAAAAAAAAGTAGAAGTATGTACCATATTAGAAGATTGAACATTCAATGGGCTTCCAAAAACAGTGGTAGTAAGTTCAGCTGAATGTGGCATTTGATAAAGATTTTTCATCATAGGAAAGCCTTCTAATGTAATACTTTTTTCCTTCATCTTTAGTACATTCAAAACTCTCTGGTAAAGGGCATAACTCCACAGAAGCCTCTTCAAATCCAACATGACGAGGTTTTTGATTGTTATTGTAACTCGGTGTATTTGCCAAATCCTTATCCCTTTGACCAGACTGTAAGTCTTGATGATCAACCTTTATATCATACTCAATTGAGTTTAAATTTTCTACCATAAGTTGTGTAGCTGAAGTTGGAATTTTGTCATCTGCTTTTCTTGTGGACAATTGATTAGCATTATCAGATGTGATTTTACTCAAATCAAAAATCAACTCTGGATCAGTATCTTTCTTCAAGCTCATACGATATTTCTGCAAAGTTTGCAAGTCTGAGTTCGATAACTACATTCTAATAATAACGAAAAATAGTAATGCAATAGTTTGCTTTACGTAATTTTTCAGACAAAGGTCATCTAACTTCTAATATTTATTATATCATAGAGTTTCTAACCAAAGCATGAATTAATATAAATATAACTTTCAAATTTGATGATTTTTATTTAAAAATAATACTCTATATCTCATATATGAATGCTTGAGCTCCATTTAAGAAAAATTGTAATATTTTAATGGATTGAAAATCATTCACAACTCCAAGATCTTGTCTAAAAATTAAAAGTACTCTTTAATATTGACTAATAAATATTTTTTACTCATGTCCCCTCCTAACCCCACTCTATGACCTTATTCTATGTCATATCTATTTATCCTTACCATTTCAATCATTCATTTATGTAATATTTTTTTTTATATTATATATAATATTTTATATTCTTAAACTTGGTATTTTACCAGTAGATTATTTTACATTTTTATTATAATTTTTTATGAATTCATTAATATAAGTAGAGTACCCTTCCAATTAAATTGTTATAAAATCTAACGTTATTTCTTTATGATTGTTACTTTACTATTGCATGTATTAAGTGTATATTTATGTACGTATGTACATACATGCTTATGTGTATATTTAAGTATCACTTTTTTCTTATTGTATGTTATCTATTATATCAATTATTTTCTTATTGTCATTGATGAAATGTTTTCTATATTATAATTTAAAGTCATTCACTATATAGATAAATAAACTTTTGAAAATTTATTATAAGTAGACCTTTATTTTTATTAATTCTATTTTATTATTACCTACTTTAAAATATGTTATATTTATTTCACTTGTGTATAACAAATATTAGAGTTTTAATTATTATAAATAAAAGGAAACTTCCTCATTATGCTCATTTATTTAATGATAGAACACCATCAACTCTATACTCAATTAGTATTTTCTTTTCTCTTTTTATCTACAAAATAACATTTATTTTTCTATATATAAAAAATTTTCTATAGATTAAGCATATATTGAGTTAAAAGTAGTAAACCTTCAAATGATATGTGACATGTCTGCTAACCAATTCAGGAATATCCATCACTTCAATAATTTTCTTTGGATAAGCTCCTGTTGAAAAAAATCATAAATAAAATCAAATATTTTAAGGCGACATACATGTAGATAATCTTTGAATGATCTCATATTTTTCACAATATATGTTGGGGAAAACTTACTCTTCATGCCAAGTGTTGTAATGGCTTTCAAAAAAAATTCATGAAGGGAGTCTGTCCAAACAAACCTACTCTTCTTTGGTGGTGGAACTAAACTATGTTTATTTTCAATCTCATCATATTTTCGTGCGGACTTATCCCTCTTAGCAACTCGTTTGCCTGTATGCTTCTTCTTTCGCAATGCTGCATATTCCCATAAATAATGTATGCCATCTTGTGATATGGGCTTCAGTATGAAGAAAACAACTCTACTCTCAAGTGTTTTAATAGCTGTAATTTCATTTTCATCAGCTGATAAACCTGGTCACATTCAATAATAGAGATTTGAGTCATATACTTTGATCAAAAATAAAATAAAATAAAAGGGAGGGGGTTACTATGATAAAAGATACATTTAGTGTAAGTAGATTTTTCTTTCAAAAAAGACAATTTTTATTGCCACAAAAATATTTAGCATCAATTGAGTTATGTCATTATCTCCAGATTTGCTAAAGTTTTTAGAGAAATTTATATGTATAGAGTGATAGTTATAACAATCCATATTTATTATTTCCTCTAAATATAATAGAGAGATAATTATATTATTAATTATCGCTAAATAATTGCTACTAACTCCTTTATTTTTTGTAGTGGGTTATGAGAAAATAACAATAGCATGCCCTTATAAAATTAATAGCTTCTTGAATCTATCCCTAAAAAATTTTGATCCTTTAAGTTAATTAAACTGGACATTATTAATAATCTTTGAGTATTTAACAACTCAACGATTATAAGATTTAACAAAAGGATGTGAAAATAAAACGTTTAATGGAAACTCTCAATTAGACATACATTTTTTTCTATATTAGGTATATTTTCAGTATTGTCTAGTGCACTTTTTGATGTTGTAATGTTTAAGATTTGATGGGATATTTCTGATATTTTTAGTTAAATCATTTTTTCTCATAGTTCTTTTAAAAGCTAATAACAAGAGTTATTTAAATATTTATGGAGAGAATAAAAGTCCTTAGTTTAAACACATTTAAAAAAAATAAAACAATTTCAAGAAAATATATAAACATAAGTGAAAATTTTAGAATTTGCACTAGTAGCTCATACTAAGGAAGGTTTTCACATTGATATCAAATCAATGTTATGTTAAAGAAGTCATAAAAATCAAGCTTTCAAGTAAAACAAGAAAAATAAAAAAGAAGACGAAATGTACATACATGCATAACTTAGGAGTGCTTAAGATTTTTTTTACTTTTTCTAGGCTTAGCATAAAAGTCCCTGTTTCCTTGGAAGGGTAGATTTGATGAATGATAGAGGTATTTTCTTAGAGCATGAAATACTCATCTTAGTTTGGATTAGGGTTTGCTTAGTTATTCATTAAACCTTTCTTTAATTACAACATAGCTAGGTGATTTGTGTATGAATTTTCTTCCTCCTTTCATTCAAAAATATTCATGCTTTAAATTTTTCAGTTATAAATTTATCTTTGTAAAATAAATGGGTAAATTCGAGATTTAATTGTGGGCTTTAATTGAGAATTGGTTAGTGACTTTGTTTGAACCACATTTTATTGAAAAACACTCTCGATACGAGTTGAAAATTTAAATTTTATTGAAGAACTTGAATTGAGTTTTGAAATCTAAAATTAAAATATATTTTTGATTGAACGTGTTTAATGTGATTGAAACTTGTTCTATATTGTTAGGGATCTTGAATATGAATTTTGATCTTGATTGAAGTTGATTTGAGTACTTTAGGTTCAAAATTCTATTTTACCATTGACCTTTGATCATAAATATGAAAGGTATTGACATTACTTGTGAGGTCCTATTTTGACAAACCAACATTCTTACTTGTGATATTATGCATTTAGTTATGATGAGCTATAAGGGAGATATGAATAGTCATTGGAGTTTTTGTAGAAGTTCTATGATAATTATATTATCTTTTTAATTAAGTTTAATTTAATTATGCTCGACAACCTCTCTTAAATTGCACAATAGCTATATATGATTCATGTATGATTTTCTTATTTCTATCTATATAAATAATAAATGGTTGTCATAATTGAATGTTATTCTAATTAGTGTCAAGTTCTCTTTTGATTATTCTGGATATTTGTATATTAATTATTCTATTTATCCCTTGTTTCTTAGCAATCTTAGGACTTGGGTAGTGATAATTATTGCTAACTCCAATGTGTTCAATTAGTTCTTATTGGGATGCTTGAAAGTTCTAGCCCAACCCCTATTAACATATCTTTGATTTCTTTTCATCATCATTGATAATTTTCTAACGGTGAGTCGTTATTTCATATATAATATGTTATTTGAATCTTCAGGAGCCAAAAGTTATAAATAAGAAACTAATTCTAGTCTTGTGAAGAATATAAAAAATTATAAACTCACAAACAACAGGAATGTCAAAATCTTTGGCTATCTCTTGTTGAAGTTAAAAGTCGTTCATTTCAAGCATGTGCACTTCTGTGATAACAAGATCGAATGAGAGGCCGCTGCTTCGAAGGACACTCAAAGCATCTTTTGCGCTCTTCACTATCGTAACTGAATGAAACAAAGCAAATTCAATTATTATAAATGTATAAAAATATATTATTGCTAATACATATAGAAACATTTCCAAAATCATTCGACGAGGAAAAGAAGAAATAAAATGAACTAATTAGATGAAATATATATATATATCTTTGTGTGTGCCACAAGTATCATGAATTGTTTTCACTAATGCTCTAATTCAAGAAGCTCTTCATTTCAAGGTTTCATGAATAGTTTTCATTAATACTCTAATTCAAAAAGCCCTTCATTTCAAGGTATTGTGAATAGTTTTGATTTACATAAATCTAGATCTACATATATCTCAAATTAAAAAAATGGTAACATGTAAAGAACACAAAAAATACCCTACTTTCAAATGAGATAGTTATGATCACAATCCTATATTTTGGAGCGTAACACTCACAAAATTTTTAAAAATGAAAAAGAGAATTTAAATACCTTTGAATTTGGACTGCTTGAGTAAAGTAGCAATAATGAGAAGGCAATTGTCGTCATCATCAACCACCAGAGTTCTGATTTTTTCAGAAAATTCGCTATTTTATACCTTCATTGATTCTTCCCAAGAAAATAATTGATAACAATTGATTGTTTTAGATGCTTTTTGTTGAAAGGAAAACACAAACTTAAATAAATGAGCAAGAAAATTGAGAGAGCACTTTCTAATTATTATTTAAACAAATATTTGAGTATATCATGTTGCACAAGACTCCATCTTAGATTTGCTTACCAAGTTTTGCACTCTCTTTCAGTAATTTATTTATTTTATTTATTTATTTATTTATTTTCCTGTTTTGTTCTAATGCAATTGACAACATGACTATATAAAATCTACAAGAATTTATAATAAATTTGTATATATCTACAGTCTAATTCATGATTTAGAGAAGTAATATTCCATATATTTGCTTTAAAAAATTTTGTAATCTCAATCACTACAACATATTATTTTATTCATAAATATATTTTTTAAAACTCACTTTCTACTCTCTTTTTTCCAGCACCAGCATAGTATCTATCTTCAAAAAATTAATTATTTTTGAATTAATAACTTACTGTCTATCGAATTCAATTTATTTTTGAGTTAAATTTTGAATGATAAAAAGAAAAGTTAAGAAATGTGTCGTATAAATTAAAAAAAATAATTAAAAATGAAGAAAATATGTCACGATCTGAAAACTCAAGTAATAATAGTACCTACAAACACCCACCAGTGGGTAAGCCGATCCATAGGCAGAAATGGCAAGTAATGGGCATAATGGAAGGTGTCACAACCCGATTCCTCTAGTCACGGTGGCACTACACCTGTTATAATCCATCAGTAGGTAAGCAAACCCATAGCCTAGAACAACAAATAATTTGTATAAGGGTAGACCTAACATAAATAACACTTAAAACAACAAAACGAGAAAGAAGTGGAAGCCAACCAAAAACTACATACAAACGATCACTCCCAAAACCTCTAAGTCACAAGTATAGAGTTGTCTAACATGAACGAACAAGTCCCAAAAGTGGACCACAAGAAAGCCGTCTCAAAAGTAAGAAAACTACCTAAATATGTACACAAGGAGAGAGGTTGATCCAAGACGTGTGCTCACCCACGTCTTTGATCCCAAAAGTTGTTGAAGATGGCACGAACAATCACCGTCAGTACCTGGAACTAGGAGCTGCATCATGAAGCAAAGTGTAGTATAAGTACCAAAGCAAAGGTACTCAGTAAGAATTATAGGTCGACTGACCAAGAAAGGTAAAGACAGTATGAAAAGATAGAATCTAGACACAAACTAAGGTCAAAGCGGATATGAAAGGAAGCACACGAGCATATCGAAAGTAAATCAAAGTACAACCAAACTAAACCTAACTGGACCCTATAAGCTCGACAGGTACACACAATAACTAAGTCTACTGAGAGAAGAGTACCATGAACCAAAAGTCGGGCTCCCAGCCCAAGTAATCTCAAATACTTAATAATCCAATCAACTCCCAACCAAGCTAGCAAGAGTGACATTCATTCTAGGCCGCACAACCAGCCAGTCCACTCCTAGGGACATAAGCCACTAGCTAGAAAGAATGACATAGGGGTGTGTCAACTCCGAATAGAATCTCATATATCAAGGGCGCCTAGCAAACCAGTCCACTCACATGGGCGTAAGCTGTCTAGCTAGTAAGAGTGACCCAAGGACGTGTCGACTCTGAAGCGTATCTCAAATACCAATACTAGGCCACCCTGGAATGACGTCCACTCACAAAAATTTACCAAAACACTCCAAGCCTAGAAAATCCAATCCTTTGACACCGCAATAGCACAAAACCTCTGGTAATGCACCATAGCAGTAAAAATAGAGAGAGGAGATAGAATATTCGTAAATCTTGGAAAACCCCTAGACTAAGGTGATGAGTCCACAAATTAGACTCATTTAAGGCTATATTTTAATAGAAATTGTATCCTCAAATGCTTATTTTATCTCAATATTTGATGAAAACCCTTAAGTTTCAGGTATTTGAAGTTGGAAGGAGAGCATGGACACTACTTCGCAAAAAGGAATGAAAGGCTGAAAAGAACGAAGAAAATGAAGTCCTGAGGATCGCCGTGTCCACTTGGTGAGTCGCCGAAGGGTCTCACTTCGCCTTTTGTTCCAGTGTGCTGAGCCCTGAAGGAAAGGATCAAGTCGGCGGAAAAAGGGAGCAGTCGGTGCATCGCCGAGTTGTTCCGCGAGGTAGTACTATGTCGCCCAATGACCTATAGCACGATGATGCTGAAGGATGGTGCAAGACGGCGATGAACTACATCAAAGGGCGAATCGCCGAGTTGATCGGCGATTTCGACTAATGTAGCCGAATGATCCTCTGCAGCACAAATCTTTGAAAACTATAAATACTTGTTGAGAGTTTTAGCTTACTATCATATTTTTAGTGTGAACAAATTAATATACTTTTTTGTTTGCTCTGAGTTTGAGAGGGTTTTAAAACTTGAAGAAGAAGAGGGTTTCATTTTCAAGGATTTGGACTTGGGTCTCTTGCATTCTTCATTCTTGGCCTATAACAAGACTCAAATCTTCATACCCATTTGAATGCAAGCTCATTTAGGTATAAATTTTTATCTCTTGATATGTGGCTAAAAACCCCAATTCTTGGGGTGTGATTTAGCAAATATGGGTTAAGATTGTTGTTGGGTCTTGCTTGCTGATAGATTTGATGTAGTTGAATGGTGATTTCGTCTAGTAGTTGTGGTTGAATTTAACAAATTTGTAGTTGCAAATACAAGTTTATTTATGTATTTTCGGCTTGCGAAAGAGAGAGGTCGTGAAACCTAGACTACTAGATTGATGGCCTAAGGAGTGGGTCGACATGAGGTTCAGCTCGAGAGAGTGAACCCTAGTCCCATATCCTAACACTCAGCTCGAGAGAGTGAACCCTAGTCCCATATCCTAACACTTAGCTCAAGAGAGTGAGTGGGGTAAGGCGTAGGCTGGTCTTCATGCGGCAAGTGGGTGTCCTAGAGGAACCCATTTGAAACGGGGTAAGTTGCGAGAGAGAGAATTTTTTACCACGTATAGCTTAGCCTAGTCACTATTACTCTATAAATTTTCTATTGAAAGCATGTACCCAATAATTTAAATTAACTCGTATTCTGGTCATATCCCAAGAATCCCCTCTCATTTATTTAAATATCTTTGTTAATTTCATTGTTTTTACTCACTAGTGACAAAACCCCCATTGTTAATTGACACTCTTGTGTCCCCCCTTAATTTACAATGTTTTTAATCGTTAATGTCTTTAGCTACGACTAGTTAGAACTAATTTTATTTTTCTATTAATTCTCGAAACCACTCCCTTGGGACTCGACCCTAACCCTTGGTTGGCTTATTATACTATTGCACGATCGTAGACACTTGCATCGAAAGTTGTGTCATTGATTACGCAAACATCAAAATGGCGCCACTGCTGGGGAGTGGTGTTACTTGAGATTTCTTAGATTAGTAAAATTTTTGTTCTTCTTAGTTATAGTCTACTTACCTAATTTTTAGTTTTGTTTGTTTGCTGTGTGAATATTTCAGAAAGCATGAGTGTTAATGGTAGCAACGGTAGTCAGGTAGGCCACCAAGATGACATCGAAAATCTCAACGATGTCTAAGAGCTCAACATCAATGGTCCTCATCTCATGGAAGGTGTTTGAGCCATTCGTTTACCCCCAGCCGAGGGAAATACAGTGTTTCACATAATGAGCACCATGTTGCAACTTTTGCAACTGAAGGGACTTTTCAGCGGACTGGCTCATGAGAATCCTCACGAGCATCTTCGAAACTTTGTAGATGTGTGTGGACCATTCTTGTTCAAAAACATCTCTCAAGAGTCGGTCCGATTAAGGCTATTATTCCCTTTCTCGTTGATAGGAGAGGCTTGCAAGTGGCTAGCCAAGCTACCACGTGAATCCATCACTTCATGGGAGGAGTTGGTGATTGCATTTCAAGTGCGATTTTTACCTCCCTCGAAGATGATGCCGCTACGAGATAGCATCCAGAGCTTTAAACGTCTAGAAGGAGAGCCTCTGCACGAAACTTGGCTAAGGTTCAAAAAGTTGGTGCTACAATGCCCAACCCACGGTTTGCCGGACAACGTGCTACTTCAATACTTTTATCGGAGTTTGGATTCGGTAAACAAAGGTGTCACTGACCAACTATCGCTTAGAGGCTTAATGCAGTAGCATCCCAGCTTTTAGATGGTATGACAACCATCAACAGAGCATGGTACACTCGTGAGGACCAAGTATCCCCTCTCACTTTCAAGATATCTAAGGAGCAGATTGAAAAAGACAATGAAAGAGACCAGAACATGGCCAAAATCATGACACAGCTTGATATTCTATCCAAAAACGTCATGCGTGCCCGTGCCCGTGGTGTCAACGCTGTGGGGGTCGGGGTTGCTAATCATGAGGAGATGAAGTTTGAAGCCTTGTATAACGAGGAGGTAAATTTTCTAGCCAACTAAGGCGGTGGCTACCGCTCAAATTACCCAAGGTAGGGTGGTAACCAAGGTTGGGTAGAGACGAAGGTTGGAAGGACCGAGATCATGAATGGAGGGACCGTAATCCAAATTGGAAGGATGGGGAGAAGGATAGATACGTGCCTCCCCACAGCGCCAGAAGCCAAAGGATTCAGACTGTGGTAGGTCTGAGGATATGCTCTCGCGCATCCTCAACAAAGTTGAAGGGTCAGACAAAATGTTAAAAGGCATGAAAGAAGATGTGTCTACCCTTTGCCAGACCGTTACCTCTCATTCAGTTTCAATCAAGCAGTTAGAGACCAAGATGGGTCATATCTCATCTCACCTAAATCCGAGACAGCTAGGGGGTTTGTCGAGTGATACCATGGCTAACCCCCAAGAATAGGGTTTAAAGGTGAACTTGCGTCGTGCCATGATGTTAACTAAGGCGTTGTTTGGGAGGCAACCCAAAACCATGTATTGCTTTCTTTTGCTTTGATAAAATAATGGTGTGTTGATTGTGCAGATGGAAGTGTGGAGAGTCGAAAAGTGCAGATTGGCGAACAATAGATCCAGTCGGTGAGTCGCCGAAAGGGTCAGAAAATCCAATCTTATTTGTCATTTAACTCAAGACATCGTCAACATTGGAGTCTGTAAAACTTGGCGAGCTTTGGAAATTATTGGCGAATAGCCGACCATGTTGGCGATCACGATGGAAACCGCCGTTTGGACTCTCCATAAACCAGAGGTTCTGTAAGTTTCGGCGGAGAAACTAAACAGTCGGCGTTCCACCGAGTGAGTAGGTGAGCTTGACTAATGTCGCCGAGTGGGAGAAAACTGGACGGTTTTTGCAAGCCAAAGGTTTAAAAGTTTCAACTTCATTCACTTTCCCTCACTTTCTCACCTTCCCAAACTCACACCTGCACTCTAGTTTTATATTTCTTGCACTTTTGGAGTATTTTGGTTCATTGATTTGTGCGCAAATTTGGATTGCATTGCTGCCTAGCTTCTCGATAGTATTTCAATTAGTACAAAAGGTTAGCTTTTTAATACCCGTAATTATTCTGTCAGCATTGTATTCATTTGCACACTCTTTGATATTGTTATATGCATTTGAGGACAAATGCTTTCTAATTGTGGTGGGGTGAGGCTCACCTTTTATGTGCTATTTGTGATTCGTGTTTTGTTTATGATTGGGTTGTTGGGTTGTTCTACTTTAAATTCTGTTTTATCTGTTTTTGTGGATGTTTGAGCTTACGACTCCTTTTATTTTATATTACAAAATGATTTTGACCCTTTCGAAAAATTTTGTATTTTTTGCACATTTTTTCCACCCTTTATATGCTCTTGAATGTGGTTGTTCTTTTGTAAAATTTAAGTATCAGTTCCAATCAATATCGATGACTTGAACAGTGCTCTCAATTAAATGAACATGAATGCACAACTACGATGAGGCCAAATGAAGTTGCATAGACAATATGTGAACTCCTTGCATCTAGTTGTGATTAGCCATTTATCAAATCGAATCTTTTGTGATGAAACCATAAACTCTCTTAATCCACTACCTATAATCCTTTTGAATTGTGGTTAATTGAATATTCAACTTAGGCCAAAAACCTAAGTTGGGGGTGTGGTGAAAAGAAAAAGGGAAGTCAAGAAGTGCAAGGAAAGTCTCCTCTTACCCATGGTTTTAAGAAAAATGGAATCCCTCCATATAAAAAAAAAAAAAAAAAAAAAAAAAAAAGAGAAAGAAAAAGAAAAAGAATGAAAAAGAAAGTTATGGAATACAAGTACAAAAGAAATGGGGTTCCCAAACAATCCATGGAAAGTGAATAATAGGATGACTTATGAGCACTAAAGAGAATGATGAAGGAAAAGGAAAGGAAGTGTTGTGAGCACCACATGTCATGAGGATGAAAGTCACTGAGCCTAAATGACCATACCTTTGCACTCAGCTCCATTACAAGCCTTGAAAAGACCTTTTTTATCTTGAGTGAGCTGAAACAAATGTTGATCGAAAAATACGGGCAAACCTATAGGTGAAAGCATGCATTGTGTTCTTCCTTGTGAGAGTGAGCGTTGCATCTGATTTCGAAGCTTTAAACTGTGAACCATCGTGTGATTATGGAGTCATTCTTTCTGTGATGGCATTCGAACACTTTCGTTGAGCTTGAACGTGCATTTGAAGCAAGTATTGTGAACATGAGGTTCTTTGATATTGGTAAGTCACAACTTGAATCTTTGAGTGCACATTTGATCTTTGCATAAGTAAATTTAGTCTTGTTGTGTGTATTCATGATTGAGTCTTGTGTAGCACTGTTCGAGACACCCTTTTTGAATGACTGAACTTGTGTTTGCTTGAGAACAAGCAAAAGTTTAAGTTGGGGGTGTTGATGAGTCCACAAATTGGACTCATTTAGGTCTATATTTTAATAGAAATTGTGTCCTCAAATGCTTATTTTATCTCAATGTCTGATGAAAATCCTTAAGTTTCAGGTATTTGAAGTTTGAAGGAGAGCATGGACACTACTTCGCAAAGAGGAATGAAAAGGCTGAAAAGAAAGAGGAAAATGAAGGCTTGAGGATCGCCGAGTCCACTTGGCGAGTCGCCGAAGGGTCTCACTTTGCCTTTTGTTCTAGTGTGCTGAGCCCTGAAGGAAAGGATCAAGTCGGCGGAAAAAGGGAGCAATCGACACATCGCCGAGATGTTCCGTAAGGCAGTACTATGTCGCCCAATGACCCAGAGCACGACGATGCTGAAGGATGGTGCAAGACGGTAATGAACTACATCAAAGGGCAAATCGCCGAGTTGATCGGCGATTCCGAGTAATGTCACCGAATGATCCACTGCAGCATAGATCTTTGAAAACTATAAATACTCATTGAGAGTTTTATCTTAGTATCAAATTTTTAGTGTGAAACAATTAATATAATTTTAGTACTTTTTATTTTTGCTTTGAGTTTGAGAGGGTTTTGAAACTTGAAGAAGAAGAGGGTTTCATCTCCAAGGATTTGGACTTGGGTCTCTTGGCCTGTAACAAGACTCAAATCTTCATACCCATTTGAATGCAAGCTCATTTAGGTACAAATTTCTATCTCTTGATGTGTGGCTAAAAACCCCAATTATTGGGGTGTGATTTAGCGAATATGGGTTAAGATTGTTGTTAGGTCTTGCTTGCTGATAGATTAGATGTAGTTTAATGGTGATTTCGTCTAGTAGTTGTGGTTGAATTTAACAAATCTGAAGTTGCAAATACAAGTTTATTTATGTGTTTTTGGCTTGCTCGAGAGAGAGGTCGCGAAACCAAGACTACCAGATTGATGGCCTAAGGAGTGGGTCGACATGAGGTTCAGCTCGAGAGAGTGAACCTTAGTCCCATATCCTAACATTTAGCTCGAGAGAGTGAGTGGGGTAAGGCGTAGACAGGTCTTCATGCAGCAAGTGGGTGTCCGAGAGGAACCCATTTGAAACGGGGTAAGTTGCGAGAGAGAGAATTTATTCCCACATATAGGTTAGCCTAGTCACTGTTACTCTATAAATTTTCTATCGAAAGCATATACCCAATAATTTAAATTAACTCGTATTTCGATCACATCCTAAGAATCCCCTCTCATTTATTTAGATCTCTTTGTTAATTTGGTTGTTTTTACTCACTAGTGACAAAACCCCCATTGTTAATTGACACTCTTGTGTCCCCCTTTAATTTACAATGTTTTTAATCGTTAATGTCTTTAGCTACAACTAGTTAGAATTAATTTTATTTTTCTATTAATTCTCGAAACCACTCCCTTGGGACTCGACCCCAACCCTTGGTTGGGTTCTTATACTATTGCACGATCATAGGCAGTTGCATCGAAAGTTGTGTCGTTGAATATGCAAACATCATAAGGCTCATACTATTAGACTCAAGTCTTCTACTCAAGTCTACAAGGATCTAGTCTGTCCAAATTGACGTCGTAGAAGAAGCAAGGTAATTAGGCTACAAGTACCGCAAGTCTAAGGCAAAATTAGTCTAATCATAGTCTAAGGCCGAACATGCTCAAATATATAACAAGTAACAACGACAAATCAAGCCAACAACATGGAACATATACAATCCCTAACTAGCATGGTACTACACCTGAAAATATGGCCAGTCAAGCATTGCATCTAATGTAGGACAAAAAAAAAGAACAACTAGGTACTCGCCCCCAATTCATTCAAATCAACATGATTTACGTATTCAAGCTCAATCTAATAGAAAGGAAGTCATAACCTACTAGTAGCTTGACCGGGCGCACTCCAATCTAATTAGCTCTGAACACTATGGAATTTGTGTAAAATTTCGTAAATATAAACTAGGTCCTAGGCCTATGGTAACTAGATGACTTTGGAGATTTTGCTTTTTATTTAGCCTTTAATTAATTAGGTTTAAAATTAAAAGATACTATAATAGATACTCCATCAAACTATAAAACAAATCTATGTAAAGACTCCTATTAAAAGTTTCAGATCAAATCATACAGCAACAAGGTTTTAAATTCTTGACTTCTTGGTGAAGAATTGAAGTGATTCTTCAAGAACACACTTGTGACAAAAATGCTTTAATAATGATGTATTTTGAAATGATATAAAAGTAAAAAAAAAATGAAAATTAACCAAATAATACCAATATCGAAGAAAAACCGATATGATTGTAGTGATTTCTAAAAATCTAATTTTGATTATATATTATAAAATACCCAAAAAATTATTGGGATGCTATAACTTTTTTAAAATAATTGCACCCCCTAGTCAAGTATATCCTCCGTTGTATTAGTAAACTTTTATATTACTAAAGTCACTAAATTTTATATGTTGAATTTGTAAGGGAAAAAGGCATAAGTGTAGGATCAAAATAATCAAATATCCTGCGGATGTTAACAAAGTAATTAACGTCAAAAGACTGTAAGTAAGAAGATAAATGAGATATTTAACAAAAAAAAATAGAAATATTTAACGTAGTTTGGTCAGTCGACCTAATCCATAAGAGGAGATAAGCAATCCACCATATACAAGAGGGTACAAAATATCGAAAGAAATAACCTCACAAAATTTACTAAGAATAAGTTCACACGAGTGATAACATAACACTCGTGTCTCACAAATTCTCCTTCTAAATAGAACTCTCCACGCCCTTAGATATAGATTACATCTGCACACAAGTGTAACACTCTGATAAAAAATTTCAAACAAAAATCTTTGTTATCCTCAAATAAATTACGGTTAAAATTGAACGTTGAAGGAAAATCCTATTAAGGCTAAAGTTGAACCTGCCAAGATGAAGGGAAATCCAACCAATAATAATGAACTAGGTATACACACAATGATAAATATCTTTAAGCTATGATCAAAATCTCAAAAACACCGTCTCACTAGGCATACACCGTCAAAAGTTGAATAAGATTAAATTAATCTCACTAAATCTATTTTCCTATAATTTGCTTCTTAAAGCACCGTATAATATTTAAAAAAGACTCTCATTTTCGTGTGGTGTTTGAGAAACACTTGAATTTCTTTTTGTATTAAACCCATCACAAAACATGTTAAATTGACACAATTTTTTACTTAGATACCTAGGTTTCGATTGCACACTCAATATTTTTAAAAAGTTGCATATTAAACACAAAATACTGACATGGCAAAATAATGTTGCTCACTTTGTCAGACAAATTAAATGGATCTCAAATAATAATTTTCTTTTATTCTGTCAAAGAAATTATCTCTCTTTCAGACATATAACAGCAACAAGCTTTTCTTTAAAAAAAAATCTCAGTATCGTCTTCTCCGATGGATTAGCTGCTGCTCCTCTTTCTTTTTCTTTTGGGTTGTCCTTTTTTAAAAATAAAAAAATATTTAATAATTAATTTGACTGTTCAATTGGAACCTAAAAGCTAAAGAAACAATCATGTCAACTTCAGATGTCTCCGATGAGTTCTGCCTTAACAAAAACAACGTGACAACGGAAGGTCCCCACGGTGAAACGTCTTCAATCTCTCTCACTATCGATCATGGTGCTTTTAGGAATCCACTCCACTGCTCAAACATAAAAAGGTAATATCTTCAAAATCTCTGGAAACCTATTAGATCAGACAACCAACCACCCTCCATATTACAAGCTAGGGAACAGCTCTTACGCAAAATATCAAAGATCATTAAAAAAAAACATTACGAGATCACCCATACTAATAAAACCAGGAAACTTTAAACACATATTACTACTTGAAAATATAAATGAATTACACAAAAGTGTGTGAAAACTAGAGAGAACAAAACTTAACCTACGTGAAGTTCCACAAGGAAAATTGAAAGGTACATATTACTACTTGAAAATATAAATGAATTACACAGAAGTGTGTGAAAACTAGAGAGAACAAAACTTAACCTACGTGAAGTTCCACAAGGAAAATTGAAAGGTGGGGGGTTAAGTTCGGTGAATTTGTTTCCATATCTAGAGAAGGGATGCAACAAGTGACCATAAACACAAGGTCACATGAAAGTAGAGGTGGCCATAAATACCACAAATCCGAAGAACAGAATGTCCACCCCTACCTGAAAGAGAATCCAGGACAACTTAGCAATCAGTAGCTAGCAAAGAAAGCTTGTGCCAACTGTAAAACTCAAACCTGCGACAACCCTCGGGGGGTAAATTTCCAACGGAGGAGAACCTCAAAAATATTCATAACTCACAGCCATCTCATCAAGTATATTACCAACATGCCATGGTCAGTGAGCAGGGTGAGTACACTATTTTGTACTGAAGTGCCTCCTGCACGTCCACCACAGTCATTCAAAAAAGACCACTATAATTCCCAGAAAATGCATAACTGAAGAAGTTTATTAATGACTTAGTACCTTGGTACTGCAAAAATACAAGAGAACGGAAGAATATTACTGGCCCAGCAACAGTAAATTCCCTCTCACATCAAACATCTTCCAAAACTGTTTCATATTGTTGTCAATTCTCTGTCCTCGCCAGCTTGAGAGTAAATTAATAGGTCTTACCAATGTAATACCAAAAATCTTCAGAAACATAATACCAATGATTGCTTGAAGCTTAAAAATGTACAGGTACCACATCAAGCTAATGAATTCCACATGTCGAGAACAATTCAGAAATGTGACTGCAGTTGAGCTCTTTAGTTTTAGCGCCTATGGCTCTGTTACCGTGATGCTTGACCAAGCCTCGCTAAAGTGATACATAGATTCCCCATATGTAGTTCAGTACCAGCGGGCAAGACAGAACTACCCTTAAAAAGCCAGATACAAATGGTTTCTCTGAATATTCACAAAGATAGCAATGGTTTTTAGTAATACATCATGTGACGATCACACCCAAAATAAGCTACTTTGAAGAATTAGACCTGTAAAATCTTAATATATGTAGAACTCTAATAGTGCATCAGAAAAGAGACTAAAAGAACCTCATAAGCAACATGCTCAAACAAAAATGCCAAGTACCATGTGATGATGAGATTTCACCTTCTTCTATGTCCTCCTCTAATATGAAAAGCAACGTATTAATTTGACCACATTTCCAGAATTAGTAGCCTACAGATACTGCTTAGAGTATGCCCCTCACATGACAACATGAATACTGCTTAGAGTAGCCCGGCATATGGTATCACATTATATTGAAATCCCCATTGATTATTGTTTGAAACATTTATCTACATGAATGCGTTGTGTGTTAAAGCATCTAACCAGAAAAAACTTGAATTTAAAAAAGAAAGTTTCCTTATTAGACGGATTACAAGTGAACAACTTCGTGATGGAAGCAAGAAAGAAAGAAACAACTTCACTAACCACTTCAGCTAAAGAATTATCAAAATGTTGAAGAACGTCATTCTATATACCTTCCTGAGGAACCTGAGAGAATAAGTTCCAACACTTTTCAATCGACCTTTAAAGACCAGAATACTAGGGCATACTTCATCTTAAACTAGTGAGGTTCTTAAATTACCTGTCGCACTCCCACAGTAAACCACATGATATTAGGGTGCTCCTGCATCCAGTGTTGCATTTCACAACTATAACATTGTTTGACACAGGAACTTACATGAACAGACTTATTATCAGCCAAACACTACCAGCAGCATCCACGAACAACCTTGCAAACAAAAAGCAAACAGTTAAAAAGAGTATCAGCTTGCAATGGGTGATCAATCAAGGAGTATCAGCCGTTTGAGGATATATATATATATATATATATTGGGTCATCTACTTAATCGAGAGAGAAGCACACTGATGATTCTTGAACAGACACTTCCATGTGTTGCATGGCTCACACATGATTCTTCATTAGACAATAGACATATGCATACGCTGCCAGGCATAAAACAAATCTCTAGTTGAATATTGAATTGGAAACCATCTATAGACACCAATAAGCTATGTTGCTCGGACTCTTCAACAATGTATGCGGATGCGTGTCTGATTCTCCAACAGTGGTGTATTTTTGGAGAATCCGACACAGGTACGACATCGAAGGTGGAGTCTGTGCGACTTAGTATTTCCAGTGTTAAGCGAATCATAAACATTGGGATTTAAACTCTCACTGAAGCAAGAATTAAGTTGCCACAATTTCTAATTACCAACTGCATGATAAGCAAGAACACCTGACACTCTGACAAGCCCCTAACACATCGCTTGACATTTCATCTAACCACCATGTAAATTCCTGCAAGTGATGACTACCAGAGACGTCATAAAATAACGAGAACAACACTGACCAAGGGAACACATGTTCAGAAACATTTCTATTAATTAAAACGATCAGACAAACTAATTGCAACTTGAACACCTTCCCTCCTCCTTAGTCCGGGCTTGGGACCGGCTGATTTAACAGGTGGAGTTACAAGGGTCACCTATACACAAAATTAGCAACGAATAAACCAACACTACCACAAAAGAAACCACAAGGAAAACCACAAAACAATGTGAGATAATATAGAACTAACAAAAAAACCTTCATTGGCACTTGGCACTGCCCTTCTAGGCAACATTCATAATTGGAAGAAGTCGAGAAAATTACACAATCAAAACCAAAATTCTTAGTCATGGTGCTAGAATAATTTATTATTTTTTCGGAAACTTGGTGCTAGAATAATATTGTATCCTATTATATCTTGGAAAATTCTCAAAACTTAAAATTGCAGAAGAGCTCATAGTGCTTGGTACATTGCTGCAAACCTCATTGAAAATAAGTCGGTGTTAGAATACAGTGGAGCATTCTCACAGCTTACTTTGGAGATAGTTGTGCTTCGACAAATAATGATATTATCACATATATGATGTCACGTGATAGACAACTTTTTGGGCCCTGTCTAATGCAAAACATGATTTCAATGACAAGATACTACTTCAGGGATGCATAGCAGCTGCAAAGTAAAAATGTCAATAGACAACTTTTGGGCCCTGGCTAGTGCAAAACATGACTTCAAATGACAAGGTATTACTTCAAAGATGCATGGCTCCAACTGGTCCCTAGTCTTCTTATGAGATTGCGTAAGGGGTAATTGTGCAATGGGAGGAGCGTTTGAGTAGTACGTGAATATCAATTCTATCTTACCTCTCATACCAATGTACCATGAAGAAATTGCATTCGTGAAAATACACAATTTCATATATATATATATATATATATATTTCATAGCACCTTCAACAACTAAAAAATATATATAATACGGCAAAGGGACGGATTTACCCCCGAACTTTAATAAATGGTACGTATATGCCCTCCGTTATACTTTCCGTCCACATAAGTCCCTGCCGTCCAATTATAGGTACACATATACCCCTCTCACTAACGGATCCCTAATTTTTTACACGTGTCTTAATCCTATTGAACGACTCGTTTGACCCTTTTTTTTAACCCATAACCCAACTATCCACCCCATAACCCAATACCCACCCAATTTCCTCTTAAAGGAATCCTAATCTCCATTATCATCTAGCTCCATAAACTCCTCCATTTCCTCTCACCCAGGTATAGAATTTTGAGTTTTCGTCTCGTGTGGTTCCGATTGGTCGATTTGGGTATCCATTTTATTGTTTTAATCAGTTTATTTCACTTCATTTCTAAAGTATTCAAATGACCATCGCACTAGCACTTTGAAGCTTTCAAAACTTCAGACGAAAAAAATGATAGAATTGCTAACTTGCCAAAACTCAACAAGTAAAATCACAATTTGACAAATAGAAGCATCATTCTACCTACATTTTTTAATTCAAATACACACGAATCTCAAAGTTACCGATGATTAGGTCTAAATTGTAACTATGAGGGAAAACTAAGTCTTGTTGAAAAACCTAACAACTAAGAGGCTATCAAATATTTCAAAAAACTACAAACTAACAAAGTTCAATACCTTGTTATGCATCAAAATAGCACATCCTGGTTCGAGTTGATCTTTATCAACAAACGATAAGATCCCAACATAATACTCCTGTCCCACAGACGACGAAACAATAGCATGATTCTCATCAATAAGCTCCTCCAAATTCCCCACACTCATTGGAGATCCACGGAGGTCATCAACTTTAGATCGATCCTCTTCAGTCTTCTCTTCTTGAGGTTTCAACCGTTCTTGATTAGCCACAAATTCTTCTTCCATTAACAAATAATCCTTAATTCTCTCAAGCTTTAGCAGATGACGCTTGCACTTGGTCAGTGGCGTAACGGCTGGTATCCGAGCTGCCGCTTCGGAACCTTTCTGTTTGCGCTGCTTCCGACCAACATGTGCCGGTGGAGCAGCTGGTTCGAACTTCTTCTCCTTTTAGAGGAAATTGGGTGGGTATTGGGTTATGGGGCGGATAGTTGGGTTATGGGTTAAAAAAAAGGGTCAAACGAGTAGTTCAATAGGATTAATACACGTGTAAAAAGTTAGGGGTCCGTTAGTGAGAGGGGTATATGTGGACCTATAATTGGATGGCAGGGGCTTATGTGGACGGAAAGTATAACGGAGGGCATATACGTACCACTTATTAAAGGTCGGGGGTAAATCCGTCCCTTCATCGTATATAATATCCAGAAAGCAGATTCTCCAGTTTTGGAGCTACGAAGTATCTGCTCAAAGAAGGAACAATATGTACCCTGAAATCAAATTTTTACACCAGCTCCATCACTACAAGCATGGAACCTTGGGTCCTTCCCTGCTCACACATCTACCACAAAGGAGAACACAACATTAAGTTTCAGGATGCTTCATCAAGTGCTGCTTCCAGAGTAAAACTTCCATTTGTACAGATTTGAGAGAAAGTATCTCCTGTTTTTCCCTGAACTCAAGCTTATCACATCCAAGATTAATAATCAGCAGATACCAATCCCAAATCAAAAGAGACCAAATAAGCATGTGAGATAAGCCAAAGAAAGAGATACCCAAGTCATTATAACAACCCAAAATAGAAAGGTTCTTCACAACTATTCTTGTTAGAATATTACCCTGTAGACCACCTATATTCAGTAACTACATTTCATACATGTGAGAGGAGACAATAATTTGAGAACATTTAGTTTTACTCAATAGCTAAAACTCGACCACCGACACCACTGCCCTAACAGAACACTCATCCTCCATAAACTGCAAGGTGCACTTAGATTAACAAATTACTACACATCATAGGAGAAAGCACATTAACTAGTACCGAGACTAGAACACTCAAGTGTAGTCGAACACACACCCACAAAATAACCAGAAGCCCTTGTAATGTTAATCCAAAACAGAGATTTGAATATTTTGAAACATGCAAAAATGACTAGAACAATGTCAAAACAGAAATCCAAGTGTCCATACCAGGAACTTCTTCAGTTTAACATGCTCCAGAACAAACCGATTTTACTATCTTTCAACTTCCCACCACTTCTAGGGAGGAAAAACTGCTTATATGGAACTGAATTTATGTATATTCATCAAAAAAAAATGTCCTGCATACCTATCGCTCTCAAAATAGCTATAAGACACTTCAGAGGAAAGAGGAACAGAAGCTAGACAAACAGTTGCTCAAAACCAAGATCTCTGAGCTGATAACTCTTCACTGGCAAATTTAGACAACTGCAGCTTAGAGGAAAGAGAAGTACCCCAAACAAACTGAAACCAAAGCAACCAAACTACTTCAAGATGCTAATACCTTCTCAACTTCACAAACAGTACACTCACATCTGTAGTGCTGTTTTACAGGTAAGAGATCCAGATCAGCAAATACAACAAATGCTTAAAAAACATGAGTCGAACCGTCGAACATTGTCAAAACCACTGTATGACTATAACAGACTGCTTCTTAGAACCTCCTTGATCTCATCCCTTCTAGTGTTTGGTGGGTTCATTGGGTGGATAACAAAATATCACTGTGCTCACGGTAGATAACACAAAAATTCCACTACTCATAACACCTGTACACACCATTTAAAGCTCATGGGCAGTTATAGATAAAGAAAGCCAGAAAACATGGAAGAGCGACCCTCTTCGTGATTTTGAATGAGCCAATCGCCTAACAACATGGAATACAGAAAGCAACATCTACAAGGGAAGACTCAGAAACTTGTACTAATAGTGCTCCAGAGGAGAAGATGCAAGAAAAGATGATCTGCTGCTAGTACCAGAGATGAGGCTTACTTTGTTACAAAAGAATGAAAGATCATTGACATCCAACAGCAGAAACTACATGGTCTATACCCTTACAATCATATTACCTCAGGTAGAACCAGAAAGAAATTGGCATAACCTAAACAAGAAGTCCTTGGATGCCTCAAGAAACCAACAACAGTGAGAATTTACAGCAACGTCAAACTTCAAAATAGATCTGCAAACCCATGGACTTCCAAGCACAGGAGGTCAAGTATTCTGCTAGACATTCTTTTCTGCAACTGATAGATCTGCTCATTTTCCATACCATTATAGAGCAAAATCAGAAAACTTAAAAATACAACTGCACCAACAAATGCAAACCTATCCAATTCTGTAAATACCCAAAAAATCATCAACCATCTCTGGTCATCAGGAAAATGAACAGATAATAATGGCAAAAAACCTCAAAAAAGTCAACCTCGACTCCTCCCAACTACCAAGCTTCCAACAGCTACAAACCATGGAGCAGAAACCTGCACCTGGGAGAAAATTGAAACCCACCAGATCAGATAAGACAACTGGCAGAAGAAAAGAACTCGAGTTGCCTACCCTCCCCCATTATGACCAAGCAGGGATGTTTATAGAGTAACGGGATGAAACAAATGAGTACAAGATTAAGTAGAGAGATATCAACACCAAACCATCGAAGAGAAACATATAAGATCATGCAATCAAAATCACCAGACATTCTCATATCACATTATGCAAGACCTGAATAAAATCTTGGACACATGGAGCCACCATCAACATCTCTAACCATCAGAAAGAGGCAGCCAGCTCTACCCCCATTAGGGGAAGGGGGAGAAAGAAGATAGGTCTTAACCGAAACCTGATTTACAAAAGAATTCCAAGAGAACTCCTAAGATCATAGTCGGAACCCTCTTCACCAAAATGTTGTTTCCTAATGATACAACCAAGAAAATCAAAGCACAGTGGAACATACTCATAGATATATACAAGGAAAAATGATAAAAAAACAGAAAACTCCTCTAAAATCATATACGATATCCAAAGTACAACAGCCATATGTAAAGTGCAACATGTGAATGAAAAGCTATACTCTATGAATGAAGGCAAGGACAGCAGCATTTTTTCAAAACTGTGACAACTCGGTCTGGGGTGGGCTTCTCAGAAGATCCCCATTTACTTATGCAAGGTTCCTACTCAATCACCGATACAAGAAACCCAAGGAGCAAGGACCAACTTCTGAAATAAGAAATGAACTATAGCTGGTAGGAGAACATGAGGAGAACAAAGTGACGGAACCATCAGTGACTGATCTGTGAAGTGTCATTTGGCTGAACAGACTCTGGTTAGTAACATTTTTTTTGAAACTTTTTTCATTTTTTTTTGAAACTCTATCTGGTTAGTGACATTTTACAAAACATACCATCTGTGAAGTGACACTACATAGCAACAACACAAAGAATGACAGAACAAAGGTTACCTATAATCAATGGTGATTTCAACCATATTAAGAAAATTAGTGCAAACCTCAACTCGGAAGAGTATTTAGAAGAACAAGATTTGTTGAAAAAATTCTCAAATTGCACGATGATCTGATATGTGATGGATTTACAAGGGTATATTTCATGAGAAGATCTTTTACACAGAAAAAAATAGTTACCTTTGTGTTGAATATATGACCTGTTACACAAAAGATGAGCCAAGTTTTTTACTTGATCTGCTCTAGATCCAATGAATTGCCGCTAGCTCTTTGATGCAAAGAGTGTTCATATGGCAATGTTTCATAGAGAAAAAAAAGTGTGAAAGATCTCTCTTTTTACATTAAAGTTCAACATAATAGCTGACAGTCTGAAGCATTTCCTCAAATGACTGAATATCTGAAACATAATAGGCATGTTAAAAAAAAAAAAAAAAAAACAAGGGAGGGGGGGGATGGGGGGGGGGTGAGAGAGAGACCTCCAAATTTAAAAAGAGGCTTCAATTTTATATTATTTTTTAAAATAGGTAACTTTGAAAAAAGAGACTTCATTACCCAACAACAATTAGCCTAAAAAATAGTATAGCTGCAGATAGTGCACCCAATAAAAGCACCAGAAATTGAATGATATGACGATGTACGGTAACCACCACTGACATGCAAAATTCTCAGTTAAACTCACTACAAGAAGAGCACCACTTCAAAGAGAGTACGGTAAAAAAATATATCATACTGACAAGAGAAGAGAACTGAACTGAAAATTCGGCACTCACAGGAGCTTGAACCAAATGAAACCTCAACATAAATCAACAAACAAAAGCTGCCCCAATGAAAGAAGAATTTTACTTCTTCAAGACCACAACTGCAAACACAGAAAGAAGGAACAGTGTGCCAAACTGGCAAAACCCAAACCACTTGGGAAATCACTAGAAATGACATAGACAATATTTTTTAGAAACCCCCTTTTTCTCGAAGCACCAACAATATCCAGATTGCCGTGCAAGCACCTAAACGACCAGTTAACTAAACACTAACCTTTACAGATTGCAAATCTAATCCCCCCCCATACTGTTCACTATGTAGTATATAGATCCTACTATCCTCCAATACTGTTCGCTATGTGGTATATACATCCTTCCAACAGACAAAACAGAAAATTGGAGTGATAAGCAAAAAGAAAATGAAAACAAAGAAGATAAGATGCAAGACACGGAAGGTAGATGAGCGCTTTACAGGGCTATGAAAAGATCCAGAATTTACCGAGTACTTACCAAATGTCCACACCCATAAGAGACCTCATCAATTGGATCACAGCAAACATAAGCATCTGGACTAAAAGCTGAAAATGCACTTGTGGAAAAAATTGTCGTAGTTGAGAACTTCTGTATAACAGCACTTCTGACAACAAGATAAGGGATCTCTATGAACAAGGAAAAAAACTGAATTGAAAAGATAGATACTAATAAAGCCTGGACTAAGGAAACCTCAACGCTGATCGACAAACAAGGTTGCTCCATGAAAGTAAGACTTCACTGATCTAGAAAGACCCAACGACAGCAAGCACAAAAAGAAGGGAACAGTCAAGAGTGCAAAGCCGTGAAACCCATGCCATATTAGAAGAGATCATTAGAGATGCCAGGAAAGATTGCAAAACTCCCTTCCCTCAGTGCCTGATGATATCCAAATTGCAGTGCAAGCACCAAAATGGCAAAGAAGCAGGGTGCACAAGGATACACACTGAAACCAAACTTCGAGACTACCAAATCTGATCCCCTCACTGTCACCATGTGGTCTACACAGATGCATCCAAACAAACAAAACCAAAATGGCACGATAAACATAAGAAAACAGGAGCAGAGAAGATAAGTAGCAAGAACACACCAAAGTAGAGGAGCTCTTAGGTCCATATGAAAATCTAAAATGTACTTCTCAGGTCCATAACAATCAGGGATCTCATCAGTTGGATCATCCAAGAAAATAAGCATATAGACCAAAATCTTCACAGCACAGAGTACAACACACACACTAGTGGAAAATATTATCATTGTTGAATGTTGAGAACTTCCACACAACAGTAGTTTTGACAAAGAGAAAAGGGACCCACTGATTAAGAAGAAAACTGAATTGAAGTTCATTCTCAGGAAGATGCAACAGTTACATGCACAAGAAGAACGAAACAGGTAAGTGCTAAACATGGGAAACCATACCACGCAGAGGAGATCACTAGAGATGCCAAACAATGTAACATTTCAAACTGCCCTCTGTTTGGAGCATGGTGATATCCAATTATCCAGATTGCACCAAAATGGCAAGAAACAGGGTCCACAATGATGCTCACCGAAAGCGAACTACAAAATTCCAAAACGTATCCTCTTCCCTATCATATCACCATGTGGCAAACATTCATTCATCCAACCAAACTAAATCAACTGGTAGGCTAAACGAACACAGAGAAGGGAAGTAACGAGAACACGAAAGCAGAGGACTGCATTACAGGGCCATCAAAAGATCCAAAACTGATTTTGAATACATTTATCAAATGTCCATTACCATCAAAATCTCATCAGTTGCATCTGGATTATTACTTAAAAGAAAAAATATGGCGACAAATACATACTAGTGAAGCAGGGCTGACAAACAGAGAAGGGAACAATTCTAATTACGGAAGAAAACTGAATTAAAGATCTCAATGATTATTAAAAGCATCAACCAAAAAACCTCAACATAAATTGACGGACAAGGCTGCTGCATGAAAAGAAGAATCTACAGCTCTGTAAGACCCAGCGACTGCAAGCATAGAAAGAATGGAACAGTTAAGTGCAAAACTGGTGAAGCACGCTACCTAGAATTTACTAGAAATACCAAGACAAGATTGAGAACTGCCTTCTTTCGAAACCTCTTGATAATATCCAGATTATAGTGCAAGCACAACATGGACAAGAAACATGCTGCACAGGAATGCAGTACACCAACCATCAAAAGCTTCCACGACTAATCCCCTCAACGTCACCATACATCGATCCAACAAACAGAATCAAGCTAGTGTAATACAAGTAAAAGGAAGCAGAGAATATGAGCAGCGAGAACAACAAAAGAGAGGACCATTTTACGAGGCTTTCAAAAGATCCAAAATTGACTACTTGTTAGGTGTCCACAAGACCATAACCCTCAGAAATCTCATCAATTGGATAATTAAAGAAAATAAGCATCTGAACTGAACCAAAAACGACGATAGAATATGACAAAAAATTATTTAGCTGAAACTCTCAGTGCTCATACAAGCCTGAACCATGAAAACCTCGACATAAATTGGACAAACAAAGCCGCTCCATCAAAAGAATAATTTACTGCTCTATAAGACCCAATGGCTGCAAGCACAAAAAGAAGGGTACAATCAAGTCCAAAACTGACAAAACCCATACCACCTAAGAAATCACTAGAGAAGCCATATAGACAAGATTTAAAAAATCCCTTCTTTGTTGAAGCCCTGACCAATATATCCAGAATGCAGTACAAGAACCAAAAATACCAAGAGGGTACAGATTGCAGTGCAAGAACCAAAAGACCAACAGGGTACAGAGATAGCATACTGAACATCAACCTTTGAAAGCTCCAAATCTTCAACCTCTAATACAGCCACCATATAGTCTACACATCCATCCAACAAAAATAAAAAGTTGTGACAACCAAAAGAAAATGGCAGGAAAAAACATATGTAGCTAGAAGACCAGAAGTACAGGATTACTTGATGGCGCTGTCAAAATATAAGATCCAAATTGACGTACTTATCAGGTGTCTATAACCATAAGAGACCTCAACTGTCGAAGCCTGATAGTATCAGAATGAAGTGCAAGCACAGAAATGGCAAAGAAACAGGGTGCGCAGGAATGAACACTGGGTATCAACCTTCAGAACTTTCCAAATCTAATCCTCTTAACTGCCATCCATCCAACAAACAAAATCAAGCTGGGGTGATGCAACAAACGGGAAGCAGAGTACAACACACACTAGTTGAAAAAATTACCATTGTTGAGAACTTCCACACAACAGTAGTTTTGACAAAGAGAAAAGGGACCTGCTGATTGAGGAAAAGCTGAACAAAAGTTCATCCTGTAGAAGATCCAATGGTTACATGCACAAAAAGAACGAAACAAGTACAAAACATGAGAAAATCATACCACACAGAGAGATCACTAGAGATGCCAAACAATGCACCATTGCAAAGCGCCTTTTACTTGAAGCCTGGTGATACCCAATCATCCAGATTGCAGTGCAAGCACCAGAATGGAAAGAAATAGGGTCCACAGGGATGCACATTGAAACCAAACCACAAAATTTACAAATATTATCCTCTTACTATCATATCACCACCATGTGGCCTACAAACATTCATTCAACCATAACTAAATCAACTGGTAAGCTAAACGAAAGTAGAGAAGATCAGCAGCGAGAACACGAAAGTAGAGTGCGTTACAGGGCTATCAAAACATCCAAGACTTAGTTTGAATACACTCATCAAGTGTCCATAACCATGGAGTTCTTATCAGTTGGATCACCAAAAAACACAAGCATCTGGATTACTTAAAAAAACAGCAACAAAATACACACTAGTGACAGTGTTGACAAAGAGAGAAGGGAACCATTCTGATAATGGAAGAAAACTGAATTGAAGATCTCAAAAATCATTAAAGCATCAACCAAAAAACCTGAACACAATTGACAGACAAGGCCACTACATGAAAAGAAGAATCTATGGCTCTGTAAGACCCAACGGCTGCAAGCACAGAAAAAATGGAACAGTTGAGTGCAAAGCTGGTGAAGCCTATACGACCTAGAATTCACAGAAATGCCAGACAAGACAGAGAACCGCCTTCTTTCGAAGCCTCTGATAGTATCCAGATTGTAGTGCGTGCACTAACATGGCCAAGAAACAGGGTGCACACGATGCAAAACTGTACACCAACCTTGAAAATCCTCCAAGCCTAATCCCCTCAACTTTCACCATACATCCACCCAACAAACAAAATCAAGCTGGCGTAATACAAGAAAGAGGAAGCAGAAAAAATGAGCACTTGTCAGGTGTCCATAAGACCATAACCATCAACCATCTGGAATCTCATCAGTTGGATAATTGAAGAGACTAAGCATCTGGACTAAAAACCAAAAATGTCAGTAAAATGACACACAAGTAAAAACAAAAACTATTTTAGTTGTAATCCCAGTACTCATAAAAGCCTGAACTAAGGCAACCTCGACATGAATGGACAAGTGGCTTCCCTGAAAAGAACAATTCACTACTCTAAGACCAATGGTTGTAAGCACAAAAAGAAGGGTACAATCAAGTTCAAAGTTGGCGAAAACCCCCACCACCAAAGAAATCACTAGAGATGCCACATAGACGAGATTAAAGAACCCTTCTTCGTTGAAGCCCTGACAATATATCCAGATTGCAGTGCAAGACCCAAAAAGACCAAGAGGGTACAGAGATACCATACTGGATATCAACGTTATAAATCTCCAAATCTTAACCTCTAATATTGTCACCATATAGTCTACACATCCATCCAACAAAAAAAATGAGTTGTGATAACCAAAAGAAAATGGCAGCAAAGAACATATGTGGCTAGAAGACTAGAAGTAGAGGAGCCACTTTATGGAGAGGTAAGATCCACAAACCGAGTACTTATCAAGTAACTAAAACCATAAGACTCATCAATTGGATCATTGAAGAACGAAGTTTCTGGATTAAAAACTTCATGGCAGCAGAACACAACACACACTTGTTAAAAAATACTATCTTAGTCAAAAAGCTTCCATACAACAATAGTTTTGACAGAGAGAAGGCCATAAGGAAAGGAAACTGAATCAAAAATCTCAGTACTCATAAAAGACTTCACTACAGAAACCTCAACGCAAACGGATAAACACGGCCACTTCATGAGAAGAATAATTCACTGCCCTGTAACCAATGGCTGCACAAATAAAAAGAAAGGAACAGTTGAGTGCAAATCTGACAAACCCAAAATCACCCATATGTAATCACTAAATATGCCATAGACGAGACTGAAAACCCCCTTTTGTCAAGCCCGGACAATATACAAATTGCAGTGCAAGCACCAACAAGACAAAAAGGTGGCAGAGGATCACATGTTGATTATAACCAAGCTTTGAAATTTCCAAATTTGAATGTCCATAACAATATCACCACCATATGGCTACACATCTATCCAACCAATGGCTGCAAGCAAAGGAATGAAGGGAAGAGTTACGTGCAAAGCTGACGGAACCCACTAGAAAATGCAATACAGGGCTGAAAACCCCCTCTCTCGAAGCATGATAATATTCAGATTGAGGTGCAAGCACAAAAATGGTAAAGTATCACGATTGAGAAACCCCTCTATCTTGCCTGATAATATTCGGATTCCAGCGCCAGCACTGAAAAGGCAGTGAAAACAGGCTGCACAGGAATGGGCACTGGGCATCAACCTTCGAAATTTTCCAAATCTAATCCTTTTAACTGTAATCCATCCAACAAATAGAATCAAGCTGGGGTGACACAACAAACAGGAAGCAGAGAAGATAAGCAGCGAGAATATACCAAAAGAGGCGGACCCACTTGATGGGGCTGTCAAGATATCTAGGATTGAGTTTTGATTACTTATCAGCTGTCAATTATAGACCATATACCCATCAACCACCAGGTTGATCTCATTAATTGGCGAAGAACACAAGCATCTGAACTAAAAACTAAAAACGGCAGCAGAATACAACACACACTAATGCAAGAAAAATCTATTTTAGCTGGGAACTTCCATATAGCGGCAATTTTTGACAAAGAGAGGAGGGACCACTCTAATTGGGGAAGAAAACTGAAATGAGAATCTCACTACTCACAAAACCTGAACTAAAGAAACTTCAACACAAATGTCCAAACAAAGCCCTCCATGAAAAGAACAATCCACTACTCGGTTAGACCCAACTGCAAGCACAGAAAGAAGGGAACAGTTCAGTGCAAAGCTGACAAAACCCTTATCACCTAAGAAGTCACTAGTGATGCAAGAGACAATTGAAAAAACCCATTTTTAGTCTAAGCCTGACAATATCCATCTTGGAGTGCAAGCACCAAAAAGACCAAGAAACAGGTGCACAGGAATGCATACTGGATACAAGCCTTTGAAGTCTCCACATCTAATCCTCTATCAATGTCACCACATGGTCTATGCACATATTCACCAACAAACAAAATCAAGCAGGCGTGATAACCAAGGGAAAATGGAAGCACAGAGAAGATGACACTAAAGGCAGAGGAGCACTTCACGGCACTATCCGAGATCATGAATTTGACTTTTGACTACTTATCCAGTGCCCATAACACCACAAGAGATATCAGGATCGTCAAAGAACATGCGCATCTGAACGACGAACTGAAACTGGCAGCAGAACGCGCTATACACACAAGTGAAGATAATTATCATAGTTGAGAACTTTCCATAAGCAGTTTTGACAAAACTTCTTGAGATTGAAAAATCCAATACCTATAATCAAAAACCTGGGAACTGCTGCATCTTTCCCGAGACGAACACCAAAGCAAGACACTTATTCCTGTAGAACCACTTGCACCCTGATGCCCATCCATGTATTCTTGACAGCTAAGAATGACATTGACCAAACCAAATAAGTTGTGCGCGGAGAAACATGATTAGCATAAAAATTAGCATTAAAGATGGAAGTCAAGATATCACTAAGAGATGTCATATAGACAAGATTAAAAACCCCATCTTTGTTTGAAGCCTTGACCAATATATCAGATTACAGTGCAAGAACCAAAAAGACCAAGAGGGTACAGAGATACCATACTGGACATTAACCTTTGAAATCTCCAAATCTTTAACCTCTAATACTGCCACCATATAGTTTGACCTGTCGTCACATATGAAATAACGGACGGTAAAAATTTAGGAACTCTTTTTCCACCGGATCCATTGCAGGAAAGGGATAATGTAATGTGCAACTTCGAATTGTCAATTATATCCTTTATAGTCTACACATCCATCCATCAAAATAAGAAGCTGTGACAACCGAAAGAAAATGGCAGGAAAGCACATATGTAGCTAGAAGACCAGAAGTGGAGGAGCACTTTATGGCGCTGTCAAAAAGTAAGATCCAGAATTGACCAAGTACTTACTGGTAAAACTTCATGGCAGCAGAACACAGCACACACTGGTGAAAAATATTATCTTAGTTGAGAAACTGTCAGTCTTTCATACAACAATAGTTTTGACAGAGAAAAGGGAGCCATACGGGAAGAAAACTAGAATCAAAAATCGCAGTACTCACAAAAGACTTAACTAAAGAAACCTCAACACAAATGGACAAACACAGCCACTTCATGAAAAGAACAATTCACTACCCTGTAGTCAATGGCTGCAAGAACAGAAAGAAGGGAACAGTTAAGTGCAAATCTGACGAACCCCAAACCACCCAAATAATGACTAGATATGCCATAAACAAGACCGAAAACCCCCTTTTGTCAAAGCCCAGACAATATCCAGATTGCAGTGCAAGCACCAAAAAGTCCAAAAGGTGGCAGAGGATCCCATGTTGGTTAACCAAGCTTTGAAATTTCCAAATCTGAACGTCCATAATAGTGCCACCATACAGTCTACACATCCATCAAACCAAAAAAACTAGTGTGATACAGAAAAAAAGGGAAGCCGAGAAGATAAGTAAGTAGCTAGAAGAACAAAACAAACAGAAGTATTTTACGCCACTAAAAAGATCCACAATTGGCCAAGTACTTATCAGGTGTCCATAGCCATAAGAGACTTCATCATCACCATAAGAGACCTCATCAATTGGATCATCCAAGACATATGCATCTGGACTAAGAACTTCATGGCAGCAGAATATAATACACTGGTGAAAAATGATGTCCTAATTGAGAAACTTCCATACAACAGTAGTTTGAAAAGAAAGGAGTCATTAGGGAAAAAAACTAAATTGAAAATTATCCATACTCATAAAAGACTGAACTAAAGAAACCTCAACAACACATATGGGCAAATATGGACACTCCATGAGAAGAAAAATCCACTGCTTTGTGAGACCCAATGGCTGCAAGCAAAGGAATGAAGGGAAGAGTTACGTGCAAAGCTGACGAAACCCACTAGGAAATGCCAGACAAGATTAAAAAAACCCTCTCAAAGCCTGATAATATTCAGATTTCACAAATACGGCAAAGAAACAAAATTGGAAACCCCCTCAGTCGAAGCCTGATAAAATTCAGATTGCAGTGCAAGCACAGAAATAGGCAAAGAAACAGGATGCACAGGAATGGACTCTGGGCATCAACCTTCAGAACTTTCCAAATCTAATCCTTTTAACTGCCATCGATCCAACAAAATCAAGCTGGGGTGATACAACAAATGGAAAGCAGAGTAACACACACACTGGTGGAAAATATTACCATTGTTGAGAACTTCCACACAACAGTAGTTTTGACAAAGAGAAAAGGGTCCCGCTGATCAAGAAAAAAACTGAACTGAAGTTCTTTCTGTGGAAGACCCAACAGTTACATGCACAAAAATAACAAAACAGGTACGTGCAAAACATGGGAAACTCATACCACGCAGCAAGACCACTAGAGATGCCAAACAACGCCCATTTCTTGAAGCCTGGTGATATCCTACTAGGAATGGCAATAGGACGGGTTGGGGTGGGTTAGGGCAGGGCAAGCCTCGACCCGCTAAGATTTAAACCCGCCCTACCCCGCCCCATTTAGAATTTTTTCAATGTTGTAACCCGCCCCACCCTGCCCCGCTACACCCTGCCCCGTTTAAGTTTTAATTTGCACTTTTTATATTATACTTGTTCTTAATGGCAAATGAGAACAACTGTCAATACAAAAAAAATTATCCAATAAAAATCTACCAATAAAATATTCTACTATTTGAATTGGCCAAAACAAACTTCCCTCCACCTACACAAACACAAACACACCCAAAAAGATTCCATCTTCAGAAAATCAACAAAAAAGGGAAAAAAAAAAACTTCCAGAGTCTGCATTTTTATCTTAATTATAAAATTCAATATGTTTTGTTCTATATCTTTGTTGTTAGCATTTCTTCTACAGAAAATAGAAGCAAAAGCTTTAATAAAGTACGTGACTTAATCATTTTAACAATAAGTCATTATCAATCATTATTGTATATCTACATCTTAATTATTTTTAAAGTCAAAGTATATTCAATAAAATATGAAAATGAAAGAGGAGCAAAAATAATTAGATGTCACCAATTATTTATAATGTTTAATCTGCATTAATTTTATTTTGCTTTTGGGATCAGCCAAAGTCAGCTGAAATAATGGGCCTTTTGGCCCAACACAACCCATCACTGCCCTGCCCTTTTAAAGTTTCAAAAATATTAGCTTTGACCCACCCCGCCCCGCCCCATTTAAATAGTGCCCTATCTTGCCCAGTTAAACCCTTGACCTGCCCCGCCCTATCTTTGCCCTGCCCCATTGCCATCCCTAATCCTATCAACCAGATTAGGGTGCAAGCACCAGAATGGCAAGAAGCAGGGTCACAGGGATGCACATCGAAACCAAATTACAAAATTTAATCTTATCCTCCTCCTATCATCATATCACCACCATTTGGCCTACAAGCATTCATCCAACCAAACTAAATCAACTGGTAAGCTAAATGAAAGCAAAGAGGGTAAGCAGCGAGAACACGAAAGTAAAGGTGTTACAGGGCTATCAAAAGATCCAAGACTGAGTTTGAATACATTCATTGACTGTCCATAGCCATGGAGATCTCATCAGTTGGATCACCAACAAGCATAAGCATCTGGATTAATTTAAAAAATGGCAACAAAATACACAATAGTGAAGCAGTGTTGACAGAGAGAGGGAACCATTCTAATAATTACGGTAGAAAACTGAATTGAAGATCTCAATAATCATTAAAGCATCGACAAAAAAAACCTCAACACAAATTGACAAACAACGCCGCTCCATGAAAAGAAGAATCTACAGCTCTGAAAGACCCAACGGCTGCAAGCACAGAAAGAATGGAATAGATTAAGTGCAAAGCTGGTGAAGCCTGTACCACCTAGAATTCATTAGAAATGCGAAGCAAGATCGAGAACCGCCTTTCTTTCAAAGCATCTGATATTGTAGTGCATGCACTAACATGGCCAAAAAACAGGGTGCACGGGATGCACACTGTACACCAACCTTCAAAATCCTCCAACAAGTCTAATCCACTCAACTTTCACCATACATCCATCCAACAAACAAAATCAAGCTGGCGTAATACAAGAAAAAGGAAGCAGAAAAAATGAGCAGCGAGAACACCAAATGAGAGGACCGTTTATGAGGCTTTCAAGAGATCCAAATTGAGATCTTGTCAGGTGTCCATAAGACCATAACCATCAACCATCTGGAGTCTCATCAGTTGGATAATTAAAGAAAAGAATCACCTGGACAAAAAACCAAAATGACAGTAGATGACGGCAGAATATGACACACACTAGTGGAAAAAAAAATTATTTTAGATGAAAAATCCCAGTACTCATAAAAGCCTAAACTAAGGCAACCTCAACACAAAACCGCTCCATGAAAAGAATAATTCACTGCTCTGTAAGACCCAATGGCTGCAAGCACAAAAAGAAGGGTACAATCAAGACCAAAGTTGACGAAACCCACACCAACTAAGAAATCACTAGAGGTGAGATTTAGACAAGATTTAAAAACCCTTCTTTGTTGAAGCCCTGACCAATATATCCAGATAGCAATGCAAGAACCAAAAAGACCAAGAGGGTACAGAGATACTATACTGAATGTCAACCTTTAAAGTCTCCAAATCCTAACCTCTAATATTTTCACCATATAGTCTACAAATCCATCCAACAAAAAATGGCAGCAAAGAATATATGTAGCAAGAGGACCAGAAGTAGAGCAGCACTTTATGGAGAGATAGATCCACAAACCGAGTACTTATCAAGTGACTATAACCATAATGAGGAGAGAACTCATCAGTTGGATCATTGAAGAACAAAGTGTCTGGATTAAAATCTTCCCGGCAGCAGAACACAATGCACACTTGTAAGAAAATATTATCTTAGTCAAAAACATCCATACAACAATAGTTTTGACAGAGAAAAGGAATCCATAAGGAAAGAAAACTGAATCGAAAATCTCAATACTCATAAAAGACTCTACTAAAGAAACCTCAACACAAACAGATAAACACGGCCGCTTCATGAAAAGAATAATCCACTGCCCTGTGGTTCAATGGCTGCAAGAATTGAAAGAAAGGAACAGTTAAGTGCAAATCTGACGAACCCCAAAACCACCCATGTAATCAGTAAATATGCCATAGACAAGACTAAAAACCCCCTTATGTCAAAGCCCGGACAATATCCAAATTACAGTGCAAGCACCAAAGATCAAAAGATGACAGAGGATCACATGTTGGTTATAACCAAGCTTTGAAATTTCCAAATCTGAATGTCCATAACAGTATCACCATATGGCTACACACCTATCCAACCAAAAAAAAAAACAAGGAAGCACAGAAGATAAGTAAGTAGCTAGAAGACCAAAAGTAAACAAGTATCTTATGTAACTGTCACTATCAGAGGATCTAGAATTGGCCGAGTACTTATTCAGGTGTCCACAGCCATAAAAGACCCCATCACAATAGGAAACCTCATCACTTGGATCATTGAAGAACATATGCGTCTAGACTAAGAACTTCATGGCAGCAGAAAAACACAACACACTGGTCAATAATAATATCCTAATTGAGAAACTTCCATACAACAGTAGTTTTGACAAAGATAAGAGGAGCCATAAAGGAAGAAAACTGAATTGAATATTCATAAAAGACTGAACTAAAAATGCCTCAACTCATATGGACAAACAAGGTCACTCCATGAAAAGAAGAATCCACTACTTTGTACGACCCAATGGCTGCAAGCAAAGGAATGAAAGGAAGATGTACATGCAAAGCTGACGAAACCCACTAGAAAATGCAAGACGGTTGAAAACTCTCGAAGCCTCATAATATTCAAATTGCGGTGCAAGCACAAAAATAACAAAGTATCACGATTGAGAAACCCCTCTATCTTGCCTGATAATATTCAGATTCCAGTGCCAGCACTGAAATGGCAGAGAAACAGGCTGCACAGGAACGGGCATCAACCTTCGAAATTTGCCAAATCTAATCCTTTTAACTGTAATCCATCCAACAAATAAAATCAAGCTGGGGTGACCCAACAAACAGAAAGCAGAGAAGATAAGCAGCAAGAATATACCAAAAGAGACGGACCCACTTGATGGGGCTGGCTGTCAATTAGACCATATACCGATCAACCACCAGGTTGATCTCATTAATTGGCGAAGAACACAAGCATCTGAACAAAAAATGGCAGCAGAATACAACACACACTAGTGTAAGAAAAACTATTTAAGCTGGGAACTTCCATATAGCGGCAATTTTTGACAAAGAGAGGAGGGACCACTTTAATTGGGGAAGAAAACTGAAATGAGAATCTCACTACTCACAAAACCTAAACTAAAGAAACCTCAACACAAATGTCCAAGCAAAGCACTCCATGAAAAGAACAATCCACTACTCGGTTAGACCCAACTGCAAGCACACAAAGAAGGGAACATTCAGTGCAAGCTGACAAAACCCTTATCACCTAAGAAATCATTAGAGATGCAAGAGACAATTGAAAAACCCCATTTTTAGTCTATGCCTGAGAATATCCATCTTGGAGTGCAAGGACCAGAAAGACCAAGAAACAGGTGCACAGGAATGCATACCAGATACAAGCCTTTGAAGACTCCAAATTAATCCTCTATTAATGTCATCACGTGGTCTACGCACATATTCACCAACAAACAAAATCAAGCAGGCGTGATAACCAGGGGAAAATGGAAGCAAAGAGAAGATAAGTAGCTAGGACACAAAAGGCAGAGGAGCACTTCACAGCACTATCCGAGATCCAGAATTTGACTTTTGACTACTTATCCAGTGCCCATAACACCACAAGAGATAGCAGGATCGTCAAAGAACATGCGCATCTGAACTATGAACTAATACTGGCAGCAGAACGCGCTATACACACAAGTGAAGATAATTATCATAGTTGAGAACTTCCATAAGCAGTTTTGACAAAACTTCTCGAGACTGAAAAAATCCAATACTTATAGTCAAAAACCTGGGAACTGCTACATCTTTCCCGAGACAAGCACCAAAGCAAGACACTTATTCCAGTAGAACCACTTGGACCTAGATGCCCGTCCATGTAGTCTTGACAGCTAAGAATGACATCCACTGATGACCAAACCAAATAAGTTGAGCGAGGAGAAACATGTTTAGTATCAAAATTACCATTAAAGATGGAAGTCAAGATATCACTGAAAGGTCCACTCTATGGTTGCATGTAACAAGAAAAGATGACGGGACTGATTCATCTCAAGATCCAAATTTCCACTTTTACTCGTATTCTAATTCAACAAAAGGAAATTGCTAGATTTCAGAGTAGTAAATAGGAAACACACGATTTCTCACAACAAAAACCTCAGAATTTCCTAAAACTTGATCCCCCAAAACTGCATCTAGAATTTCTAAAAAAAACATTGGAAATCAATCAAAGGTACACAAGAAAATAAATGCACTGCAAAGGTACCCATAATCATTCTCCTATCATTATTACCCATACCTGATCAAACAAGCACCAATAACGAATCAATAAATTGGCAAAAAAATAAAACAGAAGTAATTGCGAACGCCCAAAACCCCTAACGTTCCTCCTCCCATATTAACTTGTCTACAGAGATGATCATGATCAAAGAATTGCAAATCAGAAACCCACACAACCCATATTAAAAGATTCGAACTCAAAACCAAAGGAAGACATCAGAATTATATAAGTCTTGATCAACAATAATGACCCATGTATCTTGATCAAACACTGCAAATTTCAAAGAAAGAACACCAAATCATAGAGAGAAAAAAAAGAGAAGTAAACCAATACGAACCGGCATGGAAAAATTGGCTACCTGTCAGAGTCTATTTATAGCGATGAGGATAACAAATTACGCGGATGTATTTGGACCAAGAAATTTCAAAGGCGGTGGCTTTGGGTCGGTGTATGTATTAATTTAGCCAAATATAATTTCTTTATAAAAAAAAAAATCTCCAAAATATTTTTACTTTAATTAAATCTATGGGCATTTTATCATAGGTATTTGTTAATTGTTAATTAGCTACTTGCGTAGTCTTTCTTAAGAAACTTTAAGAAATTGTTATAAGCTTTGTATATTTTACTAGATATAAGAACCATGTACTAGTACGGGTTTAATAAATGTTTTTTATTAATTTCGTGACACAATTTGTAGTCCACCAAAAAGTTATATTTTTAAGAATATTTAAGTCATCAATTATTATGATTTACATACTTTTCGCGTAATACATATTACTCCCTTTATTTCAATTTATGTGGCTCAAGCGAAATTTTGAGAGTCAATTAATTTTTTTAATACCTTAATAGATATTTTAAGTTATTTATTATTATGATTTATAATAATTTTTTTACGTATTTTTCACATTATATATGCTACTTCCTCTGCCTCAATTTATGTAGGAAAAAAAAATTAAAGAGTCAACAAATTTTTAGACATTTTAAGTTGTTAATTATTATAATTTATAATTTTAAAAAATTACATATTTTTCACATTATATATGTTACTCCCTCTGCATCAATTTATGTGGACAAAAAAAAATAAGAGTCGACAAATTTTTAGACATTTTAAGTTGTTATTATCATGATTTATAGTCTTCTTTATGTTATTATCAAATATAATATAAAAAGAAATAAGGCAAATAAATTAAGACAGAAATATTTGAAAATATTGATTCTAGCCACTTATAATAATACTAGATACTAGACCCATGCTAGCACGGGTCCAACATATGTTATTTGATTGTTTTAGTTTATATACACAAATATAATTTGGAGAGTCAATTAAATTTTAATATGTAAATGTATTAAGTTGTTAATTATTTTGATTTATAGTATATTTAAATAATAGTATTTTATTCTCTTTGCTCCATTTATGTGGCACAAATGAAATTTTAAAAAACAACCAGACTCTTTATATTGTTTTAAATATTTTAAGTTGTTACTTATTGTAATCTATAGTATTTTTGTGTAATTTTCAAATAATGTATATCATTTCTCGTGTCTCAATTTATGTGGCACACATATAATTTTAAAGTGATTTACAACACTTTTTACGTCATTTTCCAACAATACAAGTTACTTTTTCTGTCTCATACTTTGTGACACCGATAATATTTTAAGAATCAATCAAATTTATTATATTTTTAAATTATTAATTATAATGAATGATTTAATATTTTTTATATAATTTTTAAATATATAAAAACTAAAGAAATAACACAAATAAATTTGATGACTATAGCTCTTGAAACTCCCTATTATAAGTTATTAATTATACAACAATTAAATAGGAAGTACACAAAGAAAATGAAGTGCCAAAGAACTTTTAAAGTCCACAAAACTCAAAGAAAAATAAAAGGAAAAGGGCTGACACATATAGGAAGGAAAATGCAAGTGGACCTGCGGTTCAGCCAAATACAAGTGGACCCCATGTTCAGCCAAATACATGGTATACTGAAAATAATTGAAAATAGTATGATTTTTTTGTCCACAACGGAGAAGGTACATTCATCAAAAACATAAAATACAATAGAACTAAAGCAAATAAGCCAAATACATGGTATACTGAAAATAATTGAAAATAGTATGATTATTTTGTCCACAACGGAGAAGGTACATTCATCAAAAACATAAAATACAATAGAACTAAAGCAAATAAGCCAAATACATGGTATACTGAAAATAATCGAAAATAGTATGATTTTTTTGTCCACAACGGAGAAGGTACATTCATCAAAAACATAAAATACAATAGAACTAAAGCAAATAATTTTTGAAGTACCAAAGATAGCCCCAAATTGTAAGCTGGCAGCACAACGGGGAGTTGCTTCTGAGGCATCTTCTATATATAGAGAATAAAATACTAGGGGGTGTATGGCTCGTATTAACACGGGTCCAACGGAAAGAACATTTTGAGTATTTTAAAATTGAGTAAATGTCAAAATTTAATACCAATTAGAAGTTGTATTACACAGCATAAATTTCAAGCGCAAACATACTAAGATTGAGAAGATAAGCTTATAACATATTAATTGGATGATAGTATTTTCTAGAGAGCTAAGTTTTACAGTATTGAATGTTAGCTGAGGTGTAGTCTCGATTGTTCTAACTTTTAACCATAAAATTTGTGACCTGTTACATAAGCAGAGAAGGTGAAAAAAATAATATGCATATAATATAAAATTGCAAAAAGAGCTGAATCACAATTGCTTGAAATGGTACATACATACAAGATACAAGGTGTACAACTACTTTAATAATAATAACATAACTAAAGTACTAAGTAAAAGCTGATGTGATCAGTTGAAATTGAGACATTAACACACACAAACACAAGTATATAGATTGTCAATCTTATTCTTAAGTTCACAAAGAAAACATAGACTCAGATCTATGGTTCACCCGGAAAAAAAGAACTATGTATTACGAAGTGTACTTGAGTATATCCCAATTAAGAAACTAAAAGAAATGATTAAACAATCAAATATATACTTACTCTGGTTTTTATCAAAGTTTCTGCAGTATAGTCTTTTTGATATGCAACACTCAACAAAGATAAAATTATGGAGCAAAGAACAAAATCACAAGAGGCAAATGCAGGAACATGCACAAAGTGTCCCAAGGACAATCAGCACGAAATAATTAAACTAAGAAGATATAAAAGAAGGGAAAAGGGACAAACATACCCTCGAATTATCGTAAATAGTATGTCAATACCCTCTGTTATACTTTAAGGGGTCGTTTGGTTTGAATATGAATTATAATGGGATAAGTTATGTTGGGATAAGTTATGTTAGGATTAGTTATGATGGGATAAGTTGTCCTGGGATTATTTTTATTGAGTGTTTGGTTTGTTATATTCAAAATAATATATATTGATAAATTTTAAGAACAAGTTGTTTGTTTACAAAATTACCCTTCACTTTATTTAAACTTTTTAAATTCTTCTTTGTGAGCTTTAGTTATTCATTTTTTAAAATAAATTTTTTATTTTATTTAACTTAAATATTTTTGTTTATGTATTCCCATGATAAGTACCATGTGTATTTAATAATATAACTTTTTTCTTATTTAGCTTAAAAATAGAACTTCCCTCTTAAGTTTATTAAAGAGAAGAAAATTTATGAGAAATCAAAATAAAATAAACATAAGAATTAGTCAAATAAATTCATAAATAAAAATTATATTTATATAATATAATTTTTTAATAGAAAAATATGTATAATTATCATAAAAATAAGAAGTAGTAAATATTATTATACATGATATTAAAAAAAATGTAAATATACATAAATGTGAAAAATGATGTATAAAAAAGATTTAAAGGGACATATTTGTCATTTACCTATTTTATCCCGGGATAAGTTATCCCGGGATTACTATACCACCCATGGGGAGGATGATACTTACCTGCATTAATTATTAATCCCGGGATAAGTTATCCCGGACTTGCCAACCAAACAACATAATTTTTTTTTTATCCTATCACTATTTCCTTATCCCATCACTATTATTTCTAATCCCTCACACCAAACGAGCCCTAAGGTTGTATTTACTCTTACCATCAATATTTTAGGGTGTGTATTCCCTTGAGACTAACGGGTGGACACATGACTACATCTCAATAATTTACCTAATATTTATTTTTTTTAATCCGAAATTAAAAAAAAAAAAAAAACCACCCATCTTCCCTAACCCATCCATAACCCGAATTAAAACCCATCTTCCATAACAATTCTCTTCAAAAAGTGCTAATTGTCCATCTTCTTCTCTTCTTTAATTCTCAAGAAATTGTTGCCCCAATCAAAAATTTCACTAACATTAGCCATTTTCTTTGTGTTTTAGAGTTCATGGATGATTGCGCACAAAACCATCAAGTTAATTTTGTGATTGGCTACCGCCGGCACAAAACCATCAAGTTAATTTTGTGACAAAACCATCAAGTTAATTTTGTGATTGGCTACCGCCGGCACAAAACCATCAAGTTAATTTTGTGATTGGCTACCGCCGCCTTCTTCTCCAAAGTTCACACAAATATTTGAATCATTAGAAATGAGATTCGTGGCGTTTCTCTTGATGAAATGCAATGATTTTTTGTGAGTTGTGTCCACCTTGGAGAGGTGCCCAGCTTGGCATTGACCTCTCTCCGTTAAGACCACCGGAAAACCGTCGTCGACGATCAATAGTGGTCTGCCAGAGTTCAAGTTGTTTAAATGAACCAAAATTTCTTGATGTAGAAGACAAGAGGGTGGGGAATAAACCCAAAGATCAAAACTTCACGAACTTGTCAAGAAATTGGCCGAAATGCCTTGCGACGGTGCATCAGGCTATTTCGCCGGAAATTCTCAAAGCTTCTCCATCCTTTTTTTTTTTTTTGTTAAATTGCAAGGGAGAATGAGTTAAATTTTTGTGAGGAAGTAGATCTAATGATGCTCCATCACCTGCGCTAAAAGGGATTTCATGAATCAAACCACGTGAATTTGTTATTTGTTGGAAAGGTTTTGAATTTGATTTCGTAGCTTTGTTCAAATATATTTTTTTTTTTATTCGCTCATCGTGATAGATTCATTTAATCCTTTTTCTAAAAGAAAAGAGAAGAAGAAAAATATTGTGTAATGAGAGTGTATCAGGCTTGGCACCGTAAGGATCAAGGGGTAATTCTTAATTTAAGTTAGGATTGGAGTTTCCAGACATGTGAGTAGTGCAGACCTTGTGCTCATGTTCATCATCGTATTCATTGTCCTGGTGCTCCATCTCCCCACTCTCTCTAATTGTATTATAACACAAGTGTTCCCTCGCGGCGGAGTAGGGCCGGAGACGGCGGTTATTCGAACTATTTCAAAAAAGATTTCGGGTGGGTTTAAAATAGAAATGGGGTGGTTTATTTTTATAATTTTGGGTAAAAAATAAATAAATAATTGGGTTACTCATTGAGATGAAGCCACGTGTTCAGCCGTTAGTCGCAAGGGTATACACAACCCAAAATATTGACGGTAAGGGTATATACAACCTTAAAGTATAACGAAGGATATTGACATATCATTTACGATAATTTGGGGGCATATTTATCCTTTTTCCCACAAAAGAAACTAAAAGATAAGAGAATTAAAATTAACTACATTCAGCCATTTAATTAGTGCTAAATGAATTCTTTATATGGGTTGATACGACTAAAATAAAAGTATATTCATCAAAGCAGCTGAGAGTACATCTTAAGAAAGGATTACACACTGGTACTACTTTGATTTCATGTTCTTGAACAATTTATCTCTTCAGTTGCAACTCAAGTTCTTAAACTAAGAAGTGATCGACTGTACAAAAAACTATATATGCCTCTCCAATTAATCAATTAATAAATGAAAAGGGCCAATATACCTATTTTACACCATCCAAATAGCTCATACATCATAATTGTAATACCGCAGAAAAATTTTGAGCTAAGACTTGAACCATTCTTCGTAGTGAGTAAGTTTTTTTGCCAAGGAATTAAAAATTTCTTAAGTATTAAGGTCAGGTCACTAGATGCGGCACCTTGAGTTCTAAAAGAACTAAATTGGAAATAGCAAAAATCTGAAATTTGGAGAGTTAAGTTAAGTATGAGTTTTGGGTTGACTTCAAACGACCATAACTCCTAGCTCAGGATGAGTTAGGTGTGCTACCAGATACCTTAGGAAAGACCTTTGAATTATCTTTCCAACGCCACCGAGTTTGCTTAGTTTTGAGTTCGTATGAGGGAGATATGTGCATTCGAAGCTAGGCTGTCTAGATAAGGAAAGTCAAAACCGGATTTTAGAGGGGTATTTTGGTCTTTTCCTTACCAAATTAGATTTATTTCGTTTTTAGTAAGGTTTTAAGGGTCTAATCCTATTAGGTTCAGTTTTATAATCCTAAAATTAGCCTAGGTTTTAGTTGAGAGTTCAAGAAGAGAAAAGAAAAGAGGAGAAAATAGGAGAGGATCAAGCGTTCGTCGAGATTCTTGCATGTTGTAGCGAATTTTCGTTGATCCCTAAGAGGTATGTAGGCTTCCATAGTGTTGGGTTTGTTCACCCACACACCAATCATGTTATTTTCAGCGCAATTTCGTTCTTAAAGTTGAAGGATTAGAGTTCTTGATAGGTGTTCTCGAAGTTCATTCTAAATCTTGTTGTATTGGGATTTTGATGATTTCTTGAGATGAAATTTAGTAATTTGATGTTGTTTTGAGTAGATTAGAGTGTAATTATGTTAAGTAATCGAATCCAAGTGATTGAGGAAGAAACCGTTCGATTCTAGGCAAATTAAGGTGAGAAAACAAGCAAAGAAAGTCGTCGAAGTTTTCTGGGTTGGGGCCTGGTGTGTCACGCCAGCCAGAGTGCCCCAACCACTTCTCTGAATGTTAGGGGCTGACGCCCCACACCACTCAGAGCGCCAAGGTCGCCTGCCCTTACTTGTTCATCATCGTTTCGTCCGTTTGAGTTCTTTCAAAGGGTACCTTTATTCCCCTTTGATTCTAAACACTCTAAACCACTTCTAAACACCTAAAATCATTCCTAACATGATTATAACCTTGAATTCATAATTCAAATTTAAGGTAGAGTTAAGAGTTAAGTTTTGAGAATCCTTTCGATCATTCTTAGAAAGTCCCTTTGAGTTCTTTTGAGGAGTCTTCTACAACTTCTAGTAACTTGTTTCAAGACTTGAGCAAGTGAGTATGAGGATGAGGATAATGTATTTATGAGTCTACTTTATCATTACAAGATTCTTCATATCATGAGCCATAACTCTTGAATTCATAATTCACATTCAAGAGATAGTTAAGAGTAGAGTTTAAGAAAGTCTTTGAGTTCAATTGTGAATCCTTTGAGATCAACTATTGATTTGAACTAAGTTTTGACGAAGTAAGTAAGAGAATGAGAAGAGTCACATACGCGAGTTCCATATTGATATTTTGATCCTTGAGTTGAGTCGTTCATGCCCATAACTTTCATATGAACTCCATTAGTTTAGTATCTTTGAAAAGAGTAGTATCTTCAAGTCCTAAGTTTTGAGTATCAAGTTCCTAACCCTTCTGAGATTATAATCCTAATCATGGGACTATTACCTATGACCCATGAAGTCCATGAGTTGAGTTGTTCATGCCCATAATTCTGCATGAACATTAGAAGTCGAACAATTTTGAAACTAGTAGTATCTTTGAGTCCTTGAGTTGAGTAGTTCATGCTCATAAATTCCGCATGAACCCACTGAGTTGAGCATTCTTGAAGTGAGTAGTATTATTGAAGTTCTTGAGTTCCAAGCATTGAGTTCTATCTATGGTTATTGAAAATCTTGCATTGAGTCGTTCACGTCCATAATTCGGCATGAACCATATTTTAAGAAGTCTTTTACAAACATTTTAACTTTGTTTCAAGACTTAAGTTTTGAGTTGAGCAAAGAGTAAAGAGTAGAGTTGAGTTCATTTCTTCAAAGGAGTATATCGGGACTATGTATTCCCAAAGAGTAAATGTTTTCACATTTAAACAAGAAAGGAAACTGAGATTTCAAAAGAGCCTTTGAGCTAGTTTTTCAGTAAAGAGGAAACTATGATTTCCAAGAGAGCTTTTAAGCTAAGTCTTGAGTAATTATCTCAAACCAAAGAAAGAATTTTGTTTTTACAAACATATGAGCTAAGTATATTTTGGGAGTAGTATTGAGCACCGATATGGGGATGTGAGTTCAGATAACTCAAGTCTCCATAAACCATGTAGCCATTATGGGTAGCAAAGGATCATACTTTTTAAATGACTCATTAAGATGCTTTTAGCATAGACTAGTGGATCTACTTAGTGAGTTAGGTTCTATACCTCTGGCAAGGTATAGGATGGTCTTTGGCAGCGTGAGGTAAAACGTTGTACCATCACTTAGGCTCATAATGGTGTGGTTGTCGGTTAGAGAATCTCCCATAGAAACTATATTACTTTATTATATAAGTAAAGTTCAGTTTGTCATTGCATTTTTTTTTAACGAACTAACTTGCTTTTACTGTTTTATAAAGCTTTCTATATATTGCATGTGTATTGTTGATTTATATAGAGTCTTGAGTATCTAGAGTTGAGTACCTAGAGTCGAATATCATATCTTTGAGTTGAGTATCTAATCTCTGAGTTGAATATCTTATCCGTGAATACTTCTGAGTTGAGTAAGTTGAGTAGCTTTGAATATCCTTGAGTATACCTTGAGTTGAGTAAGTTTGAAAAGAGGTGAGTATGTTTCCATTTTTATCAAGTTCAAGCTTGTGTTGTGCTTTAGAATTCCCCTTACATGCTCGTACATTCCACGTACTGAGCCATTTGGCCTACATCTTCTCATGATGCAGACACAGGTATTCAGGATCATCAACAGGAGCTTCGTTGATACATCCGAGAGTTCGAGTTAGTTATGGTGAGCCTCCTTGCTTTCGGAGGATTTCATTTACCTTTCAGTTATATCAATTGTTAGGATGTCGTGGGTCTTGTCCCGACTTCCATCTTTATCAATTAGAGGCTTTATAGATAGTCAGTATAGTTGAGAAGTCTGTATTATTTATTTTATTAAATGTTTTAAAGATTTAAGTTGTCTATTTTATGGCGAGTGGAATTATTTATTTTATTCAGTGTTTTCTTTTGAGTTAAAGCTTTCTATTTAAGTTTCCTGAATTTTTATTAGTTTTTAAGCTTTGTATGCTTGAGTTAGTCTTCCGCTTGAAGTCAGCCAGGATAAGGGTTCGCTTAGGGACCAGAAATGGTTCTCGAATGCCGACCACGTCCAGGGTGTAGGCTCGAGTCGTGACAATAATATTTTCAAAAAAACATGATCTCTAAGTAGTATGTTGATCACAATTATCAAACTACTTCCATTGCTAGAAATAAATAAATGCAACAACCTGGTGAGTGCAGCAAGATAGTATCACCCACAATTACATGAAGAGCAATATAACAATATATCCATGGTCCCAATAAAATTTATAAAATAAAAACTTTTGCACTATAATAGAATAGTTTAAATTTCATCCCTTCAGGAAGATCCAATAAAATTGGTACGATAGAATAGTTTAAATTTGTACCATCAATTGTAGCTTAAGATTTCTCATCTTTCATCATAGCTTCGTACTCTTGTATCTTTCAAGCCTCTTTTGAATATATATTTTTTTGAGTCGAAGGTCTTTCAAAAGATAAACTCTATGTAGTCAAAAGTAGAGACATCTTCCCTAGACCCCGCTTATGAGATCATCATATCATTTAAGAGTTTAAAAAATCAGAAAGAAGGAAAAAAAGTTACCGTGAACCATCATTGAGTTATGTCTTGAAATTAGCGTCAAACACTTTAGCTTGGTTTTCCTCTTCTAAAATTTATCCTGAACAACAAATAAAGAGTATTGGACATTCCAAAGGCGTAGGATCATGATTGCAACCGGAAGGATTTTACTATGGCTATAGATGCTAAGATGCAGGTACCTAATAGGCTTACTGGATTCCCTTTCAATTATTTTATCTCATCCTACACCTATAAAACACCTGCAAAAATGGAAAAAGAAAAGAGCTAATGATGAGTGAAGTAATTATCTTCTTCATAGGGATGTGCTTCGAGTTAGCAAAGTGTTGTAGTAGCACCAAAGCTCTATGTACTATATAACTACCATATAACTACACAGACATACTCTGGGAAAGTTTACCCAATATATCTAAAATTCTAGAAAGTGTATCTTTCTGATATATATCTTTAAGGTTTAAATTGTTTAATCACAATTAAATAATTATAATTGTTTAATCACAATTAAATATGACCAGCGAAGAGAAACATAAAAGATTTCACAAACCTAGATTGATGAAATTGGATTAGCATTTTCAACATCCACTATGAAGATCCTATATTTGCAGCTGAAATCGAATCAACACACACAATCACCCTAATATTTCACAAGAAATTGATCAAATAAATAGAAAGCAACAGTCGAATGTAATGAGCTTTTAGTAGAATTTCAATCACAAAATTAAAATTTCAGTAGATATAATATGCAATAAGTTTCACCTTAATTACATTAGCAAAAACACCGAGGAGATGTTCTTTGCAGGCTTGTGTGAGAGAGAAATAGTGTGTTTTGCGTTTGAGACTTCTTCCATTAGAAATTATCAAAGATGGAGAGAAACCCAAAGCAAAACCCAAACAATATACAACCCAAAACAGCAAAATAAATAACCAAAATTTATAAATACTATGATGTAATATCAGGTTGAACAATACCAAACGAAGATAAAAGAAACAAAGGATTTATTTACTGGTGATAAAAATTAGAGATACCATATGGAAAATACAAAAACAATTTGCATTGCACATCGATCTGTAAATTACACTTACTTCAGCATAAATAGCCCATCATCATTCTCAAAACACCCGACCAGTTAAAGAATCACATTCCTATTTTGTTTGCATCAAACGATTTTCGAAAAATAACACAACATTTGCTTGCTTCTATCATCCAAGAATGGCATGTTAATAATGATACAAAAATAAAAACCCATTACACATGATACATTCATTGGCTTTTATACGTGATACACTAAATGCCAACACTTTAATTTGATACAAGCAAATCACTACACTTATACATGATACAAAAAACTGACCAACATTTAACACTGCTACATAAAATGTCATACAAATAATTTAGTAAATTGTAATAATGTATCTTATGTGAAAATCAGATACATTTTAGTAAAATTTTAAATAATGAACTTATTAAACCATTTGTAAAATAATGTATCTTATATGTTACTGATACAATAATTAATATGAAACTACTGTATCATAAACACAAAAGGATAAACAAATCTTGAATGATACATTATTGACTGTTATTTTGTGTCAAATGACATACATGAGATGTACTGACTGATACACAACAAATGATATTATATAATACTTGATACAATAATAAATTATAACTTAACTTGTTTAGAGTTAGTGTATCAACTGATTATAGATAATACTGATACATTAAACTAAGAAACATGAATTAGTTCATTTATGTAACACCCCGCTATTTGAAAGATCTATAATTGGAAAGAACCATTTTTGGAAATAGTTAAATTTGGAAATTTTGGCAAGTTATGTTAAGTATGAATTTTGGGTCAACTTCAAACGATCATAAATCTCAGCATAGGATAAGTTAGGTGAGCTTCAAGATATCAAATGAAAGGATTTGAATTATCTTTCCAACGCCACCGAATTTGCTAGTTTTCGAGTTCATATGAGGGAGATATGTCCATTTGAAGTAGGGCTATCTAGATAAAGAAAGTTAACCGGATTTTAAAGGGGTATTTTGGTCTTTTCCCTACCCAATTGGTTAATTCATTTTTAGTGAATTAATTAGGTTCTAAACTGAATCGGTTCAGTTTACGGTTTGCAAAATTACGGTAGGTCTTTGAGAGAAGAGAAAAGAGGAGAAAAGACAAAGCTCATCATCGTTGTTGAGATTTCGCCAAGGGTTAAGCCCTAGGAGGTATGTGAGATCACATAGCGTTGGGTTCATTCACCCACACGCCAATCATGATTTATTTCAGAGTGTTTACGTTCTTGAAAGTAGAGTAATTGAGTTCTTGTTGGATTTTGTTGAAGTTTCTATTGGGTTCTTGATTGTTGAGTTCTTGAGTTAGTTTCATGAGATTTGAGGTTGTTTTTTAGTAGATTCTTGTATACTTTGGTTGGGTATTCAAATCTAAGTGTTTGGGGAAGGAACCAATTGAATCTAGATGAATTAGGGTTGAAAAACAAACAAAAAAATTCGTCAAAAATCTAGGGAAAAGGGGTGGGGTGCCGCGCCACTCAGAGTGCCCCAACCCAAGCTCTGTAGTATGAGCTCTGGCACCTGGCGCCACTCAGAGCGCCAGGTCACCATGTCTTTTACCCTTTCCCACTTCTTTCCATTTGAGTTTCATTGAATCGTACCTATGTTTTCTAGTTGATTTCTACATAATAAGGTACATCTAAACATCATGATATCATCCATAAACATGAATCATAACCTTGAATCCATAAATTCAAATTCAAGAAAAGTTAAGCGCCAAATCTAGAGAGTTCTTAGAGTCTTTTTCAAAAGTCTTTTGCAGATGCTTTAAACTTGTTTTAAGACTTGAGTTTTGAGTTGAGTAAAGAGTAAAGAGTAAAGAGTGAAGTTCATTTCTTCAAAAGAGTATATGGGGACTATGTATTCCCAAGAGTAAATATTTTCACATTTAAACAGAAAGGAAACACCGATTTCCAAAAGAACCTTTGAGTTAGTTTTAAGTAAAGAGTAAATGCTTTCACAATTAAGCAAGAGAGGAAACACTGATTTCCAAGAGAGTCTTTGGGCTAGTTTTGAGCAATTATCTCAAATCAATGAAAGAGTTATGTTTTTAAACATATGAGCTAGTACATTTTGGGGAGTAGTATTGAACACTAATGTGGGGAAGAGTTCAGACAACTCCCAACCCCCATAAACCATGTAGCCAACGTGGGTAGAAAATTAAAGGGTCATACTCTTTAGATGATTCCTTAGTGTTTTTTAGCAAAGACTAGTGGATCCACTTAGTAGTTAGGTTATATACCCCCAACAAGGTATAGGACGGCCCTGGCAACGTGATGCAAAACACAGTATTATCATATAGCTCTTAAGTGATGTTTGTCAGTTATATTTTGTATTCTCATATACACAATGTTTATTTGTATTCTTACTTAGAAATAGAGTTATATTGTATCTTTGCATACAAACTGAGTTACCATTGTATTTCTAAATACACAGAGTTGTTATCCACATTTTAAAAGCTTTTCTTTATATTGCATTTATATTATTGCTTTATATTGAAATGAGTTGAGTTGAGACCAAGTATGTTTTTTCAGTTCCCTTTCAAGCTTATTTTTTGTTTCAAAATTCCCCTCGCATGCTCGTACATTCACTGTACTGATACCAGTTGGTCTGCATCTTTTTATGATGCAGATTCAGGTAACCAAGAACAGTATCTAGCACATCACTGATCTAGTTGAGCTTCAGAGTTGTTGGTGAGCCTCCTTGCTTCCAGAGGATCCCTTTTTTTTCCAATATATTAGTTCATTAGGATGTCCTGGGTCTTGTCCCGCGTCCATCTCAGTTATTAGAGGCTTCATAGACAGTTAATTGATGTTAGTTCTTGAGTCTTTTTTATTTCAGTTATGTTGAGACTTAAATTGCCATTTTTGCCAGCTGAATGTTTATCTTTAAAACATTATAAGTTATTCATTGAGACAGTTTAGTTATGATTGTATTTCAATACCTTCTTTTATCATGAGTAAGTCTTCCGCTAAGAGTTAAGCCAGGCCAAGGGTTCGCTTGGGGCCAACAATGGTTATCGAGTGCTAGTCCTGCCTAGGGTGTAGGCTCAGGGCGTGACAATTTATATAGTTGATTAACTAACAAAAACAATTTCAAACATCAAAAGAATAAGAACGAAAACCTAACCTTAGGTAATGAAGGTCGAGAAATTGCAAGAGCAAATTTTCGACCCCTTTTTTTGGGGGGTTTTATGAACCTGCACTTTCGAAGATGATGGACCATCCTTTTTCAACTTCCCAACTTTTACCATTGCCAATAATAATGAATCATGGAGCTTTTTGGATCTGTTTTCAGCCCAACCAATATCTTTGTAATCATAAATACAACTAGTGTTAGTTGATGGTGCATCATCTATGTGATTCAACAATTAGAACAAGAACAAAAAAAATGAAAAATAAAGTCACAAAATGGTTTTAAGAGATGAAAAAATACCGATTTCAGTTTAGATTAGGGTTTGACAGAGAGAGACTTGATTTTGAAAATTGATAGAGAAATTAATTGTCGAAATAATGGAGAGAAGATTAAGGAGAGAAATCAGGAAGTGAAAAACTTGATTTTTGGAATTGAGATTTATGTATCCGACAGTTTAGATTTGGGAGTAAAATATGGAATTTTAGAAGTTTTTAAAAATGAGAGGGAATATTGGAAATTAGGAAAACATAAGATGTGTATATTGGTATTTTTTCCTATTTAGTATGGAAGAAAGTGAAAGACTTGATTAGAAAAGATAGAAAGGAAAAAGGGGGCAAATACTTGTGCTCACTTTTTATTATTAATTATGGTTTTAAAGGGAGTTGGTTTAGGGTAGAGATTACGATTTAGCAAATGGTAATGTGGGGAACACATTCATGCATAAATTGAATTGTAAGTTAAACTACAAGTCTACAAGAGAGTAAGTACTCGAATAAATAGAGTTTAATAAGTGGTCAACAACCAATCCAATATAATTTTGTACGTAGATTTTATTCATGTCTTAAAAAGAAAGATAAATAACTTTTGGTAGACCCTTTAGCATCTACAATTACTCTTTCGTTTTAAATAATTTAGAATTGACAAAAAATTTAGACCATTTCTCGAGTTATCCATGCCATCCTTGCACATGGGTCATTGCAAATCTTTTCCGTATCGTTCAAATTTTATCATATGTGGATAAGTTATATACACAATTAGTGTAACAAAGTTTTAAACCAACAAGAATCATAAGAGGTGAAAAAAGGAAACTTGTCGACCCAATGATGTTTGCGTAATCAACGACGCAACTTTCGATACAAGTGTCTACGATCGTGCAATAGTATAATAACCCAACCAAGGGTTGGGGCCGAGTACCAAGGGAGTGGGTTTGAAAATTAATAGAAAAATAAAATTAGTTCTAACTAGTCGTAGCTAAAGACATTAACGATTAAAAACATTGTAAATTAAAAGAGGGACACAAAAGTGTCAATTAACAATGGGGGTTTTGCCACTAGTAAGTAAAAACAACAAAATAAACAAGGGTTTCTAAGCAATGAAAGGGGATCCTTGGGATGTGACCGGAATACGGGTTAATTTAAATTATTGGGTACATGCTTTTGCTAGAAAATTTATAGAGTAATAGTGACTAGGCTAAGCTATACGTTAGAATAAATTCTCTCTCGAGCAACTTACCCCATTTCAAATGGGTTCCTCTCGGACACCCACTTGCCGCATGAAGACCAACCTACGTCTTACCCCACTCACTCTCTCGAGCTGAGTGTTAGGATATGGGACTAGGGTTCACTCTCTCGAGCTGAACCTCATGTAGACCCACTCCTTAGGCCATCAATCTAGTAGTCTTGGTTTCGCGATCTCTCTCTCGAGCAATCCGAAAAAACATAAATAAATTTGTATTTGCAACTACAAATTTGTTAAATACATCCACAACTACTAGACGAAATCACCATTAAACTACATCTACTCTATCAGCAAGCAAGACCCAACAACAATCTTAACCCATATTTGCTAAATCACACCCCAAGAATTGAGGTTTTTAGCCACACATCAAGAGATAGAAATTTATACCTAAATGAGCTTGCATTCAAATGGGTATGAAGATTTGAGTCTTGTTACGGCCAAGAATGAAGAATCCAACAGACCCAAGTCCAAATCCTTGGAGATGAAACCCTCTTCTTCTTCAAGTTTCAAAATCCTCTTAAACTCAGAGCAAAAATAAAAAGTACTAAAAGTTATATTAATTGTTTCACACTAAAAATCTGATACTAAGCTACAACTCTTAACGTGTATTTATAGTTTTAAAGAAATCTGTGTTGCAGCGGACCATTCAGCGACATTAGTCAAAATTGTCGATCAACTCGGCGATTTGCCCTTTGGTGTAGCTCTTCGCCGTCTTGCACCATCCTTCAGCATCGTCGTGCTCTGGGTCATTAGATGACATGGTACTGCCTCGCGGAACTTCTCGGCGATGCGCCGACTGCTCCCTTTTTTCGCCGACTTGATCCTTTCCATTAGGGCTCAACACACTGGAACAAAAGGCGAAGTGAGATCCTTTGGCGACTCACCAAGTGGACTCGCTGATCCTCAGGCCTTCATTTTCTTTGTTCTTTTCAGCCTTCTCATTCCTTTTTGCGAAGTAGTGTCCATGCTTTCCTTCAAACTTCAAATACCTGAAACTTAAGTGTTTTAAGCAGATATTGAGATAAAATAAGCATTTGAGGACACTAATTTCATCAAAATATAGCCCTAAATGAGTCTAATTTGTGGACTCATCACACGACATTTTGGAGTCCGATCCGGCCCATGTTGGAAATTAAGAAGCTTTCCTTTTTCATATTATAAAGGACTAATATATAGATATTCTCTGAGTGATCTGATAATATATACCAATAAATCAATATTAGGGAAGAAATAGGCAGCTAGATAAGTATTATGAACTCTTTAATTTCTCTGTGTTGATCCAAGATAAATTAAACAGATACTCCATTACAAATAATTGCAAAAACAGAAAAGAAAATGGTGGGCCAATTATTAATTTGGGTATTATTGGATTGTATGGATAGTGGTTCTCAAAGTATGGAGGGATATGTATAACAACAAGTTGTCCCTCTTCTTTTATTTCATTCACAATAATTAGTATAATATAGTTATTGCATATACAACATCTATTTATATGTTATTGGAAAATAATTCTACTACACTTCATTTCCTAATTTAGATGAATGTTGGAGGAAAAACATGGGGAGTATTGTCTCCACTACCAATTTACAAGTGCAATTGAAAATAAAAGGGTTAGGAATTGTTATCATATGTCTCCTTATGAAAAAAACCTATATTTCCTGTCAAATGCTTAGTATTTGTTTTGAAACTCGACTAATTATGTGTATTTCTAAAAAAGAGATCTCTTAGGTTTAGGTCTTGAAATAGAGTATTTCCGTTCAAGCCCTTAACCTAAGAGCTCTCTAGTTAAGAATGGAGGGGTCGGGTACTTATCACTCTTATCATAACCTTTAATGGTAGCAAAATTCAAAGGCGTGTGGAGTCTGTTTAGTAGTTACGAATATGACAAAACTTAATAACTTTTGCTCAAATTATATCTTTATGTTAAAAAGTTCTTTTAATATGTAACAATTAATATATTCAGTACCTAATAAACAAAATAATATTATAACACGAAGTCCATGAACTAAAAATCGACTATTTTTTTTTATAATGGAAGTCGATACAAAGTTGATATTATTATAGATTTATTTTCAAAGTGTTTTTTTTCAATAAATAATATAATTCCTTATATACTTTCACAACTCATAAAAAGATAGTCTGATGCATGTAACATTTCACGTTCATGCAGAGTATGTAGAGGACCACAACCCACACACAACCCTAATATAAATATTAATAGTTATTTTCACGCTGATGTGATAATTTTACCGTTACTCCAAAAATTCCAATCTGCCCTCACAACTCAGTAGTGATTAAAAAGATTTTGGTCACAACATCTGATGTGATGGAAATGTATGGGTTATTAGAATCTGGTCATTTGAAGGTTTTTGCCTTGTCATTTCCCATTCTATCTTTTCCAAACATAACAATAGTTTTTGCACAATAATTTGTACTTTTTTGCCTCTGGATTTTTTGGTAGACACACTACTACAATTGTGTAATAATAACCTCTAATTTTGTCATAGTTAAAAAAAGTATGGGCCAAATGAGGGCCACAATATCCTATGGTTTTTCACGTGATAAAATCCATTTATCCCTTTAAAAAGGAATGTGGATTGGAGAAGAAAGGGTACACGAATTCATCCAACAAAATTCAGGTGGCCCATTGGAATATTCACATGACTGTCCTAATAAAATTTGGTTGAGGGGTGGTGTATACATCCGTACTCCTACATTCAGAAAAAGGATAGAGAGGTTGTTTCTAATCGATCCTCATCTCAAGTAAAATAGAATACAAATCAAGCTTATGTAAGTAGTAGATGCAGATTTATGTGAAGGTGTTTGATTAGATACAAAATCAAAGAAAAGAATAAACACTTTTATAACATATGATCCAAACAAACCCTTTGAAATTTTTAGACATATAAATCAAAATTTTAAAAGTAAAATAAGTTGTTTAGAATCAAATTGTTTTCATTCTTTTTGGAAAATAAAAAAATAAATAAATATAATGTCACATAATTCGAAACAACAATAGTAGTAATAGTAGTAGTAACTATAATAGTAGAATATAGTATGATGTTTCTAGAAATGACACATTGAATAGTCCCCAGTCCATTCCTAAAAAACCCCAAAGTGGTTTCCAACAACACTAAACAGTGTTAATGGTGTAGGCCAAGTTCCACCACAACAGAATGTTCAACGCCTTCCACAATTTTTTTTTTTGTCACTTCCATATATTGTACAAATCAACAAACCAATATACACAAATCCTCGAGTTGTCTTTTCTTTTGCCTACATAATCTCACTTAAAATATTGTTGGATATATGATCATATGCTAGAGTGAACATTTTTTAAAGATACTGTGGCATGTGATACTCCATTTTTCACAAGTGATAAACTCATCTTACTTTAATTCACAAGTGAAACTAAACTTGAAGAGGCATATTTTGTGTAACACATGTATATATAAGTCAAAATATATTTTTTAAAAATATATATATTAAATCTTGAATACTCATAATGAAATTTATAGTTTTTCCACCGAAGAGAGTCCTTTCATTCCACATTTCGGTACAAGGAGAAAATCATATTTGTATTGTTTGCCGAAAAGATTTTATATTCATAAAGAGAAAACATGGTATACATAATTTCCAAAATTAAATTTTGTTGATGAAGAATAATTAAAATTTCTCAGTGTCAAATTGGTGGAGGACCAAAAACATTTTGCTTATGAGGTGGGTATGGAGCCATGAGCCTAACAATGATTTGGAATTGCGCACCCCTTTTATAATAGACGCTTACTTGTAAATTAGAGGAACAATACCTAATCCCGAAAATGCTCCAAAAACTTTTTAATTGATTTTGGCTCATGAAAAGCTGTACTAATTTTAGCCCAGAACATTATAAAGGCCCAAGTAGTGCTATGTTTTCAGGTAATATTGTCAACATTGTTATCCACAAACCTTGAAACTCCAAGCCCATTATGTGCTCTTTGTAAATTGTGAGAGGAAATTTTAAGCCCATATATGCTAAAGCAAAAAGGCCACTCTGGAAGAGTTTTAGATAGGATTGTTCAAGCCCAACCCTCTTCGAACCTCAATCAAACATAAAATTTCACAGGGTATTCAGTTTGCGCATATATATATATATAAAACATTTTTGCATTCTACCAACTTTGGAACAAGTCATACGTGTATGAAGATTCATATGACTGAAGTTCAAGCATTATACCGAGTGTTCAGGAAAAAATGGTTGAACTTCTATTATATATACATTTACTCATAAAGCTCAGGAAAAAGCGACTTAACCTCAACTATGATTTAAATGGTAGATCCAAAATCGATAATTATGCACTTGGTCCGTCGCTAGGGAAGTGGATTTGAAAACTGGGATCCAATTATATAGTAAGTGTAAAATATCTATGTTATATACCCAAACGTATATCATGCTGGACTTGGCCTCACGGTGAAACATATTGGGCTTTTTGAGGGTGAAATCGGCCCATCTGCATAATGTAGATGGGCTCACACTTATGATATAACCGTTACGAAAGGCCCAATTGGTGAGGAGTACAGAATTAAAAGGCATAGGATGGGCTCCCATATTTTCTTGTCATTCGATTTCTATTATTACTTCTTGTTGCTTATTTTTGAATATCATATTGTTTTATTGTAGTTACCGTCTTGTTGTCATATGTTGTTTTTGTTAATATTTGTTATTTTTAGTATATCTATTACTTTTATTTTTTTGAACTGCTTTGAACAATTTTTCTTGAGTCAAGTGTCAATCGGAAACAATTACTCTATCTTTGAGGTAGATGTAAGATTTGTGTACTCTTTACCCTCTCAAATCCCACTTTATGAGATTATACAGAGTATGTTGTTGTTGTCGCCTAACTGTAGCCTTTTCTTTTGTATTATTGGCATCATATGACATTTTTTTAGGAAACAACTTAGCTAGTAGCAAGGTACCACCATGCTATTAATTTTTTTTACATAACTTCAGAGAAAAATGTTATAGTAATTATTTCCTTGTGATTGTTGGAGCTGATAAATAAGAAAACAAAAATAAAGAAAATGTTGGAGCTAATAAATAAAGAAAGCAAAAATTTAAAAAAAGTGTTGGAGCTGATAAAGAAAGAAAGTAATTTGTAATACTATACTATATCTCACTTCGAATTACCACCCAAAAAAAAATTCACATTGGGAAAGAAAATTATGTGTTATTTATCTTTTTCAAAATGGGTAAATAATTTTTATGTACAAAAAAATTAATTTTTTTACACTATTTTAAGCGACAATTTAAGATTGACTACAGTGAATTCAAGATGTAACATCATGGTCAATGAAGTTTGACTGAGTTATAGTGAGACCAAATGTTCAAAAATGCTAAAATGCTAAGTGATTTTTGTTTCATCGGTGAAAGCATAAGTAGATATATAGACTTGTTGTGTACATGTATCAGTGGGAATATCAAACATATACGGTGAATTAGTTGAATTGCACGCTAGCAACCACCATTACTAGAAGAAAACGAGAAGTTGGTAAATCAAATTAAATATGAAGCATACAAAACTACAAAGAAGCTGTTGAAATATGACACATTAGATTCATTATAGAGGCTGTTATAAATCTGAATATCTGATGCCTTTACCAATTCCAGTTTCCCAACTACATGATTAGTTAAATTATTCACAAATATTTCTTGGATATAACATGTTAAATAAGGAAAACTTGAAATATGTAAATATCCTCTAAATTCAAAATTAACACACTAAATTATGATAATAAATTCCTTTTCCTGAGTCGGAGATTGAAGGGAAGAACAAACTCTCTCTCTATATCTCCCCCTCCAACACCACCTTCTCTAGTAGATATCAAATCGAGAAATGATGAAGTTCTTTATGACAATGCGATTCTATATGGTTCTTCGGAAATAGGAGGTTTATCTCATGAACCTTGTCTAGTAGTTCCCTCCTGCAAAGTTTCTGGAGTACGATAAATACATAACCTTTGAGGAATCCGGTCTTGCCAATTCTATTATTTCATTCACTTGGGAGTGAACAAAGGATTTTATTTACGTTTACTCAGTAAGAATGTTGATGTAAGAGGGCTTGTTCCTACTGCTCGGGTGTAGGTTTTATTTGTATTTACATCGATAATGTATATTACTTAATGTATGTTTTGTTTATATATTCAATAGTAAATCACTTCAAGGAGAAAGTGAAATTACTAATCATCTGACCTAGGATTTCTAGTTATGCGTGAGATTATAAATCGATAACTAAACAACGTAATTGGTGTGTTGAATTTTATACATAACAACTAAAATACTACCAAATATGTTACTAGTTTCAAGACATGAATAATTCACTTCTTGCCAAGAACCAAACGACACACAAGTGTTCCTCTTCCTTGCCCAGCCTCCACCCTCTCTACGAAAAACTTTTTCAATTAATAGTCTTATCATTTGGAGATTTTAAAGTTTTTTTCATTGTGTAATTTCTTTAATTTAGAAGATAGGGTTTTTGGTGATAATTTTTATTTATGAAACTGATAATTTTAGAAGAGTCATTGGCATTGTTCCTCGGTGGATCATAAATTAAAAAACGATTCTATGTTGTATTTTAGTGCTTCTCCATATAATACGAACAATGTATCTTTTCTAGATTTACTCCTAGCTACTAATTCCTTCATTTGGGCAAGATGACGATGTTTCCTTGATTTCACTTGTTACTTTTCATTCCTGAGCTTTTACACAATTGATTTTTTTAGCATCAATTGATTTTGTGAAATTATATCATTTCATTTTTATTCTTTTCCTTTGAAAGAAGAGACGAATAATTGACATATCTGATTCCATAAGTTGAGCACAAGATATCAAACTTGAAAAAAAAAACATTTTCACATCAAATCAAACTAATCTTTCATGATCTCTAATTCCACAATAAATTTTCAACTAAAATGAAAAATACAAGCAAAATCATAACCAATTCAAAATACTGTTGTGAAGACTTAGACCTAAAACTTTAAGAATGGATCAACACCTCTAGTTTTCCAAATTGTTATAAGTTTCGTCTATCTCTTTACCAACTTGATAATAGTTTCCCAAATCAACCCCATAAATCCATAGACAAGTCGAAAATTTCACGATGAATAGGGTTGATTATATTAGGGTCATATCCAGCAATTCTCAAAATAAATAAGAAACACCTTTTAAACAAAATTATCTTAGTCTTCAATGCCTGACCACGAAATTTCAAGTTGGGAATTGAAGCCTCAATGTAATTGATAAAATTCTCTGAATAATTAGGATATGGAATCACTCCATGATTGAAAAAGTAATGATAGATAGACTTCAAGATAGTTACATCCTGATAATAATCATAGTTATCTTCTTTTTTCAACTTAATTTCGGAAGTTCCTCCTTGTATAATATTGGAAAATGCAAGCTTACCGATGCGTTTCAATTCATAAAATTCAGGCATGGGAGACTTTTCTTTTTCTCCAATTTTTGGACATACACACTTCATTTCATACAAATCAAATGCTGGGAGTTTTCCTTTTTCTGTTGCTTTTTGGTCCTCTAATTCGTCTACAACTTTATCTTTTGCAGATTCAGAGATGATTGATTCTTCATTTTGTATATCGTTGTTGAAGTGATCATGTGGAGGAGAGGAGATAGGTGACCAAACTTCAGATTCTTGATTTTGTTCTGAAGGTAGCATTTCAGACATGATGATTCTTTTTGAAAATGCTGATAAGAATGAGGAAATAGTTCTTTCTGATGCTATATTTAAAGCCTATTCACTTGGACTAAAATAAATAAAATATTAATTGTATTAAATCTCACTTCAATTTTTCATGCCATAAAAGTCATAGTTAGACATTAAATGACTCTTGTAATAACTACTTATGAATGGATTATGGTGAAGTAATTAAAGATGTAATCAATGAAATTGAATAAGCTATTATATGAACAAATGTTCAAATCATAACAAAAGCTATAAATGCTTATGACTCTTTTTTCAAAATGAAAAAATTAGTCAATTGCAAGGAGAATGATCAACAATGGACTAAATTCATTCTTATAAGTTATCTCTCTTGGTAAGAAAGTTCATAATAAACATAAAATGCGACCTCCTCTACATTTTCTACATATTATATGACAATGAAAAATAACAATGAGAAAAGAGACAAATATATCCCTCAATTCCACCAATTAAAGTTGATATACTCCTCCTTGTTAAAAAAGTGATATGAAAATATTTTTATTGTTTTACAAATGGTGCATATATACCTCACTGTCTAACAAGTGGTGCATATTTACCCCTTTATTTAATGGCCTGGATTAAAAAAATAAAAATCCAAAGTATTTATTTAATTTCAAAAAACATTACGTGGCTTTATAAAACTATCTCACCCATTTTATTTTAAAAAATAAAAATAATTTAAAAATAATTTAAAATTTGTGTTTGAATACCTTTTTTGATCTTTCTACATCATTTCCCATATTTTTCATCTTTTTGGACAATCAATTGGAAATTTTCACACTAAGTAATATTAGTATGCTTTTGTTTGTGGAGTTCTAGTGCACGGGTCAGATTTTGTACACTTATTATTGGATATAAGTGTACAATAATTAAAAGCATTTGACACTACAACAATAACACAATTTTTGCTGCAATTATTTAGCAGCAATCATATAATTATCGCTATATTATATTTAACGACAATATAAAATTTTAGTACCTATAACAAACACTCTATAAATACCACTAAATGCTAAATATTTTTGCGGCAAAAAAACTTTTGCCACTAAATATATATTTTATTGTAATGTGATTACGATGTTAGTCCTTAATAATAGTTTGTATATGCTTTACAGACCCTTTTTGTCCTCCCTTGTAATATCCTTTGTATCATATTCATTTAACATCAAGTTTTGAATAATAATTTTAGTCCACTAAGTAATATGAGACTCGTGTTCTCAGTTACATAAGAGAAAAAAATCTACTGACATTAGTAGCTTGTTAGTATCAATCTTACTACTAAATAACTAAAGTAATGAAAAGAAAACATTAAAGAAATTTAATAACCTGCTTTTTCATTAAAATATGCAAAAAGAAAAGAAAAAAAAACAATATCTCCATGAATAGATGTAAATCTCTCCCTTAAATATGCAATGATTATTCGAATAAAAAATAAAATAAAATATAACAACCCTCTGAAAAATGCATAAGGTGGAACAATTTCAAATCTTTACTTATACAATTATAATCATCAGAGCTTCTGCCGCCTTCATTCTTGTTGTATTCTTGGTTTATTTTGTGAGAGGGGACAAACTAAACTTTCAATGTAGATTTTCACCGTAGGAGCTTTAGCAAATTTAGGAGACTTGAGAATTATGATCAAGTTATCCTCTGGATTGTATATCATGAAAGTTGATTCAAACATAACAAAAAATTCACCACCTTTTGACAAACAAAAATATTGAGAAAGAAATAATCCATAGGATCTGAAGTATAATTGATGGTAAATATTTTTATCCAAGATTGTTTATTTCCATACTCCTTCATAGATCTCACATCTACTTGAGCGGTCGGATTATTACAAAGCATTGAAAGTTTACTTCCCAATGCTCCCAACATGAGAATACCATCCCTTTCTCCATAACAGAGTCGTTCCACCTTTCTCCATTTCTCATCAGCCAAATCAAAAAATATGATGCTCTAACCCCTTTCATAACCAAGACCAGCACTAGTAGCCCAGTGAAGCTTCCCATTCACAAACTTACCTGAACTAATTAATCGCTTCACATTTTAAGGATAATCAGTTCTTCACCAAGAATCATTCTTTAGACTATAGATATTGACCTCTTGAAAATCATGCTGACAGCCAATATTAGTACAAATACATACTACCTTATAATCATCATGAATTTCATAATATCCAAAACCATATAAGAAATAGACAACATCGCTCACTTTAGTTTTAAAATTAGGTAATTTCCTGTACTTTCTTATTGTTGGGTTCCATAGAAATAATTTCTTTGCCATATTTACGAGACAAATCAATCCATATACAGAACCCTTAGCCAAAGAATATCTACTAGAGTTTTTCATGGGATTATCCATATCGAATTCCTCAATTACAAACTCATAAAGTAAAGACATAAGAGAACAATCCTTTAGATTATTTTTAGGATGGACAGTCCTCAACATAAGCCTATGGTTGGTGTAGTCTTTTTTATTAGATGATAAAATCATATGAGACTTGATAAACTTAGGGCTACAGATCAAAGCAAGCCAACTTTTCGAAACAGACCTGAACTGCAAAAGATATTTCACCGGAACCCTTAAAAGGATTTCAATAAGGAGATCAAAGCAAATCAAATTTTTTTGTTCATCAACTTCTGAATTTCCTTGCTGTACTTCACTATTCTCTCCATTTTGTTATTTACCAGGTAGCATTTTGATATGGTGATTCTTTGTGAAAGTGTTGGAACTCATAAAGAAAGAAAGCAAATATAATTTTTTGTGGAACTGATAAAGAAAAAAAAGTAATTATATTACCAAAAAAAAATCACATTTGGAAAAAACTTAAATGTTATTATCTTTTTCAAAATGATGATTAATTTTTATGTACTAAATGTCTAAATTTTTTAATTCTATTAGATTATTATTACATGTAAATTTATGGTGAGACAATAATGAAGTCAAGATGTAAATTAGTGGTCAAAGAATTTCGACTAAGGTATAGCGAGACCAGATTAAATGTTAAAGAGGCTAGGAATGCTAAGAGTTATATTTCCATTATTGGTGGATATATAGACTAATTAGCTACATGTATAAGTGGGAGTACCAAATATACGGTAATTGAGTGCGCGAAAATTGTCTTGCGACCAACTTTATAGACATTATGAAATATGAAACATTAGGTTCATCTAATCCCACAATAAAATGCAAATATCTAGGAGACATGTTTTTTCAAGATAGGGAGTGATACCAATCAATTGTAGATTCTTTTCCTGTAAAATCTGAAATCTTAAAATTGATTTGTTCATGCACTATCTTCAAGCAAGCATACACATGCCCCCCAATTTTTTTTGTGCTCATATAGATAAATTTGAAAATGTGACCATTGATGTGAAACCAAAATATTGTCCGTATAAGTTACTAAAGTACGAAAATGAATCTTGACCGTATAAGTTAATATACTAATGAAATAAATTCACTATAGTGGGGACCTTCCTGTTTGAACTATCTATGTCAGATGTTTCAACAACTAAAATAAATCCAGGAGATAAATTAACTTCATTGATTCTCCTTTCCACTTTAGGTCTCAGTGTATATTATGCCCTAAACTCACGTTGTGCACAGGGTCCTATGAAGGGCCGGACAATAAGGAGTCCACTATAGAGGTTGTTCCAATGACCTCCTAGTCATAGGAAGACATATCATACTGTTATGCTAATACTCCCATTTAGTCGATACAAGAAAAAACTACTAGTAATAATTTATGCTCATGTATTAAGACTTGATAGACATATATAGTTAAGTAATTTGATCTTCTCATCTACTCAAATCACGATTACTGTATTAGTTAAGGAACATATAAATTGACTCAACCATCACATTTATGAAAAGCAAAAGAAAAAAGTTGATAATAGTGCCTGTGATGCGAGCTGCAAAATAACCTATATATGTTGATCATTTATTAACTAGCTCGTATTCAGAAGAACTTCTCTTTGTAAAATAAAATGAACACTTAATTAGTAGGCCAAGGAATTGGGAGAGCTAGCAAATACCAAGCCGCTCGAGCACCCCAGGAAACAGTGGGCGATTGATTGGATGCCATCACCAAGTCCAGTTTTCCAGTTACTCGAATCGATAGCTAGAATTTGGGAAAGGATTTAGGAAGTCACAGTCAAGCAAGTCAAGAATTGAGTTGGACTACTATTTTAGTTGAAATACTAGTGACATAGATGATTGACCAGGTAGAAGGTGGATCGGAACCTAATTTTGAGCAATAACTTTCTTTCTGATATTAGGATTTTCCGATGAGTTTATAGAATGTGTATCTGAATTTCAGTGAATTTGCTAAAAGATGGTAAGTGTCATTAACAGAACACTCCATACATCAGACTCCTCTTGGAGCCAAATGACACACAAGTATTACTCTCCCTTTCCCAGCCTCCACCTTCCCTACGGAAAACTTGTCCAATTGATAGCCTTATCATTTGGAGATTTTAAAGTCTTTTTCGCTTCTTTAATTAAGAAGATAGGATTTTGGTGACAACTTTTGTTTACGAAATTGATAATTTTAGAAGAGTCATTGACATTGTTCCTCGCTGGAACATAAATTGAAAAACGATTCTATGTTGTTTTTCAGTATTGGAGCAATTAATTGATACTTCTCCATATATATGCAGACAATGTATCTTCTCTAGATTTACCCCTAGCTACTAATTTCCTCATTTGAAAAAAATGACGGTGTTCCCTTGGTTTCATTTTTGAGCTTTCACAGAATTGATTTTTTTCATTCCATCGTTATTTTGTCTTCCTTGAAAGAAGAGAGGATTAATAAACATATTTGATTCTATAAGTTGAGCACAAGATATCAAACTTGAAAAAAAAAAGTTTTCATATCAAATCAAAATAACCCTTCACAATCTCTAATCTCACAATAAATTTCAAGTTGAAACGAGAAATACAAAGCATAAACAATTCAAAATATTACTATGAAGACTTGGACCTTAAAATTAAGAATGGATCATTACCTCCAGTTTCTGAAATTGTCATCAGTTTCCTCTATCTCTTTGCCAACTTAATAATAGTCTGCAAAATTAATCCATAAACCATAGACAAGTAAAAAATTTCACAATAAATAGGGTGCATTATATTAGGGTCATATCCTGCCATTCTCAAAATAGTTAAGAAACGTTTCTGTCACTCTCCGAGGCTACTACCTTGACGTAACATGGGACCTAGGATCATGAGTGACCCCAAGCTAACCCTATGTTAGGCATATAATAAGCATACTATAAAATTACTGAATAAAACAAGTACTATGGGAAAGCTAAATCAATAGATAACTGAAAAAAATGGGGAATACCCAACTAGTTTGAATGCATAAGACATATTAAGAGTCTAGTGATACCGAACAATTACTCAGAACTAAAACTGAATCTACTACTATGTCTGAAAAGCCTCTAACTGAGTTGAGTTGCTGGGACATGCCCCTAGCTAACTCTAACAAAGCTGAAAACTGAAAGTAAAGACTAATATGAAAAGCATGTCTATTGTCCTTGAAGGATGAGGACTCACCACTGAAGCTGTTGAATGCGGACCGATAGTTGATCTAAGCGTGATCTGGATGCGGAGCACCTAAACCTACATCATGAAAGGATATAGGGCAGAGCATGCATGATATAGATACTAAGCTGAACAAAATATATAAGCTTGACAAAGCATAACTGATCAATGACATAATATGAATAAAAGCATAGATACTGAAATAAAACTGAAAACTGAGCTAAATGTAATGACCAAGTACTAATCATGAACATAACATGCCGAGACTGAATACTGAAGTATAACTAAAAACCTGGTCAAATGCACTAGAGTATGACTGTGGGAGCTACTATTAACCGACATAAAATCATGTGAGCTAAACGTGGGGTCCGATGTATACGCCCCATCGAGAGGACCCAATATACATTGCCAGGGATGCCTGTCGTGATCACTACATATGATGCACAACAAAGGGGACTTATAATCATATGAGGGCACGTAGTTTTGGGACTATGAGGGTACACTGAACCCTAGTCCAACTCGGTGCTAAGCCTACTCCCAACTGAAAATGTGTATGACACAATATAACTGAAATACTGGATAGCTCATGTTTTGTCATACAAATACGAGGATGCAACATTTAGGAACTGACAATGTAACATTAGAGAAATGGAGCATGTTTATCTGTTTAACTGACTTAGCAAGTGTAATTCATGAACTAAGAGAATCTACACAACTAGGGTTCTGAGTTTTACGCAAGGAACCAAGCAAACTTTCCAAGAAAACATGATAATTCGATTACGAATACTACAACAGGTAAATCACAACAAATATCTAAAGTTTCTAGAAACTCTAAGTCTAAACGAAATATAGGAAATCAAGAGTCTAACTGAATTCTAGGGACCTAGTGGATGAAAGGAATCCACTACTGAAATCTCACATACCTAGTGACGAAACCTACAGAGAAATCCTTTGATTTCGGGGCTGAAACTTGAAGAACACTGTTGCTTGATCTTGGGAGGTTTGGTCGCCTTTTCCTCTCTTTTTGCTCCAAGTTTGGATGATTTTTGGAGAATGAGGGTTCTGGGTAAGTCTGACTAAGTTATTAGTCTTAGACTGAGTAAAACGACATAGTTTAGGCATTAAACAAATTAGTTTAAGGGCCCCAATGCATAGGAAAAAGACCTAAATGACCCTAACTTAAAAGCTGACGAAGGCCATCCACAGAGGGACCTACGGACCATCGGTTGACCTACCAACAATCGATAGGAGTTGTCGGTCAAGCTCTGCCCGACAGGGCTTCACTAAAATGAGCATAACTCTTTACTCGGAGATGGGATTTTAACAAACTCAGTGGCATTGGAAAGATGATTCAATTATCTTTTGTTTGATAGGTCATGAGCCACCTAATTCATTTTGTGCTAAAAGATATGAATGTTTGAAGTTGACTTAACAACCAATTCCCTCCAATTGGCTGCTGACCCTTACCTACGGTCAGATCTATGGTCCCTAGGTCCAACCACGGACCAACCAAGTCAACTGTGGGTGGGGTCAGAGACCATAAATATTTTGTGCCCAACGATGGACCCCACCTACGGTTCGTGTGTCAGACCACGGACCGTCGGTGGCTTCTGTGGTTTTTGCACCAGGTTTTGAAAGCTGCATTTTTTTTTCTGTTTTCTCAAATCCAAGGTGTTACAGTTTCTCTAACATAATGATCTTAATCTTTAATGCCTGTCCATGAAATTTCAAGTTGGGAATTAAAGCCTCAATGTAATTGATAAAATTCTCTGAATAGTTAGGATATGGAATCACCCTATGATCGAAGAAGTAATGATAGATAGATTTCAAGATAGCTATATCTTGATAATAATCATAGTTATCTTCTTTTTCAACTTAATTTCAGACGTTCCTCTTTGTATTTAATTGGAAAATGTAGGCTTACTGATGGGCTTTAATTCATAAAATTCAGGCATGGGAGACTTTCCTTTTTCTCCAATTTTTGGACATACACACCTCATTTCATACAGATCAAATGCTGAGAGTTTTCCTTTTTCTGTTGCTTTTTGGTTCTCTATTTCATTTACAACTTCATCTTTTGCAGATTCAGAAATTATTGATTCTTCATTTTGTAGATAGTTGTCGAAGTGATCATGTGGAGGAGATGAGATAGGTAACCAAACTTCAGATTTTTAATTTTTTTCTGAAGGTAGCATTTTAGACATGATGATTCTTTGTGAAAATGCTGGAGCTGATAGAGGAAAAAGAGAGAAGAATTGTTATTGAGAATGAGGAGATGATTCTTTCTCTTGCTAGATTTATAGCCTATTCACTTGACTAAAATAACTAAAATATTAATTCTATTAAATTTCACTTCAAATTTTCATGCCATAAAAGTCACATTTCTTATCTATATATTCACTCTAGATTATTTGGTTAATTAGACATTAATAGCCTTTTCAGGTAAAACATTTACTAATCTGTCATGATTTATGGCTAGAAAAAGTTTGACTTATATAATATAAGGAAAAGGGTCAAAAATACCCCTCAACTTTGATTATTGGTTGACTTTACCCTTACCGTTAAAGTGTAGTTATTTATACCCTCACCGTTAGCAAACTTGTCATTTGTACCCTCCAAATTAACGGTTACCCTAAATCGACCTCAAATCCCCAATTTCAATTTAAATTACTCATTTAAAATTGGTTCACTCTTTTAATTTGGACCCGACCCACTAAACCAAATAACATTGGTGAAACTTCAAACTTTTTTCCCCAATGTTGTCAAAAACAGAGATTTTGCACACTAATGTACAACTCAATGTACACAAACCAAGAAAATGAAAAACACCATTAGAGGGAAATGGAAAGCTACTGTAATGGTACAAATCATGAAACTTCAAACTTTCTTCACCAATGTTGTCAAAAACAGAGATTTTGCACACTAATGTACAACTCAGTGTACATAAACCAACAAAAATGAAAAAGCACCATTAGAGGAAATGGAAAGCTACTGCCATGGTACAAATCGTTTTTGCATGGATGATATGAAATAAATGAGAAAACACCATTAGAGTATTTGGTGGTGTTTCCTTGCACTCTGACAGCCCTTGAGCGATTCGAACGGTGACAAATACAACTGAAGAACTTATTGCAGATTTGGTGACAAATACAACTGAAGAACTTATTGCAGATTCACATCTACTCTTGGCAACAATGACGATTAGAAAATAAGAGCCCAAAACCCTTCTGCCTCACTGTTCACCCCATCTTCTTCTACACTATATTTTCTTCCATATTCCCTACTTTCAATCTTTCGATTTTTCGCCATTGATTTGAACCAAAACCCCCCCAATATTTCAATTTTTTGATCTCGGAAAACCATGTTGGTAATCGGCAGGCGGCAACATCGGTTCAAATCGATTTGCATCGGTTCATTGGTATCGGAGGAAGATTAAGAAGAACGAAACGTGCGCTAGTTCATCGGAATCGGAGGAAAATTAATAAAGAAAAGAAAGAGGACGAAGAGAGTTATCCTTATATTGCTTGAGACGATTCTGGTAACCTTTTTTGATGGAGCAAGAAGAAGTCATTGTTCAAGTTGTTGAGAGAGAAAGAGAAGAGAGGGGTTTGTTGTTATTTGTTTAATATTATGGGTCGTGTTTGGATTAAAATAGATAATTGGGTAATTTCAATTGAAATTGGGTTGATTTTGATTGATTTGGGGTTTTCCGTCTAAATAAGGGTGCATATGACAAGTTTGCTAACGATAAGAGTATAATAACTTTATTTTAAAGGTAAAGGTGAAGTCAACTAATAAATCAAAGTTGAGGGATATTTTTAACCCTTTTCCTTATAATATATTACCACACAAAGGGCTTGCTATACTCTCAACTTTGTCATTTAGAGTTAATATATTCCTCGTTATGAAAGTGACTCATATATACTCCTAATGCTACACAAATGACTTACATATACCCTTTTCTTCTTACGGAGGTGAAAAAAATAATTCAAAATTAGTTTTTTTGATTTTTTTATTGAATAAGAAAAGATAATTCAGGGGTATATTTGATCCTTCTCACACGTTTTTTTCTTTTGTAATTTTTATTCATAGACTAAAGATGATTAATTCATAAGGAGAAAACAAGGTATATACAATTTTCAAGATGAAATTTTGTTGATGAAGAATAATTAGAATTTTTCCATGTCAAATTGAAAATAATATTTAGATGAGTGTATCAAAGCCGTGGCTTCTAAGTTGAACCCCAAATTCCAAGGACCTTCAATGGCTCAGAGACACCAAGGTGAAACTAATATGGGGAAAGCTGGCGATTGTGGTGATTGTGTTGTCAGTATATGACTACGCAACTTTGTTATTGTTGGATGTGTGATTACGAGCTGATGTTCAAATGAATTATGATCAATCTTTGATGCATTCTATCTATGCCTGAATATGTGTGTGTTATTACAAGCTGAATTAGACCCGTTGCAACAACAATTTTGTTTTATTTTGATGTTCTATATATGATGAATCTTTGATTAAGCAAATAAAATGGTGTGGTTTGGAGGCGAGAGATGCATTCTACGAAGAAAGCAATAACTATTGATGTGTCTTTTTACCTATTAAGTTTTTATATCTATCATCTTATTGATGTGGTATTTACCTACATATTAAGTTTTCATGTGAATGATTACTACTTGGTAGTAAGTCATTCCACTGGATAGTGTTTGGAATTTGAGATCTCAATTGTTCTATTATTTGTGATTTAACTCTAATTCACACCTTGGTTAGGGTTTGAGCACTTTGTTTAATAAATATTTACACAGTGTAGTGGGTTATGAGAATGGTGAGATGTACGCAGACATTTGTTTCCGATATATGCCTAGCTAGTTCTAGAAGAATATTCAAATGGTTTTTTTATAAGGTTCCTTACTTTAGCCGTTTTTGTTTGAATTGCGAAATTTGGTATCACTTCTCTTTGTAACTCGCATCATGTGCTACAGGAACAATACAATTATCCTTCTGTTGTACTTTGAGAGAACCAGTCTTATAACTCTAAAAAAATCTTACAAGGTAATCACTTATAATATTTCCATATTTTTTACATGTCATATTTATTCAATTGGCTTAGAATTGTATCCTGACTGGCTTAATAAGTGTATACATTACTTGCATACGGACTTCTATGGTTGTTCTGATCCTAGGCCTGTACCGAGTGATAGTAAGAGCCTCATTTTCCAAAGCCGCGCTTAAGCCCTGAACCGAGGCAGGTTCAAACCATGTTATAGAGTGCTTCTCCTCGCTTTATATTTCGTCATATTTAGTTAGAAAAACGAGTCAACCCTTAAGAACGATATTTATTTGACGTAAATTTGTGAAATGAGAAAGTAAGTAGTAATATTTATATCATTAATCAAGGTTCTAAGACATATTTTTCCTTGTCAATGAGCCTCTTCTGAAACAATTGATATTTTACTTTAGCTTATTTTTTTTTTCAAACTCTTTGTTCATATATTTGTCATTCATATTTATAATTATTAATTTTGGACTATATATATATATTGTATATAGTTTTTTTGCGCTTTTCGCCTTTAATAACACTGGTATAGGGAAACGGTAGAGGTGTGTGTAAGTTGGCTTGAACACCGTAATTATAGTTTTTTGATCAAGTTAAAACTCATCCTATAAGTGAACGGAATCTCGACAGGATCTAGATTTACCATTTGAGAACCCTGTTCTAGAATATTTGCACCTTTGTTCAACTACTCTTTTAGCTAATGGAAGTATGTAAATAAGGAGCCCAAACTTGTTTGGGTTAGAGGCGCAGTTATAGTAGTAGTTGTTGTTATGTGAATTAAGGAGACAGTTTGTTCTTTTTGACATGTCTGATATCTCTGCTACAAAAAGTTGTTGTAGCTAGGCACAAAACTAATGATTTTTAGCATTTAGTTCTTACTAATGATATGCTAGGTGTTAGAAATTCTAGTTATGACCCAAAGTAAACAAAAAGAGGGGGAGCTTATAGAATATCATATTTACAACATATACAAAAACACAGGGGAATAAAAAATGTGAAATTTTATCTAGCCTATATTATGTTCAGCCAGCAAAATGGATCTGGCATGGTGATACTTTAATTTGGAAGAAGCTTTAATCACCTCAGTTGATGCAAAAAATAAGAAAGATGAGGAATTCAACATTAATGATCCAAAACACGAGGAGGCAAATATCATTGTTGTCCCAAAGATGGAACATCATTCAGGCGTTAGGGAGGATTTAGGAATGGAAGCAAAGAGGCGGAATTAAGAAACTCTATACTAAGGAAGTTTTTATAGGCTTAGGGAATTGGTTGTTCTGACCCTAAATTTGTTTTCTTTTATGTCCTTTAGATTTGGGCGATAGGCCCAAATGAGTGATGTATTTTGGTGATTATCAATAAAAGCTTTCAAGTTCACTAAAAAAAAAGAAAAAGAAAGAGAAAAGAGGCGTAAAATAGATCGACATGAGTAAATATATATAGAATATCTGGCTATTTCAGCTCGACACATTGCTTGTTTGAGAATCATAGAAGGTATTCTGCTTTAACGTTCAAATTCTCGTATTGCTATCCCTTATAGAGTTTTATGAGAAAGTACTCACTCGGGCTCTTTGTCTTCCTTTTCATATTCCTACCTCTCTTGTTTTTCCTATGATGCTACCATCAATGTTAAGTTTTTAGGAGCCCATATAACGTTAGGACTTGATCATCATTCTGCTACTTAGATTTGACTTACAAGTTTATTGGAGTTGTTTATTCTTTTACTTTTTGGTCCTTTGTTTCGTCTACTTGGAAAAAGCAATAACAAACATTTCAACAGCTAAACTAAATTCAAGATAAAAATTAGCTTCATTCATTCTCTTGCCACTTTAGGTCTCAGTGTATACCAATTAAACATTTAAGATAGTCTGATGTACTAAACTCTCGTTGTGCACATGGTCCTATGAAGGGTCAATCCATTATAGAGGTTGTTCCAATGACTTCCTAGTTAAAGGACGACAACTCGTACTGTTATGCTAAGACTCCCCTTCAGTCGATACAAGAAAAAACTATTGGAGTAATAATTTATGCTAATGTATTAAGATTTGATAGACATATATAGTTAACTAATTTGATCTTCTCTCTACTCAAATCATGATTACTGAATTAGTTAAGGAACATATAAATTGACTCAACCATCATATTTATAAAAAGCAAAAAAAAAAAAAAGGCTCTATGTTTTCTTTTTAGTTTCGAAGCATTTAAGTGATAATTCTCTATATATAGACGGAAAATGTATATTTTCTAGATTTTCCCATGTTGTGTATTATTTGCCCCGAGTTTCTTACCATAAATACGTTTTCCTTGTAGGAAAAGGTTTAGCATTGGCTAGCCTTTTTCTTGTAGGAAAGGGTTTAAGATTGGCTAGTCCTTTTCTTGTAGGAAAAGGTTTAGGACTCTATAAATAGAGACTTGTTCCTTCTTACTTAATCATCATTCACAATGTAGTCCTAGGGGCTTTGAGAGTTTTGGTTAGGGGGATAATTTGTGGGACACAAGTTTGATACGTTATCACTTGTGTGAACTTCCCATGTATTCCATGTGAATTGGTTGAGGTTATTTCTCTCTATATTTTGTACTCTCATGTTTATATAGTGGATTGCTCATCTCCTTTTTGGACACAGGTCGATTGACTGAACCACGTTAAATCTTTGTGTCTTTTGGTATATTTCTCTTTTGTTTTCTTGCTCGTGGTCTTTCGAGGTTTGCTTTGCTAACTTCCACATTACACCTGCTTATTTTGGTCCTAACATCCCATAGCTACTAATTTCTTTATTTGGGAAAACTGGCAACGTTCTCTTGATTTCGCTAACTTTTCTATTTATTTATGGGAATGTTATTACTCTTCATTTTAAGCTTTCACAGGTATTTACTGGTTTTGTGAAATTATATCATTTCGTTGTTATTCTTTTCCTTCCTTGAAAGAAGAGACGAATAATTGACAAATCTGATTCTATAAGCTCAGCACAAGATATCAAACTTGGAAAAAGAAAACATTTTCATATCAAATCAAAATATCTTTCACGATCTCTAATCCCACAATAAATTTTCAACTGAAATGAAAAAATACAAGCCAAAGCATAAACAATTCAAAATACTGCTATGAAGACTTAGACCTAAAAATTTAAGAATGGATAGTTTCGTCTATCTCTTTGCCAGCTTGTTAATAGTCTCCTAAATCAACCCCATAAACCATAGACAAGTTGAAAATTTCGCGATAAATAGTATTGATTATGTTAGGGTCATACCCTGCAATACTCAAAATAAAAAAGAAGCGCCTCTCTAACATAATGATCTTAGTCTTCAATGCCTGGCCACGAAATTTCAAGTTGGGAGTTGAAGTCTCAATGTAATTGATAAATTTCTCTGAATAATTAGGATATGGAATCACCCATGATTGAAAAAGTAATAATAGATAGACTTCAAGATAGCTACATCCTGATAATAATCATACTTATCTTCTTTTGTCAACTTAATTTCGGACGTTCCTCCTTGTATAAGATTGGAAAATGTAGGCTTATTGACGGGCTTCAATTCATAAAATTCAGGCATGGGACCTTTTTCTTTTTCTCCAATTTTTGGAGATACACACTTCAATTCATACAGTTCAGATGTTGAGAGTTTTCTTTTTCTGTTGCTTTTTGGTCCTCTATTTCATCTACAACTTTATCTTTTGCAGATTCAGAGATAATTGATTCTTCATTTTTTAGATCATTGCTGAAGTGATCATGTGGAGTAGAGGAGATATGTGACCAAACTTTAGATTCTTGATTTTGTTCTGAAGGTAGAGTAGATGGTTCTTTCTCTTTCTAGATTTATAATCTATTCACTTGACTAAAATAACAAAAATATTAATTGTATTAAATCCGACTTAAAATTTTCATGCCATAAAAGTCTTATTTCTTTCCGTAACTCTATTATATATTTATAGTAGATCATTTGGTTAGTTAGACATTAAATGACTTTATCAGGTTAAACATTTACGAATCTGTCATGATTTATGGCTATTCAAAATTTGACTTATATGATATATTACAACACATAGGAGTGTCCTCAAGCATAGCCATACGTCATCATCATGATATCATATATTATATACTATATCATATCATATTTTATACTAAAGTGGAAATCTCCTAACTTCAAAGTTGAATTACAATTTTAGCCCTGCACTAAATTAAAATCTAATTAAATGGTCATCTTTTATTTACGTAAACGAGGAAGTAGAAGCCTAACATTTCCAGTTTAATTCCTTTGTTATTTCTAATAAATGCGAACTTACTCCTTTAGATTAAAAACTTTTCTTTTTTATTCCAAACTATGAAGAAATTGAGGAGTTGTAATGAACTCAAATATAGATTATCGGCCAAAGTCATTTGCATAGTTAAAAGATAAAAGACTATATATATGGCATACTCTTCATTTCTATTTAATGATGCATGAAAAATTATGATCATCTGACAATGTGGAAAAAAATATTTAACTAAAGGAGTTACCATTAGTGTTTTCCACTGAACTGAAAAGTGCAAAGCAAACTACTTCTAATAACTTCCGATAGAAGTTGGTACGATTCAATTCAACATTTTATTCTCTCAGAATTTGATGATCAGTTCATCTATTCCAAAGACAAAGTACGTAGCATTTAGACAACATTCACCTTCAATTCTTAGTTAATTCTCCTTTGAAGATTTTCAAATATCGGGTTCAGTTAGATTCGTGGTGTTGCTCATAATTTCTAGGGCTTTGGAGTTTCATCAATACGAAAGCTAGTACTATCTGTTTGTACAATTTAAAATATACTCTGATCTTTTCGCCTTCCTAAAAGAACTAACATTTCTGATTCTATAATTAAGTTAACGAGAAGATATCAAACTAAAATGGAAAGTGAAACAATTTTAGAAAGTTCAAGTGACTTGAAAACTGCAGTCAAATCGAAAACCCAAGCAAACAACATCTCATTGATCTGATTATCTACTTTAAAGGCTTCGTAAGATACTATATACTAACCATAGTATGTTAGCAAACGTAATTAAATTGTGAACATAACTCTATGAAGATTTGGACCTTTCATATCAAAATTAATGGATCAGCAACTCCAGTTCTCACGTTCTCATCAACTACATCGTCCTCCTAGTTTGTCAACTTAATAATAGTCTCCGAAATTAACCCCATAAACTCATAGACAAGCAGTGGATGATCTTCATTAATTTCAGGTTCTTAATTTTCTTGCTTTCCATTTATCATTTCTTCTGATGGTAGAATTTCAGACATGATGATTCTTTCTAAAAATGTTCGAGCTGAGAAAGAAAGAGAGAATTTTGAACTAATAACAAGGAGATGATTCTTTCTCTTACAAGCTTTAAATGCATTAATGTGTTTCTATATAAGTAAGTTTTAGGGGAATCCCTCATTTAGTTGCTGCTAGTGTCTACCTATATTAGATTAAATTCTGTACTGTATTTCGTTTAGATCCGAAAAAGTAAAAAAATAAAATAAATTAAGTTATGGTTTCATGAAATGTACCTGATATAGACATCCTACTGCTTAAACTAAATATAGATGACAAATGTATAATATGTCTATAATCCTGTATACTGAGTCACTGTCTATCCATTTAATTATCTTTTTCAATTTCTGATAGCGCAAGTTAGCATTCAAGGGACAGCCTAGTAGATAATAAAGTTGGAATTGACTACGGGAGACTAATAATTTTTCTTTCCATAATGGTTCAAATCCCAATCGAAACAAAAAAGACAACTCGGTGCACTAAGCTCTCTCAGTATGCACATGGTCGATAGGAAAAATACATCTTCTTCTTCTTCATCAGTACATAACCTCCTATGTTCATTCAACGAATCAGAGCTAACACCTTCTTCTTCTTCTTCTACTTCCTCCTTGATAATTTCACTGAATGATTCATAACATAGTAGCTCTGTTTCAAGAATATCAAAAGCTGCCTGTCGAGGATAAGGCGGATCAGGAATTGGAGATGAAGAATATGAATTTCCTTTAGCTAACAATTCCTTTTTTTTTTTTTGCAGAGAGCAAAACATAAATAAAAAAGTAGAGATTTTAGTTTTTACACTTTCTTTCGAATATGAAGTGATGGTTAACAACAACTATATATATATACACACTAATATTGTACTATATTTTGTTTCGATCACAAATAAATAAATATATTAAGGTAAATTTTCAAGAAATGTAGATAGAATTATTACAAAAATTATACTAAATACCCATTCAACCGTGTGCTCAAACTAAATAGAGACGCGAATGTATAATATATATATATAATTGTGTACACCAACTATCCATATAATTATTTTTTTTGCAATTTCTGATAGTGTGAGTTAGCATTCAAGGATGTTACCTAGCAGTTTCTTTTTGTTGTTGGTAAATGAACAATTTATTAACCAAAATAAGCAATACGTACAAGGGTATTAACTCTTTTAAACACCCAAACATAATAGAGAAGACAATAATATTGGGAAGAGTTTGGGGAATTATTTGAAAGATGAATTCAAATAATTTTCTGTGGCGGGACAAACTATCTACATCTTCTTCATCTTCGCTATATTATTTTTCATGATCAAAATAGTCCTCATCTGATTGTGCTCCTTGTTTATACATTGGTTGTTTTCCTTTTTCTTATTGGTCGTCCATGTTAATTCTAGTTTTGATGATGTAACAAAAAAAAAGGATCTGATAAGGGGACCTGATCCTATGGTGAAAATACATGGGAAATTGACAGCTGGAAAAAGTACACTTTGCAGGAGTTGGTGCACGACATCCGAACAATAGTGCACGACTTCCAAACAATAGTGCGGCAGAGTCCTTGGCCAATAATTGGTCTCCAAGGTTGTGTCTATTAGTTTATAAGGTTCCTTTCAATAGACACAACCTTAGTTTTACCAATCCTGAAATATTTCAAGAACATAAGCAAAAACAACCTTTTTAGAAGTATTCTCCAGAAGAACAACAGGGATCTGATAGAGCTGAATGCGTCTTAGTTGTCTTAGGAGTTATACTTTAGTGCTTATCTTGTAAATCTATTCCTATGTTATAAAGGAATTAGATCTTTACTCGTTTCAGAAGAAAAGTTTAAATCAGTTACAGTTAATTGGTTTGGTGGGCAACATTGTTGTTGCTTAGTTGAAGTCTAAATCATCTAGAGTTAGGTGGTTTAGTGGGCAACATAGTTGTTGCTTAATGGAAGTCTAAGTTATCTAGAGTTGGGTGGTTTAGTGGGCAATAAAGTTATTGCTTAGTTCTTTCTTTGTAGTAGAGTTACTACATTGAGGGGGGAAGGGATTTATAGTCAAATCCCCAGGTTACAAGAGTCTGTAACCTATACAATCACTCCTTTTAGAGTTCAATGGAGTTGGGTTGAAATCCTATGAGTACAGGTCGTGGTTTTCATCGCCCTTGAGCAAGGGGGTTTCCCCATAAATGGCTTGTGTTGTTTACATTAGTGATTGTGCTGATTATTACTATTCTCGTTGTGTCAAGGGACCTGGTCCATTGACTGATAGTGGACGCATACATCTTAACAATTAGTATCAGAGCATATGCTCTCTAGCTGGTTAACACCAAGAGAGATTCTTATGAAAAGATGGCGGCTCCACTGAACCTAGAAGAAGGACAATCATCAACCCGGCCACCTCACTTCAAAGGTCAGTTTTACGGCTGGTGAAAGATGAGGATGCATGATTTTTTAATGGCCGAAGACAGTGAGTTGTGGGATATAGTGCTGGATGGACCTTTTCTTCCCATAATGGAAGTAAAGGATGGAGAAATCACAAGTCATTCCAAAGAATCATCAATAGTATGATGAAGTCGACATATATAAGTTTAGAAAGAGTTACAAAGCGAAGAAACTGTTAGTGTGTGGTATAGGTGCTGAACAGTACAATTACATCTCTGCATGGGAATCAACAAAAAATATATGGGATTGTCTCAAGACTACTCATGAGGGAACAGAACAAGTGAAGGAATCAAAGGTAGACATGTTGACTACCCAGTATGAGAACTTTACTATGAAAGAAGGAGAAACAATCCACGACATGCATACAAGATTCTCCTTCATCACTAATGAGCTACGCTATTTGGGAGAACCTATTCACCCAAGTAAATAGGTTAGGAAGATTCTTCGAATCCTTCCTAAGTCTTGGGAAAGCAAGGTCGATGCTATTATTGAAGCCAAGGACCTGAAGGTGATGACTATGGATACCCTGATTGGAAACCCTTCAAACACATGAAATGAACAGAAACCAATAAGCTTCAAAGAAGGAGGTGAAGAGAGACAAGCCCCTAGCTCTTAAGGTGATATCAGGTGAAACCTCTGATGAAGAAGAGGACATTAACTGCCTCACTAGGAGATTTCAGAAAATAGTGAGGAAACATGGAGGTTTTCAAAAAGGAGGGAACTTCAACAGGGCTGGAAATGCAAGCGACATATGTCACAAGTGTGGAAAGGCAGGACACTTCATCAGAGACTACCCCATGCACAAGATAGAACATAAAGACTATCCAAGGCCTGGAGTAGATAAGGACAAGAGAAGGGACCTGATCCCCGATAAGAGAGGAAGAAAAGCTGTAGCTGACTATGTTGTGAAGAAAGCTCTTTCTGTCTGGGGCGATTCCTGAAGTGACTCAGAGGAGTTAGAAAATCCTGAAGATGTATCCATGCTTGCAGTTAAAGATGATGAAGATGTGTTTGATACCATGTTTGCATTCATGGCAAAATCTGACGATAAAAAAGCTGAGGATGAGGTAACCCTTTCTGACCTTAAACAAAACTTGAATATTTACTCTGTTTGAATGTTGAGGAATCTAACTGCTGTTTTGATTGACTCTATCATTGAGTTAACAACTAAAAAGGACTCGATGAACAACAACCTAGATATTTTTTATGAAGAAAAGTTAGCCTTGGTTGATCATATATCTGTTATTGAGGAACAACTGACAATCCTAGAGATTGAAAATCTAGAACTCAAAGAAAAACTAAAGTTACTGAGTGAGAAATGTGGTAGGGGAAAGGGAGAGGCTAGTAGCTTGCAAATAGAGCTAGAAACTATCCTAAACACTGCTGAAACTAGATGCATCGGCCTTCGAAAGAAATGATTAGATTGAAAGGGACCTGGTTGGTCTCAGAGAAAAATTGAAAAAATCTCTGAGATGTACTAACTCCTCTAAATTACTTTCCAACATTACCAGTCAGAGTCACAGTAACGGGAATGATCTAGGAAGTTTAAACATCAGTCCTTCTTATAATCCTCATAGCAAGTATGTGTCTATGTCTGACAATCTGTTATGTTTCCACTGTGGTCACACAAAAGCTCTCAATGGTCATCTGAAGAAGGAGTGTCCAGCCTGAAAAAGCTCTCAAGAGAAATTTTCAGTCTACTCTAGACAGAAGGTCACACAAAACATGGGACCTGCTCTCTTTCCTAGATCTTCTAACATAAGAAAGACTAGTCTACCTCATTGGATAAGAAGTTCTCTCATTATGCTTCTATCTGCTTATTGGGAACTCAAACTAAATGGGTTCCTCAGTCTAACAAGAAATCTTTGTGCAGAGGAGTGGAAGAGGTAGCAGTCAGTGCTGGTTCATGGACAGTGGATGTTCAAAGCATATGACTGGAAGAACTAAAAACTTCCTCTCAGTCAAGACACTTCAAGGTGGAATGTCTCTTTTGGTAATGAAAAAAAAGGGTATATTCTTGGTGTTGGAATAATTGGAAAATTGCTTGAACACTCAATTGAGAATGTGTACTATGTAAGTGGTCTGAAATATAGTCTTCTCAGTATATCTCAAATATGTGATAAAGGCAATGAGGTCAGATTTCTATCAAGAAAGTGCATTATTGCTAACTTGTCAACAAATGAGGGGATCTTAACTGCCAGAAGGCGTAAGAACATATACGTGGTTTACCTGGACACTGCACAAGGAGATGATGTAACTTGTCTTAGTGCCCAAAGTGAAAGTGCCAACTTATGGCATCGAAAACTTGGCCATGTGAGTTCCTATTTGCTAAACAAACTTGTCTCTAAGAACCTGGTTCGTGGCTTACCAAGATTGAAGTTCAATGATGACAAAGTATGTGATGCATGTGTCAAAGGTAAACATACCAGATCATCTTTCAAGTCAAAGAAGCAAGTGAGATCGTCAAGACCTCTTGAGTTGATTCATATGGATCTGTGCGGGCCTCTAAAGATTCAAAGTAGAGGGGCAAAAAGGTATATTCTGGTGGTTGTGGATGACTATTCAAGGTTCACTTGGACGATGTTTCTTAAGTCCAAGGATGAGACATATGATGTGCTTATAATCTTTGTCAAAATAATTTAGACAAAGCTGAACTGCAAGATTGCAGGGATCAAGCCTGATCATGGAACTGCGTATAAAAATGCAAAGCTTGATAACTCTTATGCTGAAAATGGAATTCATCATAACTTCTCAGCTCCTAGAACACCACAACAAAATGGTGTTGTCGAACGGAAGAATAGAACTCTAGTCGACATTTCCAGAACCATGCTCATAGACTCAACTCTTCCTAAGAACTTCTGGGCTAAAGCAGTCACCACTACATGTTATGCGACCAACATGTGTTTAATCAGATCTCTATAGAATAAGACTCCTTATGAACTACTCAACAATAGAAAGCCCAAACTAAGTTATCTAAGGGCTTTTGGGTGTAAATGTTTTGTGTTGAACAATGGGAAGGATGATCTAGGAAAATTCGATCCTAGAAGTAATGAAGGAGTATTTGTAGGATACTCATCTTCTAGTAAAGCCTACAGAGTCTACAACAAAAGAACACTGTGCATTGAAGAAAGTGTTCATGTGATTTTTGATAAAACTGGTGATCTCCCAGATCTAAAGCACAAAGATGATGATGAGCTGGAAGAACTTCTTCAGATGGGATGAATGAGCCACAAGCTGAAGGAAGTCAAAGTCTTGATATTGCCTAAACTGTTCCAACTGAAGAAGTAAATGAAGATGATGAGCCTGACGAGGGACCTAGTTCATTTGAAAATACTAAACTTGAGGATTTCCATCAACCTGGGAATGATGACTCCAAAGATGATGATGAGCAAGCTGATCAACCCCAACCCCTGAATGCCAAGTCAGGATGGAAACAATAGGCGCCTCATCCTATTGATAATCTCATTTCTCCATTGAACTCTAAAATGTAAACCAGATCCAAAACTAGAAATATGGTGGCATTCTCAGCATTCATATCCCATGTTGAGCCCAATCAAGGAAGCTTGAAGGATGCTGACTGGGTGAATTCCATGCAAGAGGAACTTCATCAATTTGAGCGGAGTAAAGTATGGCACCTGGTACCTAGACTTCATGAAAGAAATGTCATAGGGACCAAATGGGTGTTCAGAAACAAGCTTGATAAAAATGGTGTCATCACAAGGAAAAAATCAAGGATGGTGGTTCAATTATATAATCAAGAATAATGCATTGACTATGATGAAACATATGCTCCTGTGGCTAGAATGAAGGGTATCAAAATTCTTATTGCCTTTGTAGCCTTCATGGAATTCAAGATGTTTCAAATGGATGTAAAAAGTGCATTCTTAAATGGTGACTTAAAGGAAGAAGTGTATGTAAAGCAGCCCCCCCGGCTTTGAGGATGTTGATTTTCCAAATCATGTGTTTAAACTGGACAAGGCTTTGATGGACTGAAACAGGCTCCCAGAGCTTGGTATGAAAAACTGTCTAAATTTCTTCGGGAAAATAGATTCAAAAGGGGAAAGATAGACAATGATCTATTCTTGAAGACAAGAGGCAAAGAGTTGCTCATCATTCAAGTGTATGTTGATGATATTATTTTTGGACCAACTTCTAAGATCTTGTGTGAGGAATTTCCACACTGATGGGGAATGAATTTGAAATGAGTATGATGGGAGAGCTGAACTTCTTTTTAGGGTTGCCGATCAATCAAACCTCGAGTGTCACCTCAATTTGCCAAGAAAAGTACATAAAAAGAGCTGTTGAAGAAATTTCACATGCTGGACTCTAAGCCTATTGATACTCCCATGGGTATAAACTCTAAATTAGGACCAGATGATTCTGATGCTATGGTGAATCAAACTATGTATAGAGGAATTATTGGATCATTGCTGTATCTAACAGCAAGCAGACCTGACATCGTCTTCAGTGTGGGCATGTGTGCTAGATATCAAGCCTGTCCCAATGAGTTACATTTGAAGGCAGCCAAGCAAATTCTGAGGTATCTGAAGAAGACAGGGGACCTGGTTCTATTCTATCTAGCATGAGATTCTTTCAAACTAGTGGGATATGCTGATGTAGAATTTTCAAGATATCAAGTGGATAGAAAGAGCACTTCAGGAATGGCCCACTTCCTAGGATTCTCACTCATATCTTGGGGAACCAAGAAACAAAATTCAGTGGCTCTCTCAACAACTAAAGCAAAATATGTATGCAACTTTGCAGGACTGAAGACCAAATTGCAGACATCTTCACTAAAGCTCTAAGCAAGGATCAGTTTGAGACTAACAGATTGAAGTTGGGGATGATGAAGATGGACTGAGCTGATCTTATCCAAAAGCTTCCAACCCTCATTGGCTATGATCAGGAGGGCAGTTATCCTTGTTATTTGTAATGGTTTACTTAGGTAAGATCAATTGTGTACGTTTTATAGGTATACACTCATAAGGAGCTACAGAAATGAAGGAAGGTCATAACAATTTAAGGATCGACATTCTCAAATTGTGAATAAGGACCCGATCCTATCTAAAGGTTAGCATTCTCTACATTATTTTTGAACTGATATTGAGAATCGTTGTGACCTCCACATGCTAGTCATCGGTCATTCTGACTGCCTGTCCCATCGCTTTAAGTCCAAGAGATGCGTCTACTCAGGGACCTGACACACCCTTTCATTTCTTTTTTATACACCTTCCCTCCCTTTCTCTTCACACACTTTTCAAAATCTTCTTTTTAAGTTTTTTGAAAAACCTAATCTCTTTCTCTCCCATTTCTCTCTGAGTCCCCTCTCAAGTATGTCTCAATAACCATCTTCGTCTAAAAGGATGATGGACTCTCTAAATGAACCGTAGCCTTCTACACCTCTTCTTGTGTTCCCTCTCCAACAAAAATGTTGACCATCCCTCCAGTCAAGATCACTGAACCCTGTCCTTTTACTCCAGAGTCTCATATCAATCTAAATGATCCAGCGCCTTCATTCTAACCTGGTCCTCAACCTTCTGTGCTCTCCAACTGTCTGTTTGAGGGAGATCTTCCAGAGAATAGGTACTCTGAATCTAACATTCTCGCTGCTAGTGAGAATTTAGTTGTGGAAAGTTTGACAAAAATGAGAGATGGAATAAGAAATGAAGGAGGAAGCAGGCTTGCTGAGGATTTTCTTGATAATACTGAACCAATGTTTGACAAAACTTTTGAAGTTGAACTACAACCCTCCAATGATTCATAAGATGATGAAGAGGATAATACTACTCCACGTTGGGCCTTATAGAGAAGAATGGTCCCTGTCTCTAACAAGGGAAAGGAGAAAGTTGTAGAGGAGACACCAACGAAGAAACCTTCTACCAGGTGTGCCACTCAGAAACTTATGAGTGATGCAATAAAAGTAAGTAAGGCCAACACTACTGAAATTAGAAGAAGAAGAGAGACCAGTGAAGAGGAGTTTGTGGTTCCTGCTGAGGGGGACGTGGATGTTTCAAATGAACAATCAGAAAGTGGTATGGTGTTGAAGGACATCACTTTGGCCTTAGAATAAAGAAGGAAGGAGGAAGAAGGAAAGAAGAAGAGAAAACCAACATCTAGGAAACCGTTTGCCAAAAGGGTTGTTGCTACAATAAAGGGAAAAGGGAAGGAGTCAAAACAGAAGAGCGGAAATGAGAGATCCAAAAGGGGAATAGAAGTGTCACCCGATTCTGAGCCCGAGTTTGAAAGGGGACCAGGTTCCAAAAGGAAGAAAGTGGAAAATGATGAAACCAAGAAGGACCTAAGTGGAAGAGATTTTGATCCTGAGATCATCAGGAAGCCTGGTATGTGCACCTTGACTTATATAGTTGAGATTCAATCATGGACTCACTTGTTTATGACCTAATTTCTCGTATTGCATAAGGAACAAGTGAGAGACTTCTATTACAATATTGAGTTAATGGAGGACGGAAGCCTCAACACGTTAGTTGTGAATAGAAGTTTTCATTTGAATGAGCAAAGATTGGCAGAAATCTTGAGAGTGCCTAGAGAAGGGATCAGATCTGTGGTAGGGAAAACTTGCAGCAAAAGCTTTACAAATGAGTGTGCCAAACTTCCAAAGATGAACTATGCAGGAATTCAAAAGAATCTATGAAGGGGAACTATCAACTACTATTTGAGTTTGTTAACAAAGTGATTCTTCCGAGGCTTGAGGAAAGAACAGTTGCCTCTGCTGCTGATCTATTTCTGATGGAGTCTCTTTGCAAGTTTGATCCCCTGAATCTTCCCTCCCTCATGTTAGAGCATATGAACAAAACAGTGGTGGAACAAAAGGGTAAGCATAGCATGGGGTATGGGTACTTCCTCACCAAGGTCTTCAAGCATTTGGATGTTCCTGTGGGAGCAGGTACTGTAGGGATAGTGAAACAGTCCTTTTCCCTAAACACTTTGGTAAAGTGCAAATGCATAGAAGGCAGAACAAGGTAACTAAGAAAGATGTCTCAATTAGTGGTGGAGTCAACTTATGCATGAACTGGAGGAAATGACTGTGCCTGTAAGCAAAAATGATGCTGAGATAGCATTATTAAAGGCTTAGTTGACAAAATCACAATCATAGGGACCTGGTACAACATAAGTCACCGAATTAAGGATGAAGAATGCAACTCTATTGGCCTAGATCTTCAAGAGAAGTTGATCAAGGCTCATGACATCGCTAATGATCGACTTACTCTCGTCATTCAATCCCTCACTCAAAAGCCTCCCTCCTTCTAGTCCCTTTCCATTGATTTATTTTTATCCTAGTGTGGGCAGTGTCCCGTGGTTCTCTTAAGCAATTTAATTCTAATATATTGAATGCTTACTTTTGTGCAATGAAATGGATCCTTGTTTTGGTTTGATCGATCTTGTTTTTGCTTTCTCTGTTATGACATGTTGCCATAGGCTCTGATCTTACCTTATAAGCTTACTCTTAACCTGATTTACTGCCTTTATTTTTTATGATTCCAAAAGGGGGAAATTACTGGGTGCACAGGATAAAAGTTAGCTTTGATCACATAGTTCACAAAAGAGAGAGAGATAAGTAGTGTTGACAGGGGGAAAGCATTGATATTGTAGTAGTATGGCATTGTGTGTTTGTCATCATCAAAAAGGGGGAAAATGTTAATTCTAGTGTTGATGATGTGACAAAAAAAGGGATATTATAAGGGGACCTGATCCTTTGGTGAAAATGCGCGGGTAATTGACAGCTGGAAAAAGTACACTCTACAGGAGTTAGTGCACGACTTTCGAACAATAGTGCATGACTTCCAAACAATAGTGCAACAGAGTCCTTAGCCAATAGCTGGTCTCCAAGGTTGTGTCTATTAGTTTATAAGGTTCCTTTCAATAGACATAACCTTAGTTTTTGCATTCCTGAAATATTTCAAGAACACAAGCAAAATCCACCTTTTTAGAAGTATCCTCTAGAAGAACAACAGGGACCTGATAGAGCTGCATGCGTCTTAGTTGTCTTAGGAGTTATACTTCAATGCTTATCTTGTAAATCTATTCCTATGTTATAAAGGAATTAGATCTTTACTCGTTTCAAAAGAAAAGTCTAAATCAGTTAGAGTTAATTGGTTTAGTGGGCAACATTATTGTTGCTTAGTTGAAGTCTAAATCATCTAGAGTTAGGTGGTTTAGTGGGCAACAGAGTTTTTGCTTAGTTGAATTCTATGTCATCTAGAGTTGGGTGGTTTAGTAGGCAATAGAGTTATTGCTTAGTTCTCTCTTTGTAGTAGAGTTGCTACATTGATGGGGAAGGGGTTTATAGTTAAATCCCTAGGTTACAAGAGTCTGTAATCTGAACAATCGCTCCTTTTAGAGTTAAATGGAGTTGGTTGAAATCCTGTTAGTATAGGTCTTGGTTTTCACAGCCCTTGAGCAAGGGGGTTTCCACGTAAATTGCTTGTGTTGTTTACATTACTGCTTGTGCTGATTATTATTGTTCTCATTGTGTCAAGGGACCTGGTCCATTGACTGATAGTGGACACATACATCTTAACAATCCCCATTTTTTTCCTCATCTTTGAGATACACTCAAACCTTACTCGACCCTTTTGAGGTTGTGAGGTAGGGAAATTATTTTGGATAAACCCTCAGCTCAAGAAAAGATGTCTTTTTAAAAAAAAAAAAAGGTTTTAAAGAGAAGTAAGTGTATAGTGCTAAGATAAAGAAGGTTAATACTATGAGAAATGTTATGAAATTATTTATAGTAAGTTACTAGCTATATATATTACTTAAATCGGTAAGATATAGAACCTAGTTTTCTCCGAAAGTTAATTTCCTTAAGATGGATCAAAGCATATTGATTTCTCCATTTTTTTCTTTTTGAGTTTTTTTTCATGAATTATGTAAACGCCAAAAATTTAGTGCTTCTAATATATCTTTTTGCTTCAAAGATATTTTTTTTGTTTTATTAGAAGAAAATGTTGGGGAAAATGAAACAAAGACTTCCATTAAACTCTTTATAGTATATGGACAAATCTAAACATCAAGGACATTAAATGAATGAGTCAAACTTCTAACGAATGACAAAGTTAGACTCTTAAAGTATAAGAACAATTCTAAACCTTTTCTCTTACCCTTGAAAGAAAGTGAAAAGTCCGTGCTTTTGCTGACACTATGTAACGACCTATTTTCGTAGTTATAAAATAGCCAACGGGAAAAAATTTTGGGCCGAAAAACTTTTTTGAAGTAACTTGGAATTTCCTAGCCTAGTCCAGAATTAGACGAAATCAGAGTCACATGAGTCTAGGGAAATCTGGTAATGATTGGGTGATTTAATAAGGAATTTGATTGCATGAGTAGATAACTAAGACGTTAACGAATCCGTACGACTTTACAGAATCAAATTTGGGCGAGTAGAACTCCCGAAACTGATATTAGCCTGAACATCTATTTTCTGAGTGTCATGGGACAAAGGTGTGTTGTGAAATGGGAGTTTGAAAATCTTAAATCGAATCATTGGTTCCGTGCAAGCCGCTTTGTTAGGATTATTTCCTCAGGGAGGGGCCGCTATGGTGGCCAGTCGCAAATTAAGTCAGAAATTAACCCCAAAATCATTATTTTCTGCAAGTTTTGTTCTTTAGAGCTGATGAGTCCGAGATTTGGACTTATTTAGGGATTTATTTATATATACTTTGTGTCCTCAAATGCTTATTTTGTGCCAATAACGGATGTAAAACCTTTGATTTCTAGGTATATGGATTGAGGAACGAAGCAAGGATACTAATTTGCAAAAAGGAATAAAACAGGCTGAAAAAAGAAGAAAGGCAAGCCTGGTGATCGCCAAGTCCACTTGGTGAGTCGCCGAATGGGTACTTGACCGCCTAAAGTTCCAGTGTTCCAAGCCCGAAAGGGAAGAACCAAGTTGGCAAGAGAAAGGAGCAGTCGGGGGATCACCGAGCTGTTCCCGATGTAAAGTTAGATTACCCAAAGTTACAGACCTTGAGGTTGCTGAATGCCAAGGCAGAAGGGCAATGAAAATGACCAAAGGGCGAATCGCCGAGTGGTTCGGTGAGCCCGACTTACTTCACCGAGTGACTCTCACAGCACATTTTTGGCGACTATAAATACATTTTTGAACATTTAGTTTAATATCTGATATCATAATATCTTAGTTTATTATTAAGTTTTGAACTGTGAGACAAGTTTTCTCTAGTTTTCCTTAGCTTTGAGGAATTGAAATTTTTCACTTTTGAGAAATTGGAAGTGGGTCTTTGAGATTCTTCAAATTAGACCTTTGTAAAGATGATATCAATCTTACCAGTTGATGGAAACTCAATTTGGTAACAATTTTTATCATTTTATGATGTGTAGCTAAAACCTCAATTCTTAGGGTGTGATTATGTGATTATGGGTTTATTTAGTTTATGGGTATTGCTAATTGTTAGTTTAAATGCTATTTAGAAGTGAGTACAATCATTAATTATTGTTTAATTTAAGAATTGTAGTTGCAAATGCAGTTCTACCCTTGTGTTTTTGGTTTGCTCGAGAGAGAGGTTTTAAAACTAAGATTATTAATTGATGGCCTATGGGTATTGGGTTGTCATGGGTTCAGCTAGAGAGAGTAAATCCTAAACCCTTTTACACACATTCAACTCGAGAGAGTGAATGGACTAAGGTGTGGGCTGTTCTTATTTTGCATGCTTGTTGATGTTCGAGAGAAATCGTCTTGATGCGGGGTAAATTGTTCGAGAGAAAGTTTACCTCCTTTATAGTCTAGCTTACTCACTAATATTTAGCTATTTTCTAATAGTTGCAATTACCCATTTGTCTATATTAGCCTATAATCGAATCACATCCCAAGAACCCGTGTCACTATTGTTAATTCGTATTGTTTATTGCTGTTTGTAGTTGATAATTCAAACCAAAAACCCCCATTTGACATTCATATCACTCCATGATTTGTATAATGTCTTTATTTGATAGCTTCTATTCCTATAATTGATTTGATCATATTTGTACTTCTCAATTGAATTTTAAACACGTACCGCTCTTTGTGGGATTCGACCCCAACTTATTTAGTTGGGTTATATACTGATTAACAACCGTTGATACTTAGAATTGGATGAAGTGTCTTTGAAACATCATTAATCAAAATGGCACCGCTACCGGGGTGTGGTGTCGTTTGAGATTCTTTTGGTGAAGTTGAATTTTGCTCTTTTTAGTCATAGTAGAATCTACTTATTTTTAGTTTTGGTTTGTGTGTTGCTGTTTTAAAACAGAGGAAATGAGTGTCAACAGAAGCAATGGTAGCCAAGTAGGCCACCAAGATGACATCGGTAACCTCAACGATGTCAATGAGTCGAATGCTAATGACCCTTATCTGGTGGGTGGAATTGGTGCCATTCGCTTTCCTCCGGCTGAAGGGAATGCTGTATTCCATATTACAGGCACCATGTTGCAACTCTTACAATTGAAGGGGTTGTTTGGTGGATTAGCTCATGAGGATCCCCATGAGCATATAAGGAACTTTGTTGATGTTTGCGGGCCGATCTCCTTCAAGAACATATCCTAAGAGTCGGTTCGATTGAGGTTGTTCGCATTTTCCTTAATGGGAAAAACATGTAAGTGGTTTGGTCTGAATTGCCAAGAGACCCCATCACTTCGTGGGAAGAGCTTGTCACCGTATTCAAGCGCAATTTTTCCCTCATTCGAAGATGATGACACTTCGGGATAGCATCCAAAGCTTTAAGCATTTGGAGGGTTAGCCAATTTATGAGACTTGGCTAAGATTTAAGAAGTTGGTGCGGTAATGCCTAACTCATGGTATACCCGACAACGTTTTGCTGCAATATTTTTACCGAAACCTTGATTCGGTGTACAAGGGCATAACTCTCCAACTTTCTCAGGGAGGTTTGATGCAACAACCTTACATTATAGTAGCCCAACTTTTGGATAGTATGACCAAAATTAATCAGGCTTGGTACATTCGCAAAGATCAAGTATCCCCTCTCACTTTTAAATTGACAAAGGAGCAACTTGAGAAAGACCAAGGAGGGACCAAAACATGGTAAAAATGATGACCCAACTTGACATTTTAGCCAAGAATGTCATCGGAGCTGGTGCTAGAAGTGTAAATGCTGTGGGTGTTAGGTGTGTAAACCCCGAGAGGCCAAGTTTGAAGCGTCGTACAACGAAGAAGTGAACTTCTTAGCCAAACAAGGTGGAGGTTATCTAACTACCCAAGGCAGGGTGGTAACCAAGGTTGGAATAGGGATGAAGCCTGGAGAGATCGTGATAGAGAGTGGAGAGATTGTAACCCCACTTGAAAGGAAAGAGATGGGGAGAAGGATAGGTAGTCGGGTGAATCATTGGGTTGTGCTTAATCGTTGTTGGGTCTAGTTGGGTGAAGTCTGAGTAACCCAAATTTGTGTTAAATGACATGCTTTGCCCAATGATGGAGTGTTTGACGTCATTCTTAAGGGCTAAAGTCATCAAATGACCAATTTTGGCCAAATCAGGGAAAGTCTGAGTACCCCGGGTGGCATAGGTCTAGATTTAATTGAATAATTCCATGGTTTGATTTTGTTTTCGGGGACTGCGGGGTTGATTTTGGAAGTTGGGGTTGAAAATGGCACGTTGGGCAGTTTGGCGAGCTGGGTCGAGCTGGCCAAATCACTCGATAGGTCGCCGAATCCCCCTTTATTGCCTTTAATTTAATGCTTATGTTGAGTTCGGTTATGTAACTTTTGGTGAGAAGCATGAGCTCACCGAGTGCATTCGGCGACTTGCCGAAAGTCTCCTTGATCGTTTTTTTTGTGCTTCTAACCCCTAAAATGCACTGTGATTTTCGGCGGGCTAATCTGTGCTCGCCAAATGGGCCTTCCCATCATCGACAGGCCATTTTTCTCGAACATTTTTGAGCCAACACTTTTGGCGAGCCCGATCTAGCTCGCCAGAGTGATTTGGTGACTCACCGATCGGTTCAATGAGTCTGTCAGCAATATGATGTATGCATTTTTTTTGTGAATCGTTCTCACTTATTTTGGTGTGTTTTGCGGATATGGCTAGAACCAACTTAGACATGATACCCTGCAAAAAAGCACGGGGCACAGTCATCAACGAGGGGGCAGCTACCTTCTCTAAAAAGGGAAGGAAGGAACCTCCAAAGGGAGGAAAAGGTAAGGGAAAGAAGTCCATATCTGAGGTTCTGGAGCACAACTCCGGTAGAGAGCGAGAATCCTTTGACTCCCAAGCTGCATTTTTTAAGCCGGAGGATGACCAGCCTCTACAGTCCCGGCGGGCAGAGATTCGTGCTAGGTCTTGCCTAGATTCGTCAAGAGTTCCAGAGGCCACCCTTCCTACAACTGATATAGTGCTAGCTTAGGCACCGATTGTGGTTCCAACACCGCCATCACAGGGTCCTCCTCCCCGGATACTCAATAAATTAAAGGCCGACAGGTTGAGGACAATTCTCGAGGAGAAGCTGCTATCCACAGAGGGTATAGTGGGCAGATATTCCACTCTGAGGGACACTCACTAGTTTCACATGTTCGAGCAGTTCACCAGGCCTCAAGGCTCTTATATTCCTATATGGGTCTGGGAATTCTACATAACATACGGTGACCTGGTGCCTAAGGGTAAGAAGAAGGTAGTGCTTTCAGTCCGGTGAAGTCTGTTATGGTCCAAAGGAAAGAAGTAAGGTGCAGTAACATCACATCAATACTGTACTTGACAGGGCTATAGGTTTTGCGCATGCATATGAGGGTTTGGCTACAACGCAGTCCCTAGATAAGTTAAAGGGCTAGCTTGCACCATTGATTTCTGATACCACCTTGAGGTAGATTGAGGATAGAGATCCCATCGAGAAGAAGGACCTGAATGTTGCCGCTCGGTGGTGGTTTGGGTTCATCAACAACTCTATCATACCTTCGTAGAACGAGTCCATCCTTCGCCACCTAAAGGCGGCCTATCTCGAATCCATAATATCCCAGAAGAGCATTAACTTGGGACTCATCATTGAGCATGAGATGACCATGAGGGCCAAGTAGCGCCAGGCGTTCCTTCCCTTTTCGGTCTTGATTACAGAGCTATGCCGGCGTGCTGGAGTTCCTCGTGATGAGATAAGGGATATCGAGGTCACTCCTACATCTTCTACTGATATCTGGCGCATTGAGGCCGAGTACACTGAGGAAGAGGCAGACAGGAGGAGAGTAGCTCCGGTGGATGCATCCCAAGAGGTGGATGTTGATTCTATACCTGCAAAGGCATCTTTGCCTACTCCAGCCTCTGGGCCTTTAGGTACTTGCACTTCCTCCCAGACTCCTAGTTCTTCTGCTACTTCCCAACCCACCAAGATCACTCAGGCCATGATCCTAAAGATGGGGCACTTAACCCATTCTGCTGATGTGAGGGCTGCCCGATTGGAGGCTGTGGTACCGTGGATGATTGAGAGTGCTATCCTAGCTGCACTAACACCCCTCCGAGTATCTATTGACACTCTCACAATGAGAGTATATACTTTTGAGATTCGATAAAGGGCTACTCTGAGGTGACGACTTTGAAAGCCGAGGTTGCAAATTTGAGGAAGGATGTGGACTACTTGAAGTCCATAGACTTTACTTCACTATTGGAGGCAACTGATGATATGGATGCCCTGGCTACTTCTGAGATTCCTCCGGCCACCACTGGAGATGTGTAGATGGATGATGTGGTTGCCGATGAGTCAGAGGCAGAGACTGACGAGGAGCAGATCGAGGTGCTAAAGGAGACCATCTATGGAGACCTGCCATACCTAGAGGAGATGATTGTACAGTCGGTGTTTCAGACGTCACTGACAGAGACGTCTATGGTAGACCCTAGTGGAGCCAGTAGTGCTGATGTTGCACCAGGCACTGATGCCCCGACAGGATGGAGCGACTGTGTAGACAAGACCTTTCTTTACCTCTCTCTCTGTCATTTCTATTGATTTGTTGTTACTATTTTGTTGCATTTGAGGACAACTACATTTATTTGTGGTGGGGTGAGGTAGTTCCATACCTACCTCTTATGATTACTTTTTTTTTTTTTATATATATTGGGTTTTTGTGCTGTAAATTGTGTTGTTGATTTCTATTTTGTGGATGTTTGAGCTTATGACTGCTTGTTTTAAATGCAAATGGTTTTTGACCCTTTTGAAAAATTTTGCCACCTCTTATTGTGTTTTATTGTGGCTGTGCTTGTGCAAATTTGAGTATCGATTATGATCAATACCGATGACTTGAATAGTGCTCTTAATCAAACAAAAATGAATCTGTGGCTACGATGAGGCCAAATGAAGTTGCATAGATAATATGTGAACTTTTTGCATCTCGTTGTGACTAGCCGATTATTGAATGAGTCTCTTGTGATGAACATTGCACACTAGTGAAAGTGTGGAGTCATGTTTGATATTGGTGCCAATGCCTTGTGTGATGATCTTACCGTGAACCTTGTGTGATGACACCTAGAATTTGGCCCGTTGGTCCGGTTAACTAAGTGATGCAAGATCTTGAGATGATCTTAGGCAACAATTTCGAAGAGTGAAACAATTTGACAATATACCTCTTTTGTGGCCAACCTTGTGAGTGTGTAAACCTTGCTTGAACTCCCTTTTTAGCCTTATTCTTTTCTTGGAAGAAACTTGAGCAAAGGAGACCTCTCCTTAGTGATTCACCCATAATCCTCATGAAGTGTGGTTTGTTTGAATAGCCAACTTAGGCCAGTGTGGTGAAAAGAGAAGGTAAATCAAGAAGTGTGAAGAAATTCCCCTTGATCCATGGTTTTGAAAAATATGGAACCCCTCCATACAAAAAAAAAAAAAAAAGAGAAAGAGAAAAGAAGAATGAAAAAGAAAAAGAATAAAAAAGTTGTGAAATAAAGTTGTGAAAATTGCAAAAGAAATGGGGAGTCCGGTATTCTATGAAAAGTGAATAATGGGGTGAATTTTGAGCATTAGTGAAAATGTTGAAGAGAAGGAAAGAAAGTGAAGTTCACATCACATTTCATGAGGATAACAATCATTGAGCCTAAATGACCATACATTTACACTCAGTCCTGTTACAAGCCTTGAAAAGACCATTTTGATCTTGGGTGAGCTGAAGCGATTGTTGATTGGAAAATAAGGGCAAACCTATGGGTGAAGTCATGCATGTGTTCATCTTTGTGAGTGTGAGAGTTGTATGTGATTCCAGAGCCTTAAAGTGTTGAACCATTGAGTGTGAATATGGAATCATCTTTGTTGTGAGGGCATTTGACCACCTTTGTTGAGTTTGAACTTGCATTTGAAGCAAGTATTGTGAACTTGAAAATCTTTGATAATGGTGAGTCACAACTTGAAACTTTGAGTGCACAATTTATCCTTGTATGAGTAAGTTGAGTCTTGTTGTGTGCATTCATAATTGAGCCTTTTGTAGCACTGTTTAAGACATCCTTCTTGAACTGCTGAACTTGAGTTTTACTTGAGGACAAGCAAAAGTTTAAGTTGGGGGTGTTGATGAGTCCGAGATTTGGACTCATTTAGGGCTTTATTTATTTAGACTTAGTGTCCTCAAATGCTTATTTTGTGCCAATAACTGATGTAAAACCCTTAGTTTCCAAGTATATGGATTGAGGAATGAAGCCAGGACACTAATTTGCAAAAAAGAACAAAACAGGCTGAAAAAATGAAGAAAGGCAAGCATTGTGATCGCCAAGTCCACTTGGCGAGTCGCCGAATGGCTACTTGACTGCCTAAAGTTCCAGTGTACCAAACCCTAAAGGAAAGAACCAAGTTGGCGAGAGAAAGGAGTAGTCCGCGGATTGCCGAGTTGTTCCGCGATGCAAAGTTAGATCGCCCAAAGTTACAGACCTTGAGGTTGCTGAATGCCAAGGCACAAGGGCGATGGAAATGACCAAAGGGTGGATCACCGAGTGGTTCGGCGAGCCCGACTTATTTCGCCGAGTGACTCTTCGCAGCATATTTTTGGCAACTATAAATACATTTTTGAACATTTAGTTTAGTATCTGATATCATAATATCTTAGTCTATTATTTAAGTTTTGAACTGTGAGACAAGTTTTCTTTAATTTTCCTTAGTTGAAGTTTTTCACTTTTGAGAAATTGGAAGTGGGTCTTTGAAATTTTTTGAATTGGACCTTTGTAAAGACGAAATTAATCTTACCAGTTGATGGAAACTCAATTTGGTAACAATTTTTTATCTTTTTATGATGTCTAGCTAAAACCACAGTTCTTGGGGTGTGATTATGTGATTATGGGCTGATTTAGTTTATGGGTATTGCTAATTGTTAGTTTAAATGCTATTTAGAAGTGAGTTCAATAATTAATTATGGGTTAATTTAAGAATTGTAGTTGCAAATGCATTTCTACCCTTGTGTTTTTGGCTTGCTAGAGAGAGAGGTTTTAAAACTAAGATTATTGATTGATGGTCTGTGGGTATTGGGTTTTCATAGGTTCAGCTCAAGAAAGTGAATCCTAAACCCTTTTCCAGACATTCAGCTCGAGAGAGTGAATGGACAAAGGTGTGGGTTGTTCTTATTTTGCATGCTTGTTGATGTTTGAGAGAAATCGACTTGATTCAGGGTAAATTATTCGAGAGAAAGTTTACGTCCTCTATAGTCTAGCTTACTCACTAATATTTAGCTATTTTCTAATAGTTGCAATTACCTATTTGTCTATATTAGCCTATAATCGAATCATATCCTAAGAACCCATCTCACTATTGTTAATTCGAATTATTTATTGCTGGTTGTACTTGATAATTCAAACCAAAACCCTCCATTTGACATTCGTGTCACCTCCTAATTTGAATAATGTCTTTATTTGATAATTTCTATTCCTATGACTGATTTGATCATATTCGTACTTCTCAATTGAATCTTAAACACATACTGCTCCCTATGGGATTCGACCCCAACTCATGTAGTTAGGTTATATACTGATTAATGACCGTTGACGCTTAGAATTGGTTGAAGTGTCTTTTAAACGTTATTAATCAAGAGCTAGGAGACGACCCCATGTGCGTTCTTGACGGGTTTTCACCATTCTTGAGGTTAATCGTAAGATTTTCACTCCCCAATTCAGTTTTTCAATTTGTAGAACGTAAAATCTTGATTGTATATCATTGGGCGAGGGTTTTGAATGGTTTTAAATGGTTAAAAAAACCCTAACTGCACCTTATGATCATAATTTGGGTCTTAGGTTATTGGGTTTTTCAGAATCCGGGTAAATTAGACCTTAATTATTGATCCCCGTATTGAATTGTTTGTTTGTAGACCTAGAGCAAGCGGAAAGAATCTGGAAAGAGAAGAATCAAGTTTCTTAGGAGGATTCAAGCTTTGTTCGAGGTAGGTGATTGTTGTGATTTGATGTTGGTGTGATGTATGTTAGTAATTACTTCATCTTAATGCATGTATGTATGCAAATGTTGCATTGTTGATCACACTAATCGTAAATGAGTATGATTGAACAATTGTATGCCATGAATCAACACTTGATTGTGTGATTATGAGAATGTACATCGTGATTGTGATTGTGGCTTGTTGAATGGACCGGGTGTTACGTTCCAACACACTAACTTGGATCAAGTGCCACGTACCGGCACACATATGGGATCGGGTGTCACATCTGGCACAATAACTTAGATCGAGTACCACGTACCTGTACACTAACAGTTTAGGTGTGGGTTCCATGAGAGGACCATTGACTTGTCGTATTGATGTATTTGATAATGTGGAATTGTTCATTGTTCTTAATAAGATGACTGATATTGTACATGTTTGGTATATGCCTGGTTTATTATGTTGTGATTATTTGCATATGTTTCACTTATTGGGATAGCCACGTGATCCTACCAGTACACTATGGTTGCGTACTGATACTGCACTTGCTCTTTCTTTGTTGAGTACAGGGCATCTTCAGGAGGCTACTGACAGACCTCGTCTATAAGATCAATGATCAATCGAATTCAAGGGTGAGCCAGTTCTTCTAGGCTGCCATGTGTTCTTTCTTTGTTTATGCCCACATCTTCGGACTTAGAGTAGTACTTAGGTTTTCTTATGTTTAATTGGGTTGTACCCATTTCCTTTAGACTTATGATCCTTGTTAGAGTTTTGGTACATTGACTTTCAGGTTCTAGGGAATAATTTCCATAATGTTTTGTTAGTCGTGGTTAGATCTTTTGGGAGTTGATGGGAACTCTATTTGACTCTTGCATTTAAACTTGCTTTTGTATCTTTAAATGCCTTAGTTTTGATTAAGTTGTGTAGTTCTTTGGTTGGATAATTAGTATTACTGGTTTTCCCACTGGAGGGTTAGTGTGGGTGCCAATTATGACGGTCTAGGTCATGACAAAGGTGGTATCAGAGCCCTAGGTTTGCTGATCTCGATGTACCAAAATGAGTCTAGTATAGTCTTGCGGAATGGTAGAGAGACGTTTGTACTTTTCTTTGATAGGCTATATGACTTTAGGAAATCTCTTTGATTCTTTTGTCTCCTTCGTGCTTTAACTTGGTTCCAATTGGTATCTGTGATCTAAATTGGTATCTAATTTTCTTTACTCTTCTGTCCGCAGATGGTTAACACTAGATTTAGTGGCGTCAGGCCCACAACTCCTGTTAATGCACCAGCTAAGGAACTGCAGTAATAGGTCGCGGTCAAGGCAGGGGTAGAGGAAGAGCAAGGGGCAGACACCGAGGAAAGGTAGCACCTACTAGGGATGGAGCTCCAATTAATAATGCTCCCAAAAATGAGAATCCTCCAGTGCATCCTGAAGAGATAGAGGAGAATGTAAAGATTGAGGATGAGGAGAATATTGGACAAGAGGAAGAGGAACAGGCTGAGGCTACAGGTATTCCTCCTTTAGACTCAGTGTTAGTTCAACAGATCATGTCGTTTCTGAAAGGATTAGTTGGTCCTGGACTCCCCTTAGTAGTGCAAGCTACGCAACCCCCAACCAACCACCCCGCTACTGTTACTATTCCTATAGGAGATGGAAATTAGGTAGGGATGCCTTTTTTCATCCTTTGTTGGGTCCGATAATGATTGGGAATGAACACGAAATGCTGACTAAGTTCTTGAAATTGAAACCGTTGGTGTTCTATGGTTCTGAGAGTGAGGACGCCTATGAGTTCATCCTAGATTGTTATGAGAGGCTTCATAAGTTGGGAATTGTCCATAAGCATTGAATAGAGTTTGTGACTTTTCAACTTTAGGGCGAGGCTAAGCAGTGGTGGAGAGCTTATGTGGAATGCAAATCTTCAGTTTTACCCCCACTCACTTGGACCCAGTTTCATGCTCTGTTCTTGGAAAAGTATGTGCCCCGAACCTTGAGAGATTGCAAGAAAGATGAGTTCATGGCTTTGGAGCAAGGTGGTATCTCTGTGGCTGCTTGTGAGGCTATGTTCCATGCTTTGTCTCGATATGATACACAATTGGTGACTACCAAGGAAGAGAGGATCCGCCTATTTGTTAAGGGACTAAATTCTGAGTTGCAGGTATTGTCTGTTCATATGACATCTGCAGGAAAAAGCTTCAATGAGGGAACAAATTTTGTGAAGAAAGTAGAGGGGGTGAGGCGAGACGGTCAGGCTAAGGCATTGGCTAAACATCCAATAATTTAAGTAACTTTTAGGTTCTTACTCCAGAGGTTCAGGGAGGCCGACACTTGCAGCTCGACCAATTCAGTCTACTATGCCCGTTTCTACAAGTAATTACTTGAGAACTCCACCTCAAAATTTGATTCAGGATAGCCAGGAAGCCGCACATTCGGCGGGCAGCAGGCCATATTTTGATTGCACTTGTTATAACTTTTGAGAACCTAGGCATATGAGGAGAGATTTTCCCCACCCGCCATTAAATTCAGCGCAGCAACAGACTAGAGCAGTGGTACCCGCGGGAAATGGTAATAATGGTTGAGGACGTCCACAATATGGGCGAGGAGGAAATCAGCGAGGTCGTGGAGGTAGGGGAAATAGTACCACAAGCAGAGGTACACTGTGGATAGGGATGTCGCCCATCATGATGACAAGGCTCAGTGTTATGCCTTTCAGGGCAAGACCAAGGTGGAGGCGTCTGTTTCAGTGATCACATGTACTATTCTTGTCTATGACGTGATGACTAATGTGTTATTTGATTTGGGTTCTACTTATTCTTATGTGTCTGTGTGTTTTGCCTCAGAGTTTGATATGATTTGTGATATACTTGATGCCCCCATCCATGTTTCTACTCCGTTGGAGTGTCTGACATAGTCACCCATGTCTATTGTTCTTGTCCTATCTTGTTTATGGATTTTCAGATTTGGGCTGATTTGGTGATTTTGGATATGAATGACTTTGATATAATCCTAGGCATGACTTAGTTGTCCCCTTATTATGATGTGTTAAATTGTAATACGAAATTTGTTACTCTAAAGATCCCTGGTAGGAAAAAATTAGAGTGGGAAGGGGTGTACAAGCCTATGCTAGCTAAGATCATATCCTCCATTTGGGCTAGGAAACTAGTAGGGCAGGGTTGTTTGGCTTATTTGGCTCATATTCGAGATGTTGAGGTTGAGTCTCCCTCTATTGAGTCTATTCCTATGGTGTTAGAATTTAAAGAAGTGTTTCCTACTAATTTACCTGGTATGCATCCGGATAAAGATATAAATTTCTGCATTGATTTGGAACCTGGTACCCGCCCCATTTCAATCCCTCCATATCAAATGGCTTCAACATAATTAAGAGAGTTTAAGGCTCAAATCCAAGAACTTCTTGATAAATGTTTTATTCTTCCTAGTGCTTCACCGTGGGGGTGCTCCAGTCTTGTTTGTTAAGAAAAAGGATGGTAGTATGAGGATGTATATATATTACTAGCAATTAAATAGGTTCACCATTCGAAACAAGTACCCATTGCCTCGGATAGATGATCTGTTTGACCAATTGCAAGGTGCATCAGTTTTCTCTAAGATCGATCTAAGGTTTGGTTACCATCAGTTAAAGATTAGGCCTGAGGATGTGCCCAAGATGCCGTTAAGAACCCGCTATGTGCACTACGATTTTCTAGTTATGTCGTTTGGATTTACAAATGTGCCTGTAGCTTTCATGAGTTTGATGAATGGTGTGTACAAACCCTTTCTTAATTCATTTGTTATAGTATTTACTGATGACATTTTGTTTTATTTGAGAAGAAAGGAAGAGCATGTCGACCATCTCCGTATTGTTCTGGGTGTTCTTGGGAAACAAAAGTTATATGCGAAATTTTCTAAGTGTGAATTTTGGTTGACATCGGTTGCCTTTTGGGGCATGTAGTTTCAAAAGAAATGGTAATGGTAGATCCCCAAAAGATTGAAGCGGTTAAGAATTAGGTTCGGCCAAGCTATGTGACTGAAGTTAGGAGTTTTGTGGGGGTTGCTAGCTACTACTGTCGATTTGTAAAGAACTTTGCTTCTATTGCCACACATTTGACAAGTTTGACGAAGAAAGAGGTACCCTTTGAATGGATTGAAAAGTGTGATGAGAGCTTTGATAAGCTCAAGACTCTTTTGACTAATCGTCTATTCTAGAATTATCGATGGAAGGTAAAGATTTTATTGTTTATTGTGATGCTTCACATTCGGGTTTGGGTGCTGTGTTGATGCAGGATAAGAATGTTATAGCTTATGCATCGCAGTAGTTGAAGGTGCATGAGAGGAATTACCCAACACATGATTTAGAGTTGGCAACTGTAGTGTTTTCTCTTAAGATCTGGCGGCATTACCTTGATGGTGTTAAGTGTGAGGTGTTTACTGATCATCGGAGCTTGCATTATGTGTTTACTCAAAAGGATCTGAATTTAAGATAGTGAAGGTGGATGGAGTTACTCAAGTATTATGATGTGACCATCCATATCATCCGGTGCAAGGCTAATGTGATGGCAGTCGCACTAAGTCTAAAGGCGGTGAGTATGGGTAGTCTAGCTTCTTGAGTGTATCCAAGCGACCCTTGGCTAAGGAAATTCAGACCTTGGAGTCTAAGTTCATGCAGTTGAGTATCTTAGAGAAAGGTGGGGTGTTAGCTAGCATTGAAGTAAGGGCCACATTCATTGAGGAGATCAAGGCCAAACAGTTTGAGGATGAACAATTGAAGGAACTCAGAAATAAAACAGTGTCTGGCAAGGCACAAGAGACCACTCTTGATGCTGGGGGCGTGCTCAATTTTAAAGGAAGGATTTGTGTCCCCAGAGTGGGAGACTTGATTCTGAATTTATTGGCAGAATCCCATGGTTCGTGGTATTCCATTCATCCGGGTGTGACCAAGATGTACCGAGACTTGAAGAGACTATATTGGTGGCCAGGCATAAAGAAAGATACAGCGGAATTTATGGCTAAGTGTCAAAATTGCCAACAAGTAAAGTATGAGCACTAAAGGCCTGCAGGTTTGCTTCAGAGAATGCCAATTCTAGAATGGAAGTGGGAAATGATAGTGATGGACTTCGTTGTTGATCTTCCCAAGACTTTGGGAAATTTTGATTCTATTAGGGTAGTGGTTGACAGATTGACTAAGTCAACCCATTATATTCCGATCAGAATAGATTATATTGCTCAACAATTGGCTAAAGTTTATGTAAAAGAGATAGTAAGGTTGCACGGGGTGCCCCTTTCTATCATCTCAGACCGTGGTACGTAATTCACATCTAAGTTTTAGAGAAAATTACATGATGAATTGGGCACACAACTCACTTTTAGTACAACTTTTCATCCGCAGATGGACGGGTAGTTGGAAAGGACTATTTAAGTGTTATAAGACATGTTGAGGGCATGTGTGATTGATTTTGGAGGACATTGGGATAAGTTCCTACTGTTGTGTGAGTTCTCCTATAATAATAGTTATCACTCCATCATAGTGTGACGCCCAAGATTCAAGGGGTGCAACTGGCTCCTAACGCCAAAACTCAGGCTCAAGCTGACCCTGCTGAACCATTTGCTACTAGCGCATGGCAGCACACGCAATCAAGAAAACAAACAAGTATATCTCGGCTTAAAATTAAGCCCCTGGCCGACAAGGCTCCTGTAAGCTGATCCATAAAAGAAACAACTATTCCCAAGAGTTCATATAAAGAAATAGCCAACTATCACAAAAGTACTGATTGGGCCGTCGAGGCCACCATGATCTCTATACCAAAACTGAAAGCAGGTAAGTATCAAGATAATACATCAAACAACTAACAAGCTTCAACAAACCAACAAACTAGGCCAAAATGTCCATAATGTAGCTATAGACCCCATACACTAGTCTGCAAGCCTCTAAGAGTAGTAAAGATTGGCGGGATAAGGCCCCAGCCTACCCATACAGATATATACAACAAAAGCTCACAAACCTCCTAACTTTGGCAGCTCTGGAGGGAAGGGGCTAGCCAATCGAATAGAAGTCAATCCTGCCACTGAGGAGGTCTATTGGGTCATGTGTCGGGACCTGCAGGTATGAATGCAGTACCCCCAGGCAATGGGGCATCCGTACGAAATAATATACCGAGTATGAAAGGCAATAGACCATGAGCAGGTATCTTAATATACATGGAGTAATCCTATTAATAAATCAAGGATAAGATAAGTGTACTGACCTGCTTCTAAATCTAAACATATAAAAAATAATAAAACAACAACCTAATCAAACTCCTATAAGCTCGGCAGGTACAAACAGCACACAAGACCAGCTACCCAGGCCCTCATAAGCCCAGAAGGTGCCAATCACTCTATATACTCCTATCGGTAGTCCCCTAGACCCGTAGGCAGTCACATAGTCCTCTTAGACAATAATATAGCCCCATAGGCAGCACATAACTCTCTTAGGCATCAATATAACTTATAGACAACTCATAGCCTTCTTAGGCAACAACATGGCCCTGTAGGCAGCACATAGCCTTCTTAGGTGTCAATATTGCCCCGTAGGCTACTCATAGCCCTTCTAGGCATCCATATATCCCCGTAGGCAACTCATAGCCCTTCTAGGCATCGATATATCCCCATAGGAAGAAAATAGCCCTTCTAGGCATAGATAACATTCCTGCAGCTAACCACAATAGCACTAATGGCAACAATAACAATTCAATAGGCTAAAAGTGAGCAATTTAGCTATAAGAAACCTATACGAATAGCCTCTAAGTCGTGTCCAACATAGGGATGCCACTAATCGAATAAGAATCCTGACAAGGGAGGATTATATCCACTCGAGCAGCCAACAATCAGCAATAATGGCTACAAGTATAACAACAATAACAACCCGATTACATTGCTCCTAAGCTTTAAGGAAACATGTTGTAAGAAGGGAGTAGCCTTAACATACCTTTCCAATGAACGCTCGAAAGACCGTACTTTCTTCACGAAAGTTGTTCCTTATGTCCTAAGCTTCACAAACACTATATATACACAATTGGTATGCATCTATAAATATTTCATAATTAATCTTAAATAGGCAAATTTTCCATATTGCCCCAACTTGTCAAAACATCGTTAGAAATTCATAAAAACAATCATAAAAGAGTCCCGAGATGATTACCTTAGTTAACCAAGTGTACAACTTGAAGAAACACCAATAACTACAAATTTATATGTTCAAAAACTAGCTCCAAGCATAGCTAATAGAAGGGAAAAATGATTGCCATGTGTAGAGATCACGTTTCTAGGCACAGAGGCAACCTTTAATGGTAGAAATCGTCAAAAACTAACCTTCATCATGAATGAATCCCATAGGAACCCTCTCATAAGCTTTCTTTCTAGTTTGGAAGTGAAAAGAAATGTTTTCATGGCTTAAAACGTTGAGTAAGAGGACATACCACATTTTTGACCCGACTTGGATCTAACCCAGATTCTGCCCTGGCAGTCCGTAGTAAAACCCTCATAACTCTTTACTCTGATGTCGATTGGATACGGGGTTTTGTGCATTGCAAACTAGACTCGTAGGCCTTCGATTTAATGGGTGATAGGCCTTCTAATCTTAATATATTGGGAGAAAACATCCAAGACATTTGACCCAAATTTTAGAGAACTCTTTAAGAAGGAACTTACAATAACTTTCGCCAACTTTTATTTTGCCACTTACTTGACTTCAAAACTGGAGATACAACCTTGAAAACTTAAAATATGACATACCATATCATTCATAATTTATTACCCACCCTCCTTGTCTTTCCACGAAGGTATGCGTTAATTTAGATGTTTTGAAAAGTGATGTAGATCACCTATAGGATGGTTTGAATAATAATTTTTCATATTATTATACCACCCTATATACGTTATTCGTCAAAGGTTAATATAAGGAAAGATGAAAGATAGATATAATTAATGTAATAACTATGAGAATTCATAATATTATAACTAAATAATGTAAAAGATTGTGAATAACATTTGCAATAATTAGTAATAACTAAGATAATTTCTAATGTTATAACTAAAGAATTAATGTGCAATAGCTGAATTTCGAATAAATTTTATACTTACATGAATAAATAGGACTTTTAATTAATGTTCCCATTTTTTATAGTTATTAGATTTTAATTTAGTGTAGGGACAACATGAAAATGTTTATTTCATATTACTGAAAATAAAATTTATTTAGTAAATGATAAATTTTAAATGATTCATATATATTTTCAAATTTATTGTGAGTTTTCTTTAAAAGAAAAAGAATTCAGAACATTATATAATAATATATTTTGAAGTTGGAAGTCTTGTAGCTTGATAATACATTCCTGACATAAATTAGTTATTAAATAAATAATAAAAATTAAACTAATACAAACTTCAATAGACATTATTATAAGTCATATGAACTTTTGTTCGTTTAAAATACTGAAATTTTAAGAAATAGTAATGTTTATATAGTAATAACTTTTTTGAAGCAAACATCCTGACAATCGAAATCACATAAGTAGGCAGTAGCTGTAACATTCCTCTACTAGAAAGACTTGGAATTAGAAAGAAACCATTTCTAGAAATAATCAAATTTGGAAAGATTGGCAAAATTAAGCTAAGTATGAGTGCTGGGCCACCATTTCACAAAATCTTTCTTCGCATCGCAGAGTGGTCACGGACCATTCTGCCTCAAAGGTTATTTCGCGACCAAATAATGAAATGCATCTCCACATCACAGATTTGCTTCCAGACAGTGATTTCTTGATCTTTTCTCATGTTTAACTATCTAAAAACACTCCTAAACATCATGAGATCTTTCCTATCACAAATCACAATCCTTGAATCCATAATTCAATTGAAGGGAAATTAAGAGTCAAGTCAAGAGAAGCTCTTAGAGTCTTCCAAAAGTCTTTTACAACTCTTTCAAATTTGTTTTAAGACTTGAGTTTTGAGTTGAGTAAAGACTAAAGATTGAAGTTCATTTCTTCAAAGAATATATGGGGACTGTGTATTCCCAAAGAGTTTAAAATGTTTTCACATTTATATAAGAAGGGAAACAGAGATTTCCAAAGAGCCTTTGAGCTAGTTTTCAGAAAAGAGTAAATGCTTTCACAATTAAGCAAGAGGGGAAACTTTGATTTCCAAGATAGCCTTTGAGCTAAGTTTTGAGAAATTATCTCAAACCATAGAAAGAAGTATGTTTTTAAACATAAGAGCTAGAATCATATTTTGGGAGTAGTATTGAGCATCAATATGTGGGAGAGTTCAGACAACTCCCAGCCCCCATAAACCATGTAGCCATCATGTGTAGAAAAGGGTCATACTTTTTAGATGATTCCTTAGTGAATTTTAGCATAGACTAGTGGATCCACTTAGTAGTTAGGTTCAATACCCTTGGTAAGGTATAGGACGGCCTGGCAGCGTGAGGCAAAATGCTGTATTATCACAATAGCTCTTAAGTGATGGTTGTCGGTTAGAGAAACTCCCACATCAATATTTTGTATTCTTATATACACAAAGTTAATTTTATTTTTATATACATTCAAAGTTTATACTGTATCTTTGCATACATTCAGAGTTACTATTGTATTTCTAAATACACAAAGTTGTTATCCATGTTTTAAAAGTTTTTCTTTATATTGTATTTATTTTATTATTTTATATTGAAATGAGTTAAGTTGAGTCGAGTTGAGTCCAGGTATGTTCCTTTTAAGCTTATGTCTTGTTTTAGATTTCCCCTCGCATGCTGGTACATTCAATGTACTGATGCCAGTTGGCCTGCATCTTATTATTATACAGATTCAGGTAATCGGGATCAGCATCTAGCGCATCGTTGATCCAGTTGAGATTCAGAGTTATTGGTAAGCCTCCTTGATTCTCGAGGATCCCCTTTTTCATTACATTATCATTTTAGTTTATTAGGATGTTGGGGGTCTTGTCTCGACATCCATCTTAGTTATTAGAGGCTTCATAGACAGTTAGTTAGTTCATTTGTCATTATCTTGTTATTGACTTATGTTTTGAGACCTGAGTTGCCACTTTAGCCAGTGAATGTTATCTTAATATATTCTAAGTTATATTTTGTGCTTTTAGTTTACTTTTAAAGGTTCAGTTATGTTGAGTTAAGTCTTCCGCTAAGAGTTAAGTCAGTCCAAGGGTTCGCTTGGCTCTAGTGATGCTTCTCGAGTGCCAGTCCCGCCCAAGGTGTAGGCTCAGGGCGTGACAAACTTGGTATCAGAGCACGTAGTTCAAGTGTCTTAGGGAGTCTATGCAGCCATGTCTGTAGAGTCCTAGTTATCGGTGTAAAGCGTGCAACATCTATAACTAGGAGGCTACAATATTTAGGAACTATCTCACTTCTTTCATACTTATTTCATGCGATAAAGTTCATCTCTATATAGTTTCTTTCTAACTCGTGCTTGTGCGTAACTGATTGTGAGTTGGGCTATTTTTTAAAGTGCTTTCATGGGGCGTTTCTTTCCCTGTGAGCTAAGAGAAGCAGAGAAGCAAAGGTAAGAGAATTTATCACTTTTAAGAAGGAGTCTATGAGTGTTCATGAGTACAGTTTGAAGTTCACACAACTTTCCCGCTATGCTCCGGAGATGGTTGCTGACATGAGGAGCAAGATGGGTTTATTCGTTGTTGGGTTTTCTCGTCTTTCAAGCAAATAAGGCAAGGCAACTATGCTGATATGGGATATGGACATACCTAGGCTAATGATCCCTATGCAACAAATTGAGGAGGATAAACTGAGAGATAGAGAAGAGTTTAAGAATAAAAGGGCTAAGACATCAAGGAATGAGTCTGGGCAGCAGAAGAGTAATGCGCACCTGTCTTCCTTCCAACAAAAACAAAAGGGGACCTACTCCATCATCTGCTAGTGCACCTGCACCAAAGAACAAATGTGAGTACAATAGTCAGAATTTCAGAGCTAAACCTACCTATTCGCAAGGCAATGTTGCACAAGGAGGTAATGAGACTTCTGCATGTGCTAAGTGTGGTAGGAACCACTCAGGAATGTGTCGTGATGGCTCCACTGGTTGTTTCAAGTGTGGTTAGAATGGTCATTTTATGAGAGAGTGTCCTGAGAACAGACAAGGTAATGGTAATGGGGCAAATAGAGCCCAATCTTCTTCAGTTGCTCCACCAGACAGAGCTGCATCTAGAGGAGCTACTTCTGGAGCAAGTGGAGGATCAAATAGTCTTTATGCCATCACTAGTCGCCAAGAGCAAGAGGATTCACCCGATGTTGTCACTGGTATGATCCAAGTCTTTAAGTTTGATGTTTATGCTTTCTAGATCCAGGAGCGAGTTTATCTTTTGTAACTCCTTATGTTGCGATGAATTTTGATATTCTTCCTGAGCAACTTCTTGAGCCCTTTAGTATTTCTACACCTGTTGGTGAGTCTATTCTAGCTGAGAGAGTCTATCATGATTGTACAATATTCGTCAATCACTAAAGTACCATGGTTGACTTAGTTGAGTTAGATATGGTAGATTTTGATGTCATTTTAGGTATGTAATAGCTTCATGCCTGTTATGCACCAATAGATTGTAGAACTCGAGTAGTCAAGTTTCAGTTTCTAGTGAACCAGTTATAGAGTGGAAGTACAGTTCAGCAGTGCCTAAGGGTCGTTTTATTTCATACCTTAAGGCGAAAAAGTTAGTTTCCAAGGGGTGTGTCTATCACTTAGTCCGAGTTAATGACTCTAGTGTTGAGATACCTCCTATTCAGTCAGTTCCAGTAGTAAAAAAGTTTCCAGAAGTTTTTCCAGATGATCATCCCGGAGTCTCTCCTGAGAGAGAAATAGACTTTGGTATAGATATTCTTCCTAATACTCGTCCTATATCTATTTCGCCATATAGGATGTCACTAGCAGATTTAAAAGAGTTGAAAGTGTAGTTGAAAGTAAGGGAATATGATATTCCTAAGATAACATTCACGACCCGTTGTGATCATTATGAGTTTTTGGTCATAGCGTTCGGTTTAACTAATGCACCTACAATGTTCATGGACCTTATGAATAGAGTATTCAATCCTTATTTAGATCATTTTGTTATCATATTTATTGATGACATACTAATCTATTCGAGGAATGAGGAAGATCATGCTAGCCATCTCAGAATAGTTCTCCAAACTCTAAAGGATAGAGAGTTGTATGCCAAGTTCTCTAAGTGTGAGTTCTGGCTTGAGTCTGTGGAATTCTTAGGCCACATCATTCTCGGGTATGGAATTAAAGTTGATACTCAGAAAATTAAGGCAGTGCAGAATTGGCCTAGACCCATATCTCTAACTGATATTAGGAGTTTCTTAGGCTTGGTTGGATATTATAGAAGGTTCGTAGAGGGGTTCTCATCTATTTCGTCCCCTTTGACCAAGTTGACTCAGAAAATAGTGAAATTTCAATAGTCTGAAGCTTGTGAGAAAAGCTTTCAGGAATTGAAAAAGTGGTTGACTACTGCCCCAGTATTGACCTTACCAGAAGGTACGTAAGGCTTTGTTGCATATTGTGATGCATCTAGAGTTGATTTGGGTTGTGTGTTAATGCAGAATGGTAAAGTTATAGCTTATGCCTCCAGACATTTGAAAGTTCACGAGAAGAATTACCCAACCCATGAACTAGAGTTGGCTGCCATAGTATTTTCTTGAAAATATAGCGTCACTATCTTTATGATGTTCATGTGGATGTGTTCACCGATCACAAGAGTCTCCAATATGTGTTTAACCAAAAGGAGCTTATTCTCAGACGGCGAAGCTGGTTAGAGTTACTCAAGGATTATGACATGAGTATTCTTTATCACCCAGGTAAGGCTAATGTTGTTGTTGATGCCTTGAGTAGGTTGTCTATGGGTAGTACCACCCATTTTAAGGAAGATAAGAAAGAGCTAGCAAGAGAAGTGCATAGACTTGCACAATTTGGAGTTCGACTAATGGATTCCACAAAAGGATGAGTAGTGGTGATGAATAGGGCTGATCATCATTAGTGTTAGAAGTGAAAGAAAAGCAAGGCCAAGATCCTATTTTGCTTGAATTGATGGCAAATGTTCATAAGCAAAAAGTAAAGGCTTTTGAACAAGGGGGAGATGGTGTATTGATGTATCAAGGTAGGTTGTGTATACCACGGGTGGATGAACTCCAAGAGAGGATCATGTAAGAAGATCATAGGTCTAGATATTATATCCATCTATTCGGATTTCACAAAGATGTATTGAGATTTGAGAGAAGTTTATTGGTGGAGTAGTATGAAGAAGGGCATTCCAGAGTTTGTTGTTAAGTGTCTGAATTGCCAACAAGTTAAAGTGGAGCACCAAAGGCCAGGTGGTATGGCTTAGAATATAGAACTTATGGAATGGAAGTGGGAGATGATCAATATGATTTCATCACAGGTTTACCAAGGTCTCGCATGTTGCATGTATATAGTTGGGTGTTTGAGATAGATGTTAGATGGTACGCCCTTAGCCTACTAAGGTTAATCTTATTCGAGGACGAATGTTCCCAAGGGGGATATATTGTAACACCCCACTACTAGAAAGACTTGGAATTAGAAAGGAACCATTTTTGGAAATAATTAAATTTGGAAAGATTTACAAAATTAAGCTAAGTATGAGTTTTGGGTCAACTTCAACCAACCATAACTACTAGCTCAAGATGATTTAGGTGTGATTCAAGATACCGTAGGAAAGGTCTTTGAATTATATTTCCAACGCCACCAAGTTTGTGCGATTTCGAATTCGTATGAGCAAGATATACCCATTTGAAGTATGGCTGTCTAGATAAGGAAAGTCAAAACCGGATTTTAGAAGGGTACTTTGGTATTTTCACTACTGTATTAATTAATTTCGTCTTTGGTAATTAATTTGGGGTCTAAACTGATTGGATTCAGTTTACGCTTTTGAAAAACAAGATAGGGTTTTGAGAGAAGAGAAAAGAAGAGGAGAAAATAGGAGAAGAGGCAAGGAATCGTCAAGTTCTTGAAGCTAGGCATGTGGATTTCATCAAGGGGTGATCCCTACGAGGTATGTGAGTTCACATAGCATTGGGTTTGTTCATCGATGCACCAAACATGCTTATTTTAGTATGATTTTTGTCCTAAAAGATTGAGACTTTGATGTTTTTGAGTTGTATTCTTGAATTGCTTTCGGATGAGATAGAGGAGTTCTTGAGAGTTTAAGGTCGATCGTTAGAGTTGTTTTGAGTTATATTCCTGTGTACATGTGTTGGGTATCTGAATCTAAAGAGAATTTGAGAAAAAGAATCGAGTTTAGGCGAATTGGGGTTAAAAAATGAAGAAGTAGAAAGTAGGGCAAATTTGGCGTCCCAGTTCGCGTCGCAGACTTGCCCCACCATTTAACAAAATCTTTCTTCACGTCACGGAGTGGTCACAGACCATTCTGCCTCAAAAGTTATTTCGCGACCAAATAATTAAATGCATCTCCGCGTCGCGGACTTGCTTTCAGACAGTGATTTCTTGATCTTTTCTCATGTTTAACTGTCTAAAAACACTCCTAAACATCATGAGATCTTTCCTATCACAAATCACAATCCTTGAATCCATAATTCAATTGAAGGGAAATTAAGAGTCAAGTCAAGAGAAGTTCTTAGAGTCTTCCAAAAGTCTTTTACAACTCTTTCAAATTTGTTTTAAGACTTGAGTTTTGAGTTGAGTAAAGACTAAAGATTGAAGTTCATTTCTTCAAAGAATATATGGGGACTATGTATTCCCAAAGAGTTTTAAAATGTTTTAACATTTAAATAAGAAAGGAAACTGAGATTTCCAAAGAGCGTTTGAGCTACTTTTCAGAAAAGAGTAAATGCTTTAACAATTAAGAAAGAGGGGGAACTTTGATTTCCAAGATAGCCTTTGAGCTAAGTTTTGAACAGTTATCTCAAACCATAGAAAGAAGATGTTTTATAACATAAGAGCTAGTATTATATTTTGGTAGTAGTATTGAGTTCCGATATGGGAGAGAGTTTAGACAACTCCCAGTCCCCATAAACCATGTAGCCATCATGGGTAGAAAAAGATCATACTTTTTAGATGATTCCTTAGTGATTTTTAGCATAGACTAGTGGATCCACTTAGTAGTCAGGTTCTATACCCTCGGCAAGGTATAAGACGACCTGGCAGCGTAAGGCAAAACATTGTATCATCACAATAGCGCTTATGTGATCGTTGTCGGTTAGAGAAGCTCCCACATCAGTATTTTGTATTCTTATATACACAAAGATTTAATTTTATTTTTGTATACATTCAGAGTTTATATTGTATCTTTGCATACATTCAGAGTTACTATTGTATTTCTAAATACACAAAGTTGTTATCCATGTTTTAAAAGCTTTTCTTTATATTACATTTATTTTATTGCTTTATATTGTAATAAGTTAAGTTGAGTCCAGTTGAGCCCATGTATGTTCTTTCAGTTCCTTTCAAGCTTATGTCTTGTTTTAGATTTCCCCTCGCATTATCTTGTTATTGGCTTATGTTTGAGACCTGAGTTGCCACTTTGGCTAGTGAATGTTATCTTAATACATTCTAAGTTATATTTTGAGCTTTCAGTTTACTTTTAGAGGTTCAGTTATGTTGAGTTAAGTCTTCCGCTAAGATTTATGTCAGGCCAAGGGTTCGCTTGGGGCCATCAATGATTCTCGAGTGCCAGTCCCGCCTAGGGTGTAGGCTCGGGGCATGATAGTATCACTGATAAATAAAGTCATTTTTTTCTTTTGAGCATGAAAAAAACAAATCGGGATCTTGAGAAGTCTAATAATTTTGGAAAAAGTTATTCAGAAGTATATATCTACATCACAAGAGAAATTGTTAGCAAAAACAAATGATTTTAGACTTCATCATGTACACTTTATATATTGGAACATTACATACTAATGTATATGTTAAGTAAAAAAATAATTATTATATTATCAAAATTATTTGCCTCAAGTACTTGAGGTTATGGAATATACCTTCTTAGGATAGAACGATTTACTTCATCAGAATAGTAATACCTCATATTCCGCTAAACTTCGGACTCACTCAAAGTCAATAAATCAAATGAAATTTTTATAGAATGCGAGAAGAAGAAAAGTAGAAGATTAAAAGAAATTGTTGCTGAAAAATGAGAGGAAACCGCTCTATTTATAGTCAACCAAGGGTAGTATGAACAACTGTTTTTTGTGTCTTATCTAAAAAGTCATGACCTTTCAGAGAAGTCACAACTTATTGAAAAAGTCACAACTCATTGAAAAATCACAACCCTTTGAAAAAGTCACAACTTATCGGAAAAGTCACAACTCATCGAAAAAGGCACAACCTAAGTTAGGGATATTATAGTAATTTAACATTCAAGTTAGGAGTTCATGCTTTTAATGTAATATAAATTGTTATAAATATATTTTAACAAAATAATAAATTATATTGTTTAGTTCGTTTCGAAACATTCAAAATGTTGTTTTTCTTTTTTGTCAATTTTTAAATTTAACTTCCAATGACATCTTTAAGACCACAAGATTAAAAAAATATATTTTGATATATATATATATATATATATATATATATCTGTGTGTGTGTTTAGTTTAAGACCATAGAAAAATTTAAGTTTCTTCATTTTTTTATTAAAAAGAAAAAGTAATTTTTTTTTTAAAAAAAAAATAGAAGTTAGGCCTCAAATTAACTTGAGTTGCCACTACTAACAGGTGAGTTATTCCACTAGAAATTAACTTGAGTTGCCACTACTAACAAGTAAGTTATTCCACTAGATAGTGATTGGAGTTTGAAATGTAACTTTTCTATTATTTGTAATTTAACTCTAATTCACACTAGGATAGAAGTTATTCCACTAGATAGTGATTGGAGTTTGAAATGTAATGTTTCTATTATTTGTAATCTAACACTAATTCACACGGTAACTTTACTAGATGTTTTTGCTATGTGTTGACGGTATGTGTAGTATGTTTTTGCTATGTGTTGACAGTATGTGCAGGGTATGTTGATATTGATGTTTTTGCTGTTGAATGTAATTAGTTTTAGGAATCTTAATAGAGTGGATTGATTATCTCAAATATGTATTTTGAAGTGGTAAGTTATGTGAATTTAGCTCTTGCTAAGCCTTCTTTTGTGTGGAAAATTTTTTCTTCATTAGTGAACTGTGCTTAATTACAAATTTGTTGAGAAGAATAATTAGAATTTTTTCATGTCAAATTATCGGAGCACTAGAAACTTTCTGCTTATGAGTCATTCTGCTTATGTGTCAGTATGGAGTCGTGGGCCTAGCAACGATTTGAAATTGCTCATATTTTTCATAATATACACTTAATTATAAATTGAAGGAACAATACCTAATCCTCAGAACATTACAAATGCCCAATCAATGCTATGAAAATCTGCCTATTTATGTTTTTCCCTAGATAGATTGCTCACACTGTCATCCACAATCCTTGAAACTCCAAGCACATTATATTTTGTAAATTATAATATAATTTTTTTGAGTTGAGTATAAATTTCAGGAATCCCATAGTTTTAATATGAAATTATAATCTATCCCTATTTAGTTTGTAATTACATTAATCCCTGAAAAAGTAACACAATCCGGATACATAATTAGTAGTTTGGATATATTAATAAATATATGTTGTATATTTTATTGTTGCGCTTTAAATGGAAAACAAAAAGGAAAATTAAAAATTAAATCCCCTAATTCACGCTAGTCAGTTTCATCCTTAATTTCAATCATAGAAACGTGATTCCTAAAATAACAAACCAAATCAGAATTCAAAAATTCAAATTCTGTTCATCTTGTTTCCTGTTTCAACAAAGAAATTTTTGATCAGATATATAATGAATATCTCAATTTTTTTGAGGCATTCAAGATTATGGGAGAGTGAGGTTAGATATGAAATTTGTAGTTTGTTCATTAATCTGGTTTCAGCCATTGCGGCTGAGTTGAATATTGATGAGTCAAGAAAAAAAAATTGAAATCCAATACATTGTAGAAGCAAACTCCTCTCCACTAAGTATAAGGAATGATATGGGGATAAATCTGTACGCAGAGGTGAAGAAACGCGAGGTTGGATTTGGTATGTATTCCCTCTGTATTGATACAATTGATAAGGATGTTGGCGAGATAGAAAGTTTTGATGTGTCAACTGGTGCAATTGTATGTGTTGAAGGTGCTGAAAAGGATACACACACTCTCAACTTGGTGGAGTAAAAAAATGGTGATTCGTGTTATATACCATAGATAGAGGTAACGAATTACATATCTGATACACATAGTACGGACGTGAAGGTGAATCAATTGTACAAGGACAAAGCCACTCTAGTATATGTAATGGCAAAATATAAAATAAAACATGGCTTCAATTTTTGAGTTAAAAGATTTGATTGCAAAAGGTATGCAACTCCTTTTTCATTCATGAATTTGTATTTTGGTGAATCAATAATGATACATTATTTGCTATAAGGGTGATACATTAAATATTTTGGCGTATATATTTTGAGTTATCAGATCTGTAAGTTACAATATTGTCAGTATAAAGTATCGGATATATGTGACACTCCTCTTTTTTGGATGTTTGAATTTGTGTATGCGTGGAAAATCGTGATACATTATTGCACTCAATTTCATAAAATTATGATTTTATGTTTATTCACTATTTAATGTGTTATTGTATCTATGACTTGGTGTAATATTACTATAATGTATCAGAAATATTTGAACTTCTTTCTTTAATATGTTAATGTATCAATATATGAATGTTTTCATTAATGTATCATTGTATTTTGTTGAATCAATAATGATACATTACCGGCTAAAAGGTTGATACATTAAGCTTGTGAAGTACATATTTTGATGTATCATATTTGCGAGTTAGTGTACTGTTAATATAAAGTAGCTGATACATGTGACCCTCCTTTTTTGGATGTTTGACTTTATGTATGCGTATAATAATCATGATACATTATTGCATTCAACTTGATACAATTATGATTTGATGAATATTCCATGGTTAATGTGTTTTTTTGCTTTGTGTCGATGTAAGATCACTATAAGGTATCAGATATATTTCCTCTTCGTTTTTATAACATGTTAATGTATCATTATGGTAATTTTTCACTAATGTAACATTGTGGGAAGAATATATTGTTTTAATGTATCTGTTAGACATTTTACTAATATATTTGAAAAAATTGCAGCTATGTATTATTGTGTTTATCAGATGACTGTTTTTGGAGAATGAGTGCATCTGTCAGGAAGAAATCAAATTTATTCAAAGTGAGGTACTTCAATAGTGAGCATACATGTCCGTTAAGGGATAGAGTATTAAAAAAGGTTCAAGATACAGTTGGGTTTATTAGTGGTGTGACAACGCCTTAATTGGTCAATCATAAAAGAATTTATACTCCAAATGATGTAATTGATGATATTAGAGCACTGTATGGGATTGATATTTCATACCAGCAAGCATGGCGTGCTAAGGAGCATTCACTAGAGATGATAAGAGGTAAACCTGCGAATGGATATAGACAGTTGCCTAAATAAATATATATGTTGGAAACTGTGTATTCAAATTCTTATATACGGATGCATAAGTCGGAGCAAAATGAGTTCATGTATCTGTTCATAGCATTAAGGCCATTAATGAGGGGTTTTGACTTCTGTAGACCAGTAGTTGTTGTTGACGGTGCACATCTTGGTGGAGCTTACAAAGAAACTTTTATATCAGCAAGTACGCTTGATGGTGCAGGTATGATTACTATATTAGAATTTATAAATTTTCGTCTAATAACAATGATTGATTGTATTTGCTACTTTATATATTGATAGTTGTGTATCTAGAAATTAACATACATGCGCGCTATTTATGAGTAGGATGCATATTTCCGTTAGCTTATGGAGTGGTGGACACTGAAAATAATTATTCATTGACATGGTTCTTCTAACAGTTTAAAAGTGCATTTGGGGAGATGGAAAAAATGTGTGTTGTATCATATGGAAATGAAAGCATAATGAAGAGTGTAAGTACTGTTTTTCCAAATGTTCCTCATTTTGCATGCATATGGAACCTTTGGAAAAATGTTTGTTCAAACTTCAAGAGAAGCAAACACATACTAAGTGATGTGTTCTATTCAATGGCCAAGGCTTATAGAAAAGAGGATTTTGACAAATTAATGGCTAAAGTTGTTAAAATTGACAATTGGATTAAGACGTATCTTGAGGATGTTGGTTATCAAAAGTGGTCAAGAGTTCATGCAACAGTAAACAGGGGCAGAATGATGACTTCTAACATAGCGGAATGTATAAATGGTTGCCTTATTGAAGCGCGGCAACTACCTATAGTAGATTTTTTAGAAGAAGTCAGAATTCTATTCGGTTCTTGGAACTCTAAAAATAGAGAAATAACATCATATACAAAGGAAATATTAGGGAGGAGATTTGAAGAGTTATTGATTCTAAACGCTTCTAAGTGTTAAAAAATGAAGGTATGTATCAATATATAAACTATTATGTATCTGAAATTGGTTGTCGTTTGGGCTGTTGTGAGTATAAAATTGATTTAATTGTTATGTGGTTTGTTTCTTAATGTTATTAGGTTGTACAATCTAGTGAATTTATTTATTTAGTGTATGAATGTGGGCGAAGATACATTGTTTGCTTTGAGAGAAAAAATTGTAACTATGGGAGATTTCAGGTAGACGAGATACCTTGTGAGCACACATTTGCTGTTTTGAAGAAGAAAAATACTATAGATGTACATCCCTACTGCTCAGATTACTATAAGCCAGCTGCATTAGCAAACACATATGAAGTTTCGATGGTTCCAATCCTAGATAAGGAGGAATGGTTTGCACCGCAGTTTGTTTTGGAAGAAATCGTCTTGCCACCTAGATACAAACGGATGGTTGGACGACCAAGGAAAAGAAGGAAGAAAAATTCAGATGAAAACATAAGCACAAACATAAATCGTTGTGGACATGAAGGTCACAATCGAAGAACTTGTACTTTCTTTCCGAAAGAAGATTGACAGACTTCTTTGTTGGGGCTACTGTTATGTTTCATATACATTATTTTAAGATTACATGTTTTCAGTTTTTTTTTTTTTTGCTTTTTTCACTTTTACCTTGATAAAACATTATAATCTACTATTAGCCGATGAAATTTCGTTACAATAATTTGAAATGTTAAGATTTTTCAACCTTGTGTTTATTGTTATAACAGATTATATTTTTAAATAATGTATAATTAGCTATTTGATAATAAAGTACAATATACAGTGTTTGTGGGGATTGTACCAATCAATATATTTTCTGATACATTTTTATATAATGTAACTTAAGTTAATTAAATAATGATGTATCTTATACAATAATGTTGTAAAAAATATAAGTATGTAAAATGAAATAAGAAGTATCGATAAATGAATCACAATAAGTAGTAATTAATTTATTAATGTGACTTGATAAATGAATGAGCCATCAACTAATTACAATAAATTGACCAAAATTATCAGCGTGAATGAGTGTCAAAGTATCAGCTCCTACCAGAGGTAATGAGAATAAATGTTGTTACGTGTTTATGAATTAATGAATCTGATACATTGCATTAGTAAAGTGTGAAAGTATGAGCTCCTACCCTAAGTAATGATACTAAATGTTGTTGTGTGTTTATGAATTAATGAATCTGATACATTGCATTAGTAAAGTGAGAAATTATCAGCTCATACCAGAAGTAATGAAAATAAATGTTGTTGTGTGTTTATGAATTAATGAATCTAATACATAAAGGTTATCCAATTTTTGTATCAAATTATATACAACAATCCAGTTCCTCAATAATAGCTGAAAATATTGAAAGTTGATGTCAAAATAAACAAGATTTTAGAGAAACACTCCAATGCTTGGATACAAACATCTGAACACAATAAAACATACAAGTTTAAAGCTATAGTAATGTATCTCATTAAAGCTAGAGTTAATGTATCTCAAAAATAATAACACTGTAAAAAAGTATCTAATAATTAATACATAAATTCTAATCAGCATTGACCAAATCTTCTTGAGTTGGTTCAGTGGAATGACTTTTAGACCTTGTTGGATCATCATTTTCACTAACGTACCCTGCCGTAGCCTTTTTAGTACCATATTTCCATAATAGGGCTTCATATCGTGTATAGAGGTATTTTGAACGGAAACCATTTTTTGGAATAGGGATCCCATCGCTAAGGAACTCAACAAATGCAGCTACAAGTCCCTTCAAAAATGAGGAATATACATTATAAGGAGAAAGAAGATACATTATAATTCGAAGCAAAAATGTGCTAATACTAACAAGCTATCGCTTTCTTGTTGCATAATGTATTGTACGAATTCAACTTGAAATTCGTGTTGTGGTCCCAAAACCATGCCAGTTTGACTGTCCTTGTAAGCATCCAATGATGACCAGTCAGTTCGCTCAGGTTAATAAAAAAACCATTGTCATGAAGGTAAATGGCAGCATCATCACGAACTTTTTTATCTCACTAGACGGCACATTTATTCTTTTACTCAATGATGAATTGTACACGCGTATGAGCCTCTCTTTTAAAGCAACAACAACTAACAACCAATGGAACTTACCATCTGAGTTCACCGGAATGTATACATCATCAACTAGATTCCATGGTAATCTACCCGGGATGGAAAATCCGTTGATTATATTTTTAATTGACCTCTCGAATGCAGATACAACAGCCCCCCGTGCCATGTGCTCTTGCTTGCTTAAATTATCATCACGAGGGCTACAATAGTACCTTGTGTATGCATCATTGATAAAGTCACAACAATCACACGTAAATATAATGTCTATGGTATGATTTGAGTTTGTATCATTATACAAACTATGTAGATACAAAATATCAATGTATCATAGAAATATTAATAATGTATCTTTTTACCGTACCTCATCTGTCCAGCATTTTTTTGGCTGAGATATGGCATAAAACCAATTTTTATCCCTGGGAAAAGCAACTACAAAGTCCATGTGTTCAAATCCAAATGAAGCTGATTTGGCTCTGTATTTGTCATCCTTTGGTTTCCTATTATATATATTTTATATTTATTACAAGTCAATACAAGTGAAAACAGTCTGATATTTTGCTACATAGAAATATTAAACTGTTACTTACTTGTTTTCATGAGTTTTAAGGAGGCCCTTAAAATTCATCCAATAAATTTGATAGAGGTTGGTAAGAAATACCACATCCATCAAATAAGGAGCTCGGACGAACTTCTTCTTCAAACTTCTGTTTTCCTTTGTCGCTGGACCCAAAATCAGTCAAATAGGGGGATTTCAAAATCTTTGATGACATCCTATTTCGTTGAACATGGGTCTCTGATAGTTCATACACGACCATCTCCTTGCCCGATATTTCTATGGGTAACTTACTATCCTCAACCAATTGATGCGTTTTGGTTAATGGATCTGACTTGACAACACTCAATGGTTAAACATACAAAGGAGTTTGAAGGCTAGAAATTAGTGCATCTATGGCTTCTTGGGTTCCAGAAGAATTTGATGTCGATGTGGTGGAATCCTATAATTTTAAAGAAATAATAAGAAAATTGTATCATTCAATAACCAACAAGCAAGCGACAAATATATTTAGAATTTACCGATGCATCAATGGTTACTGCACTTTGTCTGGAAGTGGGATGTTATGTTGCAATTTATCAGCAACATCTTGATCCACAGTTGCTTGTTTAGTTTTTTTGGTGCCAACCTCTACTACATCATCCTGATAAGTTATAACAAAATTTTTTGTTATACCGATACAATAAAAGATAAACAGATTTATACATAAATTTGTACTTACAATAACTTCCTTGGATACATCCTCACTATCTCTTTGATCCTTTAATATATCAACAAACTATGAATAATAGTACTTACGTCAAATAATAATGTATCAAAATCTGGAACTTATGCTACATGATTTGTGAATGATACATTAAATGAGTAAACTATGTCATATACATAAACTTATACTTACAATAACTTTTTTGAAAACACTTACTGCAACAGGAACATCTCCTGTGGATAGAGGTTCTGATACATCCTCACTGCCTCTTTTATCCTTTAATGTATCAGCATTCTATGTAGATTAGTAAATCAATCAAATAATAATGATTCAACAATTGAAACTAATACTACATTATTAATGAATAGGAAATTTTTAAAGTTTAAGCATAATGAAGTTAATACAATTATGAATGTATCATAAAATTCCGACTGCAATTGGATGATTAAAATAATGTATCAACAAGTGTTAGATACTTTAATGAATATTAGATACTTTAATGAATGTATCTGATTCTTACCTCTCCGAACTCGTGTTGCTGTACGTGTGTTTGTTTTTCAGCCTCTACTTCATCATTATCAACGAGGTCCTTGTTGACAAACTCCATATCAATTGGAGACCTTGGTTGTTCAACAAATTAATTAGTAGTTTGGGGTTGATTGACATTGTCTTCTTTGATTAACTCTTCCTCCGAGATTGGAATCGATCTGGCAGCAATTTTCTTCAAGAACAAAAATAACACATAATGAAAAAATAGCTTTACAAATAGTAAATATTTAGTAAATAACAACTACCTTCCGTTTTAGCTTATGGACTGCTTTCATCAGAATTGTGTGATTATTTTTGATTAAGACTTGAAGATCATCAAACTTTTTGTCCACCTGTCACGATCCAGACCATCGTGATTGACACCCACATTAACCCTCCAGTGGGAGAGCCACTACTACAACCTAAACCAAGCAACTAAACAAAAAACTAAAGCATTTAAGTTACGGAAGTAAGTTAAATAACTAATGACTGAAGTTCCCATAAACTTCCAAAAGATCTAACAACTAAACAATGCAGAAAATACACCTAGAACCTGAAAGTCAATGTACCAAAACATCTAAAGTTCAACCATAAGTCTAAACAAGAAGGGATACATCCCCAACTAATGAACTAATTAACTAACTAGAAAAGTCAAAGTCTGAAATGTGGACATAGATAAAAGGAGAACTCATGGTAGCCTGGAAGAAGTTGCTCACCCTTGAATTCGATCGATGATCACTAATCTTCTAAGCAAGGTCTATGAATATCCGCCTGAAGATGCCCTATACTCAACAAAGAAAGAGCAAGTACAGTATCAGTACACAACCACAATTTACTGGTAGGATCACGCGGCTATGCCACTAAGTGTAACATAAGCAAGTCAATACCACATTATAAACATGCAAAATACCGAACATATACAATATTGATTATCACATGCTCAACAATATACATTTATAACAAGTCATTCGTCCTCTTATGAAACCCAAACCCAAAGTTAGCATACTGGAAAGTGGTACCCGATCCAATGTTTATGGCAGAACGTGGCAACCGATCCAATAATTATGCTGGAACGTGGCAACTGATCCCAATTAGTATAATAGAACACGGTATTCGATCCAATCAACACACCACAATCACAATCACAAGTACATTCTCAATAATCATACAATCAAGAAGTGATTCATGGCATATAGTTATTCATTTATCTCATTTACAACAAGTGTGATCAATAATGCAACATTCGCATGCATACATGTATCATAATGAAGTAAGAACAAACATACATCACACAATCATAGAATTACAACCATCACCTACCTTGAAACAAAGTGTGAAACCCTAAGAAACTTGATCCTTCCCTTTTCGGATTCGTTCCGCTTGTTCTTGATCTACAAACAATCAATATAATATGGGAATCAATAAACAATCACTAATTACCCGGATAACTAACAATTCGATCAACCCTAGATCATACCCATGATCCCAAGAACTCAAAATAGGGTTGTTTCCACCATAGGTTCTAGATCAAAACCCTCCCCCATCGATAATTACCCATTAGATTACGTTCTACAGATCAAAAAACATATTCGGGGAGTTAAAATCTTACTTTTAGCCTCAAGAATGGTTGAAACTGTCAAGAATTGCCTAGGGTTTGTTCCTTAGCTCTAAAAATTGAAAACTGCAGAATAAAGACGTTTTGGGATTTATTTACTACTTTAAGTCTCGTCTGGCCGCTACTGCGGCCCTCACCCCGCTACAGCGGCCTTACCAGAGAGACCAAAACCACTGCCAAAGCGGTTTGCACAAAATAGTGAGCTATTTTAATAATTTTGAGACCTCCATTTCAGAAAATATCGTTCACTCTAAGAACGATTTCGGGAGTTCTACTCACCCGAATTCAATTCCTTAAAGTTGTACAGATTCCTTAATGACTTATCTAACAACTCATGTAATAAAAATCATAAATAAGTCACCTGATTGTTACCAAATTTTCCTGCACCTCAAATACTCCGATTTCATCCAAATCTGGACTAGGTTGGGAAATTCCAAGTTACTACGAAAAAGTTTTTCAACCCAAAATTTTCCCCCATTGGATTTTCTATAACGAGGGAACCCGGTCGTTATAATATATACTAATTTACCCATCACTCCTCCCCGTATGACAAACATAGGAAAAACAGGCTAAAGAAAGGATGAAGTAGTACCTGAGTCGACAAACAATTAGGGATACTTGTCTTGTATGTCCCTCTCGATTTCCCAAGTAGCTTCCTCAACTGGATGATGCCTCCATTGAACTTTCACGGACTTAATCTCCTTGGTCCTCAACTTACGCACATCACGATCAAGAATTGCAATCGGTTCCTCTTCATATTGGAGGTCCTTGTCTAACACAATTGAGTCTCACTTAATGATATAATCCTCATTGCCATTATACCTCTTCAATATGGACACATGAAATACCGGATGAACTCCCAATAAATTAGGAGGTAACGCCAACCTATACGCCACCGATCCTACACATTCAAGAACCTCAAAGGGGCCAATGTATCGCGGACTTAACTTACCTTTCTTGCTAAATCTCATCACCCCTTTCATGGGTGATACCTTAAGAAGAACATTCTCACCGGTTTGAAATGTCATGTCTCTTACCTTATGATCTGCATACTTCTTGTGTCTATTCTGGGCTGTTAGAAGCTTATTTTAAATACTCCTCACCTTATCTTGAGCATCCTTCACTAAATCAACCCCTAAAGGTTTCACATCTCCAGCCTCAAACCATCCTATGGGTGATCTACATCCCCTCCCATATAATGCCTCAAATGGTGCCATATCTATGCTAGAGTGATAACTATTATTATAAGAGAACTCACACAAGGGTAAAAACTTATCCCAAAGTCCTTCAAAATTAATCACACATGCCCTCAACATGTCTTCCAACACTTGAATAGTCCTCTCCAATTGCCCATCCGTTTATGGATGGAAAGCTGTACTAAAAGTGAGTTGTGTGCCCAATTCATCATGTAATTTCCTCCAAAAGTTGGAGGTAAACTAAGTACCATGATCTGAGATGATAGAAAGGGGCACCCCATGCAACCTCACTATCTCTTTCACATACACCTTAGCCAATTGTTCAACATTATAATCTATTCTTACCGAAATAAAATGGGCTGACTTAGTCAATCTATCAACCACTATCCAAATAGAATCAAACTTCCCCAAAGTCTTGGGAAGACCAACCATAAAATCCATGGCTATCCTTGCCCACTTCTATTTCGGAATTGGCATTCTTTAAGGCAAACCTGTAGTCCTTTGGTGTTCATACTTCACTTGTTGACAATTCTGACACTTACCCACAAACTCCACTATATTTTTCTTCATGCCCAGCCACCAATAAATTCGCTTCAAATATCGGTACATCTTGGTCACACCCGGATGAATAGAATATCGCGAACCATGAGACTCTATCAACAATTTTTGAATCAAGTCATCAACTCGAGGAGCACAAATTTTTCCTTTAAAATTGAGCACACCCTCCGCATCAAGAGTAGTCTCTTGTGCCTTACCAATCGCAGTTTTCTTCCTATGTTCATTCAAATTTTCATCCTCAAATTTCTTGGCCTTGATCTTTTCAATGAATGTGGCCAATGCTAGCTAACACCCCACCTCTTTCTGAGATGCCCAACTGCATGAACTTAGACTCAAAGGTCAGAATTTCTTTAGCCAAGGGTCGCTTGGATACACTCAAGCAAGCTAAACTACCCATACTAACCGTTTTTCGACTCAAAGCGTCTGCCACCACATTAGCTTGCCCAGATGGTATTGAATGGTCATATCATAATCCTTGAGTAACTCCATCAACCTTTTCTGTGTCAAATTCAAATTATTTTGAGTAAACACATGCTGTAAACTATGATGATCAGTAAATACCTCACACTTAACACCATACAGATAATGTCGCCAGATCTTAAGAGCAAACACTACCACTGCTAACTACAAATCATGTGTTGGGTAATTTCTCTCATGCACCTTCAATTGATGCGATGCATAAGATATAACATTCTTATCCTGCATCAACACAACACCCAAACCAGAATGTGAAGCGTCACAATAAATAATAAAATCTTTACATTCAATCGGTAATGCTAGAATAGGTGCGGTGGTCAAAAGAGTCTTGAGCTTTTGGAATCTTTTCTCACATTTTTCAATCCATTCAAATGGTATTTTCTTTTTGGTCAAATTTGTCAAGTGAGTGGCAATAGAAGCAAAGTTCTTCACAAATCGACGATAGTAGCTAGCGAGCCCCACAAAACTCTTAACTTTCATCACAGAGCTAGGCCAAACCCAATTCTTAACCGCCTCAATCTTTTGAGGATCTACCATTACCCCTTCTTTTGAAATACACGTCCCAAAAATGCAACAGAAGTCAACCAAAATTCACACATAGAGAATTTAGCATACAACATTTGTTTCTCAAGAACACCTAAAACAATACAAAGATGGTCGGCATTTTCTTCCTCACTCTTCGAATAGACCAAAATATCATCAATAAAGGCTGTGATGAAATAATCAAGAAATGGCTTGAACACCCCATTCATTAAACTCATGAAAGTTGCAGGCACATTAGTCAAACCAAAATACATAACCAGAAATTCATAGTGCCCATAACGGGTTCTAAATGCCGTCTTGGGCACATCATCGTGCCTAATTTTCAATTGATGGTATCCAGACCTTAAATCAATCTTGGAGAAAACTGATGCACCTTGCAATTGGTAAAAAAGATCATCTATTCGAGGCAAATGATACTTGTTTTGAATAGTGACCCTATTAAATTGGCGGTAATCTATACACATTTTCATACTACCATCCTTTTTCTTAACAAATAAAACTGGAGCACCCCATGGGGAAGCATTAGGATGAATAAATCCTTTATCAAGAAACTCTTGGATTTGAGCCTTAAGCTCTCTTAATTTCGTCGGAGCCATGCGATATGGAGGGATAGAAATGGGACGCGTACCAGGTTCTAAATCACTGCAGAAGTCTATATCTCTATCCAGAGGCATACTAGGCAAGTCATTTGGAAACACTTCTCTAAATTCTAACACCACAGGAATAGACTCAATAGATAGAGTCTCAACCTCAACATCCCTAACATGAGCCAAATACAACCCTGCCCTACTAGTTTACTAACCTAAATTGAGGATATGATCTTAGCTTGCTTAGGCTTGTACATCCCTTCCCACTTTAATTTTTCCCTTCCCGGAATTTCTAGAGTTACAGACTTAGTATTACAATTAAGCACATCATAATAGGGGGACAACCACGTCATGCCTAAGATTATATCAAAATCAGTCATATCCAAAATCACCAAATCAGTCCAAGTATGAAAACCCATAAATAAAATAGGACAAGCACGATAGACATGGGTGACTATGACTGACTCTCCAACTGGGGTAGAAACATAGGTAAGAGCATCAAGTATATCACAAAACATAGCAAATTCTAAGGCAAATCATACAGATACATATAGATAAGTAGAACTCGAATCAAATAACACATTAGCCATCCGTTCACAGACAAGAATAGTACATATGATCACTGAGTCAGACGTCTCTGCCTCATTCTTGCCTGGAAAGGCATAACACTGAGCCCTATCATCTTGACAAACCCCTTTCCTGTCTGGTTGCACGATACCCCTGCATTACCATTTTCTCTACCTCCACGGCCTCGTTGATTACCTCCTCGTCCACCTTGTTGACGCCCTCTACTATTATTACCATTTCCCATGGGTACCACTGCCCTAGTCTACTGCTGCACAGAATCTAACACTTGTGGATGGGGACAATCCCTTCTCGTATGCCCAGGATCTCTACAGTTGTAACATCTACGATCAAAAGATGGATTGCCGCTCGTTAAAGGCACGACTACCTGGCTATCCTGAATCAAATTATGAGCTGGAGTTCCTGAGTAGTTACTTGTGGAGGCGAGCATAGCGGACTAAATTGGCTTGGCTACAAGCGTTGGCCTTCCAGACCCCTGGAGTAAGAACCTTGAAAGTTACCTGAGTTATTGGCCCTCTCAGCCAATGCCTTAGCTTGACCGTCTTACCTCACCCCCTTCACGTTCTTCACAAAGTCTGTTACCTCATTAAAGCTCCTCCTTGTAGAGGTCATATAAACAGATAATACCTACAACTCAGAATTTAGTCCCCTAATAAATAATCAGATCCTCTCCTCCTCATTAGTCACCAATTGAGTAGTATATCTAGAAAAACATAGAACTTGGCCTCATAAGCAGCCACATACATATCACCTTGCTTCAAAGCCATGAACTCATCCTTCTTGCGATCTTTCAAAGTTTTGGGCATATACTTCTCTAGAAACAAAGCATAAAATTGGGTCCAAGTAAGTGGAGGTAAAGTTGAAGATCTGCATTCTATACAAGCTCTCCACCACTGTTTAGCCTCGCCTTGAAGCTGAATAATTACAAACTCAACCCCATGCTGATGGACAATTCCCAACTTATGAAGCCTCTCATAGCAATCTAAGATAAACTCATAAGCATCCTCATTCTCAAAACCAAGAAACACAGGAGGAGTTAGCTTCAAAAACTTAGTCAATATTTTATGCTCATTACCAGTCATAACAGAATCCAACAAAGGATGGAAGAAAGCATCATTACCTCCCGTTCCACTTGTCTTGGGTGCAATGCTAGCAACAGAGGAATTAGCGGGAGCTTGAGTTACTTGAACAGAAGGAAGCACTCTAGGACCAACCAACCCTTTCAAGAATGTGACATGATCTGTCAAGCTAAGACTGGGTCTATGTGAGGAACATCGATAGTCCCAGCCTTCACCTCTTCCTCTTCTCCCACTTCCTCAACATTTTCAACCTCAATATCCTTTTCTATCTATTCGTGATATACGGGAGGGGCCTCATTTTGGGGAGCATTTACGATCGGTATTCCATCTAGTAGGTGCCACTCTTTCTCGGCCTCTACCCCTAGCTCTTCCTCTACCCCTGCCTCTACTGCGACCTCTTGTTGTATATTTCTTAGCTGGAGCATTGACGGGAGCTATGGCCCTGATGCCATTGAATCTAGTGTTAACCATCTACGGACATAAGTGTGAAGGAGGTTAGATACCAATTGGAATCAAGTCATAGTATGAAAGGAGACAAAAGAAAATAGATAAATTTCCTAAAGTCCTATAGCCTCTCAAAGAAAAGTAAAGGCGTCCCCGTACCCTTCCGCAAGACTCTACTAGACTCGTTTTGGTACATCGAGATCAACATACCTAGGCTCTGATACAAACTCTGTCACGACCTAGACCGTTGTGATTGGCACCCAAAAACTAAAGCATTTAACTTACAAAAGTAAGTTAAATAGCTAAAGACTAAACTTCCAATAGATCTAACAACTAAACAATACGGAAAATACACCTAGAACCTGAAAGTCAATGTACTAAAACATCTAAAGTCAAACCATAAGTCTAAACAAGAAGGCATACATCCCGAACTAGTGAACTAATTAACTAACTAGAAAAGTCTAAGTCCGAAATGTGGTCATAGACAAAAGGAGAACTCATCGCAACCTGGAAGAACTGGCTCACCCTTGAATTCGAATGATGATCACTAATCTTCTAAGAAAGGTCTGTCAATAGCCGCCTGAAGATACCCTATACTCAACAAAGAAAGAGCAAGTGTAGTATCAGTACACAACCATAGTGTACTGGTAGGATCACGCGGCTATCCCACTAAGTGTAACATAAGCAAGTCAATATCACATTACAAGCATGCAAAATACCGAACATATACAATATCGATTATCACATGCTCAACAATATACATTTATAACAAGTCATTGGTCCTCTCATGGATCCCAAACCCAAACTGTTAGCATACTGGAACGTGATACCCGATCCAATATTTATGCCGAAATATGGCAATCAATCCCATCATTATGTCGAAACGTGGCAATTGATCCTAATTATTATACTGGAATGGAGTATCCGATCCAATCAACACACCATAATCGCAATCACAACACATGTTTAACCAACGACGCTCAGAAAATATTGTTCAAGCTAAGATCGATTTTGGGAGTTCTACTCACCCGAATTCAATTCCGTAAAGTCGTACGGATTCCTTAACAACTTATCTCACTCATGTAATCAAAATCACAAATAAGTCACCCGATTGTTACTTGATTTCCCTACACCTCAACGACTCCGATCTCGTCCAAATATGAACTAGGTTGGGAAATTCCAACTTACTACGAAAAAGTTTTTCAACCCAAAATTTTCCCTCCTTGGATTTTCTATAACGATGGAACCCGGTCGTTACACCACCTTTTAAAAATACTTGAATAAGTTAATAATGACTTACTGTATAATTATTAAGAATTCAATAATAATTATGAGAATCACTTACATATTCCTTCATATATTGCTTAACTTCTTCGATATCTGGAATGTCTTTCTTTTCTTTTGGATCAGAAGAAGGACCATGAAAATCAGGAATATTACCAGCAGAATCTGGAATAGAGAATGGCTCTTTCTGTATCACGGGGGACTGCTCTGAGTGTTCCATTGCACTACTTTTTGGTTGGGCCAAATCATCTTTCTTTCTTCTCTTCGGGGGTGGTGTAGATGAGGTACTAGATACATGTCTACTTCTCCTTAAAAGCTGATCAGGTGGTTTTGAAGAAAAATCCTCAAACTAGGAATGTCATCTGATATAGCTTGTGTAGGTTTATCAGTAGACGTAGAATGTTCACAATGAGAGACACCCCTATTGTCCAGCAAACCAAGTACCTCCAATTCCTCAGGATTTGGTTGTATATTGGTACATGCATTCTAAATCAATTTTTTAAATTCAGCATAACAAGAATATTTGCAACTTGAGATATATAAAAATAGTCGTTACCTCAGAAAAAATACTAGACATGAACATTTCAAATTTGGGCTTGACACCAACAACTCGCCAGTTGAGTATCCTTAGGATGTAGTCTCCCTCTTTGACAACAATTTCATCGTTGACAACTGATGCACATTCATATACCCACACATTTAGAGCATAGGGCATGCCACCTAAATGATACAATTGTTTTACTTAGGTTCGCTCTTGCCTCTATGAGTGCATTAACCTGGAAAATGCACATTGTCCCCAAGGAAAATGTTCATATCTACCATCTTCGACCATCAGGAAGTCATTAACATGGATAGATGCATCAGGTAGTTGTGAGAGAACAAATGAGTTGATGAAGTAAAGAATTCCCATTTGGAAAGCATCCTGAGTGTTGTCCCAATTACTTTGTAGAAAATATTGAACTAATCATCCCTTGCTCACACTATTGTACTTTACGAAATCAGGGAAATATCTTTGAACAAGACTGCTCTTAGTAGAATTCGGATATTTCAAGTCATCGAATTCCCTGTCAATTTTAGTTCGGTTATTATTGCGAATTCTTTTATAGTGAAACATAATATTTTATAGTGAAACACAATATGTTCCCACTAGTATGTCGAACATGGAGCTCATGAATGTTATCCTGCTCAATCTCAAGAAGCAACAAGCTTTTTGATATTTGACCCTGATAATTGCAGGTATGAATGCCGAGGTATGGCCCAAAAATAGAATTTTTGAACAATTTGAAAGTATTTACACCCATATATTTATTCAAATCATTTATAAAATCAATGTTGTATGTTGGACCAAACTTCAAAAAGTGAGTTGGGATTTGTTTGATCACATACTTCATAGACTGTAATGGACGAAAAATACCAGAATATTATGCAAAAATAACATGTTAATGATGATACAAATTTAAAAACCGATTACACATGATACACTAATTGCCAACATTTTATACATGATACACTAAATGCCAACACTTTAATTTGATACAAGCAAATCACTACACTTATACATGATATAAAAAACTGACCATCATTTAATATTGATACATAAAATGTCATACAAATAATTTAGTAAATTGTAATAATGTATTTTATGTGAAAATCTGATACACTTTAGTAAAATTTTGAATCATGAACTTATTAAACCATTTGTAAAAATAATGTATCATATATGTTACTGATACAATAATTTATATGAAACTATTGTATCATAAACGCAAATGGATAAACAAATCTTGAATGATACGTTATTGACTGTTATTTTGTGTCAAATGACATGAGATGTACTGACTGATACACAACAAATGATATTATAACACTTGATACAATAATATATTATAACTTAACTTGCTTAGGCTTAGTGTATCAACTGATTACAGATAATACTGATACATTAAACTAAGAAACATGAATTAGTTCATTTATGTATCAATAATTGATTAACTAACAAAAACAATTTTAAAAATCAGAAGAATAAGAACGAAAACCTAACCTTAGGTAATGAAGGTCGAGAAATTGGAGGAGCAAATTTTTGACCCTTTTTTTTGGGGGTTTTATGAACCTGCGCTTTCGAAGATGAAGGACCATCCTTTTTCAACTTCCCAACTTTTACCTTCGCCATTAATAATGGATCGTGGAGCTTTTTGGATATGTTTTTAGTCCAATAAATATCTTCGTAATCATAAATATGACTAGAGTTAGTTGATGGTGCATCATCCATGTGATTCAACAATTAGAATAAGAACAAAAAAAAAATGAAAAATAAAGTCACAAAACGGTTTCAAGAGATGAAAAAATATTGATTTCAGTTTAGATTAGGGTTTGACAGAGAGAGACTTGATTTTGAAAATTGATAGAGAAATTAACTGTCGAAATAATGGAGAGAAGATTAAGGAGAGAAATCAGAAAGTGAGAAACTTTGATTTTTGAAGTTGCGTTTATGTATCCAACAGTTTAGATTTAGGAGTAAAATATGAGATTTTAGAAGTTTTTAGAAATGGGAGGGAATATTGAATATTAGGAAAACATAAGATGTGTATATTGGTAATTTATCAAATGGGCCTATGATAGCACAGGCCCAACATCATAAAAGTCGACATTATAAAAAAAATCATTACGTTTGTTTAGATATTAAAATGACTGAAGAAATGGATGCATCAACTTTGTTTTGGTATAAAAAGATAGAGGGGATCAGATACATTCTTCATAATAGTTATATTTTAACATTAAAAATACATAGTTGGAATTTGAAAAAATATTTATAAGTAGTTATTAATGGAGGTGAGGTTACCAAATTCTGAGGTATCAATGTATTACATGATATTAAAGTCTATATGAACCCTAATGCTACACAAATATATGGAAAAAAGACATATCAAAGCATATACAAAAGAAATAGATAATTCCATGAAGAAATTGTTATTGTACATATTCACCTGCATTAATAAAGTTATTAGGTATAATAACTACCAAAAGTATCCTCCATTGGTTTTTGTAGAGATAATCTTATACAAATCTTGATGATAGCTATAAAAGTACTACTTCCTCCGTCTACCGTCCACTTTTAATTTTTATGTTGCATTTTTCAAAAGTCAATTTGACTAATTTTCAAAGTTAAATTAGATTACATTAATTTGATATTTTAAACAATAAATTTAGATATTCAAAACCTTTACGAAAAATAGTATAAATTGCTATATTTTGCATATTCATATGATGAAAAAATACATCACAAAATGTTAATCAATATTCTTATCCTTTGACTCTAAAAAGCGAAACCATGATAATTAAAAGTGGATGGAGAAGTATAAATTACCACTATGAATTATTGATTTATCATCTTTCTATATGTGAAGAGGAGGACAACCAAGAATGAAGAAAAGTATAAAGAAGAGGAAAACCAAGAATGAAGAGAAGGCAGAAAATGAGAAAAGTAAAGAAATTCAGTTGATTGAATTATATTTTCAAACAAGAAGAAGGAGGAAAGTAGGGTAGAAGAGAAAATTAAAGTCGGTGACTAACTAAAGGCAAGATGATAAGCTATGAAATAGGATGATTAATATACCAAATAAATTAGGTGGCCATTAAAATTGTAATGACTCGAACCTCCTTCGTTATTTAGGAGAAACAAAAATTCAGGAAATTCTGGGCCATTGTCCCACTAGAGAGGGAGTGTTGCCGCTAGGGAGGAGGCGCCAGGGCGGGGTAAGCTGGCGCCAGAGTGGGATAGGTGAGGCAGAACGTAAATAATGCGAGATCCTATTTTCTCCTCCTTCCTAAAATACTTAATTTAGTGGTAAAACACCTTAGAAATCCCCAAAAAGCTACTGCAATATTGGGAAGAAGAGAGAGAGAGATTACTAACGTGAAGATGTCGATGGATTACGAATTTCCAGTCAAGATCACCATCACGAGATTCTGGAAAAAAAACAAATACCAAGACTCCGTGCAGCTGCTTTGCACCCAGGTAGGCTAGGTTTATAAATTGAGTAGTTTAAATTTGTGCTTACTGTGTAATATATATGAATTGATGGTAGGATTTATGCGTAGCCTTTGTGCACCAAATGATTATTGATTTAAACCCTCGAAAGAAGCCTTAGACGATGAATTAGGGCTGAGTATGGTCGAATTAAGGTTCCATGATGTGTACTGATGAATAATCCATTATAGGTGATGGTTGTGATTCTATGTTTGTGTGATGTACGCTTGTTCTTGCTTCATTATGATACTTGTGTGTATATGAACGTTGCATTATTGATCACAATTGTTGTAAGGAGATAAATGAATGATGGTTACCATGAAATCATGACTTAAATGTATGATCTTGAGGATATACTTGTGATTGTGATTGTGGTGTGTTGAATGGATCGGTTGGCACGTTCCGACATTACTAACTTGGATCGGTTGCCACGTTCTGGTATAATTATAAGATCGGTTGTCACGTTCCGGCATAATCATTGGATCGGGTACCACATTCTGGTATGCTAACTGTTTTGGGTTTGGGTTCCATGAGAGGACCAATAACTTGTCATAATTGTGTATTTTGAGGAAATGTGAAGTTGTTCATTGTTCGTACATGTTGATGATATTGTGTATGTTCAATAAGTGCATGTGATTATATGGTGGTGTTGACTTATATATGTTGCACTTAGTGGTAAAGGTTATGATGGCTTATATATGATTGTTCTGTGTGTTTAGCGAACTTGTAAGGTATAGTTGAAGGGTAAAGTGTTTAAGGGGCAAGAAATGGATAGTAAGGGTTGTTCGTGTGTAGTAATGGTAGGAAGTAGAGGTAGTGTATATAATGAAATATGCGTAGGTGTATGTCAACTTAGGGAAAGAGATTGGGTGTAGTGGTAAGAAAGTTTGGTGTAGTGTACTATGTGACCATGGTTGAGTAATGTGACGAGGGAGTAAGGGTAGGAAGTAAGCGGTTAGTTGGAATGCTTGTGGGTGTAATTGGGGATTTTTTAATGTGTCAGAACGATTAGGCTATGATCAATTACCTGGTAGGTAGGTTGATTGAGAAGGATGTTAGTAGTCGGAGTACTAGTGTATATTGGAGGTAATTCAAGAGAGGGTGAAGGTGGAGAAGCGAGTGGTTTATTTCATGATCTCACTAGTCGATTTCTTATATTATATGGTGGGCATCGGGTTAACCGATAATGCCTACTAGTACGTGTGTTTGTACTGATACTACTCTTACTATGTCTTTTGACATAGTCTGGTTGTAGGATCGGTGAGGTTTCATTAGTTGAAGATGAAGAAAATCTCCAGCAGCTTCTATTCTTCTTCCCGAATGGTGGGAGCTGTGTCTTTTAATTATCATGTCCAGTTGTACTCTTAGTAGATCTTGTACTTGTTTAGACTAGATCCTTGGGAGTGTTAATTACTTTACAAGTCTTACTCAAAATTGTATTAAAGGTTTTTAATAAAGAATTCTGTTAGTATGTTATTTCCGTTTATTTAATTTTTCGCATGTTTTAAGTTGTTGGGATATGAGGGTTCTTCTACTTAGGTTGCAGTATGTAGGTGCCCGCACGGCTTAGTGGGTTGGGTCGTGACAAATTGGTATCAGAGCCTAGATTACTGATCTCCCAGTACAAGAGCAAAATGTGGATTAGACTCCTGCAGATTGGTGTGTTGACATCCACATCTAATCCTTAGGAGGCTATGAAGCATTCTAGGAAGTAGTTCCGCTTATTATTTCCTTTCATGCGAGTGTCGCTTGTGGTTTGAGTTGAGCCCAATTGGTATCTCATGATTCGAATTGGTATCTCAACAAAGTGAACTAGACGTCGTGAATACGACTAAGGGACACCAACAAGTTAATTGGAACTTGGAAGGTTCCAATTGGTATCTAGCCTTAGGGGCTGAAAAGGGCATGGATGACCAGTAATGGTCATCTATAGAACGAAATGACTAATAAATGGAATTTTCCTATGCGTGGTATTTTGGAATATGTGATCGCATTCTTTTTGTTGATGGAATTATCTATGAATGTAAAGTTGAACTTGTTCAATGTGATGATGCAATTACGTGTACTATTAATGTGTGCTTAAACCTTGCTATATGCTATGTGTTGGCTTAATTGAACGAAACAAATTGGATGAAAGAGCTGGACGCGTCCTGTGTTTGTGCAATGACTGTGTGAATGTTTGGGTGGGTGTATCCTAGGGATGTACGAGTTGTGGTACTAAAATAATGCGGATAAATTTTGGTTTGTATATCATGGGTCTGACTAGGAGTAGACAATGATTTTCCTAGCAGGAGGAGTATCCTAAAAGTTCAGGGTAAAGCTGGGCACCTTTGGGAATTTAGAAAAGAGAAAAACCCCAGAAATTTTTTGGCCAGGTTCTGTTTCCGTTTTGACTGTTGGGGCGGGATTATTTCCGCCAGGGCGGGATTATTTTTGCCAGGGCAGGATTATTCCCACGGGACAGGGCAAGGTAGAATCTCAATCCTGCCTCATCTGTTTTTTCTAACCACAATTTCAGACCCCGAATGGTATCCAAATTCACCCCTACCAGTCTATCAATGTTCAACAACAGAGTTAATAGATCGTAACACCTTCAAATTTAATAAGAGGCTACATCAGGCAGCAAAAACTAGCATCCTTGTGATTACAAAAACTTAAGCGAGTCAAAAGATAAAAGTAAGTTGTCTAAAAATTTAAAAGCCAAAAAGGGTGAAATATTAGTCATATCAGGAACCCTCAGACTGGGTGGTGTCCACGTCGGAGTCAAGGTCCTCTGGGGGTATCACGCCAGCGTAGGCCTCATTTAGCATAGGAAACTCAGTGTAGTACTTTAGATTGAGTTGGCGAATCTCCTTTCTAGGGGCAACACAAGAAAAGATGGCCTTAACAGTCTTCCACATCGGGCCATCAGGCGATCCCTCTCGACACCCTTCCTCCTCTCCTGGCGCAGCTGGCAACGGAGCATCTTGACGTCGAGGGCAGTGCTGGGTGGAACCAGAGTGAAGTCGGCATAGATGCTCCCCATCCTCTTTCGTCCTCTTCGACCCGTGCACCTGAGAGTGGGTCCTAGTCGTCTGAATCCACGGCCGCCTTACTGCTGCTAGCCCTGCCCGTCTTCCTCCTCTTACTCCTAGAAGTAGAGCCATGTTTGACCAAAAGAGGGTGAAAGGGGGGATCCATAGGTAGTACCTCATTGGCATCAAAAAGTGGCACTCCCACCCACTTGCAGAGCGCAGTAATGAATCCTGGTAGAAAGAAAGCCTTCTTGTTACCCCAGTAGAACATCTTCCACTCTGAAATGATCTGCGCCCCCACATTTAACTGAATGCCCTGTATAGCGCATGCTACCACTAGAGCCAGAAAGGTCACGTCTATGCAGTTGCTCGACGGGCGGATCCTCCTAGTCACCAAGTGTAGCCACCTCTTAGCATCGGGTGACAAATCCGTACTAGTAATACCCTCCGCAGTAGCCCAATATACCTGATCCCAGCACGCAGGCTCAACTAAAGTGTCTCTGAACCACTCTTGATCCGTCTCCCTTAGCTTAGCCTCAAACTTCGCATTGGAGACATCGGGCAACTCAAATACTTCACTGATGGTGGTGGCATTCAAGGGGATGTTAACTCCCCAGACACGGATGACAGGGTAAGAGTCATCCCAGCGGACTGTAGGGAAGATGGCATAAACTTCCTCACCCTAGTGGAACGCATCTGGGGGTGCATCAGTCAGCGGAGCCCATCCTAACTCCATCAGGCGGGCATGAAATACAGGCTCCTTCTCCTCTAGCTTGAGTAATACAAAACCCCTCCCACAACAGAACCTAGTGTTGAGGTTGTCGTGATGCCTTTCCCGACTCGCGGCATCAGGAAATTGAACGAAGGGTAAATGTTCGTCATTCTAATATGCCATTTAGAGAGCCTACAATAAGTTGAATATAAGTTAAACATGCTGGGATAGTCGGATGAGGCTAAAATAAAATGAGAGAAAAATATGTGTTAAAAGAAAGGCCACTGCCTGGTGTATCCCACCAAAAAGGGCCATAATCCAGCTTTGGCGGGATTATGAAGACCGCCATAGCGGGATAAAGGTAGCTAGAGTTGCCTTCATCTGGGATGAACACCAGGCGTGACAATGGCGCCTCTTCGTCCCAAAACCCTTTTTTTCGATAAAATTTCAGCAAATCAGAGTAAGTAAACTACCCTAGAACCTACATATGCAATTATTTAGACAAAATAACTCCTAAATGAGGCCTAAATTGGAGTTTTGCACCAAGAGACCCCTCAACTTCCCCCACTCATTTTTGTATCAATTTAACCATATGTTTACAAAATCCTTATGCCCAGGACGTTGTGGGAACGTTGGGGACATAAGGGATGTGCCCATGCTACATTTATTATATCAATTAAGCAACATAGTTCAATTTCAAAATAACTACCCCAAAACCATTTCTAAACATTCAAATAGTAGAATGCAATTGTTGTTTAAGCAAGTAATGAAGTACAGAGCATGAGAAACCAGAATTTACCTTGAGTTTTGACGTTCAGAGGAGAGTAATCGAGAGGATTTTGGGAGAGTTTTGGGAGTTTATGGGAGAAATGGGGAAAATGTTTCCCTTTTCCCCCTTTACTGTCTCTCGATCTCCCGCCTCAGCAAGAAATCCTCGCCACAGCAGCGCCGCCTTAGCGGGAGGGATACCGCCCTAATGGGCCAGACTGTGTAGTTTCAACCATTTCATTTCTTTGTGTGTTGCCTCAACTTTCTCCTAGTCCTTTAGTATAGTACCTTTCTTTTGTCGACTAGATAATCAGACACCATTCCTCGTGGTTCTGAAATAGCCCTATTTGTTAGTTTGGGAGTACTTCAAAAATAAGGCACATGATTATCCGATCTTAATCGTTTGGAGACGAACGAGGGGTAAATTAGTATCTATTGTAACGACCCGAACCGTCATTATTTAGGAGAAACAAAAATTTGGGAAATTTTGGGCCATCGTCCCGCCAGAGCGGGCATGTTGCCACTAGGGTAGCGGCGCCAGGGCTGGGTAAATTGGCGCCAAAGCGGGATAAGTGTGGCAGAACGTAAATAACACGAGATCCTATTTTCTCCTCCTTCCTAAAATACCTAATTTAATCATAAAACACCTTAGAACCCCCCAAAAAGCTGCTCCAAGCTTGGGAAGAAGGGAGAGAGAGATTTCTAGCGTGAAGATGTCGATGGATTGTGAATTTTCGATCAAGATCACCATCACGAAATTTTGAAAACAAGAATCAAAGACCAAAACTCTGTACAACTGCTTGGCACCCAAGTAGGCTAGGTTTATGAATGGAGTAGTTTAAATATATGCTTACTGCGTAATACATATGAATCGATGGTAGGATTTATGTAAAGGCATTTGTCCACCAAATGATTATTGACTTAAACCCTAGAAAGAAGCCTTAGACGATGAATTAGGGCTGAGTATGGCCGACTTAGGGTTGCATGATATGTACTGATGAATAATCCATTGTAGGTAATGGTTGTGATTCTATGTTTGTGTGATGTATGTTTGTTCTTGGTTCATTATAATACTTGTGTGTATATTAATATTGCATTATTGATCACACTTGTTGTAAAGAGATAAATGAATGATGGTTACCATGAAATCATTACTTAAATTTATGATCTTGAGGATATACTTGTGATTGCGATTGTGGTGTGTTGAATGGATCGGTTGCCACATACTGGCATAACTAACTTGGATCGGTTGCCACATTTTGACATAACTAACTTGGATTGGTTGCTACATTCTAGCATAATTATGGGATCGGTTGCCATGTTCCGGCATAATCATTGAATCGGGTACCATGTTCTGGTATGCTAACTGTTTTGGGTTTGGGTTCCATGAGAGGACCAATGACTTGTCATAATTGTGTATTTTAAGGAAATGTGAAGTTGTTCATTGTTCGTACATGTTGATGATATTGTGTATCTTCGATAGGTACATGTGATTATATGGTGGTATTAACTTATATATGTTGCACTTAGTGTTAAAAGTTATGACGGCTTATATTTGATTGTTCTGTGTGTTTAGCGAACTTGTAGGGTATAGAGGAAGGGTAAAGTGTTCAAGGGGCGAGAAATGGATAGTAAGGGTTGTTCGTGTGTAGTAATGGCGGGAAGTAGAGGTAGTGTATGTGATAAAATATGCGTAGGTGGACTTCACCTTGGAGAAAGAGATTGGGTTTAGTGGTAAGGAAGTTTGGTGTAGTGTACTATGTGACCATGGTTGAGTAATGTGACGAGGGAGTAAGGGTATGAAGTTAGCGGTTAGTTGGAATGCTTGTGGGTGTAATTGGGGATTTGCTAATGTGTCAGAACGATTAGGCTATGATCAAGTACTTGGTAGGTTGGTTGATTGAGAAGGATGTTAGTAGTCGGAGTACTAGTGTATATTGGAGGTATTTCTAGAGAGGGTAAAGGTGGAGAAGCGAATGGTTTATTTCATGATCTTACTGGTCAGTTTCTTATATTATGCGGTGTGCATCGGGTTGACCGATGATGCCTACCAGTACGTGTGTTTGTACTGATACTACTCTTGCTATGTCTTTTGACATAGTTTCGTTGCAGGATCGGTAATGTTTCATTAGGTGAAAACGAAGAAAATCTCCAATAGCTTCTATTCTTCCTTCCGCATGGTGGGAACTGTGTCTTTTAATTATCATGTCCAGTTGTACTCTTAGTAGCTCTTGTACTTGTTTAGAATAGATCCTTGGGAGTGTTAAATACCCTACAAGTCTTAACTCGAAATTTTTTTAAAGGTTTTTAATAAAGAATTCTGTTGGTATGTTATTTTCATTTATTTAATTTTCCGCATGTTTTAAAGTTTTTGGGATATGAGGGTTCTCCTACTTAGGTGGTAGTATGTAGGTGCCCGCACGGCTCGGTGGGTTGGGTCGTGAAAAAATTGCTACAATTAAGACACGTAATTTTTTTTATAGATAATTGAAATGTCAAAACTATCCTGAATTTAAATTGAAATGTTAGAAAGCAGGCATGTTGATACCAATTGTTAAACTGATGCTTCTATAATAGTAGAATAATAATAGAAATAGAATAATAATAATTAATTTATCATTTCTAAAAATTTGTTAGAATTTGATCAACAAGTTATTTAAATTTTAATATTTGGAAAAGACACTGTTAAATTCTTTAAGAAATACACATGGAAGAAATAGTGGGGATGGTTGGAGAAGTGACACGTGAGGGAATCAACTTGGTTTGTGCTATTGTGTGGTGGAAGAGTGTGGCAAGGAGATGACGTATGCAGAGTATACTTTAGTCCATACACTCAAAAGTAGGGGTGGGCATGGTACGATACGGTATTTCAAAGTTTTAATATAATAATTTCGGTATTCAATTTTTAAAATATTATATCATTATCATACCAATATAATTTGGTATGGTTTAGTGTTTTGAAGTTCGATTTCGATATTCTACGATATGGTAAATTGGCAATCATAGTTTGTTCAACTTCAACTAATATATACTCATATTATAGAGTATTATGACTTCGACAATTTAAAACAAATTTCAATTGTATCATACTAACACATTACACATGTAGAAATATATATATATATATATATATATATATATATATATATATATATATATATTCAATAATAAGTACAAACAACTCCTTTTGTTAATCAATTAAATTTCAAATACATTTCAATCAAAATAGAGTAGTCAAAGTTTCAACTTCTAAACATTTAGTTTATACTAATACTAGATTGCATATTTGCTAATATTTTAATAATTTATGTATATGTTATTTATGTAACTATAACTTCGGTATGATATTCGGTATTTCGGTATATTATTTCTAAATACCAAATATCATACCAAATAAAAAAAATGTATACCATATACCATACCAAAATACCATTACTAAAACCACGATATTAAAAATTTTGGTATTGATATGATAATTCGGTATATACCATATCATTCCCACCCCTACTCAAAAGTATACATAGCTGTTATAGTAAGATTTCTTTAGGTCCAATTATATTGCTTCATTTCAATTCAAATGACTGAAATGCTCTTTATAAAAGTCAAGCATGCATGTTGAGAAGGTGTGTGCTTATTCCCATTTATAAGATAGTAGAAAAATATATAATCTAATATTACTTCATTCGTTTCATATTAATTAATTATTTTTTATTTTATATGATGCTTTAACAATCATAAATGTCACGCCCCGAGGCTATCTCCTTGACGTAACATGGGACCTAGGATCACGAGTGACCCCAAGCTAACCCTGTGTCTGGCATATCATAAGCATACTGAAAATAATTAAGTAAAACATGAACTATGCGGAAGCTAAAATAATGGATAACTAAAAGTGGGAAGAAACCCAACTAGTCTGAATATAATAAACATAATAAGAGTTTAGTGATAACTGAAAAACCACTTAACAACTAAAGCTTAATCTAGTACTATGTCGGAAAGCCTCTAACTGAGTTGAGTTGCTGGGACATGGCTTAGCTAACTCTAACAAAACTGAAAACTGAAAGTAAAGACTAAAATGAAAGCATGTCTATTCTCCTCGAAATATGAGGACTCGCCACTGAAGCTGCTGAATGCAGACCGAAAATTGATCTATGCATGATCTGGATGTTGAGTACCTGAACCTACATCATGAAAGGATGCAGCGCATAGTATGCATCAGTACTTGGAATATACTGAGCATGCAGGATATAGATACTAAGCTAAACAAATATATGTGAGCAGAACAAAGCATAGCTGAGCAATGATATAATCTTAAACAAGATATAGATATGTACTGAAGTATAACTGAAAAGAACTGAACTGAATGCAATGATCAAGTGCTAATCATGAAGATAACATGTTGAACTGTAAAATGATATAAATACTAAAAACCTGGTCAAACGCACTAAAAATCTAACTGTGAAAGCTACTATTAACCGACATAAACCACGTGAGCTAAATGTGGAGTCCGATGTATACGCCCCATCGAGAGGACCCAATATACCTTGACAGGGGTATAAAGGCATGACTGGCGTGATGACTAAATATGATGCCCACTGAAGGGACTTATACTCCTACGGGGGCACGTATTTTTGGGACTATGAGGGTACGTTGAACCCTAGTCCAACTCGGTGCTAAGTCTACTCCCAATTGAATATGTATATGACTGAAATGTGACTGAAATACTGAATAACTCAAAATACTGACACGCAATCTGAGAATGCGACATTTGTATACTAATAATGTAATATTCGAAATCTGGAGCATGTTTGTTTATCTCACCTAACAAGTATAATTCATGAACTAAGAGAATTTATACAACTAGGGTTCTAAGTTTCATGCAAGGAACTAAACAACGATTCCAAGAAAACATGATAATTAGATTACGAATACTATATCAACTGAAATCATAACAATTCTCCATGATTTCACAAACCCTGGGTCTAAACAAGATATAGAGAATCAAGGATCTGACTGAATTCTAGGGACCTAGTGGATGAAAAGAACCCACTAGTGAAATCCCACATACGTGGTGACGAAATTCATGGAGAGATCCTTTGTATTTCGGAGCTGAACCTAGAAGAACTTTGATGCATGTTCTTGAAAGCAATTGGCGCCTCTTTCTTCTCTTTTTGTTCTAATTTGGATGATTTTTAAAGAGTAAAGGTTCTCGGTATGTCTAACTAGGTTATTAGACTTATTCTAATTAAAAATACATAGTTTAATCATCAAACGACGTAGTTTAAGTGCCCCAATGCATAGGGAAAAGTCCAAAATGACCATGACTTAAATGCTGACGAAGCCTATCCACGGAGGGAACGACGGTCTGTCGTTTGGACTACCGGCCGTCGTTTGGGTTCGTCGTTCATGTTCTTCCCAATAGGGCTTCACTAAAACGAGCATAAATTTTTACTCTGACCTTGAATTTTAGCAAACTCGGTGGCGTTGGAAAGAGGATTCAATTATTTTTAATTTAATAGGTCATGTGCCACTTAATTCATTTTGTGCTAAAATATATGACCATTTGAAGTTGACCTAACAACTATTTTCCTCTGAATAACTGTTGACCCCCCACCTATAGTCCGTAGGTCCAACCACGGACCATACTGGTCGACCATGGGTGGGATCATAGACCATCAACTTTGGACCCCAACGACGAAACCAACCTACAATCTGTGGGTCAATCAACGAACCGTGGCTAGCACCTTTTGATCCTGAATATTCCCCAAGTATGGGACTGAACCACGAGACCCGACCTACGATCTGTGGTTCGACCTACGGTCGTCAGTGGCTTCTGTTGGTTCTGACACCAGATCTTGGATAGCTACATTTTTCTAATTTCTCGAATCTAAGGTGTTACAGTAAATAAGATGATTAATTTTACTCATTTATCATTATCCATATTGATGTTTTAATAGCATAATACATATTAATAAATATCATTGAAATCAATACAAAGTAATTAACAGGATTGAGCATAAAATATTGAAAATTAAATTACTGAACCAAATCAAACTTTGATAATTCGGTTTAGTATGGTATTCTGGAGTAAAATTTTAACAATATCATCTTGTGCCACAATTATATTTTTATCATTATTACAAGTAGGTAAAATGGTAAGAAAAAATGTAGGAATCAAATTACTTTCATATTCTTGAGAATCAAAAGGATATTTGTTTACAATATCATTGAGATCAGAAAATTTTCCATTGAACTCTTCGAATTTCTTTGTAACACCTCAGACTTCGAAAGGAGCTAAAGAGAGGTTCGTACAAGTCACCCATCAGTTTTAAGTGTTGGATCAACTTCAAATGATTATATCTATTATCACATACGGAGTTAGGTGGTCCATGACCTATCAAATTAAAGGTCTTTAAGTCCTCTTTTCAATGCCGTCAAGTTTTCTTAATTTAGAGCTCGTAGTAAAAAGTTATGCCCATTTTAGTGAAGCCTCTCTTTTAAAGACACCTCAATCATTTTTAGAGGGGTAGTTTCATCTTTTCCCATCCCTCTAAGCCTAGCCACGTGTTTCTTTACCCAATTAAGGGTCTAATCAGTGTTAAACCATCTTTTCACATTCTTTAACACTTAGAGAAATTAGATCAAGGTTCCAAGAGGAGAAAAGGCTAGGTTTCAAGTGTTCTTCAAGATTCCGTTGAGTTTCGCCAAGAACCTTTGTTCTTTCCAGGTATGTAAGGCTTCTCACAGTGTTAGACTTTTTCGTCCTCACGCCATACATCTCAATTTAGTCAAGCAATCATTATATCTAAATGATCCATTCATAGTACTTGATATTGGGTACAATTCTTTAACAATGGAGGTTTTAATTCTTTTGTTTTGTGAATCTTTGGTAAAGTTATGTTTCCTAAGGAATTGTATGAAAGTTATTATGTATTCGTGTTGGGTTTGAGAATCAATAAGAATTTAGGAGAAATTTCCCAATTCTAAACTTTTTGGCGTCCTAATTTTAGCTTTAAAATTTGTTGGGTTGCTGGGCAGGGGTATGGAGTGGCGCGCCACAAAGGCGTTAGGATTGAGGCCCAGAAGTTTGGGGCCTTGTGCCCTGCACTAGCAGTGTGCCCCAAACCTAGGGCTGAATTTTTGTGCGTGGCGCCCCGTGCCACTAGTGCGCCAGGGGTCGCCTTGCTGATTCCTTCCGTGATTCATCCAATCGTGTTCCTTTAAGTCGTAGCTACGTTTCCCTTCTCTATATTAGCTCCTATAAAATCCATTTACCTTTGAGAATTTCTACATGTTCTAATCATATGTATTAATGCACATTCAAAATTAAAGTGACTTTAAGAGAAAAGTTCAAGAGTTTTATTGATCTATTGTTGAAAATCTTTTGTAACCAATCATAGTCTTAAACTAATTTTCTGAGAAAGCAAAGATAAGTGCTGAGAAGAGTTTTATTCATGATTGAGAAAGAATATAAGGGAAGGAACTAAGTATTACCAAATGTAACACTTTTACTTTTAAAAGAGAAATTTTGATTTCTAAAAAGAGTAATGAGTTGAGAGATTAATTCAAAGCAGTTACCTCTTTTAAAAGGGCATTTTGAGTAATTACCTCAAATTGAGAAAGCGTATATTTTACACATTTGAGCATGAGTATATATATATATTTATTGGGAGTAGTATTGAGCACCCATATGGGGATGAGTTCAGACAACTCACATTCCTCATAAACCATGAAGCCAACATGGGTAAATGATCGTACTTTGTAGACGATTCCTTATTGATTTTGAGCATAGCTTAGTGGATCCACTTAGTTGAGGTGTTCTATACCCCGATAAGGTATATGACAGCTCTAGAAGCGTGGGTGAGACATTGTATCATCACATAGGCCATAGTGATGGTTGTCGGTTAAAGAATCTCCCAAATAAGAGTAAAGAGTAACTTATTGTATTTTTCATATATACATCCTTGATTTAGTATCTATTAATTATAAAGCTTTAAACATTTCATCTTTTGTTATTGATTTTGTATTGAGTTGAGTTGAGATGAGTATTCTTCCAGTCATGTCAGTTTAGTTATCTATGCATTCAATTATCTTTGCATTCTTGTACATTCAATGTACTGATGTCATTCAACCTGCATCATATTATGATACATATACAAGTGTTCAAGATCATCAACAGGTGCTTCGTTAAGATCACCTTACAATTGTAGACAGTATTTGGTGAGGCCTCTCTGCTTTCAGGAGACTCCATTTTCATTTCAGTTTTAGTAGCATTTGAGGTGTCGTGGGTCTTCTCGCAACATCTATCTTAAACTGTTAGAGACTTCATAGACAGACATAACTAGATGATTTTCATTGTTTTTCTCAAGATGTTGATTTAACTTATGAATTATGTTAAGTATTTTCAAGATAGTGTTTTAGAACTTTTCTTGAATGTCTAAATGCTCATCTATTTAAGTTTCCGCGTATCTTTAGAGGTATAGTTAGCTAGGCCAAGGGTTTGCTTGGGGATCAAATATGGTTCTCGAGTATTGGTCATGTCTGGGGTGTAGACTCGGGACATGACATTCTTGCATTATAAATTTGCCACATAATAAAAATACTTAATTTATAAGCTTAACAGAATTAGGATACTGTTTTGCATTTGTAAAAAATCATTCAACCACTTAGCAAGATTCATATTATTTTCTAAACTAGGCCAATTAATGGGGCAAATTTTTCAAACTAATTGAGCACTAGGACACCCAGGGTTAATGGCATATATCCTTCCAGGGTAGAACGATCTTACTCACCGGTGTATCGATATCTAAAACCACGGTGTCAGCGGACCACTCAAAGGCAGTAAAGTACACTTAGAATACTAGATTTAGTAGTAGTAGAAGTCGAGATTTTATTTTATTTTTAAAACGAGAGGAAATTCCTCAATTTATAGAAAACAAAGGGTAGTGTGAAAAGGTTCTTATTGTGCCTTACCGGAAAGGTCACAACCCTTTGGAAAAGTCACAATCTTTCGGAAAGGTCATAACCTTCATAAAGTAACAACTTTTCATAAAAGTCACAACTCGTCATAAAAGTCACAACTTTTCATAAAAGTCATAACTCTTCTTAAAAGTCGCAACTCTTCATTTTCCATTCACACCTTTTAAGAACCAACAGTAGGTCCATCCCGGTAGCTTGCTATCGGGACCTTCAAGTGTCTTGGTGCTGCACTTCTGCTTTTGCTTGGCACACCCCACCAATTATAGTCCTAAATTTAGACAATTGCATATAAAAGAGGTCACAAAACACACAGAAAAACACACCTTTCTAGGCCTTTTTCACTAAGATCAAGTGTAGTATCTATTTCTTATAAGTTCAATATACGATATATGAGTCATTGATCCATACGATATTAACTAATTTTTTTTAAGTGGAGGTCCACCGCGATAGCTTGCTATCGGGATCTTCAAATGTTTCCTTAACATTGCACTACTGGCTTGCCGGGCACACCCCCACCAATGTAATTATAGATTTTTTTCTCAAATAATTGTTATTTAATTATTATTCTAATATTAAGGACTTGAAAATTCTATGAAGATTCTAAATATGGCAAGGTAAGGTAGATTTTAACTTGGAGTCTTTAAATATTTTATTCACTTTTAATTTCAAGGAGTAAATTGGATCCTACAAATGCACGTTAGGTTCCAAGATTAATTAGTATCCTTATTTTAATAGTAAAATAAAATAAAATTACATTTTCTACTATATTAGAAGAGTGGCAAGCTCCTTGGTATCAACATGTCTGCTTGCTTGGTAATTTTTATTAGCTAAGGATATTTTGGTCATTACAATTCGTTTTCCTACTTTCATCTTATTCCACGTGTTGGGTGGCCACTATTTTGTTGTGCTGTCATCCATGGATACTTCCACGGAGTTCATCACATTCTCTCATCCCCCAGAGGTTCTTCATCTTGCAGAGTTTTCAAGATGAAAAACTGAAAAACTTCCACATTCTCCAAGCACTGCATTTTTATGAAGTTTTTCATCTACCAGGTATTGCTTAACTTTGAGGTAATTCTTGTTCTCTCTCTATTTTTCGTTGATTTTCTTTTCAGCTTCAATTACGTTTGGTTGAATAGATTTGTAAAGCTTTGATTTTAGATTTAGTTCCATGGGTTGATGAAGTTTGAATGTGGAGTACTTGAATGTTGAAAGTTAAATCACTATCCAACAACAACCTGGTTTTCTTCTTTGCCCAAAAATTCCGGTGAGTACTTATATGTTCCTGGCTATTTCAATCCTATTCTCCCTTGTATTTCGGTGCTATTGCTATGCTTTACTCGCCAAGTACAACTTCAATTGATAATCTTCTCTGAGGAAAAATCTTTATGTCGGATTGAGTTGTTTGGTTGGAGGCATCATTTTTTTAAGAAAGTATTGTGAAATGCATACCACCTGTTTGATAAAATGCATGAATAAACTGTTTGATTCAGTTGTGAAATATCTATTACTTATTTTTTCCATTGGTAATTTTGCTTTTGAATTTCCTATATGGAGAATGCCTAATCGAGTTTATTAATTGGCTTTAAAGTTATGTGTTGATGATTGTATGACTTTGCCATTCTAGAGATGTTTGTTGTTCACAAGGATAATGAAGGATGAAATTTACGTTTTGGCATAATTTCGGAATGTTTTTGAACAATTTTTTTTAATATTTGGTCAATGGTAATGCCTTGTATGCAACACTTTTATGTTAAGACAATATATATTGTTGAGCAAAGGTCAATAATCTTGTTTGAGAACCTAAAATAATATAGAAACATGAATATATTTAATCGTTTTTAGCTTTTAGACAAGTGAAGAAGAAAAAGAGGAGATGATTTTGAACTTTAGTTTATTAATGGTTCTTAAGAAGGTGCCTGGAAGAAAATACAACACATTTGTTAATGTGGTCTATCTTTAGTTACTTTGTTAAAGGTCAATAGTAGTATCTTCTCAATATTAGTCACTAATTGGTGTTGATTTACCGGCCAATGTTTCTGTAAGTACTATTTAATTCGGTGGGAGCGACTCATGGGTCATGAACGTTGCCATTTTCTTTACTACTATAATTGATATCGTTTAGTCGTCTTATTAGAGTGATCATAATCCTCATTCAACAAATAAAATTTTTGCTGGCACACTTATATTATGGTGTTCAATTACTATTAACTAAATGATCCTGTGTAAGTTGGAGTGTTAACAAATGTAAGAATGCAGATACCTGGTTAAGTGAAGGAGTTGGATTCAAGAACCTGTTGGAGTTGTATTCTGGAACGTGTTATTTATAATTCATAGTTACTGTGACATATTTAGGATTGTTAGTGAGGAAACATGCCTTCTATGATTACTTCTTAGGTTTTCTAAAGTATATTTTATAGGTGGTGAATCTGCAAAACGAGAAGCTTTGTAATCACCTTACCCGCCAAGTACTTGTAGTTTTCTATTTTTTGTATTCAAATTCATGATCTTGCATCAACAATTTGACATTACATGGATATCTTTTTTAAACTTTAGAATTCTAGAATCCTTCCACAATAGAAGATTCAGAGGTCAAACACGCTTTTAAAGACTTAATGGCTGCAAGCTAGCATGAACTCCCAGATGTTGTCATCTACGATGCTAAGAATGCACTGTCCAAAACTACTAACGACAAGGTTGGCCAGGAAGCTTTGGCGAATGTTTTCGCTCCGCTGAGGCAGTTGAGGAGTTCACTGGAATTCTTAAATATCTGAAAATGGAAATCGATGATGCTATCAATTTAAGTGGTGAAATAAGTTGAGTAAATGAAATAAAGGTTTGACATACAGTTTCTGAAGTTCTTGCTGTTTAAATTGCTCATATTGTTGGCAGGATGTGAAGCCTTTGTCAAAAGAATTCTCTGATGCACTGCATACAGTATTTCAACGCATATATGAGCGCCTTTGGGCCAGAGGAGGAATATTTGAGAAAGAAAATTGTGGTGGAGCTGGGGACTAGGATGATACGTTTTGATTCACAAATAATGTGCTTGATGTTTTAAATTTAAGGCCTGATATAACTTGCCTAACAGAATTGGAGAAATACACAACAAAAGAAAATTTGGCAATTTTTATAGGAAATAAATTTATGATAGTGGGCTGGATCAAGTGTAACAATTTTTCTCATATTCTCTTTTGCCTTTGAGAAATGTTACATCAATAAATATAGGGATATTGAAGATGTTAAGCATGATTTACTAAATTTGCATCACTGCTGTGTTGGTAGATCTATGGGTATTCTTTCTAAAGAATTCTCTTATGATTTACACTTTTCGAAATTATGGTTAGTTGTAAAAGATTATTGTTATTTAGGATTTAAATGGAATTATGTAATAGAGAGTAACAATGTTAAATTATTATAATGTATCTAAATCTCAGGCCCGTGCAGACTTATCTAGTACCTAAACATTAGTTCCTCACCTCCCCTTAGCATGCATTTTATTTTAGGAGTTTTTTTACTAATTTTACTAATACCTCTTACCGTTTATTTTAGGAATCATTAATTTTTTTCTTCTGATATATTTTAGGAATCAACATAATAAATATAATTAAATAATAATTTGAGAAAATAGAAGAAACTAAAAAATAAGTTTCCTGTTTCTATTCTCCATTTTTTTGGTCTATTTTAGTATTTTCTATTTAGTTACTTATGTTATGTTTTTCCTATTACTTGTTGTTTATGCTTGTGTTATTTTTTTTAGCTTAGTCGGACGTTGTTTACTATATACCGTGTTTTTACTTATACTACACTTCTGCCCCCTACAAATCTCTGTTTGAGTTATAACTGTTGATTGGAGTTGTGCGGAGCAGCTTAGAGTTTTTGGAGACTTGGGTGAGATCCTAGCGTCCTTAGTTGTGAGTTTCCATCTATTTTTGGCTAGGCATAATCTTTATGTTGTATTCAAAGACATCCTATGCTTATCTTGTATTTGTAGAAGTCTTGTACTCTTATGTTGGATTAAATTCTCAACTACTGACTGATGCCAGGTCTTTGGATGGTTTCTATATTGTTTTCCGTTGATTATCTTTTCTTTGCTTGATATAAGCTTTACGCTTTTAATTTGTTGGCTTTTGCTTGGTAGCTCGTTGCTTATCGGTCCGGGCTAAGGGTTAGGCTTACCTACTGATGGGATATAGTAGGTGACATCAAGACCTGAAAAATTGGATCGTGACAATTATAATTTGAGGGACATGTCGTACGCAGAGGTGAATTCTATTATCAAGTGCCGTCTTGCAGGTCGAATGGTTGCATGGACATATATGTCCCCCATGAATCCTGGACTGAGAGACAACATGTGTGTATCATTAGGTAAGATATGCATCACTACACGTTTCATTACATTTCATTGCACTACATATATATATCATTTGTGAACTTGTGAGTGCTTTTCTGTGGAACTAGTGATTGATGACTTGATCTGATTTACTATTGATTTGTAATTGTTGGAGAGTTGTTATTGAGCTATGAGATATTTAAATTATGCACTGTTAGGTTGGACTGATTTTTACATGTTGTTGTGGAAGTTCGGTTGGAGTGGCAGAAGTCAATGTATTCTATACTCTTAGCTTTGTGTTTAAGAGTTTGCTTATTGAGTACTGTGTGGTATGGTAATCACCACTTGCTTCTACATTTTTGTAGCTTACTAGCCAATTTTTTGGAGATTTGTGAGGTAGTTGTTTATCATCTTAGCGGACTTTCTTACTCCTATTTATTATCTTGTTCTATTTTAGAGACAAACATCATTTGGGAGTTGTGTTTTCTTTCAACTCTAATGTAATACATTAGAGGCTTGTGCACGTGATAACTAGGTTTTAGGGATTTAGTCAAATTGACTTGTAATCCGCATTATAAATTGTTATTCAATTTTTTTTTTTGTTATAGTTTATTTCTAAATTATATCATAATGATTGGGTATTAGACTGATTTGTCTTGGTGGGATAAGACGAGTGTCATCACGCCTATTTTTGAGTCGTAACAAATAAATAATGTGTTTGTAATATGATATAAAATTATTAGTGCCAAAATAAGCTAGAAATAAATGAAAATATGATTTTATATGAGCTTATTGTATAATCGATAACTTAAACTATATATTCTAATATACATTATTAATCTGTTGTGATACAAATTTTATAATAATTAACATGTAATGCATGCAATTTTATTCTCATATAAAAGCGAGTGATGTTTTTACCTTTCAATTGGTTCTCACATAACAAGACAAGATCACACATACTAATAAAAACACAATCAAATATATGAAATCATGAAAAACTAAATGAATTATACGAAAGGAAATGAAAACTAAACAGCAGGAAAATTATCAAATTGGTGAACTTGTTTTCATCTTTGAAAAAGGAATTCAACAAGTGACTGTATTTGGTAAATTTACAATGACGAAGAATCTCAACAATATTCATAATTCGTAGTCATTTCATCGAGTGTACTACCAAATATGACATGACCTAAACAGTTCCAAAATTTCATATTCATAATTTAGGGACATTTCATCAACATTCCTCTTAAATTACCTACCTACACATGGAAAGAAGAGACCAAAATTAGTTAGAATATTTGGTGTGTGCCAAATTATTTTAGAATCCTTTCATCCAAAGTAAAATCATCTCCACTAATTAATTAGGGAGGAAAGCTGAATAAAAAATATCATATAGTAAAGAAAAATAAATTATAGGGTGTGTTTGGTATGAAGGAAAATGTTTTCCACGAAAAATGTTTTCCTAGAAAATGTTTTCTTGAAAAACAAGTAGATTTTTTACTTATTTTCTCCTGTTTGGTTGGTGAATAGAAAATATTTTCCGGAAAAGATTTTTTAGTGTTTGATTTATGAATAAAAAATATTTTTGAGAAAATATCTTTTATTTTTACTAGAGAGTACAAAATAATTTTTGAAATTGAAAATATTTCTTAAAAACAAACTTAAATTTTTTTTGGAGGGGGGGGGGGCGGGTAGGTGGGGAGGTTGGGGGTGAAAAAATAAAAATTTAAATTTGAAAATAATTTTTAAAAACAAACTTAAATTTTTTTTTTTTTTTTGGGAAGGGGGGCGGCGGGGAGAGGTCGCGGGTAGGGGTGAAAAAATAAATTTTGAAGTTGAAAATATTTTTTAAAAACAAACTTAAAATTTTTTTGGAGGGGGGGGGGGGGTGTTCGAGGGTAGGGGTGAAAAAATAAAAATTTGAAGTAGAAAATATTTTTTAAAAATAAACTTAAAAATATTTTTTGGAGGGGGTGGGGGAGGTCGAGGGTAGGGGGTGGAGTAAAAAAACAAATTGAAATTGGAAATATCTTATAAAAACAACTTTTAATTTGGGTGGGGGGTGTAGGGGGATGGGGGTAGGGGTGAGCGTGGGGTAACAAAATAAAAAATTGAAGTTAAAAATATTTCTTTAAAAAAACTTTAATTATTTTTTGGGGTGTTTTGGAGGGGGGGGGGGGTTTGAGGGTAGAGACAAATTAAATTGATTTTTTCAACAAAAAAAAAATTGTAATTTGAAGTTGGAAGAGAGTTTTGGAAAATGTTTTCCTTAATTTTTGAAGGGAAGTCATTTTCCTTAAATTTGAGGAAAATGAGTTGATTTGAAAAACATTTCCAAAACATTTAACCCAACCAAACATGAGAAAATTGAAAAACATATTCGAAAAATATTTCCTTCATACCAAACACACCCATAGTGTGTGCTAACTTTCTCAATTTTCTTAACTTTGAAAATTATATTTTAAGAATTGAATGTTCATTTACCAAACGTAGATATATAAAGACCTACCTCAAGTTTCACATTTGAGGAACATAATGGTGCTGCAATGATGTTCTTTTGATAGGAACATCTCCATAACTTTCTTGCTACATAGTCAAATAAGACACCAAAAATTGTAAGCATATTAATGACAAATATTTTACTAGGTAATCAAAGTTATGATATAATTTTGAGTTTTATTATGAAAACTCTTATACAACATAATTTAAACATTCATTTAACAAAGATCAATTATTTGTGTTCTAAGCAAATTTAAGAACTATTCAATTCAAAAGTTTCCAGTCAAATTATTTGTGAACTCGTTTACCTAAAAATATACAAACATCTTTACTAATTAACTAAGTGGGTAAAGAGAATCGAAAGTATTGAGAAAAATGTTAATTTGTACAAACTTCTTGATTTGTTTAACTCTGTGAAAAGCATTTTTAGAATACAACTCTCTATGATTAAACATAGATATATGAAAAACAACCTCAAGTTTCAAATATTAGAAAACATATTGACGTCAGAAAGCTCTTTCCTAGTTATCTTCCATAATTTTCTTGCTATATGTGAAGCAAGACATAAAAAATGTAAAGCACACTTATTGACAAGTACTTTCATTTTGTATTACCAAATTTTGATACAGTTTTGAATAACATTATTAAAATATCATGCACAAAGAAAATTCAAATTCTTATATATAAAGACTAATTATTTGTCTACAATAATATTTGTAATGACTAAAATATAAATCTATCAGGCAATTAATTTGTAAATTCATTTACTTTAAAATATACTATAATCTCCACTTGTTACTCAACATATGAAAAGTGAGTAGCATATATAAATAGCGAATAGAAAATAGTAGTATGTACATCTTTCATAATTTTCTTAAGCTCTCTAAGTTTATTTTTAGAATATAGTATTCTATGAAAAATAGAACTATATGAAGAGTAACCTGTAACGATCGAGTTCGGTCATTATAGAAAAACCAATGGGGAAAAATTTTGGGCTGGAAATCTTTTTCGTAGTAACTTGAAATTTTCCAACCTAGTCCAGATTTGGACGAAATCGAAGTCTGTGAGGTCTAGGGAAATCTGGTAGCAATTGAGTGATCTAATTGTGAATTTGATCACATGAGTAGATAGATAAGACGTTAAGGAACCTGTACAACTTTACGGAATTGAATTCAAGCGAGTACAACTTCCGAAATTGATCTTAGCGTGAACGGGTAGTTTCAGAGTGTCGTTGGTGGAAGGTGTGTTGTGAAATTGATGTCTTCGAATTATTAATTTTTTTTCACTGGTTCCGTGCAAGCCGCTGAGGAGAGATTCTTCCCGCCAGGGCGGGGCCGCTGTAGCGGGGAGAGGACCGTTGTGGTGGGCCAGTCGCGACTTAAGTCGGAAATAAACTCCAAAAATGTTATGTATTCACAAGTTATGATATAGTTTTGAATTTCATTAACATATTATATTGTACATAACATATTTACCTTTCATAAAACAAAATTATATCATCTATGTTCATTCAAAATTTTAAGAACAATTAAATAGAGATTAACCAGTCAAATTAATTTAAATTTCTTTCGACTCAAAATATGCAATCATCCCCAGTAATTAACTAGGGGACAAAAGTGAGTAAAAAAGAAAAGATTGTGAAGAGAAAAATGATTGTGTGTACAATATATCTTATTTCTTTTAACTATAAAATTATATTTTTTAAATATGATATAGGCTTATAAAAAATTATATTACATTTTTAATTGATAGAAATAGAACGGTCTATCCTCTATAGTTAGTTTCTTGTTGTATAATAAAATAAAACACCATAAATTGTAATCGTGTTTATAAAATAATTTTTAATATGTATCGATATTTTCTGCTATATATTAATTTGCATTATTGACTTGTCTTTATTTCATACATATTAATCAAAAATTGATTATTTGTATTCTACAAAAATAAAAGAAACAACTTTATTGAAAATTAAGTAGATAAATTGAACCCTATAACTTTAAAATATACAGTCATCTTCACTCATTAACTAGAGGTAAGAAAATGCATAAAAGAATATAAAGTAAATAGAAAAGTAATAGTATATACAAACTTGTTTAGTTCGTTTAACTCTGAAAATTGCACTTTCAAAATATAATGCTCTATCATCAAATAAACATATTTGTATGAAAATATTACCTCAAGTTCATGAATCAACAAAATATTATTGAGGAATGAACATTCTTCTGCAGTAAAAATTTCAGTATCTCCTTTTTGTGGAGTAAAAATAACACATCAGAAGTTGTAAGCATTTTAATTGAAAATAGTATAAATTTGAATTTTATTATTTAATTATCTTATACAATAATAACTTTATCTTTTATGTAAAATTGTTGGTTATTTATGTTCTACTAAAATATAAGAAGAAATAAATTGAAAATTATCTTGTATACTACTAAAATATAAAAAATTTAATTAAAAAATAACTTCTTATATCATTTAGAAATTCATTCATCTCAAAATACACAAGCATCTCAACTAATTAATTAGAAGAGTGAAAGTGAGTGCAATAATAACGAGTGAAGAGAAAAATGATATTGTGTACAAATATTTTTAATTCTATTAACTTTATAATTACACTTTCATAATATAATGCTTTATTATCAAACATAAATATATGGAAAACTACCTGAAGTTCTGAAATTGGGAGATCATAATAGAGTTGAAACGATCCTTGCTTTGTAGTAATATCTCCATACTTTTCTTGCTACACATTTAAATAAGACATCAAAATTATAAGCATATTTATTTAACGTTATTTGCACTATATATTCACAATTTACGATGTAATTTGAATTTTTTTTATCATATTATCTTAGACAATATAAATTTATTCATTTATATAACAAAAATCGATTATCTAGGTTCTTCAAATATTTTGCACTTCAAAATATATAATCATCTTTGCTAATTAACTGAGGGAGATAATGTGAACACAATAATGAATAGTGAAGAGAAAATTATAGTGACTACAAATTTTATTTTTTCTAAACTAGAAAATAATATGTTTTATAATATAATAATATATTATCAACTATAGGTATATAAAAAACTACCTCTCGTTCTAAATTCGGTCGATCATTATAAAAATGAAATGATCTTTCCTCTGAAGTAATACCTACATAATTATTTTGCTGTACAATAAAATAAAATATCAAAAGTTATAAACATTATTAATGAAAATTATTTTAACACTAATTTATTATGAAATAATCAAATAGTTTTGATCTTCAATATTAAATCATTTTATTCGATATATATTTAGCCTTTCATATAAAAATATTAATCAGTAGTATTCTACAAAAGTGTGAAAACAAGTTAATTAAAATTGACAAGTAAGTTATTTTAAAATTCTCTAACCTTAATATATACAACCATCTCGCCAACGATTAACAAGCAAAAAGAAAATTGGAAAAAAGAATAGTCAATGAAGAAAAAATGATTGTGTATATAAATTTTCTTATTTTGTTGAATTCTGTAAATTACTTTATTATAATATAATGCTCATGAAAAATATGAAAAACTACCTCAAATTCTGAATATGGGGATCATAAGGAAATTGGAACGGTCTTTCCTCTGGAGTAACACCTCCATAACTTTCTTGCTAGTCAATGAAATAAGACACCAAAAATTGTATGTGTATTTAGTGACAATTATTTTCACAATGTATTCACAAATCACTATATAGTTTTGAGTTTCTCTATTGAAATATCTTATAAAACACAATTTAACTTTTATAGATCTAAAGTTGATCATTTGTATTCTACAAATATGTAATAAATAACAAAAATGAATATGATCCAACATCATTATTTCACAATCTTTTCCCCTCAAAATATACAATCATCCTCAGTAATGTAACGATCGGGTTTCGTCGTCATAGAAAAGCTAGCAGGGAAAAATTTTAGACCAAAAAACTTTTTCGTAGTAACTTGAAATTTCCCAACCTAGTCTAGATTTGGACGAAATCAAAGTCATTAAGGTGTAGGAAAATCTGGTAACAATCGAGTGATTTAATTATGATTTTGATCACATGAGTAGATAGATAAGTCGTTAAGGAATCCGTACGACTTTTCAGAATTGAATTCAGGCGAATAGAACTCCCGAAATTGATCTCAGCATGAACGGGTAGTTTCTGAGTGTCGTTAGTTGAAGGCGTGCCATGAAATGAGGGCTTGGAATTATTAATTTTGGTTACTGGTTTCGTGCAAGCCGCTGAGGCGGGATTTCTGCCGCCAGGGCGTGGCCGATGTAGCGGGGTGGGTGCCTCCATGGCGGGGCAGATGTGACTTAAAATAGTAAATAAACCGCAAAAACATTTTATTCTGCAACTTTCGAACTTGAGAGCTAAGGAACAAACTCATGGCTTTTCTTGATAGTTTTCCACTATTGTTGAGGCTAAAGGTAAGATTTTCACTCCCCGAATCCATTTTTCGATCCGTAGAACGTAATCTGATGGGTAATTATTGATCAGGAAGAGTTTTGATCTGAGAATTATGGTGGGAAAAACCCTAATCTGGGTATGGGGATCATGGTTATGATCTATGTAACGACCGGGTTCCGTCGTTATATTAAAGCCAACAAAGAAAAATTTTGGGTCGGAAATTTTTTTCATAGTAACTTGAAATTTCCCAACCAAGTCCAGATTTGGATGAAATCAGAGTCGTTAAGGTGTAGGAAAATCTGGTAACAATCGGGTGATTTATTTAAGATTTAGATTACATGAGTAGTTTGATAAGTCGTTAAGGAATTCGTACGACTTTATGGAATTGAATTCGGGTGAGTAGAACTCCTGGAATCGATCTTAGTGTGAGCGGTATTTTCTGACCATCGTTGATTAAAGGTTTGTTGTGAAATAGGGGTCTTGAAATTATTAAAAAGCTCATTGTTTTGTGCAAGCCGCCTTGGCGGTGATTTTGGTCGCTCTGGCGGTGCCGCTGTAGCGGGGTGAGGGCCTCTGTGGCGGGCCAGACGCGACTTAAAGTTGTAAATAAACCCCAAAAAGTCTTTATTTTGCAATTTTTTGTTTTTAGAGCTAAGGAATGAACCTCAGGCGATTCTTGACAGTTTTCCACCATTTTTGAGGATAAAGGTAAGATTTAAACTCCCCGAATCCATTTTTTTTATCCGTAGAACGTAATCTAATGAGTAATTATCGATGGGGGAGGGTTTGATCTAGAATCTATGATTGAAACAACCCTAATTTTGATACTTGGGATCATGGGTATGATCTAGAGTTGTTAGAATTGTTAGCAATTCGGGTAATTAGTGATTGTTTATTGATTTTCGTATTATATTGTTTGTTTGTAGACCAAGAACAAGCGGAACGAATTCGGAAAAGGAAAGATCAAGTTTCTTAGGGTTTCAAGCTTGTTTCGAGGTAGGTGATGGTTGTGATTCTATGATTGTGTGATGTATGTTTGTTCTTGCTTCATTATGATACATGTATGTATGTGAATGTTGCATTATTGATCAGACTTGTTGTAAATGAGATAGATGAATGATGAATGCTATGAATCATGACTTATTTGTATGAACTTGAGAAGATACTTGTGATTGTGATTGTGGCGTGTTGAATGGATCAGTTGCCACGTTTCGGTATAACTAACTGGGATCGGTTGCCACGTTACGACATAATTATGGGATCGGTTGCCACGTTCCGGCATAAACATTGGATCGGGTACCACGTTTCGGTATGCTAACAGTTTGGGTTTGGGTTCTATGAGAGGACTAATGATTTGATATAATTGTGTATCTTCAGAAATGTGAAATTGTACCTTGTTCATAAATGTTGATAATATTGTATATGTTCGTTATATGCATGAGGTTATATTGTTGTATTGACTTACATATGTTGCACTTAGTGGGATAGCCGCGTGATCCTACTAGTACACTGTGGTTGTGTACTGATACTGCACTTGCTCTTTCTTTATTGAATACAGGGCTATTGATAGACCTCGTTTAGAAGATCAGTGTTCGCTTCAAATTCAAGGGTGAGCCGTTTTTTCCGGGCTACCATGAGTTCTGTCTCGTCTATGTCCACATTTCGGACTTAGACTTTTCTAGAAGTTAATTAGTTCATTAGTTTGGGGTTGCATCCCTTCTTGTTTAGATGTTTTGGTACATTGACTTTTAGGTTCTAGGCGTATTTTCCACATTGTTAGTTGTTAGATCTTTTGGAAGTTTATGGGAACTTCAGTTTTAGCTATTATTCCTGTTTTCATATCCTTAAATGCTTTAGTTATTGATTTAGTTACTTGGTTCAGGTTGTAGTAGTGATTCTCCCACCAGAGGGTTGTGGGTGCCAATCACGATAGTCTGGGTCGTGACAAAGTTGGTATTAGAGCCTAGGTTTGTTGATCTCGATGTACCAAAATGAGTCTAGTAGAGTCTTGTAGAACGGTACGGAGACGTCTGTACTTTTCTTTAAGAGGCTATAGGACTTTAGGAAATCTCTCTATCTTCTTTTATCTCCTTTCGTGCTATAACTTGATTCTAATTGGTATTTGTCGATTCGAATTGGTATCTAACCTCCTTCACTCTTCTGCCCACAGATGGTTAACACTAGATTCAATGGTGTCAGGCATGTAGGTCCTGTCAATGCTCCAGCTGAGGAATCTACAGCGAGAGGTCGCGATCGAGGTAGGGGTAGAGCCCGTGGAAGAGTAGCACCTACTAGGGATGGAGCTCCTGTTGAGAATGCTCTCCCATAAATGAGAACCCTCTTGCGCATCATGAAGAGGTAGAGAAGAATGTTGATGTTGAGAATGTGGAGAATGTTGAGGATGTGGGAGAAGAGGAATAGGTGCAGGCTGAGACTACATGTATACCTCTCATAGACCCAGTGTTAGCTCAGTAGATCATGTCATTTTTGAAGGGGTTGGTTGGTCCTGGAGTGCTTCCTTCTATTCAAGCAACTCAAGCTCCCGCCAATCCTCCTATTGCTATCATTGTCCCCAAGGTTAGAGGGAATGTAGGTAATGATGATTTCTTTCGTCCTTTGTTGGGTTCTGTTATGACTAGTAATGAGCATGAAATGTTGACTAAGTTTTTGAAGCTAAAGCCTCCTGTGTTTCTTGGTTCTGAGAATGAGGATGCTTATGAGTTTATCTTAGACTGCTATGAGAGGCTTCATAAGTTGGGAATTTTCCACCAGCACGGGGTTGAATTCGTGACTTTTCAGCTTCAACGTGAGGCTAAGCAGTGGTGAAGAGCTTATTTGAAATGCATATCTTCAGCTTTACCTCCACTTACTTGGACCTAATTTCATGTTCTATTTTTGGAGAAATATGTGCCTAGGACTTTGAGGGATCATAAGAAGGATGAGTTCATGACTTTGGAGCAAGGTGGTATGACTGTGGTTGCTTATGAGGCTAAGTTCCATGCTTTGTCTAGATATGCTACTCAATTTGTGACTACTGAGGATGAGAGGATCCGTTTATTTATTAGGGGACTAAATTCTAAGTTGCAAGTATTATCTATTCATATGACTTTTGCAGGGAGGAGCTTTAATGAGGTAACTAACTTTATGAAGAAAGTAGAGGGGGTGAGGCAAGACGGTCAGGCTAAGGCATTGGCTAAAAGGGCCAAGAACTTGGGTAACTTTCAAGGTTCTTATTCCAGAGGTTCAGGGAGGCCAACGCTTGCAGCCAAGCCAATTTAGTCCGCTATGCACGCCTTTACAGGTAATTAGGTAATTACTTGGGAACTCCAACTCATAATTTTATTTAGGATAGCCAGGGAGTCTCACCGCAGGCAGCAGGCCATCTTTTGATTGTATATGTTACAACTCTGGAGAGCCTGGGCATAGGAGGAGAGATTGTCCCCACCACGTGTATTTGAGTCCAGACAACAGCAGACTAGAGCATAGGTACCCATGGGAAATGGTAATAATGGTCGAGGACGTCCACAAGGTGGGCGAGGAGGTAATCAGCGAGGTCGTGGAGGTAGAGAAAATGGTAATGCAGACAGAGGTAACGTGTAACTAGGCAGGGAAGTGGTTCATCAAGATGATAGGGCTTAGTGTTATGCCTTTCCGGGCAAGAATGAGGCGGAGGTGTCAGACGAAGTGATCACAGGTACTATTCTTGTCTGTGATCGGATGACTACTGTGTTATTTGATCTGGGTTTTACTTATTCTTATGTATCCATGCGATTTGCCTCAGAGTTTAATATGAATTGTGATGTACTTGATGCCCATATCCATGTTTCTACCTCATTGGAAAGTCAGTCATAGTCACCCATGTCTATCGTGCTTGTCCTATTTTGTTTATGGGTTTCAAACTTGTGCTATTTTGGTGATTTTGGATATGACTGACTTTGATATTATCTTAGGCATGACTTGGTTGTCTCCCTATTATGCTATGTTAAATTGTAATACTAAGTCTGTAACTCTAGAAATTCCATAAAGGGAAAGGTTAGAGTGGGAAGGGGCGTACAAGCCTAAGCAAGCCAAGATCATATTCTCCATTTGGGCTAGGAAACTGGTAGGGTAGGGTTATTTAGCTTATTTGGCTCATATTCGGGATGTTAAGGTTGAGACTCCATCTATTGAGTCTATTCCTGTGGTGTCAGAATTTAGAGAAGTGTTTCCTACTAATTTGCCTGGCATGCCTCTGGATAGAGATATAGATTTCTGCATTGATTTATAACCTGTTACTCGTCCCATTTCTATCCCTCTATATCGCATGGTTCCAGCAGAATTAAGAGAGCTTAAGGCTCAAATCCAAGAGCTTTTTGATAAGGGATTTATTCGTCTTAGTGCTTCCTCATGGGGTGGTTCAGTTTTGTTTGTTAATAAGAAGGATGTTAATATGAGAATGTGTATAGATTACCGATAATTGAATAAGGTCACCATTCGAAATAAGTATCCCTTGCCTCGAATAGATGATCTTTTTGACCAATTGCAAGTTGCATCAGTTTTCTCCAAGATTGATCTAAGTTCTGGCTAACATCAGTTGAAAATTAGGCCTAAGGATGTGCCCAAGACGGCGTTTAGAACCCGCTATGGGCACTACGAGTTTCTAGTTATGTCCTTTGGCTTGACTAATGCACCTGCAACTTTTATGAGTTTAATGAATGGGGTGTTCAAGTCATTTCTTGATTCATTCGTCATAGTCTTTATTGATGATATTTTGGTATATTCGAAAAGTGAGGAAGAGCATGCCGGCCATCTTCGTATTGTTTTGGGTGTTCTTGAGAAACAAAGGTTGTAAGCTGAATTTTCTAACTGTGAATGTTGGTTGACTTTTGTTGCATTTTTGGGACATGTATTTTCAAAAGAAGGGGTAATGGTAGATCCTCAAAAGATTGAGGCGGTTAAGAATTGGGTTAGACCTAGTTCTGTGACGAAAGTTAGGAGTTTTGTGGGGCTCGCTAGCTACTATCGCCGATTTGTGAATAAATTTTCTTTTATTGCCACTCACTTGACTAACTTGACCAAAAAGGAGATAGCATTTGAGTGGACTGAAAAATGTAAGGATAGCTTTCAAAACCTCAAGACTCTTTTGACCACCACACCTATCCTAGCATTGAAGGTAAGAATTTTATTATTTATTGTGATCCTTCACATTCTGGTTTGGGTGTTGTGTTGATGCTAATGCACTGATCAACTAAAGGTGCATGAGAGAAATTACCCAACACATGATTTGGAGTTGACAGCGGTAGTGTTTGCTCTTAAGATCTAGTGGCATTACTTTTATGGTGTTAAGTGTGAGGTATTTACTGATCATCACAGTTTGCAGCATGTGTTTACTCAAAGGGATCTGAATTTGAGACAATGAAGGTGGATGAAGTTACTTAAAGATTATGATGTTACCATTCAATACCATCTGGGCAAGACTAATGTAGTAGTAGACTCTTTGAGTCGGAAAGCGGTAAGTATGGGTAGTTTAGCTTGCTTGAGTGTAACCAAGCAACCATTGGCCAAGGAAATTCAGACATTGGAATCTAAATTCATGCAGTTGGGTATCTCAGAGAAGGTGGGTTGTTAGCCAACATTGAAGTAAGGGTCACGTTCATTGAAGAGATCAAGACCAAGCAATTTGAGGATGAGAATTTGAATGAGCTTAAAAAGAAGACTGCGAATGGTAAGGCACAAAAGACCACTTTTGATGCGGAAGGTGTGCTCAGTTTTAAAGGAAGTATTTGTGTTCCTCAAGTTGAAGACTTGATTCAGAAATTGTTGACAGAATCTCATGGTTCACGATATTCCATTCATCTGGGTGTGACCAAGATGTATCGAGATTTGAAGCGAATTTATTGATGGCCGGGCATGAAGAAGGATATAGTGGAGTTTGTGGTTAAGTGTCAAAATTGCCAACATGTGAAATATGAGAAACAAAGGCCTGCAGGATTGCTTCAAAGAATGCCAATTCCGGAATGCAAGTGGGAAATAATAGCCATGGATTTCGTGGTTGGTCTTCCCAAGACTTTGGGGAAGTTTGATTCTATTTGGGTAGTGGTTGATAGATTGACTAAGTCAGCCCATTTTATTCCGGTGAAAATAGACTATAATGCTGAACAATTGGCTAAGGTGTATGTGAAAGAGATAGTGAGGTTGTATGGGGTGCCTCTCTCTATCATCTCAGACCGTGGAACCCAATTCATATCAAAGTTTTGGAGGAAATTACATAATGAATTGGGCATATAACTCACTTTAGTACAACCTTCCATCCACAGACAGATGGGCAGTCAAAGAGGACTATTCAAGTGTTATAAGACATGTTGAGGGCATGTGTGATTGATTTTGGAGGGCATTGGGATAAGTTCCTACCCTTGTGTGAATTCTCCTATAATAATAGCTATCACTCCAGCATAGATATGACACCATTTAAGGCACTCTATGGGAGGGGATGTACATCACCCATAGGATGGTTTGAGGCTGGAGATGTGAAACCATTGGGGGTTGATTTAGTGAAGGATGCTCAAGATAAGGTAAGGAGTATTCAAACAAATCTTCTAGCAGCCCAGAGAAGACAGAAGAAGTATGTGGATCATAAGGTAAGAGACATGGCATTTAAAACTGGTGAGAATGTTCTTCTTAAGGTATCATCCATGAAAGGGGTGATGAGATTTGTCATGAAAGGTAAGCTAAGTCCGCGATACATTGGTCCCTTTGAGGTTCTTGAATGTATAGGACCGGTAGCGTATAGATTGGCTTTACCTCCTAACTTATTGGGAGTTCATCTAGTATTTCATGTGTCCATGTTGAAAAGATATCATGGTGACGAGGATTATTGTCAGGCCCCAAGCCTACACGCTGGGCGGGACTGGCACTCAAGAACCATTACTGGCCTTAAGCAAACCCTTGGCCTAACTTACTTACTCAGCAGAAGACTTAAACATAAGAAATAAAACTCATGCAATAACTTAAGAATAATATCTTAGCCAAAATAGCAGCTCAAGTCTTAAACATATACAACTGAAATTAATAAGACTAAAGAACTATAACTATCTGTTTATGAAGCCTCTAAAACAAGGAGCGATATCAGTACAGGACCCCTGATCATCCTAACAACTGAAAACTAGAAAGCAATGTAAAAAGGAGCCCTCCGGAAAGAAAGGAGGCTCACCAACTGACTCTGAGTGCTCAACCTGATCAACGAGGCACTGGATGCTGATCATGGTTACCTATGTTTGCATCATAAGACGATGCAGGAAAACTGGCATTAATACATTAAATGTACGAGTATGCGATTTGGAATGCTAAACTTAACATAGGCTTGAAAAGAGTCTGGAACGAAAACTTACCTTGGCTTTGCTCAACTCCTAAATAACCTAACTCAATATAAAGCAATAAAACACATGCAATAGACAGAAAACTTTTAAAAGTAGAAAGCAACTTAGTTCCTTAAAGAAAATTCAATAACAAACTCAACTTTACTCATATAATAAAGTAATATAGTTTCTATGGGAGATTCTCTAACCGACAACCACCATTATGAGCCTAAGTGGTGATATAACGTCTTGCCCACGTTGCTAGAATTGTCCTATACTTTGTCGTCATATAGGACACCTTAACTAAGTGGATCCACTAGTCTATGCTAAAAAACACTTAAGATTCATCTACAAAGTATGATCCTTAACTACCCATGATGGCTACATGGTTTATGGAGACTTGAGTTATCTCTAGTCCCCATATCGGTTCTCACTAGTACTCCCAAAATGTACTTAGCTCATATGTTTTTAAAAGAAAACTCTTTCTTTGTTTTGAGATAATTACTGTAAACTTAGCTTAAAAGCTCTCTTGGAAATTAGTGTTTCCCTTTTTTGCTCAAATGTTTAAAAAACATTTTAACTCTTAGGAATATTTAGTTCCCTTATAACTTTTGAAGAAATGAACTCAACTATTTACTCTTTGCTTAACCCAAAACTTAAGTCTTACAACAAAGTTAAAACGTTTGTGAAAGACTTTTGAAAACTTTATGAACTTCTTTTGACTTGATTCTTAACTTCTAGAGTTGACTCTTAACCTTCCTTTAATTGAATTATGGATTCAAGGTTCATGATCTCATGTTTATGGATGATTTCATGATGTTTAGACGTACCTTAGAGTGTTGGAATCAACTAGAAAACATAGGTACGATGCTAAGAACTAGTACGAAAATATAGGGAAGAAATAGGAAGAACTGGCGTCCCAGGCGCTCTGAGAGGCGCGGGGTGCTAACTCTTGAAATTCAGAGACCAGGTTGGGGCGCTTTGGCTGGCGCGGCGCCCCAGAGCCCAACATTCAGAGACCCCTTTTTGGGGCTTTGAGAGGGGCGACACGCCAGGACCCTTCCCAAGTGCTCCCCGACTTTTCTTCTTCGTTTTTCAACTCTAAACCCTCCCAATCAACTTAGTTCTTTCCCCAAACATTTAGAATCAATTATATCCTCAACATATACTAGATTCAACTCAAAATTTTACCCAAAAATATAAATCAAACTGAAGAAAACTTCAACAACACAACCCACAAGAATTCAAACAAATTTCATCAAGAACTGAAAGGATTTACTTTCAAATCTAATATACTTCGCTGAATTAAATCATGATTGGAGCGTGGGTGAACTAACTAAATGCTATGTGATCTCATATACCTCGTAGGGATTCCCCTTGACAAAATCCACAAGCGATTCTTAAACGTTCTTGATGAATCTTTATTTCTTTTCTCCTTTCTCCTCTTTTCTCTTTTCTCCAAGCCCTAACATGAATTTCAACTTTTCTAAATTGATCTAATTCTGACTGTACCCTAATTAAAGTCCTAAAAATGAAATAAAATAATTGGGTAAGGAAATGACCAAAACACCCTTCCAAAATCCGGATTAGACTTTCCTTATTTGAACATCCCAACTTCCAATGGGCATATCTCACTCATACGAACTTGAATCACACAAACTCGAAGGCGTTGGAAAGATTATTCCAAGATCATTCTTACGATATCTGGAAACACACCTAAATCATCTTGAGATAGGAGTTATGGTCGTTTGAAGTTGACCAAAAACTCAACTTAACATACTTGACAAATTTTCCAGATTTTTATATTATTTCCAAAAATAGCTATTTCAAATTCTTAATTTCTTCCTAGTTCAATTTCAACTTGCGAGATGTTACAATATCTTCCCCTTAGGAACATTCGTCCTCGAATGAGATTACTCTTACTAGTCTAAGGGTGTAATATCAATTAGGCAATTCAAACACCCAGAAAGCACAATGCAATAACGACATGCCAACTTATAAATTAAAGAGTACTAAGAAGAGAATTAGTACCTTGATCTGGAATTTCTCCGGGCTCAAAGAGATATGGATATCTCTTCTTCATATCTTCCTCAGCTTCCTAAGTAGCTTCCTCAACAAATTGGTTCTTCCAAAGAACTTTTGACTGATGCTACCTCTTTTGTCCTTAACTTACGAACTTGACGATCTAGAATCTGAATTGGAATCTCCTCATAAGATAGGTTATCCTTGATACCAATGTCTTCAGTTGGTATGATAAGTGAAGGATCTCCCATGGACTTCTTCAACATGGAAATGTGAAATACCAGATGAACTACTGCTAACTCTTGTGGTAGCTCCAACTCATAAGCTACATTACCAACCCTTTTGGATATTCTGTAAGGGTCAATATACTAAGGACTAAGCTTCCCCTTTTTACCAAATCTCATAACACCCTTCATGGGTAAAACTTTTAGATATACCCAATCATCTACTTCAAACGCTAACTCCCTTCTCCTAACATCACTATAGGATTTCTGACGACTCTGCATTATTTTCAACCCCTCTTGAATAAATTTCACCTTCTCCATAGCTTGATGAACTAAATCTAGTCCTATCAACCCAGCTTCCCCAAATTCAAACCATCCAATAGGAGATTTGCATCTTCTCCCATAAAGAGCTTCATAAGGAGCCATTTGGATGCTAATGTGGTAACTATTGTTGTAAGAAATTTCGGTAAGGGGTAGGTGATCATTCCAATTGCCTTTGAAATCAATAACACATGCCCTCAAAATTTCCTCTAAGGTCTGAATAGTACGATGTGCTTGCCCATCTATCTGAGGATGAAAGGCAGTACTAAGTTCACCTTTTAACCCAAGCCCTTTTGAATGACTTCCAAAACTGTGCAGTAAATTTCATACCTCTATCTAACATAATGGAGATCGGAACCCCATGAAGTCTAACCACCTCTTGAATACATAACCTGGCATAATTCTCTACCGAATGGGTAGTCTTTACCGGTAAAAAGTGGGCTAATTTTGTCATTCTATCAACAATCACCCAAATAGAATCATGCTGCCTGCGAGACCTTACAAACCTGTGATGAAATCCATATTAATCATCTCCCACTTCCATTCCAGAAGTTCTATATTCTCAGCCAAACCACTGGGCCTTTGGTGCTCTACTTTAACTTCTTGGCAATTCGAACACTTGGCTACAAATTTTGCAATGCCCTTATTCATACTACTCCACCAATACACCTGTATTAAGTCACGATACATCTTTGTAGAACCCAGATGAATAGAATATCTAGAGCTATGAGCTTCCTCCATGATCCTCTCTTGGAGTTCATTCACCCTTGGTACACACAACCTACCTTGATACCTCAATACACCATCTCCCTTTTGTTCAAAAGCCAATACTTTTTGCTTATGAACATTTGCCTTCAATTCAAAAAAAATTGGGTCTTGATCCTGCTTCTCTTTTACTTCTGGCGCTAATGAAGATTTAACCCCATTCATCACCACTACTCCTCCTTCTATGGAATCCATTAGGCGAACTCCCAGGCGTGCAAGTCGATGCACATCTTTCCCTAGTTCTTTCTTATCTTCCCCAAAATAGGTGGTACTACCCATAGACAACCTGCTCAAGGCATCAAGAACAACATTAGTCTTACCTGGGTGGTAAAGAATACTCATTTCATAATCCTTGAGTAATTCTAACCATCTCCTTTGTCTGAGATTAAGCTCTTTCTGGGTGAACACCTATTGAAGGCTCTTGTGATCGGTGAATACATCTACATGAACACCATACAAATAATGACGCTATATCTTCAAGTCAAATACTACATCAGCCAACTCTAGATCATGGGTTGAGTAATTCTTCTCATGAACTTTTAACTGTCTGGAGGCATAAGCTATAACCTTGCCATTCTGCATTAATACGCAACCCAAACCAACTCTAAATGCATCACAATACACCACAAAACTTTGAGTACCTTTTAGTAAGGTCAAAACTAGGCAGTAGTCAATCTCTTTTCAATTCCTGAAAGCTTTTCTCACAAGCTTTAGACCATTGAAACTTAACTGTCTTATGAGTCAACTTGGTCAAAAGAGATGAAATAGATGAGAAACCCTCTACGAACCTTCTATAATAACTAGCCAAACCCAAGAAAAACCTAATATTTGTTAGAGATGTGGGTCTAGGCCAATTCTACACTGCCTCTATTTTCTGAGTATTAACTTTAATTCCATCACCGGAAACTATGTGGCCCAAGAATGCTACAGACTCAAGCCAAAACTCACATTTTGAAAACTTAGCATAAAACTCCTTATGTTTCAAAGTCTAAAGAACTATTCTGATATGGCTAGCATGATCTTCTTCATTCCTCGAATAGATTAGTATGTCATCAATGAAGATGATAACAAATATATCTAAATAAGATTTGAATACCCTATTCATAAGGTCCATGAATGTTGCAGATGCATTGGTCAAACCAAAGGACATGACCAGAAACTCATAATGGCCATAATGGGTTCTAAAAGCTGTCTTTGGAATATCACATTCCCTCACTCTTAACTGATGGTAGGCAGATCTGAGGTCTATTTTCAAAAAATAAGTGGCACCCTGAAGCTGATGGAAAAGTACATCAATTCTGGAAAGAGGATACTTATTCTTGATGGTAACCTTGTTCAACTGGCAGTAATATATACACATCCTATGGGAACCATCTTTCTTTCTCACAAATAAGACTAGAGCGCCCTATGGTGAGGCACTTGGTCGAATAAAGCCCTTATCAATGAGATCTTTCAACTGTTCTTTAAGCTCTTTCAACTCTGCTGGTGCTATTTTGTATGGTGGAATAGATATAGGACAAGTATCTGGCAGAATGTCTACACCAAAATCTATTTCTTTCTCAGGAGGAATTCTAGGTAGATCATCTGGAAAGACTTTTGGAAACTCTTTTACTACTGGAACTGACTGAATAGGAGGTATCTCAACACTAGAGTCATTAACTCGAACTAAGTGATAGACACACCCCTTGGAAACTAACTTTCTTGCCTTAAGGTACAAAATAAAACGACCCTTACGCATTGCTGAACTACGTTTCCGCTCTAAGACTCATTTGGAAACTGAAACTTAACAACTCAAGTCCTACAATCAACTGAGGCATAATAGGCATGAAACCAGTCCATACCAATGATGACATCAAAATCTACCATGTCTAATTCGACTAAATCATCCATGGTGTTCTTGTGATTGATGGAAATGATACAATCACGAAATACTCACTCAGTTAGAATAGACTCCCCAATAGGTGTAGAAACACAAAAGGGTTCACAGAGTTTCTCAGGAAGAACATCAAACTTATTTGCAACATAAGGAGTCACAAAAGATAAACTTGCTCCTGGGTCTAGCAAAGAATAAACATCCAAAGTAAATACTTTGATCATACCAGTGACAACATCTGGAGAGTTCTCTTGCTCTTGGCGACTACTGATCGCATAAAGACGATTTGCTCCTCCGCTATTACTAGAAGTAGCTCCTCTTGGTGCAACCCTGTCTAGTGGAGCAACTAATGAAGATTGGGCTCTATTGCCTTGATTCCCACTACCTTGCCGGTTCTTAGGACACTCTTTCATGAAGTGACCCTCTTGCCCACACTTGAAACAACCTGTAGAGCCATCCCGACACTTACCTAGATGGGTTCTACCATACTTAGCACATGCAGGAGCCCAGTTACCTCCTTGTGCCATACTACCCTGATATTGGGTAGGTCTAGCTCTGAAGTTTTGTGAATTCTGACCATTATACTCACCTTTGTTTCTGGGTGTAGGTGCACTAGCAGATGATGGAGCAGGCCCCTTTTTCTTATGTTGGAAGGATGAATTGTTCACATTACCTCTTTGCTGCCCAGATTCACTCTCTGTCTTAGCCTTCTTGTTTCTAAACTCCTCTCTATCCCTCAGCTTCTCTTCCTCAACCTGCTGAACATACACTATTAACCTTGATATATCCATGTCCCTAATTAGCATAGCTGCTCTGCCCTTTTTGTTTGGCAGACGGGACAACCCAACAATAAAAAAACTAATCCTACTTCTCATTTTCGCAATCATTTCAGGAGTATAACGTGATAGTCGGGTGAACTTCAACCCCTACTCATGAACACTTAATGTATCCTGCTTAAGAGTGAGAAACTCTCGTACCTTGGCCTCTTTCAGTTCTCGAGGAAAGAAATTCCCCAAGAAGGCCTCCTCAAAACATGCCCAACTCGCAAGTGGTGCTTCCTCATCTCTACCCTTCTTCCACTGGTCAAACCAAGTCCTAGCAACATCCTTCAATTCATATGTTGACAGTTCAACTTGCTCATTATCGGCAATGTGCATAACATCAAATACCTGTTCCTCAATAAAGTTCTCTGGATCCTTAGTAGTGCTTGAACCAGTGAAACTTGGAGGATTTATCTCAATAACTCTCGGATCCTCGAAGTATCAGTCACTTCCTATCTAGTTCCTCTTTGTTGCCCAGCTTGGTTGGTCACAACTTGGCTTATTATCTAAATAGCCTCACGGAACTCAACATTGGTAACTTTTCCTTGAGGTTGCACTTCAGGTGCATTGGGTACCCCTGCTTCTCAACATTATGACCAGCAGGACGACCTCCGACAACTTTTCGTGGAGGCATGATTAGCTGAAAAACACACACAAGCACGAATTAGAAAGAAACTTTTTAGAGCTCAACTCTAACACACAAAATGAGTATGAAATAAGTGAGAATATTTTCCTAAGTGTTGTAGCCTCCTAATTATAGATGTGGCGTGCTTCACACCAATAACTAGGACTCTATAAGCATGGCTTCATAGACTCCCTAGGGCTCGTGAACTTTTTGCTCTGATACCAAGTTTGTCAGGCCCAGAGCCTACACCCTGGGCGGGACTGGCACTCGAGAACCATTGCTGGCCCCAAGTGAACCTTTGGCCTGGCTTACTTAATCATCAGAAGACTTAAACATAAGAAATAAAACTCATGCAATAACTTAAGAATAATATCTTAACCAAAATGGCAGTTCAAGTTTTAAACGCATACAACCGAAATGAATAAGACTAAAGAATTATAACTATTTGTCTATGAAGACTCTAAAACAAAGAGGGATATCAGGATAGGACCCCCGATCATCCTAACATTTGAAAACTAGAAAGCAATGTAAAAATGAGCCCTTTCGAAAGGAAAGAGGCTCACCAACTGACTTTGAGTGCTCAACCTGATCATGTAGGCGCTGGATGCTGATCCTGGTTACATGTGTCTGCATCATAAGACAATGCAGGTGAAATGGCATCAATACATTGAATGTATGAGTATGCGATTTGGAATGCTAAACATAACATAGGCTTGAAAAGAGTCTGGAAGGAACACTTACCTTGGTTTTACTCAACTCCTGAATAACTTAACTCAATATAAATAAATAAAATAGATGCAATGTACAGAAAGCTTTTAAAACAGTAGAAAACAACTTAGTTCGTAAAAGAAAATGCAATAACAAACTCAACTTTACTCATATCATAAAGTAATATAGTTTCTGTGGGATATTCTCTAACCGACAACCACCAGTATGAGCCTAAGTGGTGATACATAGTCTTGCCCATGCTGCCAGAACTGTCCTATACTTTGCTGTCATATAGGACGCCTTAACTAAGTGGATCCACTAGTCCATGCTAAATAGCACTTAAGGATTCATCTAAAAAGTATGATCCTTTACTACCCATGATGGCTACATGGTTTATGGAGACTTGAGTTATCTAAACTCGCATCCTCATTTCAGTGTTCAATACTACTCCCAAAGTGTACTTAGCTCATATGTTTTTAAAACAAAACTATTTCTTTGGTTTGAGATAATTACTCAAAACTTAGCTTAAAAGTTGTCCTGGAAATCGGTGTTTCCCTTTCTTGATCAAATGTTGAAAAACATTTTAACTCTTGGGAATACTTAGTTCCTTTATAAATTTTGAAGAAATGAACTCAAATCTTTACTCTTTGCTTAACTCAAAACATAAATCTTAAAACAAAGTTAAAATGTTTGTGAAAGACTTTTGAAAACTTTATGAACTTCTTTTGACTTGATTCTTAACTTCTAGACTTAACTCTTAACCTTCCTTGAATTGAATTATGGATTCAAGATTCATGATCTCATGTTTATGGATGATTTCATGATGTTTAATCGTACCTTAGAGTGTTGGAATCAAGTAAAAAACATAGGTATGATGCTAAGGAACTGTACACAAAGATGGGGAAGAAATATGAAGAACTGGCGTCCCTGGCACTGTGAGAGGCATGGGGCGCCAGTCGTTGAAATTCAGAGACCAGGTTGGGGTGGTCTGGCTGGTGCGGTGCCCCAGAGCCCAACATTTAGCGACCCCTTTTTGGGGCTCTGAGAGGGGCAACACGTCAGGACCCTTCCCAGGTGCTCCCCGACTTTTCTTATTCGTTTTTCAACTCTAAACCCTCCCAATCAACTTAGTTCTTTCCCCAAACACTTAGAATCGATTATATCCTCAACATATACTAGATTCAACTTAAAATTTCACCCAAAAACATGAATCAAACTCAAGAAAACTTCAACAACACAACCCACAAGAATTCAAACGAATTTCATCAAGAACTCAAAGGATTTACTTTCAAATCTAATATACTTCGCTGAATTGAATCATTATTGGCGCGTGGGTGAACTAACCCAACACTATGTAATCTAACATACCTCGTAGGGATCACCTCTTGGCGATGTAACATCTCACAATTTGAAATAGCTAGGAAGAAGCTAAGAATTGGAAATAGTCATTTTTGGAAAGAATTGAAAATCTGGAAATTTGTTTAGGTTAGGAAAAGTGAGTTTTTGGTCAACTTCAAACAGTCATAACTCCTAACTAAGGATGAGTTTAGTGTACTTCTAAATATGGAAATCTCTTGAAATGATCTTTCCAACGCCGCTAAGTTTGCGCGATTTCGAGTTCGTATGAGTAAGTTATGCCCTTTGGAAGTTGGGTTATTGGATTAAGGAAAGTCCAAATTCGGATTTTTGAAGGGTAGTTTGGTCTTTTACTTACCCTTTTATTTTGATTCATTTTTGGTAATTACATAGGGGACTAAACTGAACTTAGCTAGTTTCTGCTTTTTGAAAAAGAGTTAGGGTTTTGAGAGAAGAGAAAAGAAGAGGATAAAGGAGAAGAACGTTCAAGATTCATCAAGATCGTCGAGTTTGGCTTTTGGATTTCATCGGGGTGATCCCTACAAGGTATGTGAGATCACATAGCATTGGGTTAATTCTCCCACATGCCAATCATGATTTATTTCGGCGAATTTAAGTTCTTAAAAGCTTAGAAATTGGGTTCTTGAATGGGTTTGTTGAAGTTTCATTAGATTCTTGTTTTGTTGAGTTTGTTGAGGAGTTGTTTCATCCTAATCTATGATTTTAGGTTCGATTTTGAGTAGAATCTAATGTACTTTGAACATTTAATCAAATCTAAGTGTTGGGTAAAAGAACCCACGAAGTTTAGAGGGTTTAGAGATGAAAAAGGAAGAAGAGATTTCCTCGGACGAAATCCGACATCAGTGGCGCGTCGTGGAGCTGGTTCCTAGTTTTGAGAATATTTGTTTTGCATCGTGGAGCCATCACGGAGTCTTTTGCCTCAAATGTCATTTTCAAAATGAAAAATCAAATATGTCTCTGTGTTGCAGACCCACCCTCATGTATTGATTTTTGGTCTTTTTCTCATGTTTAGCTATCTAAATTCCTTCCTAAACATCATGAGATCTTTCCTATCACAAATCACGATCCTTGAATCCATAATTCAATTTAAGATCAGTTAGGATTCAAATCAAGAGAAGTCAAGAGTTAAGTTAAGAGAAGTTCATAAAGTTTCTTTTTTTAAAAGTCTTTTACAAACGTTTTAACTTTGTTTTAAGACTTAAGTTTGAGTTGAGTAAAGAGTAAAGAGTAAAGATTGAAGTTCATTTCTTCTAAAGTATATGGGGAATATGTATTCCCAAAGGGTTTAAAATGTTTTCAAATTTAAACAAGAAAGGAAAACCATGATTTCTGAAGAGCTTTTGAGCTAGTTTTCAGAAAAGAGTAAATGCTTTCATAATTAAGCAAGAGGGGAAACTTTGATTTTCAAGATAGCCTTTGAGCTAAGTTTTGAGCAATTATCTCAAATCACAGAAAGAAGTATGTTTTAAACATAAAGAGCTAGTATCATATTTTGGAAGTAGTATTGAGCACCGATATGGGGACGAGCTTGAGTTCAGGTAACTCACGTCTCCATAAACCATGTAGCCATCATGGGTAGAAAAGGGTCATACTTTTTAGATGAATTCTTTTCGCATAAACTAGTGGATCCACTTAGTAATTTAGTTCCTATACCCCTGGCAGGGTATAGGATGTGTTGGCAGCGTAAGGGAGATCGCTATATCATCACAATAGCTCTTATGTGATGGTTGTCAGTTAGAGAAACTCCCACAATAGTACTTTGTATTTATATATATATATATATATATATATCAGTTTATTTGTATTTTTACATACATCTCAGAGTTATTTGTATCTTTGCATACACAAAGAGTCGACATCATGATTTAAACAACTTTTTTTTTTATTGCACTTATTTTAAACTGCTTTATATTAACATGAGTTCAGTTATGTTGAGTTGAGTTGAGCCTGGTAAGTTCTTCAGTTCCTTTCAGATTCTTTTCAAGCCTATGTTGTGTTTAGAATTTCAACTCACGTACTCGTACATTCAATGTACTGATGCCAGTTGTCATGCATCGTATTATGATGCAAACGCAGGTTACTAGGATCGGCACCCAGTGCATCATTGATCCAGAGAGCAGTTCAGAGTTTGTTGTGAGCCTCTTTGCATTTTGAATGATCCCTTTTGTTTACTTTCAGTATTAGATAGTTCATTAGGAAGTCGTGGGCCTGTCCCAACATCCATCTAAGTTGTTTTAGAGGCTTCATAGATAATCAGTCAGATGTTAGTTCATTCGTCATCATTTTGTTATTGACTTATGTTCAGATTTGAGTTGTCATTTTGGCTAAGTTAAATATTTATTTTCAAAACATTATGAGTTCAATTTGAGATACTTAAGTTGTTTAGCATTTTAATTCCTTTCTTATTGAATATAGTCTTCCACTGAGTAAGTAAGTCAGGCCAAGGGTTTGTTTGGGGCTAGCAATGGTTCTCGAGTGCTTGTTTCACCCAGGGCGTAGGCTCGGGGCGTGACAAACTTGGTATCAGAGTACAGAGTTCAAGAGTCTTAGGGAGTCTATGGAGCCATGTCTGTAGAGTCTTAGTTATCGGTGTGAAGCGCACCACATCTATAATTAGGAGGTTGCAATATTTAGGAAAATTTCTCACTTCTTTCACACTCATTTCGTATGTTAGAGTTTGATCTCTAAAAAGTTTCCCTTTAATTAATGCTGGTGTGTGTTTCCAAATAATCATGCCTCCACGAAGAGCAGTCAGAGGTTGTCCTTCTAGGAGAAATGTCGAGGAACAAGGGGTACCTAATGCACTAGAAGTGCAACCCCAAGGAGAGGTCACCAAGGTTAAATTTCGTGAAGATATTCGGATATTAAGTCAAGTTGCGACCTATCAAGTTGGACAGAGAGATAATTGACAGGAAGTGGCTGATACTTCAAGGATCCGTGAGCTTTTAAGGATGAACCCACTAAGCTTCACAGGTTCAAGTGTCACTGAGGATCCGAAGAACTTCATTGAGGAGCTGAAAATGGTATTTGATGTGATGCATGTTGCTGATGTGGAGAGGGTGGAACTAGCTGCATACCAAATAAAGGGTGTCGCTAGAATCTGGTTCGACCAATGGAAAAAGAATAGGGCTGAAGATGCGCCAATAGTGAGTTGTGCTGTGTTTGAGAGTACTCTCATAGGGCATTTCTTTCCCCGTGAGTTGTGAGAGGCAAAGATAAGAGAGTTTCTCACCCTTAATCCGGAGTCTATGAGTGCTTATGAGTACAGTCTGAAGTTCACACAACTTTCCCGCTATGCCCTGGAGATTATTGCTGACATGAGGAGCAGGATGAGTTTATTTGTTGCTGGGTTGTCTCGTCAGTCAAGCAAGGAAGGAAAGGCAACTATGCTGATAGGGGATAAGAACCTAGCAAGGCTTATAATCCTTGTACAACAAGTTGAGGAGGATAAGCTAAATGATATAGAAGAGTTTAAGCGGCAAAAACATCAGGGAACGAATTCAGGCAGCAAAAGAGTAGTGCGAACTGATCTTCCTTCCAGCAGAAACAAAAGGGACCTGCCCCATCATCTGCTAGTGCACCTGTACCTAAGAACAATGGTGAGTACAATAGTTAGAATTCCCAGAGTTTCAGAGCTAAACATGTCTATTCTCAAGGCAATATTGCACAAAGGGGTAGTAAGCCTCCTGCATGTACTAAGTGTGGTAGGAACCACTCATGGATGTGACGTGATGGCTCCACTGGTTGTTTTAAATGTGGTCAGAATGGTCATTTTATGAGGAAGTGTCCTGAGAACAGGCAGAGTAATGGCAAAGAGGGTAATAAATCCCAATCTTCTTTAGTTACTTCACCAAACAGAGCTGTACCTAGAGGAGCTACTTCAGGTACTGGTGGAGGAACATACTGCTTGTATCTTATCAATAGTCACCAAGAGCAAGAGGATTTGCCAGATGTTGTTACTGGTATGATCCAAGTCTTTGACTTTACTGTTTATGCTTTGCTAAACCCAGGAGCGAGTTTACCTTTTGTAACTCCTTATGTTGCTATGAATTTTGATGTTATTCCTGAACAACTTGGTGAACTATTCAGTGTTTCTACACCTGTTGGTGATTCTATTCTAGCAGAAAGAGTTTATCATGATTGTTCTGTTTCCGTCAATCACAAGAGTACCATGGTAGATTTTGATTTCATTCTAGGTATGGACTGACTTCATGCATGTTATGCCTCAATTGATTGTAGAACTCGCGTTGTAAAGTTTCAGTTTCCAAATGAGCCAGTCTTAGAGTGAAAAAGCAGTTCAGCAGTGCCTAAGGGTCATTTTATTCCTCACCTTAAGGAAACGAAGTTAGTTTCTAAGGGGTGTGTCTATCACTTAGTCCGAGTTAATGACTATAGTTTTGAGATACCTCATATTCAGTCAGTTTCAGGAGTAAAAGAGTTCCTAGAAGTCTTTCCAGATGATCTACCTGGAGTCCCTCTTGAGAGAGAAATAGACTTTAGTATAGACCTTCTTTAGATACTCATCCTAGATCTATTCCTCCATATAGAATGGCACCAACAGAGTTGAAAGTAAGGGAATGTGATATTCCAAAGACAACATTCAGGACCTATTAAGGTCATTATGAGTTTCTGGTCATGTCGTTCGATTTGACTAACACACCAACAGCGTTATAGACCTTATGAATAGTCTTCAAACCTTATTTAGATATTTTTGTTATAGAGTTCATTGATCACATACTAATCTATTCAAGGAATGAAGAAAATCATGCTAGCCATCTCATAATAGTTCTTCAGACTTTGAAAGATAGGAAGTTGTATGCCAAGTTTTCTAAGTGTGAATTTTAGCTTGAGTCTGTGGGATTCTCGGGCCACAGGGTTTCCGGTGATGGAATTAGAGTTGACACTCAAAAGATAGAGGCAGTGCAGAACTGACCTAGACCCACATCTCCAACAGATATTAGAAGTTTCTTGGGGTTGGCTAACTATTATAGAAGGTTCGTCGAAGGGTTCTCGTCTATTTCGTCTCCTTTGACCAAGTTGACTCAGAAGACAGTGAAATTTCAATGGTCTAAAGCTTGTGAGAAAAGCTTTCAGGAATTGAAAAAGAGGTTGACTACTGCCCCAGATTTAATCCTACCAGAAGGTACTTAAGGTTTTGTGGTGTACTGTGATGCATCTAGAGTTGGTTTGTGTTGTGTTTTAATGCAGAATTGCAAAGTTATAGCTTATGCCTCTAGACAGTTGAAAGTTCATAAGAAGAACTACCCAACACAAGACTTAGAGTTGGTTGTCGTAGTATTTTCTTTGAAAATATGGTGTCATTATCTCTATGGTGTGTATGTGGATGTGTTCACCAATCATAAGAGCCTTGAGAATGTATTTAGTCAAAAAGAGCTTAATCTCAAACAAAGGAGGTAACTAGAATTACTCAAGGGTTATGACATAAGTATTCTTTACCACCCAAGTATGGGATCAATTGCCACGTTTTGGCATAAACATTGGATCGGGTACCACGGTTCGATATGCTAACAGTTTGGGTTTGGGTTCCATGAGAGGACAAATGATTTGATATAATTGTGTATCTTGAGAAGTGTGAAACTGTTACTTGTTTGTAAATCTTGATAATATTGTGTATGTTCGGTAAATGCATGTGATTATATTGTTGTGATGACTTATATATGTTACACTTAGTGGGATTGCCACGTGATCCTACCAGTACACAGTGGTTGTGTACTGATACTGCACTTGCTCTTTCTTTCTTGAGTACAGGGCATCTTCAGGCAGCTATTGACAGACCTCGTTTAGAAGATCAGTGATCGTCGATCAAATTCAAGGGTGAGCCAGTTCTTCCGGGATGCCACGAGTTCTCCTTTCGTCTATGTCCACATTTCAGACTTACGCCTTTCTAGTTAATTATTAGTTCATTAGCTTGGGGTTGTGACCCTTCTTGTTAGACTAATGGATCTGGTTAGATGTTTTGGTACATTGACTTTCAGGTTCTAGGCTTTACTTCCGCAATGTTAGTTTGTTATTAGACTTTTGTTGGAGTTTATAGAAACTCTATTTCTTTCCTTAGTATGTAACTTGCTTCCATAACTTAAATGCTTTAGTTTTTGGTTTAGTTGCTTGGTTTGAGTTGTAGTAGTGGTTCTCCCACCGAAGGATTAGTGTGGGTGCCAATTATGGTAGTCTGGGTCGTGACAAGTAATTAACTGAGGGAGGGAAAGTGGATATAATAAAAAGATAATGAAGAAACAATAATAGTGTGTATAAATAATCTTAATTTTCTTTAACTCTATCAATTGTATTTTCAAAGTATAATACACCATGATAAAAAATAGGTATATGAAAAACTATCTCTAAGTTTAAAATTTAAGGGAGCAAATTATTGATGGAACAATGTTTCCATTATAATAATACCTCAATTTTCTTGCTACAGGTTAAGAATGAAACCAAAAAATATAAATTTATTTACTAATAACTACTGTTATGAATTCACAAGTTATGATATATTTTATTTCATCATTGAATAATCTTATACAAAACAAATTTAGCCTTTTTATATATAAAAAAATTGTTATTTGAAAGAAAAGTAAGAAATAATTAGATTAAATATTAACCAACATAATTATTTGGAAACACTTTCTCCTCAAAACATACAATCATCTCCACTAATTAATTGGGAAAGAAAAAGTGGATAAAAAACAGATTGTAAAGAGATAAATAAAAGTGTCTACAAACTTTCGTAATTCGCTCAACTTTATAAATTAAATTTTCAAAACATAATATTTCGAGACTGGACATAGGTATATAAAAACCTACCTTAGATTTCAAATGCGAAAGAACATTGCGACTATGATCTGTCACCTCCTTTGCAGTAATACCTTTACAATTGTTTTGCTACAAAGAGATATAAGACATCAAAAATTATAAGCAAATTTAATAATTATTATTTTCACACTAATTATTCGTAAGTTATGATATAATTTGATCATCAATATCAAATTTTATTTTTTAACACGTCTTCAATTTTTCATATAACAAAAGTCTATCATTCATATTCTACAAATATGTAAAAAAATAAAAATAAATTTGAAATTATTTTAAAAAATTATTTGCAATCCTTTCACCTTAAACTATACAATCATCACCATTAATTAACTTGTGAATGTAAAGTGGGTAAAATAAACAATAATTTTGTGAGAAAAATACTACTATATACAATTTTTTGTTATTTACCCAACTATAAATTATATTTATAAAATATAATTTTCTATGACGAAATACAGACAATGAAGAACTACTTCAAGTTCTAAATATTGGAGGATATAATGGAGAAGGAACGATATTTCCTGTTTTGTTACACTTCTGTAATTTTTTTGTTACATAGTAAAATAAGACACGATAATTTTTAAATAAATTTACTTTATTTTCATTATGTATTCACATGTTATGATCTATTTTGGAGTTTTCTTAATGGATTATCTTATACAGTACGAATTTAATATTTCATATAACTAAAATTGGTTATTTGTGTTGTAAAAAAATGTAAGAAACAATTCAACTAAAAATTGGTTAGCCAAATCAGGTGAGAATACCTTCACCATAAAATATATAACCATCTTTACCAATTAATTAACTGACAATATTTTTACAATATGTATTCACATGTTATATTATAATTTGATTTTATTATTGTATTATCTTTATTTCAGGCATGTTTAAGCTTTAATCTAATAAAAGTCTATATTTTTGTTCTTCAAAAATGTAAGAAATTTTTTTACTGAAGATTAATCAGCTAAATTTAATTTTTTCACATCAAAATATATTATCATTTTCACTCATCAACAAGAGAGAGAAAATTCTTAAAATGAATATAAAATCTAGAGAAAAATTATATTATATACAAACTTAATTAGTGCGTTTAATTTCTGAAAAATTTTCAAAGGAAATCCTTAAAGAAGAATGAACATTCCTTTGCAGAAAAACTTCGATAATCTTCTTGCTGCATAGCAAAATAAGACATAAATTATTGTAAGTATTTTGCTGACAATTATTTCTCTATTTATTTGTATGTGATGGAGTAATTTTGATTTTCATAATTGAATAATGGCTTAACGCATAAGCAGGCCCTAGAATTTGTATGCTTTTTCCATTTAGACACCTTAATAAGACCATCTTCCTATTGAACACCTAATGTATATTAGTGTCTCTATCAGACACTTCATGGGAATTGCCCGAAAAATGCAAATTGCGTGACTTTAAAACACTATAACATGAAAAAAGAGTGAATCATAATGCGACATGTGGCAAATTAAGAAAAATATCTTTTACAATTTTTTTTTGTCAGACCGAGCAACCCCCTCCGCATCATCTTCTTTGAAGCCCCTCCTCCTCACTACCAACTTAAATTCCACCATTAATACTTTTATGAACTCTCTATTTGTTCTTTTTATTTTTATTATATAAATATTTCATAATCTCTCCTCTCCTTTCCTCCCAAACAATATTCACTAACTTGCATAGCTCAATCCTTTCTTGTCCCCAGAAGTTATCGATTGTTTCCATAATTCTGCCATTAACAACATCTTCTCTTCTTCTTCCTCTCTATTTTATCATTAACAAACATGATCAAAACTTCAAATTACCAAGAAATCAAATAGTAAAACTCCGTATTTAGTTATTTTTTGCAACTTTGTTCATGGGCTTTGCTTAATCATGTACTTTTTTTTTAATTCAACCATGGGGATTAATGTTGCTTTAATTATACCATTTTAATCTTTTACTGGATTTAACAAAGAGAGTGAAGGAAGAGGACATTTTCAAGAAGTGAATGAGAGGTGATTATAACAGTGTTGGGGGCAATGGAGGAGAAGCGTTAAGAGGAGAAAAAAATAGGGATGAAGAGAGATATTAGAGACCTCTCACGCGCTTTTAATGAGTGCACTACATTCACTATCCCAATGTGTGTCTAATAGACACACTTCAAATAAACATTAGGTGTTTAATAGGAAAAAGGCCTTCCTAAGGTATCCAAATGGAAAAAGCGTGCAAGTTCAAGGGGCTGCTTATGTGTTAAGCCTTGAATAATTATTCAACTCAACTTTAACCTTGCATGTATAAACTAAAATCGACCAGTTATTTAAATATTTTGAGAACTCTTTCATAATATTCAACCATCTCCACTCATCAAATGAAAGGGAAGTGGACAAAAATAACAGAAAGTAAAGAAAAAATTATATTGTGTTTGAATTTTCTTAATTCGCATAAATATGTTAATTGCATTTTTAGAACATGATGTAATAAAATATATGTATATAAAATATTCTTGACGATGAAACTGAGACGATATAATTAAAATTTTATTGACCTAGTGTATGATCAATTTGTGAAAAAATAATTTTTTTGATATTGATTGATACCAACAATGAAAGTAAGAATTGTTTTCTTCTCATTTTTATTTTCCTAGAATGTGTAATTTTGTGCAATCAAATGTATCATTTAGAAAAATAGCAAACCGTTTAAACTTAAATAATACTAGAGAAAGTAAGAACGAAGAAAAAAAGCAGAAATATGTGCCGTATTAGAAGATTGAACATTCAATAGGCTTTCAAAAATAGTGGTAGTAAGTTCAGCTGAATGTGGTGTATGATAAATATTTTCTAACAAAGGAGAGTCATTTAATGTAATACTTCTTCCTCCATCTCCATTACATTCAAAGCTCTGTGGTAAAGGGCATAACTCCACAGAAGCCTCTTCAAATTCAATATGACGAGGTTTGTCATTCTTATTGTAACTCAATTTATTTGATCAGACTATAAGTCTTGATGATCAACCCTTATATCATAGTCAATAGGGTTTAAAATTCCTATTATAAGTTGTGTAGCTAAAGTTGGAATATTGTCATCTTCTTTTCTTGGGGACAATTGATTAGCATTATCAGATGTGATTTTACCCAAATAAAAAATCAACTCTGGATCAATATCTTTTTTCAAGCTCATACGATCTTCCTGCAAAGTTTGCAAACATGAGTTTGAAAACTATTCTCTAATTATAAAGAAAAATAGTGATGCAACGGTTTGCTTTAAGTAATTTTTCACACAAAGGTCATCTAACTTCGAATATTTGTTCTATCATAGAGTTTCTAACAGAAGAATGAATTAATATAAATATAACTTTCAAATTTGATGATTTTTATTTAAAATTAATACTAAATATCTCATACATGAATGCTTGAGTTCCATTTAAGAAAAAATGCAATATTTTAATGGATTAAAAATCATTCATACTCCCATATCTTATTTAAAAATTAAAAATTCTCTTTAACTTTGACTAATAGACATTTTTTACTCCTGTCCCCCCCCCCCACCCAACTCCCACTCCATGACCTTATTTCATATCATGTCTATTTTATCCTACTATTTCAGTTATTCATTTATACAACATTTTTTATATTATATATAATAATTTATATTTTAATACAATTTTATATGAATTCATTAAAATAAGAAGAGTAATCTTGAATCCAACACTATTTATTTATGATTGTTACTTTAATAATGCATGCATTAAGTATATATTTATGTATTTATGTGCATGTATGCTAATGCTTATATTTAAGTATCATTTTTTTCTCATTGTATGTTATCTATTATTTAAATTATTTTCTTATTGGCATTGATGAAATGTTTTCTAAAATTATAATTTATAATTCATTTACTTTATGGATATTTTTTTTTTTTTGAAAATTTATTATAAATAGACCTTTATTTTTGTTAATTCTATTTTATATTTAGCTACTTTAAAATATGTTAAAAAAAGTTATGAATCAATTTTATTTTCACTTTTGTGTAACAAATATTAGGGTTTTAATTATTATAAATAAAAAGAAGCTTTCTCATTATGCTCATTTATTTAATGATAGAACACCATCAACTCTATACTCAATTAGTATTATTTTTTTCTATTTTCATCTACAAAATAACATCTATTTTTCTATAGATAAAATTTATTCTATAGATTAAGCATATATTGAGTTAAAAGTAGTAAACCTTCAAATGATATGCGACATGTCTACTAGTCAATTCAGGAATATCCATCAGTTCAATAATTTTCTTTGGATAAGCTCCTGTAGTAAAAAAATCAAAAATAAAATTAAATATTTTATGCGATATACATGTAGATAATCTTTGAATGATCTCATATTGTACACAATATATGTTGGGAAAAACTTACTCTTTATGCCTAGTGTTGTAATGGCTTCCAAAAATTTTTCATGAAGGGAACCTGTCCAAACAAACCTACTCTTCTTTGGTGGTGGAACTAAACTATGTTTATTTTCAATCTCATCATATTTACGCGTGGACTTGTCCCTCTTAGCAACTCGTTTGCCTGTATGCTTTTTGTTTCACAATGTTGCATATTCCCATAAATAGTGTATGTCATCTTGTGATATGGGCTTTGGTATGAAGACAATAACTTCACTCTCTAGTGCTTTAATAACTATAATTTCATTTTCATCCACTGATAAACCTGGTCACATTCAATAATAGAGATTTGAGTCATATACTTTGATAAAAAATAAAATAAAAGGGAGGGGGTTACTATGATAAAAGATACATTTAGTACTGTAAGTATATTTTTATTTTAAAGGCAATGTTTATTGCCACCAACATATTTAGCATCAATTGAGTTAATGTCATTATATCCAGATACGCTAAAGCCTTTAGAGACATTTATATATAAAGAGTATTAGTTAATTATAACAATCTGTATTTATTATTTCCTCTAACTATAATAGAGAGACAATTATATTATTAATTATTGGAAAATTATTGCTCCTAACTCCTTAATTTTGTTAGTGGGTTATGAGAGAATAACAATAACACGCCCTTATAAAGTTAATAGTTTCTTGAATCCATCCCTAAATAATTTTGATCCTATAAGTTAATTAAAACTGGACATTATTAATAATCTTTGAGTATTTAACAACTCAACGACTGTAAGTTTTAACAGAAGGACGTGAAAATAAAACGTTTAATGGAAACTCTCAATTAGACATGCATTTTTTTCTATGTTTGGTATATTTCCAGTATTGTCTAGTGCACTTTTTGATGTTGTAATGTTTAAGGTTTGATGGAATATTTCTGATATTTCTAATTAAACCATTTATTCTCATAGTTCTTTTAAAAGCTAAGACCTAGAGTTATTCAAATATTTATGGAGAGAATAAAAGTCCTTAGTTTTACCACATTAAAAAAAAATATAAAAATTCAAGAAAATATATAAACATAATTAAATTTTAGAATTTGGGCTAGTTCATACTAAGGAAGGTTTTCACTTTGATATTAAATCAATGTTATGTTAAAGAAGTCATAAAAACAAAACTTTCAAGTAAAACAAGATAAATAGAAAAGAAGACGAAATGTACATACGTGCATAACTTAGGAGTGTTTAAGATTTTTGTTACTTTTTTCTAGGCTAAGCATAAATGTCCTTGTTTCCATGGAATGGTAGATTTGATGAATGATAGAGATATTTTCTTAGAGCATGAAATACTCATGTTAGCTTGGATTAGGGTTTACTTAGTTATCCATTAAACCTTTCTTTAATTACAGCATAGCTAGGTGATTTGTGTATGAGTTTTCTTCCTCCTTTCATTCAAAAATATTCATGTTCTAAAATTTTCAGTTATAAATTTATCTTTGTAAAATAAATAGGTAAATTCGAGATTTAATTGTGGGCTTTAATTGAGAATTGGTTAGTGACTTTGTTTGAACCATTTTTTATTGAAAAACACTCTCGATACCAGCTGAAAATTTGAATTTTAATATTGAAGAACTTGAATTGAGTTTTGAAATCTAAAATTAAAATATCTTTTTTTATTGTAAGTGTTTAATGTGATTGAAACTTGTTCTATATTGTTAGGAATCTTGAATATAAATTTTGATCTTGATTGAAGTTGATTTGTGTACTTTAGGTTCAGATTTTAATTTTACTATTGAAAAATGTTGACCTTTGATCATAAATATGAAAGTTATTGACATTACTTGTAAGGTCCTACTTTGAAAAACCAACATTCTTACTTGTGATATTATGTTTTTAGTAATGATGAGCTATAAGGGAGATATGAACAGTCATTGGAGTTTTTGTAGGAGTTCTATGATAATTATATTATCTTTAATTAAGTTTAATTTAATTATGTTCTACAACCTCTCTTAAATTGCACAATAGCTATATGTGATTCATGTATGATTTTCTTATTTCGATTTATATAAATAATAAATGATTGTCATAATTGTATGTTATTCTAATTAGTGTCAAGTTATCTTTTGCTTATTCTTGATATTTGTATCTTAATTATTCTATTTTTCCCTAGTTTATTAGCAATCTTAGGACTTGGGTAGTGATCATTATTGCTAACTCCAATGTGTTCAATTAGTTCTTATTGGAATGCTTGAAAGTTCTAGCCTAACTCCTATTAAACATATCTTTGATTTCTTTTCATCATCATTGATAATTTTCTTGTCGTTATTTCATATATAATATGTTATTTAAATTTTCAGGAGCCAAAAGTTATAAATAAGAAACTAATTCTAGTCTTGTGAAGAATATCAAAAATTATAAACTCACAAACAACAGGAATGCCAAAATCTTTGGCTATCTCTTGTTGAATATGAAAGTTGTTCATTTCAGGAATGTGCACTTCTGTGATAACAAGATCGAATGAGAGGCCGCTTTTCCGAAGGACACTCAAAGAATTCAGGGAGTTCAAATCTTATCTTTAGCCCCAAGAATAGTGAAAAACTATCAAGAAAAGCCCTGGGTTTGTTCCTTAGCTCTCAAGTTCGAAAATTGCAGAATAAAGATGTTTTGAGGTTTATTTCCAACTTAAATCGCGATTGTCCTGATATGGCGGCTCCCAGCCCCCCACATCAGCCCCGCTCTGGCGGTACAATTCCCGCCTTAGCGGCTTGCACGGAACCAGTGAGTCGATTTAAGTATTCCAACCTCCCATTTCACAACATGCATTCAACCAACGACATTCAAAAACTACCTGTTCATGCTAAGATCAATTTTGGGAGTTCTACTCGCCCAAATTCAATTCTGTAAAGTTGTACGCCTCAATTGTTACCAAATTTCACTAGGCTTTAATGACTCCAGTTTCGTCCAAGTTTGGACTGGGTTGGAAAATTTCAAGTTATTACGAAATAGTTTTTCGACCCAAAATTTTTCCCCGTTGGCTTTTCTATAACGACGGAACTCGGTCGTTACAATAGATACCAATTTACCCATCACTCGTCCTCGAGTGACACACTTAGCAAAAATAGGCTAAGGAAGGAATGGAGTAGTACCTGAATCGACGAACAATCAAGGACACTTGTCTTGCATTTCCTTATCGGTTTCCCAAGTAGTTTCCTCAACTTGACGATGCTTCCATTGAAATTTCACGGACTTAATCTCCTCGGTCCTCAGCTTACGCACATCATGATCAAGAATTGCAATCGGTTCCTCCTCATATTGGAGGTATTTGTCTAACACAATGGAGTTCTATTTAATGATATAATACCCATCACCATGATATCTCTTCAACATGGACACATGAAATACCGGGTGAACACCCGATAGATTAGGAGGTAAAGCCAATCCATAAATCACCGGCCCTACACATTCAAGAACCTCAAAGGTACCAATGTATCGCGGACTTAGCTTGCCTTTCTTGCCAAATCTCATCACCCCTTTCATTGATGATACCTTAAGAAGAACATTCTCACCAGTCTGAAATGCCATGTCTCTTACCTTATGGTCCACATACTTCTTCTTCCTACTCTAGGATGCTAAAAGCTTATATATCTTGAATACTCCTCATCTTATCTTGAGCATCCTTCACCAAATCAACCCTCAAAGGTTTCACTTCTCTAGCCTCGAACCATCCTATGGGTGATCTACATCCCCTACCACAAAATTCTTCAAATGGTGCCATATCAATGCTGGAGTGATAACTATTATTGTATGAGAACTCACACAAAGGTAAGAACTTATCCCAATGCCATTCAAAATCAATAACACATGCCCTCAACATGTCTTCTAACACTTGAATAGTCCTCTCGGACTACCCGTCCGTCCGTGGATGGAAAGCGGTACTAAAAGTGAGTTGTGTGCCCAATTCATCATGTAATTTCCTCCAAAACTTGGAGGTAAACTGAGTACCACGATCTGAAATGATAGAAAGGGGCACCCATGTAACCTCGCTATCTCTTTCACATAAACCTTAGTCAATTGTTCAGCATTATAATCTATTCTTACAGGAATAATATGCGTTGACTTAGTCAATCTCTCAACCACTACCCAAATAGAATCAAACTTCCCCAAAGTCTTGGGAAGACCAACCAAGAAATCCATTGCTATCCTTTCCCACTTCCATTCCGAAATTGGCATTCTCTAAAGCAAACCTGCAGGCCTTTAATGCTCATACTTTACTTTTTGGAAATTTTAACACTTAGCCACAAACTCCGCTATGTCTTTCTTCATGCCCGGCCACCAATAAATTTGCTTCAAATCTTGATACATTTTGGTCACCCCGGATGAATGGAGTATCACGAACCATGAGATTCTACGAATTTTTTTTGAATCAAGTCGCTACCTCGAGGAACACAAATCCTTACTTTAAAATTGAGTACATCTTTCATATCAAGAGTGGTATGTTGTGCCTTACCCATCATAGTCTTCTTCTTAAGTTCATTCAAATTTTCATCCTCAAATTATTTGGCCTTGATCTCTTCAATAAACGTGGCCCTTACTTCAATTCTAGCTAACACACCATCTTTTTCTGAGATGTCCAATTGCATGAATTTATACTCCATGGTCTGAATTTCCTTGGCCAAAGGTCGCTTGGTTACACTCATGCAAGCTAGATTACCCATACTTACCGCTTTTTGACTTAAAGCGACTGCCACAATATTAGCCTTACCCGTATGGTATTGAATGGTGACATCATAATCCTTGAGTAACTCCATCCACCTTCATTGTCTCAAATTTAGATCCTTTTGAGTGAACATGCTGCAAACTACAATGATCAGTAAACACCTCACAGTTAACACCATAAAGGTAATGCCGCCACATCTTAAGACCAAACACTACCGCTGTCAACTCCAAATCATGTGTTGGATAATTCCTCTCACACACCTTCACTTGACGTGAGGCATAAGTTATAGCATTCTTATCCTGCATCAACACAGCACCCAAACCAGAATGTGAAGCATCGCAATAAATAATAAAATCTTTACCTTTAACCAGTAATGCTAGAATAGGTGCGGTGGTCAAAAGAGTCTTGAGCTTTTGGAAGCTCTCCTCACATTTTTCAGTCCATTCAAATGGTAACTCCTTTTTGGTAAAATTTTTCAATTGAGTGGCAATAGAAGCAAAGTTCTTCACAAATCGACGATAGTAGCTAGCGAGCCCCACAAAACTCTTAATTCTGTCACAGAGCTAGGTCGAACCCAATTCTTAACCGCCTCAATCTTTTGAGGATCTACCACCCCTTCTTTTGTATCTACATGCTCCAAAATGCAACCGAAGTCAACAAAAATTCACACTTAGAAAATTTAGCATACAACCTTTGTTTCCCAAGAACACCCAAAACAATACGAAGATGGTTGGCATGCCCTTCCTCACTTTTCGAATAGACCAAAATCTCATCAATAAAAACTATGACGAATGAATCAAGAAATGGTTTGAACACCCCATTCATCAAACTCATAAAAGCTTCAAGCGCATTAGTTAACCCAAAAGACATAACTAGAAATTTGTAGTGCCCATAGCGAGTTCTAAATGCCGTCTTAGGCACATCCTCGGGCCTAATTTTTAATTGATGGTAACCAGACCTTAGATCAATTTTAGAGAAGACTGAAATACTTTGCAATTGGTCAAAAAGATCATCTATTCGAGGCAATGGGTACTTGTTTTGAATGGTGACCTTATTCAATTGCCAGTAATCAATACACATTCTCATACTACCATCATTTTTCTTAACAAACAAAACTAGAGCGCCCTATGAGAAAGAACTAGGATGAATAAATCCTTTGTCAAGAAGCTCTTAGATTTGAGCCTTAAGCTCTCTTAATTCTGCCGAAGCCATGAGATATAGAGGGATAGAAATGGGGCGAGTACCAGGTTCCAAATCAATGCAGAAATCTATATCCTTATCCGGAGGCATACCGGGCAAATTAGTAGGAAACACTTCTCTAAATTCTGACACCACAAGAATGGACTAAATAGATGGAGACTCAACCTCAACATCCCAAATATGAGCCAAATAAGCCAAACAACTCTGCCCTACCAGTTTCCTATCCCGAATGGAGGATATGATCTTAGCTTGCTTAGGCTTGTACACCCCTTCCCACTCTAACTTTTCCCTTCCCAAAATTTTTATAGTTACAGACTTAGTATTACAATTAAGCACAACATAATAGAGGGAAAACCAAGTCATGCCTAAGATTATATCAAAGTCAGTCATATCCAAAATCACTAAATCAGCCCATGTCTGAAAACCAATAAACAAAATAGGACAAGCACGATAGACATGAGTGACTATGACAGACTTTCCAACTAGGATAGAAACATGGATGGGGGCATCAAGTATATCACAAATCATAGCAAATAATGTGGCAAATCACAAAGTCACATAAGAAAGGTCCATAACAAATAAATAATCTTGATGCCCACACGAACAAGTGTGGGGCCATCAAGAATTTCCAACTTGTAAGTTCTAATTAATAAAATATTTACCAACATCACTTGTATTTTTTTTGAAATATATTGGGGAGTGAAACACTAGTTCAATGAGTAATAATGCTTAACCTCAACCATTTTTAATGGGGTTTAGTCAGTAAACATACTATTAAAATAATAAAAAAAATATCTTGAAATAATGCCCCCTTCAAGAAATGGTAACAATAAGTAGTACATTTTTTTCATGTAAAAAGTCAAGCAACATTTTAATAATAAACTCTGTAAAACCCCGTTATTTAGAAGAGCTAAAATTATGAAGAACCATTTTTGGAAAAGAATAAAAATCTGAAATTTGGCAAGTTATGTTAAGTATAAATTTTTTGGTCAACTTCAAATGACCATAACTCCTACCACAGGATGAGTTAGGTGGGCTACAAGATACCGTATGAAAGGTCTTTGAATTATATTTCCAACGCCACTGAGTTTTCTCATTTTCTAGTTCATATGAGGGAGATATGTCGGTTTGAAGTCGGGCTGTTTGGATAAGGAAAGTCAAAACCGGATTTTAGAAGGGTATTTTGGTCTTTTCATTACCCAATTAGCTTAATTCATTTTTGGTCATTACTTAGGGGTCTAAACTAAATTGGTTCAGTTTACGCACTCAAATTATATGCTAGGGTTTTAGAGAAAAGAACTCAAGAGTAGAAAAGAAGAGAAAGGTCAAGATTCGTCGATTTCTTGAGGAAGTGATTACGAATTTGGCCAAGGATTCAATCCTACAAGGTATGTGGGTTCACATAGCATTGGTTTCGTCACCCATGCACCAAACATGTTTATTTCAGCGTGAATTCATCCTAAAAATATTGAAAGTTTGATGTTCTTGATGTGTGTTCTTGAATTTACTTTTGTTCTTGAATTAGGCTGAGATTGAGGAGTTCTTGATATAATCATGTCAATTTTTAGAGTTGCTTTGAGTTAGATTCTTGTGTACATGTATTGGGTATATGAATCTAAAGGGAAATTGAGAAAAAGAATTGAATTAAATCGAATTAAGGTCAAAAAATGAGTTGAAAAGTTCATCGGGTTAGCCTGGGGAAAAGTTGGTGTGACGCACCACTGATGCACCATAAATGGGTCTCTGAACTGAGGGGCTGGTGCACCGCACCAACAGTGTGTCAGGGTCACCTGGCCAAACCCATTCTTCGCCGTTTAGCCTATCTGAGTCCTTCTAAAGTGTACTAACACTTCCTATCAATTCTAACTACTCTAAATGACTTCTAAACATTTAGAAATCATCCGTAAACATGAATCATAACCTTGAATCCATAAATTCAAATTCAAGGAAAGTTAAGAGCCAAGTCTAGAGAGTTCTTAGAGTCCTTTCAAAAGTCTTTTGCAAATGTTTTAAACTTGTTTTAAAGACTTGAGTATTGAGTTGAGTAAGAGTAAGAATGGAGTTCATTTCTTCAAAATATTAAATGGGAACTAAGTATTCCCAAGAGTAAAATATTTTCACATTTAAACAAGAGAGGAAACACCGATTTCCAAGAGAGATTTTGAGCTAGTTTTTGAGTAAAATAATCTCAAACCACAGAGAAAGAGTTATGTTTTTGAACATATGAGCTGAGTATATTTTGGAGTAGTATTGAGCACCGATATGGGGACGTGTTCATAATACCTTAAGTCTCCATAAACCATGTAGCCATTGTGGGTAGAAAGGGTCATACTTTTTAGATGATTCCTTAATGCTTTTTATCATAGACTAGTGGATCCACTTAGTTGAGGCGTCCTATATCTTGGCAAGTTATAGGACAGTTCTGGCAGCGTGGGCGAGATGCTGTACCATCACATAGCTCAAAGTGATGATTGTAGGTTAGAGAATTTCCCACAGAAGTATATTAATTTATTATATATATATATATATATATATATACATACACACACATTGAGTTGTTATTGTATTTTTCAATACATTGAGTTGCTACCTACTGTTTAAATGTTATATATAAACTGCATCTTTACTGTTGTTTATTTGTGCATTGAGTTGAGTATCCATGAGTTCAGTAAAGCTGATGTAAGTGTTTATTTCATAATTCAGTTCAAGCTTATGTTAAGTTTAGTTTTTCCCTTGCATGTTCGTACATTCAATATACTGATGCCATTTGGCCTGCATCATTTTATGATGCAAATACAGGTAATAAGGATCAACATCCAGTTCCTCGTTGATACAATCGAGCACTAAGACTGAGTTGGTGAGCCTCCTTGATTTCTGGAGAATCCCTTTTTTATATTGTTTTTAGCATTTTCAGTTGTTAGGATGACAGAGGGTCTTATCTCGACATCCCTCATAGTTTAGAGGCTTCATAGACAGTTAGTTATTTGTTTTTTAGTCTTTCCATTTTCAGTTGTTTATGTTAACACTTGAGTTGCCACTTTGGCTAAGTTGAATGTTTGTTTCTAAAACATTCTAAGTTTACTTTGAGACTGTTAAGTTTAAAATGCATTTGAATTCTCTTACTAATGCTTAAAGTCTTCCACTGAGAGTCTAGCCAGGCCAAGGGTTCGCTTGGGGCCAGATATGGTTCTCGAGTGTCGGTCATGTCCAGGGTATAGGCTCGGGTCGTGACAAACTCGATAAACACTATCATATTAAAGCATATATCTGGAGATTTTAAAGAATGAATCATGTAATTTGTGTGACCTTCTACTTCAACTGTAACACCTCGAAAATGCCTAACCCAGATAAAGTTGAAAAGTGTAGAAAAAGTTATTGAAGTATGTAATTTTAGATTTATGAAGGACTTATAGAAAGTATAAAGTTGCATGGTCCGTGGATGTCTCTCGTAAAGTGAACTTTAGAAATTGGATTTTCAAGATCAAGGTTGCGGTAGGTTTTACGGACCATAGACCCATCCGTAGATCATCGTCATAAAGTTAGAAAAAATGGATTGATAGGATGGATGCCTTGTACAACTTGTGAAAGATTCTACAAACCGTGGATGGGCCTATAGACCAAGGTTTTGAAACTTCAAAAGTACAAAGGATTTCCTAACGAATGGATAGGACAAACTGTAAAAGCATTCACGGAAAATGGAATGGTTCGTATAAGGAAACTTCAGAAATCAGGTCATATATAAACTATTTGATAACAATAATTGAAAATGTAAAGAGATATTTTGTGTAAGAAATTGCATATAAAATAGGTCGCAAAACACATAGAAAAACATACCTTTCTATGCCTTTTTCGCTAAGATCAACTGTAGTATCTATTTCTTATCAATTTAATGTACGATGTATGGGTCATTGATCCACACAATATCAACTAATTTTTTGAAGTGGAGGTCCACCACGATAGCTTGCTATCGGGACCTTCAAATGTTTCCTTGACATTGCACTACTGGCTTGCCGGGCACACCCCCACTAATGTAATCACATATTTTTTTCTCAAATCATTGTTATTTGATTATTATTCTAATATTTAGGACTTAAAAATTCTATGAAGATTCTAAATATTACAAGGTAAGGTAGATTTTAACTTGGAGTCTTTAAATATTTTATTCACTTTTAATTTCAAGAAGGAATAACTTGGATCCTACAAATGCACGTTAGGTTTCAAGATTAATTAATATCTTTATTTTAATAGTAAAATAAAATAAAATTACATTTACCTAAACATTAGTTCCTCACCTCCCTTCGCATGTATTTTATATTAGGAGTTTTTTACTAATTCTTCTTTCCATATATTTTTGAAGTCTACATTAATTTTACTAATACCTCTTACCATTTATTTTAGGAATCGTTAATTTTTTTCTTCTCATATATTTTAGGAATCAACATAATAAATGTAATGAAATAATAATTTGAGAAAATAGAAGAAACTAAAAAATAAGTTTCCTCTTTCTATTCTCCATTTCCGGTCTATTTTTAGTATTTTCTATTTAGTTACTTATGTTATGTTTTTCCTATTATACTTGTTGTTTATTCTTGTGTTATTTTTTTTTTTCTTAGTCGGACGTTGTCTACTATATACCATGTTTTTACTCATACTACACTTCTGCCCCCTACAGATCTCAGTTTGAGTTATAACTATTGATTGGAGTCGTATAGAGCAGCTTAGAGTTTTTGGAGACTTGGGTGAGATCCTAGCGTCCGGAGATAGAGTTTCCATCTATTTTTGGCTAGGCTTAATCTTTATGTTGTATTCAAAGACATTTTGTGCATATCTGTATTTGTAGAAGTCTTGTACTCTTATGTTGGATTAAATTCTCAACTACTGACTGATGCCAGGTCTTTGGATGGTTTCTATATTGTTTTCCGTTGATTATCTTTTCTTTGCTTGATATAAGCTTTACACTTTTACTTTGTTGGCTTTTGCTTGGTAGCTCATTGCTTATGGGTCCGGGCTAAGGGTTAGGTTTTTACCTACTAGTGGGATATAGTAGGTGCCATCATGACCTAAAAAATTGGGTCATGACAATTATAATTTGAGGGACATGTTGTATGCCGAGGTGAATTCTATTATCAAGTGTCGTCTTGCATGTCGCAATGGATGCATGGACAAATATGTCCCCCATGGATCCCGGACTGAGAGACAACATGTGTGTATCCTTAGGTAAGACATGCATCACTACACGTTTCATTACATTTCCTTGCACTACATATCTATATCATTTGTGAACTTGTGAGTGTTTTTCTGTGGAACTAGTGATTGATGACTTGATCTGATGTACTATTGATCTGTAATTGTTGGAGAGTTGTTATTGAGCTATGAGATATTTAAATTGTGTACTGTTAGGTTGGGCTGGTTTTTACATGTTGTAGTTGTGGAAGTTTGGTTGGAGTGGCAGAAGTAAATGTATTTGATACTCTTAGCTTTGTGTTTAAGAGTTTGCTTATTGATTACCGTGTGGTTTGGTAATCACCCCTTGCTTCTACATTTTTGTAGCTTACTAGCCCATTTTTGGAGATTTGTGAGGCAGTTGTTTATCATCTCAGTAGACTTTCTTACTCCTATTTATGATCTTGTTCTATTTTGGAGACAAACATCATTTGGGAGTTATGTTTTTTTTCAACTCTAGTGTAATACATTAGAGGCTTGTGCACATGACAACTAGGTTTTGGGGATTTAGTTAAGTTGACTTGTAATCTGCATTATAAATTGTTATTCAATTTTTTTTGTTACAGTTTATTTCTGCATTTTATCATAATGATTGGGTATTAGACTAACTTTTCTTGCTGGGATAAGACGAGTGTTATCACGTCTATTTTTGAGTCGTGACAAATAAATAATGTGTTTGTAGTATGATAAAAAATTATTAGTGCCAAAATAAGCTAGTAATAAATGAATATATGATTTTATATGAGCTAATTGTATAATCGATAACTTAAACTATATACTCTAATATACATTATTAATCTGTTAATAATGTAGTGATACAAATTTTATAATAATTAACATTTTATGCATGCATTTTTATTCTCATATAAAAGTGAGTGACATTTTTACCTTTCAATTGGTTCTCACATAACAAGACGAGATCACACATACTAATAAAAACACAATCAAATAGATGAAATCATGAAAAACTAAATGAATTATACAAAAGGAAGTGCAAACTAAACAACAGGAAAAATATCAAATTGGTGATTTGTTTTCATCTTTGAAAAAGGAATTCAACAAGTGACTGTATTTGGTAAATTTACAATGACGAAGAATCTCAACAATATTCATAATTCACAGTCATTTCATCGAGTGTATTACCAAATATGACTTGACATAAACAGTTCCAAAATTTCATATTCATAATTCAGGGACATTTCATCAACATTCCTCATAAATTACCTACCTACACATGGAAAGAAGAGACCAAAATTAGTAAGAATATTTGGTGTGTGCCAAATTATTTTAGAATCCTTTCATTCCAAAGTAAAATCATCTCCACTAATTAATTAGGGAGGAAAGCTGAATAAAAAAATCATATAGTAAAGAAAAAAACTTATAGGGTGTGTTTGGTATGAAGGAAAATGTTTTCCATGGAAAATATTATCCTAGAAAATGTTTTCCTAGAAAACAAGTAGAGTTTTTACTTATTTTCTCATGTTTGGTTGGTGAGTAGAAAATATTTTCTGCAAAAGATTATTTAGTGTTTGATTTATGAATAAAAATGTTTTTGAGAAAATAGCTTTTATTTTTACTAGAGAGTACAAAATAATTTTTGAAATTGAAAATATTACATAAAAACAAACTTAAATTTTTTTGAGGGGGGGGGGGGCTAGTGGGTGGGGAGGTCGGGGGTGAAAACATAAAAATTTGAAGTTGAATATCTTTTTAAAAACAAACTTAATTTTTTTTTCGGGGGGTGGGGGGGTGGGGGAGGTCATGGGTAGGGTGAAAAAATAAAATTTTGAAGTTGAAAATATTTTGTAAACATAGGTATAAGAAAAACAACCTCAAGTTTCAAATATTAGAAAACAGATTGATGTCAGAAAGCTCTTTCCTATATGATAACTCTTCCATAATTTTCTTGCTATACGTGAAACAAGACATAAAAAATGTAAGCACACTTATTGACAAGTACTTTCATTTTGTATTACCAAATTTTGATACAGTTTTGAATAACATTATTAAAATATCATGCACAAAGAAAATTTAATTTCTTATATATAAAGACCAATCATTTGTCTACAATAATGTTTGTAATGACTAAAATAATGTTTGTAATGACTAAAATATAAATCTATCAGGCAAATAATTTGTAAATTCGTAACTTTTAAATATACTATAATATCCACTTGTTACTCAGTAGATGAAAGGTAAGTAGCATATATAAATAGCAAATAGAAAAATAGTAGTATGTACACCTTTCATAATTTTCTTAGCTCTTGTAAGTTTATTTTTAGAATATGGTATTCTATGAAAAATATAACTAAATGAAAAATTACCTGTAACGACCGGGTTCCATCGTTATAGAAGAGCCAACGGAGAAAAATTTTGGGCCGGAAAACTTTTTCGTAGTAACTTGGCATTTTCCAACCTAGTCCAGATTTGGATGAAATCGAAGTCTGTGAGGTCTAGGGAAATCTGGTAGCAATTGGCTGATCTAATTATGAATTTGATTACATGAATAGATAAATAAGATGTTAAGGAACCCGTACGACTTTACGAAATTGAGTTCGAGTGAGTAGAACTCCCGAAATTGATCTTAGTGTGATGGGTAGTTTCGGAGTATCGTTGGTGGAAGATGTGTTGTGAAATGAGTGTCTTGGAATTATTAATTTTGCTTAGTGGTTCCATGCAAGCCGATGAGGCGGGATTCTTCCTGCCAGTGTGGGGCCGTTGTAGCGGGGTGAGGACCGCTGTGGCAGGCTAGTCGCGACTTAAGTCGGAAATAAACCCCAAAAATGTTTTATTCTGTAATTTTCAAACTTGAGAGTTAAGGAACGAAGCCAGGTTTTTTCTTGACAGTTTTCCACCATTCTTGAGGTTAAAGGTAAGGTTTTAGTTCCCCGAATCTATTTTTCAATTCGTAGAACGTAATCGAACGGGTGATTATCAATGGGCGAGGGTTTTGATCTAGAAATTATGGTGGGAAAAGCCCTAAATTTGATATTGGGATCATGAGTTTGATCTAGGCTTGATAGAATTATTGGTAATTCGCGTAATTAGTTATTGTTTATTGATTCCTTGTTATATTAATTGTTTATAGACAAAGATTAAGCGGAACGAATCCGTAAAGGCATGTTACTTAGGGGATTCAAGCTTGTTTCAAGGTAGGATGGTTGTGATTTCATGATAGTTTGATATGTGTTTGTTTTTGCTTCATTATAATACGTGTATGTATGCGAATGTTGCATTATTGATTACACAAGTTGTAAATGAGACAGATGAATGATGAATGCCATGAATCATAACTTGATTGTATGATTTGAGAATATAGTTGTGATTGTGATTGTGGCTTGTTGAATGGATCGAGTGTTGCGTTTCGACATTATAACTTGGATAGGTTGCCACATTTCGGCATAAACGTGGGATTGGTTGCCACGTTCCGGCATAAACATTAGATCGGGTACCACATTCTGGTATGCTAACAGTTTGGGTTTAGGTTCCATGAGAGGACCATTGACTTGACATAACTGTATATCTTGAGAAATGTGAAGTTGTATGTTGTTTCGTAAATGATGATGATATTATATATGTTCGGCGTATGCATGTTATTATTATGTTGTAATGACTTATGTATGTTGCACTTAGAGGGATAACCGTGTGATCCTACCAGTACATTGTGGCTGTGTACTAATACTGCACTTGCTCTTTCTTTGTTGAGTATAGGACATCTTTAGGCGGCTATTGGCATACCTCGCCTAGAAGATCAATGATCGTTTGAATTAAAGGGTGAGCCAGTTCTTCCAGGCTGCCATGAGTTCTTTTTCTGTTTAGTTCATCTTGTTTGGACTTAGACTTGTTCATTAGATATTTTTATGTTTAGTTGGGTTGCACACATTTTCCTTTAGACTTTTGGTTCATTGTTAGAGTTTTAGTACATTGACTTTCATGTTCTAGGCGTTGTTTCCACATTTGTTTAGTTGTTAGACTATTGGTTTGGAGTTTATGGAAACTCTCTATTTCTTTCCTTAGCATTTAAACCTGATTCTATATCTTTAAATGCCTTAGTTGTTTGGATCTTTGGTTAGCTAATTAGTATTTATTGTTCTCCCACCGGAGGGTTAGTGTGGGTGTCAATCATAATGGTCTGGGTCGTGAAAAAGTTGGTATCAGAGCCTAGGTTCATTGATCTTGATGTACCAAAATGAGTCTAGTAGAGTCTTGCGAAATGGTACGGAGACATCTGTATTTTTCTTTGAGAGGCTATAAGACTTTAGGAAATCTCTTTGTCTTCTTTTGTCCCCTTTCGTGCTATAACTTGATTCCAATTGGTATATGCCGATTCAAATTGGTATCTAACCTCCTTCACTCTTCTGTCCGCACATAGTTAACACTAGATTCAACGCGTCAAGCCCGTAGCTCCCGTCAATGCTCCAACTGAGGAATCTGCAGTGAGAGGTTGCGGTCGAGGCAAGGGTAGAGGAAGAGCTAGGGGTAGAGGCTGAGGAAGGGTGGCGCCTACTAGGGATAGAGTACCAGTTTAAAATGCTCCCAGAAATGAGGCCCCTCTTATGCATCATAAAGAAGTAGAGGAGAATATTGAGGTTGAGAATGAGGAGAATGTAGGATAAAAGAAAGAGGTGCAGACTGAGACTACATGTATTCCTCCCATAGACCCAGTGTTAGCTTAACAGATCATGTCGTTCTTGAAAGAATTGGTTGGTCCTGGAGTGCTTCTCTCTGATCAAACAACTCAAGCTTTCGCCAACCCCCCTATTGCTATCACTGTCCCAAGGTGGGTAGGAATATAGGTAATGATGTTTTCTTTCGTCCTTTGTTGGGTCCTGTTATGACTGGTAATGAACATGAAATGTTGACTAAGTTCTTGAAGTTGAAATCGCCTGTGTTCCATGGTTTCGAGAGTGAGGATGCATATATGAGTTCATCCTAGATTGCTATGAAAGGCTTCATAAGTTGGGAATTATCCATCTGCATGGGGTTGAGTTCATGACTTTTTAGCTTCAAGGTGAGGGTAAGCAATGGTGGAGAGATTATGTGGAATGCAGATCATCAGGGTTACCCCCACTCACTTGGACCCACTTTCATGCTTTGTTTTTGGAGAAGTATGTGCCTCAGACTTTGAGAGATCGTAAGAAGGATGAGATCATGGATTTGGAGCAAAGTGGTATGTTTGTGGCTGCTTATGAGGCCAAATTCCATGCCTATGCAGTTGGTTACTATTGAGGAAGAGAAGATCTATTTATTTATTAAGGGACTAAATTCTGAGTTGCAGGTATTATCTGTTCATATGACCTCTGCAGGGAGTAGCTTTAATGAGGTAACAGACTTTGTGAAGAAAGTGGAAGGGGTGAGGCAAGACGGTCAGGCCTTACATTGGCAAAAGGGGCCAAAAACTTAGGTAACTTTCAAGGTTCCTACTCCAAAGGGTTAGGGAGGCCAACACTTGCAGCCAGGCCAATTCAGTCCGCTATGCCCGCTTCTACAGGTAATTACTCGAGAACTCCACCTCATGATTTGATCTAGGATAGCCAAGGAGTCGCGTCTTCGATGGGTAGCAGACCATTTTTTGATCATACTTGCTATAATTATGGAGAACCTGGGCATATAAGGAGAGATTGTTCTCACCTGCTTATGATGGATTCCGCGCAGTAGTAGACTAGAGTAGTGGTACACACGAGAAATATTAATAATGGTTGAGAGAGTCCACAAGGTGGGCGAGAAGGAAATCAGCGAGGCTGCAGAGGTAGGGGAAATGGTAACGCAGGCAGAGGTACAGTGCAGCCAGGCAGGAAGTCACCCTTCATGATGATAGAGTTCAGTGTTACACCTTTCCGGGTAATAATGAAGTAGAGGCGTCTGACATAGTGATCACAGATACTATTCTTGTCTGTGATCGGATGGCTAATGTGTTATTTAATCTGGGTTCTACTTATTCTTATGTGTCCGTGTGATTTACCTCAACATTTTCTATGATTTGTGATATACTTGATGCCCCCATCCATGTTTCCACCGTAGTTGGAAAGTTTGCCATAGTCACCCATGTCTATCGTGCTTATCCTATTTTGTTTATGGTTTTCAGACTTGGGTTGATTTGGTGATTTTGGATATGACTGACTTTGATGTAATCTTAGGCATGACTTGGTTGTCCCCCTATCATGTCGTGCTTAATTGTAAAACTAAGTCTGTAACTCTAGAAATTTCAGGAAGGGAAAAGTTAGTGTGGAAAGGGGTGTACAAGCCTAAGCAAGCTAAGATCATATCCTCCATCCGGGCTAGGAAACTGGTAAGGCAGGGTTGTTTGGCATATTTGGAGCATATTCAGGATATCGAGGTTGAGTCTTCATCTATTGAGTCTATTCCTGTGGTGTCAGAATTTAGAGAAGTGTTTCCTACTGACTTGCCTAGTATGCCTCCAGATACAGATATAGATTTATGCATTCATATAGAACCTGGCACGCGACCCATTTACATCCCTCCATATCGCATGGCTCCGACAGAATTAAGAGAGCTCAAGGCTCAAATCCAAGAGCTTCTTGATAAAGGATTTATTCGTCCTAGTGCTTACCCGTGGGGTGCTCTAGTTTTGTTTGTTAAGAAAAAAGATGGTAGTATGAGGATGTGTATAGATTACCGACAATTGAATAGGGTCACCATTCGAAACAAGTACTCACTGCCTTGAATATATGATCTTTTTGACCAGTTGCAAGGTGCATCAATTTTCTCTAAGATTGATCTAAGGTCAGGTTACCACTAGTTAAAGATTAGGCCAGAGGATGTGCCCAAGACAGCGTTTAGAACCTGCTATGGGCACTACGAGTTTCTAGTTATGTCGTTTAGGTTGACCAATGCACCTGCAACTTTTATGAGTTTAATGAATGGTGTGTTCAAGCCATTTCTTGATTCATTCGTCATAGTCTTTATTGATGATATTTTGGTCTATTCGAAAAGTGAGGAAGAGTATGCTGACCATCTTCGTATTGTTCTAGGTGTTCTTGGGAAACAAAGGTTGTATGCAAAATTTTCTAAGTGTGAATTTTGGTTGACTTCGGTTGCATTTTTGGGACATGTAGTTTGAAAATAAGGGGTAATGGTAGATCCCCAAAAGATTGAGGTTGTTCAGAATAGGGTTCGACCAAGTTCAGTGACAAAGCTAGGAGTTTTGTGGGGCTCGCTAGCTATTATCGTTGATTTGTGAAGAGCTTTGCTTCTATCGCCACTCACTTGACAAATTTGACCAAAAAAGAGGTACCCTTTGAATGGACTGAAAAATGTAAGGAGAGCTTCCAAACGGTCAAGACTCTTTTGACCACCGCACCCATTCTAGCATTACTGGTTGAAGGTAATGATTTTATCGTTTATTGTGATGCTTCACATACTGGTTTGGGTGTTGTGTTGATGCAGGATAATAATGTTATAGATTATGCATCGCATCAATTGAAGGTGCATGTGAAGAATTACCCAACACATATAATGTTCACTCTTAAGATTTGGCGGCATAACCTCTATGGTGTTAAGTGTGAGGAGTTTACTGATCATCATAGCTTGCAACATGTCTTCACTCAAAAGAATTTGAATTTGAGACAACGAAGGTGGATGGAGATACTACTCAAGGATTATGATGTGACCACTCAATACCATCCAAGTAAGGCTAATGTAGTGGCAGATTCTTTGAGTCAAAAAATTGTGAGTATGGGTAGTTTAGCTTGCTTGAGTGTAACTAGATGACCCTTGGCTAAGGAAATTCAGACTTGGAGACTAAGTTCATGCAGTTAGGCATCTCAGAAAAAAGCGGGGTGCTAGCTAGCATTGAAGTTAGGGCCACGTTTATTAAAGAGAGCAAGGCTAAACAATTTGAGGATAAAAATTTGAATGAACTTAAGAAGAAGATTGCGATTGGTAAGGCACAAGAGACCATTCTTGATGCAGAAAGTGTACTCAGTTTTAAAGGAAGAATTTGTGTTCCTCGAGTTGATAACTTGATTCAGAAATTATTGATAGAATCCCATGGTTCGTGATATTCCATTCATCCGAGTGTGACCAAGATGTATCAAGATTTGAAGAGAATTTATTAGTGGCCAGGCATGAAGAAGGATATAGCGGAGTTTGTGGCTAAGTGTCAAAATTGTTAACAAGTGAAATATGAACACCAAAGGCCTACAGGTTTGCTTCAAAGAATGTCAATCACGATGGTCTGGGTCGTGACAAAGTTGGTTTCATAACCTAGGTTCGTTGATCTCGATGTACAAAAAAGAGTCTAGTAGAGTCTTGCGGAACGGTACGTGGAGGCCTTTACTTTTCTTCGAGAGGCTATAGGACTTTAGGAAATCTCTCTATTTTCTCTTGTCTCCTTTCGTGCTATGACTTGATTCCAATTGGTATCTAGCGATTCAAATTGGTATTTAACCTTCTTAACTCTTTTGTCCGTAGATGGTTAACACTAGATTCAATGTAGTTAGGCCCGTAGCTCCCGTCAATGCTCCAGCAGAGGAATCTATAGCGGTAGGTCGCGGTCGAGGCAGGGGTAGAGGAAGAGCTAGGGGTAGAGGTCGCAACTAGTAACGCCTACTTGGGATGGAGCTTCTGTTGAGAATGCTCCTAGGAATGAGAACCCTCTTGCACATCATGAAGGGATAGAGGAGAATGTTGATGTTAAGAATGTTGAGGATGTTGGACAAGGGGAAGATGTGGGGCCTGAGACTACCAATGTTCCTCCCATCGACCCATTGTTAGCTCAACAGATCATATCATTCTTGAAAGGGTTGGTTGGTCTTGGAATGCTTTTTTCTGTTCAACCAACTCAAGCTCCTGCCAATCCTCCTATTGCTGTCACTACGCCTAAGGTGGGGGGGGGGGTACTGGAGGTAATGATGCTTTCTTCCATCCTTTGTTGGGTTATATTATGACTGGTAATGAGCATGAGATGTTGACTATGTTTTTGAAGCTAAAGCCTCTTGTATTTCTCGGATTTGAGAATGAGGATGCTTATGAGTTCATCTTAAACTGCTATGAGTGGCTTCATAAGTTGGGAATTGTCCATTAGCATAGGGTTGAGTTTGGGACTTTTCACCTTTAAGGTGAGGCTAAGCAGTGGTGGAGAACTTATATGGAATACAGATCTTCAGTTTTACCTCCACTTACTTGGACCCAATTTCATGCTCTGTTTTTAGATAAATATGTGCGTAGGACTTTGAGAGATCGCAAGAAGGATGAGTTCATGGCTTTAATTTGGAGCAAGGTGGTATGACTGTGGCTGCTTATGAGGTTAAGTTTCATGCTTTGTCTAGATATGCTACTCAATTGGTGACTATTGAGGAGGAGAGGATCTGTTTATTAATTAGGGGACTAAATTCTGAGTTTCAAGTATTATCTATCCATATGACTTCTATAGGGAAGATCTTTAATGAGGTAACTGACTTTGTTAAGAAAGTGGAGGGGGTGAGGTGAGAGGGTCAGGCTAAGGCATTGGCTAAAAGGGCCAAGTACTCGGGTAACTTTCAAGGTTCTTTCTCCAAGGGGTCCAAAAGGCCAACGCTTGTAGCCAAGCCAATTCAGTCCAATATGCCCACTTCTACAAGTAATTACTCGGGATATCCACCTTATAATTTGATTCAGGATAGCCAGGGAGTTGCACCTTCGACGGGCAGCAGACCCTTTTTTAATCGTACTTGCTATAATTGTGGAGAACCTGGGCATATAAGGAGAGATTGTCCCCACCCATGCGTGCTAGATTCTGTGCAGCAGGAATCTAGAGCAGTGGTACCCGCGGGGAATGGTAATAATGGTCGAGGGCGTCCACAAGGTGGGCGATGAGGTAATCAGCTAGGCTGTGGAGGTAGAGGTTTTTCTCCTTTCTCCTCTTTTCTCTTTTCTCCAAGCCCTAGTGTGAACTACAACTTTTCTAAACTGGTCTAATTCTGATTAGACCCTAAATTAATTACCAAATATGAAATAAAAAAATTAGGCAAGGAAAAGACTAAAATGCCCTTCAAAAATTCGGATTAGACTTTCCTTATCTAAACAACCCAACTTCCAAAAGGCATATCTCACTCATAAAAGCTCAAAATCGTGCAAACTGGCCGGTGTTGAAAAGGTAATTCAACGCTACTTCCTACGGTATCTGGAAACACACCTAACTCATCCTGAGTTAGGAGTTATGGTCGTTTGAAGTTGACCGAAAGCCCAAACTTAACAATTTTCCAGATTTTCCATTCTTTCCTAAAATGACTATTTCCAATTCTAACTCTTTCTAGTTCTTTCAATTTAGTGAGATGTTACAGCTTTAGCATATCTGGATGTAATGACATTAACTCAATTGATGCTAAATATTTTGACGGCAATAAACATTGTCTTTAAAAGAAAAATCTACCTACACTAAATGTATCTTTTATCATAGTAACCCCCTCCCTTTTATTTTATTTTTGATCAAAGCTGTCACGCCCCGAGCCTACACCCTGTGCGGGATTACCACTCGAGAACCATTGCTGGCCCCAAGCGAACCCTTGGCCTGGCTTACTTACTCATCGGAAGACTTAAACATAAGAAATATAGCTCATGCAATAACTTAAGAGATAATAACTTAGCCAAAATGACAACTCAAGTCGTAACATATACGACTAAAAATGGAAAGACTAAAGAACTATAGCTACTCATCTATGAAGCCTCTAAAACAAAGAGGGATGTCGGGACAGGACCCCCGATCATCCTAACAATTGAAAGCTAAACAATTATGAAAAGGATCCTCTGGAAATCAAGGAGGCTCACCAACTGACTTTGAATGCTCAACCTGATCAACGAGACACTGGATGTTGATCCTAGTTACTTGTGTCTGCGTTATAAGATGATGCAGGCCAACTGGCATCACTACATTGAATGTACGAGTATGCGAGTGGAATGCTAAACATAACATAAACTTGAAAAGAACATGAAAGAAACACTTACCTTGGCTTTACTCAACTCATGAATAACTTAACTCAAATGCAGTGTAAAACAACAATAATAGTGCAATTTATACAAAGCATGTAAAACAGTAAATAACTACTCAATTTGTTAAACAAATGCAATAACAAACTCAATTTTACTCATTTAATAAAGTAATATAGTTTATGTGGGAGATTCTCTAATCGACAACCACCACTATGAGCCTAAATGGTGATACATCGTCTTGTCCACGCTGCTAGAACTGTCATACAGTTTGCTATCATATAGAGCGCCTTAACTAAGTGGATCCACTAATATATGTTAAAAAACACTTAAGGAGTCATCTAAAAAGTATGATCCCTTACTACCCATGATGGCTACATGGTTTATGGAGACTTGAGTTAATATGAACTCGCATCCCCATATCAGTGCTCAATACTACTCCCAAAAATATACTTAGCTGATATGTTTTAAAACAAAACTTCTTTCTTTGGTTTGAGATAATTACTAAAAACTTAGCTTAAAAGCTCTCTTGGAAATCGGTGTTTTCCTTTATTGTTCAAATGTGAAAACATTTTAACTCTTTACTCTTTGCATAACTCAAAACTTAAGTCTTTAAAAAAAGTTAAAATGTTTGTGAAAGACTTTTGAAAACTTTATGAACTTCTCTTGACTTGATTCTTAACTTCTAGACTTGACTCTTAACTTTCCTTAAATTGAATTATGGATTCAAGGTTCATGATCTCATGTTTATGGATTATTTCATGATGTTTAGAAGTACCTTAGATTGTTGGAATCAACTAGGAAACATAAGTACGTTGCTAAGGAACTAGTACAGAAAGATAGGGAAGGAATGGGAAAAACTGGCGTCCCTGGCGCTCTAAGAGGCGCGGGGCGCCAGCCGTTGAAATTCAGGAACTGATTTGTGGCACACTGGCTGGGGTGGCGCCCCAAACTTTAGAGGGCCTCTCTTGGGACTCTGAGTGGGGTGACGCCCCAGGCCCCTGCCTAGGTGAACTTCGACTTTTCTCCTTCGTTTTTCATCTCTAAACCCCCTATTTCAACTTAGTTCTTTCCCCAAACACTTACCCTCAATATATACTAGATTCAACTCAAAATTACACCCAAAAACATGAATCAAATCTCAAGAAAACTTCAACAACAAAACCCACAAGAATTCAAACGAATTTCATCAAGAACTCAAAGGATTTACTTTCAAATCTAATATACTTCGCTAAATTGAATCATGATTGGCACGTGGGTGAACTAACCCAACACTATGTGATATCACATATCTCGTAGGGATCACCTCTTGACGAAATTCACACGCAAATCTCCAAGAAATCGACGAATCTTGAACTTTCTTCTCCTTTCTCCTCTTTTCTCTTTTCTCCAAGCCCTAGTGTGAATTTCCAATTTTCTAAACCAACCAAATTCTGATTTGACCCCAAATAAACTCCTAAAAATGAATTTAAATAATTGGGTAAGGAAAAGACTAAAATACCTTTCCAAAATCTGGTTTTAGACTTCCCTTATTTGAACAGCCCAACTTTGAAAGGTCATATCTCACTCAAAAGAACTCGCAATCGCGCAAACTCAGCGGCATTGGAAATATTATTCCAAGATATTTCCTACGATATCTGAAAGCACACCTAAATCATCTTGAGCAAGGAATTATGGTCGTTTGAAGTTGACCAAAAACTCAAACTTAACCTGATTTAAACAAATTTCCAGATTTTCATTTTTTCCAGAAATGACTATTTCCAATTTTAACTACTTCCTAGTTCTTTCAATTAGCCAAATGTTACAAAAGTATATGACTCAAATCTCTATTATTGAATGTGACCAGGTTTATCAGCTGATGAAAATGAAACTACAACTATTAAAGCACTAGAGAGTGGAGTTATTTTCTTCATACTGAAGCCCATATCGCAAGATGACATACATTATTTATGGGAATATGCAACATTGCGAAAGAAGAAGCATACAGGCAAAGGAGTTGCTCAGAGGGACAAGTCCGCGCGAAAATATGATGAGATTGAAAATAAACATAGTTAAGTTCCACCACCAATGAAGAGTAGGTTTGTTTGGACAGATCCCCTTCATGAAAATTTTTTGGAAGCCATTACAACACTTGGCCTAAAGAGTAAGTTTTTCCCAACATATATTGTGTAAAATATGAGATCATTCAAAGATTATCTACATGCATATCGCGTAAAATATTTAATTTTATTTATGATTTTTTTTCTACAGGATCTTATCCAAAGAAAATTATTGAACTGATGGATATTCCTGAATTGACTAGCAGACATGTCGCATATCATGTGAAGGTTTACTACTTTTAACTCAATATATGCTTAATCTATAGAACAAATTTTATCTATAGAAAAATGAATGTTATTTTGTAGATGAAAATAGAAAAAAAATAATACTAATTGAGTAGAGAGTTGATGGTGTTCTTTCATTAAATAAATGAGCATAGTGAGAAAGCTTCTTTTTATTTATAATAATTAAAACCCTAATATTTGTAACACAAAAGTGAAAATAAAATTGATTCATAACTTTTTAAACATATTTTAAAGTAGGTAAATATAAAATAGAATTAATAAAAATTAAGGTCTATTTATAATAAATTTTCAAAAAAAATTTATCCATGAAGTAAATGAATTATAAATTATAATTTAGAAAACATTTCATCAATGCCAATAAGAAAATAATTTATATAATAGATAACATACAATGAGAAAACAGTGATACTTAAATATACCCATAAGCATGCATGCACATAAATACATAAATATATACTTAATGCATGCAATATTGAAGTAACAATCATAAAGAAATAGCGTTAGATTCAATTTAATTGAAAGATTACTCTTCTTATTTTAATGAATTCATATAAAATTATAATAAAATATAAAATTATCTATTGATAAAATACCAAATTTGAAAATATAAAATATTATATATAATATAAAAAAATGTTGTATAAATGAATGACTAACATGACATGAAATAAGGTCGTGGAGTGGGAGTTTGCGGGGGGGGGGGGGGGGGCAGGAGTAAAAAATGTCTATTAGTCAAAGTTAAAGAGAATTTTTAATTTTTAAATAAGATCTTGAAGTGTGAATGGTTTTCAATCCATTAAAATATTGCAATTTTTCTTAAATGGAACTCAAGCATTCATGTATGAGATATTTAGTACTCCCTCTGTCCCAATTTATGTGACACATTTCAGATTTCAAGATTCAAACAAGTCTATCTTTGACCGTAAATTTTTCATATATCTTTTAAATATTTTGAATTATCAATTATTGAGACTTAAAGTACTTTTTATGTAGTTTACAAATATATAAATTTCATTTTAAAAAAATGAAAATTTCATGAGCAAATTATCGGTCAAACTTAAATTGTTTGACTCTCAAAAAGCGAAATATATCACATAAATTGGGACAGAGGGAGTATTAATTTTTTTTTAAAAAAAACCATCAAATTTGAAAGTTATATTTATATTATTTCATTCTTATGTTAGAAACTCTATGATAGAACAAATATTAGAAGTTAGATGATCTTTGTGCGAAAAATTACTTAAAGCAAACCGTTGCATCACTATTTTTCTTTATAATTAGAGAATAGTTTTCAAACTCATGTTTGCAAACTTTGCAGAAATATCGTATGAGCTTGAAAAAGGATGCTGATCCAGAGTTGATTTTTGATTTGGGTAAAATCACATCTGATAATGCTATTGTCCACAAGAAAAGAAGATGACAATATTTCAACTTTAGCTACACGACTTATAATAGGAAATTTAAACTCTGTTGACTATGATATGAGGGTTGATCAAGACTTTCAGTCTGATCAAAGGGATAAGGATTTTGCAAATAAATTGAGTTACAATAAGAATGACAAACCTCGTCATATCGGATTTGAAGAGGCTTCTGTTAAGTTATGTCCTTTACCAGAGAGCTTTGAATGTAATGAAGATGGAGGAAGAAGTATTACATTAGATGACTCTCCTATGTTCGAAAATATTTATCATATACCACATTCAATTGAACTTACTATCACTGTTTTTGGAAGCCTATTGAATGTTCAATCTTCTAATACGGTACTTATTTCTGTTTTTTTTATTCGTTCTTATTTTTTTTAGTATTATTTAAGTTTAAAAGGTTTGCTATTTTTATAAATGATATATTTGATTGCACAAACTTACACATTGTAGGAAAATAGAAATGAGAAGAAAACAATTCTTAGTTTCATTGTTAGTATCAATCAATATCAAAAAAAATATTTTTTCATGAATTGATCATATACTAGGTCAATAAAATTTTAATTATATCGTCTCAGTTTCATCGTCAAGAATATTTTACATACATATATTTTATTACATCATGTTCTAAAAACGCAATTAACATATTTATGCGAATTAAGAAAATTTAGACACAATATAATTTTTTTCTTCACTCTCTCTTATTTTTGTCCACTTCCCCTTCCTCTGATGAGCGGAGATGGTTGAATATTATGAAAGAGTTCTCAAAATATTTAAATAATTAATTTTAATTATTTATTTGCTTAATTTTTTTATTTTGAAACATAACTGGTCGATTTTAGTTTATGCATGCAAGGTTAAAGTTGAGTTGACTAATTATTCAAGGCTTAAGTCATACGCGGCCCCTTAAAGTTATTCATATAATTCACTTAGATAGTTTAACTAAGACTTATACCTATTGAACACTTCTAGAACTTCGAATTTATACCACTTGAGCACTTTTTGCCTGCATGGCATTTTGAGTGTGATTCACGGCTGATGAGCGCGTGAAAGCATTTAGTAAGATTATTTTTTAAATAAAAAAACAGTCGCTTTCTTCTTCTTCTTCTTTGTGCTTATTTGCCATCACTAATTTCTCCGGCAACTGCAGGCAATCGCCATCACCATTGCAATCTTCTTCTTCTTCCGTTTTTTTTCTAGTCACTTCAATTCCTTTACCTTTCATCATCATATTTTTTTTTTTCAAATTTGTCATTATCGCTGCCATCACATACTCCTCTTTTGAGCATCCATCAACATCTCTACCATTAACGCTGTCACATGGTTGTTTTATTTCTTAAGATCTAGAATCGCTTGAACCATTTTTTTTTCTTCAGATCTAGAACTGAATCTTTGTCAATTTATGAAAGTAAGCAAAGTTACAAATTGCAATTTAAACAACTCCACCACCTCTACCATTAATGTTTCACTTTGTTCTTTTTTTTCCTTCAGATCTTAGAACATTATTTTACTGTAAGATTTCCTTTTTTTTTTTAAGTCTAAACCTGCCATTATTGATTTATGGTAAAGAAGAGGAAAAAGAAAAGAAAAAGGTGGTCCGATGGGCAGCATAAGACGTCTTCATTCTTTCATTTTTTTTTTTTTTTTTTTTTTTAATATAATGATTTGCCATTGTTGATTCATACTAATGAACAAGAAAAGTTTAATTGTTGGCTTTCCTTTGCTAGTGTTAGAAAATTATTTCACTAAAATAATAGCTCAATTCCACCATTAATTGTTGCCTTTCCTTCGACTTTTTCCATAGTTGAATTAAGAGAAAACGAGGTGTGATGGTGGCGACGACAATGGTGGATGTACAACGGCATTTTTGTAAAAAAAAGTTGAATAGTTTTCCCTTTGTTTTTGTCATAACTTTTTAATTGTTATTTTGACTCAAAATGCCACATATGCATCATTTATTTGACAATTTGTCATGTCAGCGCGAGTGTACTACACTCATTTTATGTTTTTAGCTGATTGTCAAAAAAATGCTCAAATTGTTCTAATTCGACTTGATAGACGTGTTCAATAGGTACATGTTGTAGTTGAGGTGTTCAAATGAAATATAAGGACAACTTTAAGGGGCTGTGGATGACCCCTTGACAAAATCCACAAACAATTCTTCAAGAACTTTGCGATTCCTTGCTTCTTGTTCTCCTTTCTCCTCTTATTTTCTCTTCTCTAAAAACCCTAACTCTATTTTGTAAAGCGTAACCGAATCCTATCAGCTTAAACCCCATCTTAATTACCAAAAACGAAATTAAATAATAGGGTAGTGAAAACACCAAAGTACCCTCCAAAAATTTGTTTTGACTTTCCTTATCTAGACAACCCAACTTCAAATGGGCATATCTCCCTCATACAAACTCTAAATTACGTAAACTCGGTGGCGTTGGAAAGATAATTCAAAGATATTTCCTACAGTATCTGGTAGCACACCTAACTCATCCGGAGCTAGGAGTTCTGATCGTTTGAAGTTGACCAAAAACTCATACTTAACTGAACTTGGTCAAACTTTCCAAATTTGATTATTTCCAAAAATATGGCTTCTTTCTAATTCTAGGTCTTTCCAAAAGTGATGTGTTACAATTATACAACAAGAAACTAACTACAGAGGGTATATCGTTCCATCTCTATGATGTTTCTCTGAATTAACAATGTAATATAATTTTTTATTGCCTATATCATATTTTAAAAAGATAATTTTATAGTTAAAAGAAATAAGATATATTGTACACACAATCATTTTTCTCTTCACAATCTTTTCTTTTTTACTCACTTTTGTCCCCTAGTTAATTACTGGGGATGATCGCATATTTTGAGTTGAAAGTTTTTTAAACTAATTTGACTAGTTAATTTCTTTTTAATTATTCTTAAAATTTTGAATGAACATAGATGATATAATTTTGTTTTATGAAGGTTAAATTTGTTATGTACAATATAATATGTTACTGAAATTCAAAACTATATCATAACTTGTGAATACATAATGCAAATAACTATCAGTAAGTATGCTTACAAAATCTTAATATCTTATTTGAATGTGTAGCAAAAAAAGTGATGGAAGAGTTACTGTAGAGGAAGGATTGGTCAACCTCCACTGTAATCCCCCAAGTACGAAACTTGAGGTAGTTGCTCTCATACCCATGTTTTGTAATAGAGCATTATATTCTGAAAATGTAATTACAAAGTTAAACAAATTAAGATATTTGTACAAATTATTATTTTTCTCTTCACTAGTTGTTTTTTGTACGTACTTCTACTCTCCCAGTTAAATAGTTCAGATAATTGTGTATTTTTGAGGTGAAAGAGTTTCTAAAAAATATGATTAATTAATTTTTAATTTATTTTTTTCTTACCTTTTTAGTATACAAATGCTCACCTATTGTTATACGAGTTTATAAATATGTGTTAAATAAGATAATTTAAAGTTGAAGATCAAAACTAATTCTGACTTGGGAATAAATACTGTGAAAATAATTATTATGTACTGTACTAACTATTTTTTGTGTTTTTTTTTGTTTTTTTATGTAGAAACAAAAATATGATGGTGCTAATGTAGATGAAAGACCATTCCAGCTCCATAGTGTTCTCCCGAATTTAGAATCTCAGGTAATTTTTCATAGAGTTATATTTTTCATAGAATACTACATTCTAAAAATAAACTTACAGAGCTAAGAAATTATGAAAGGTGTACATACTACTATTTTTCTATTCACTATTTATATATGCTACTTACTTTTCCTCTGCTGAGTAACAAGTGGAGACTATAGTATATTTTAAAGTAAATGAATTTACAAATTATTTACCTGATAGATTTATATTTTAGTCATTACGAACATTATTGTAGACAAATGATTAGTCTTTATATATAAGAAATTAAATTTTCTTTGTGCATGATATTTTAATAATGTTATTCGAAACTGTATCAAAATTTGGTAATACAAAATGAAAGTACTTGTCAATAAATGTGCTTACATTTTTATGTCTTGTTTCATTGTATAGCAAGAAAATTATGGAAGAGTTATTATATAGGAAAGAGCTTTCTGACGTCAATATGTTTTCTAATCATTGCAGCACCATTATGTTCCCCAAATGCGAAACTTGAGGTAGGTCTTTATGTATCTATGTTTGGTAAATGAACATTCAATTCCTAAAATATAATTTACAAAGTTAAGAAAATTGAGAAAGTTAGCACACACTATGGGTGTGTTTGGTATGAAGGAAAATATTTTTCGGAAAATGTTTTTCAATTTTCTCATGTTTGGTTGGGTTAAATGTTTTCGAAAATGTTTTCCAAATCAACTCATTTTCTTCAAATTTAAGGAAAATGACTTCCCTTCAAAATTTAAGGAAAACATATTCCAAAACTCTCTTCAAACTTTCAATTACAATTTTTTTTTTTTGTTGAAAAAATTAATTTATTTTGTCCCTACCCTCAACCCACCCCCCTAAACACCCCAAAAATATAATTTAAAGCTTGTTTTTAAAAAAAGAATATTTTTAACTTTTTTATTTTGTCACCCCACCCTCATCCCTACCCCCATCCCCCTACCACCCCCCAAAAAAAAAAAAAAACTAAAAAGTTGTTTTTAAAAGATATTTCCAATTTCAATTTTTTATTTTTTTACCCACCCCCATCAGCCCCCCTACCAGTCCCCCACTCCCCTCCAAATTTTTTTTTTAAGTTTGTTTTTAAAAAATCCCCCCCCTCCCCGAAATAAAATAAAATTTAAGTTTGTTTTTAAAAAATATTTTCAACTTTAAATTTATTTTTTCAGCCCTGACTTCTTGTAATGATCGGGTTCCGTCGTTATAGAAAAGCCAGCGGGGAAAAATATTGGGTCGGAAAACTTTTTTGTAGTAATTAGATTTTTCCAACCTAGTCCAGATTTGGACGAAATCGGAGTCATTAAGGTGTAGGAAAATCTGGTAACAATCGGGTGAATTATTTGTGATTTCGATTACATGAGTAGTTAGATAACTCGTTAAGGAATCCATACGACTTTATGGAATTGAATTCGGGCGAGTAGAACTCCCAGAATCAATCTTAGCATGAAGGGTATTTTCTGAGCGTCGTTGGTTAGAGGTGTGTTGTGAAATGAGGACTTTGGAATTCTTTAAATAGCTCACTATTTCATGCAAGCCGCTTTGGCGGGGTTTTTTGCTGCTCTGGCGGGGCCGCTACAGCGGGGTGAGGGCCACTGTGGAGGGTTCAACGCGGCTTAAAGTCGTAAATAAACCCCTAAACGACCTTATTTTGCACTTTTTAATTTTTAGAGCTAAGGAACGAACCCCAGATGACTCCTAACAGTTTTCCACCATTCTTGAGGCTAAAGGTAAGCTTTTCACTCCCCAAATCCATTTTTCAGTCCGTAGAACGTAATATAATGGGTAATTATCAATGGGGGAGGGTTTTGATCTAGATTTTATGGTTGAAACAACCCTATTTTGGGTGTTTGTGATCATGGGTATGATCTAGAGTTCATAGAATTGTTAGCAATTTGGGTAATTGGTGATTGTTTATTGATTTCCATATTATATTGATTATTTGTAGACCAAGAACAAGCGGAACGAATCCGAAAATGGAAGGATCAAGTTTCTTAGGGTTTCAATCTTGTTTCGAGGTAGGTGATGGTTGTGATTATATGATTGTGTGATGTATGTTTGTTCTTGCTTCATTATGATACATGTATGTATATGAATGTTGCATTATTGATCACGCTTGTTGTAAATGAGATAGATGAATGATGATTGCCATGAAATCATGACTTAAATGTATGATCTTGAGGATATACTTGTGATTGTGATTATGGTGTGTTGAATGGATCGGTTGCCACGTTTCGGCATAACTAACTTAGATCAGTTGCCACATTCCGGCATAATTATGGGATTGGTTGCCACATTTCGGCATAATCATTGGACCGGGTACCACATTTCGGTATGCTAACTGTTTGGGTTTGGGTTCCATGAGAGGACCAATGATTTGATATAATTGTATATCTTGAGAAATATGAAGTTGTTTGTTGTTAGTAATTGTTGATAATAGTGTATATGTTCGATATATGCATGTGATTATATTGTTGTGATGACTTATGTATGTTGCACTTAGTGGGATAGCCGTATGATCCTACCAGTACACTATGGTTATGTACTGATACTGTACTTGCTCTTATTTTTGTTTAGTATAGGGCATCTTCAAGCGGTTAATGACAGACCTCGCTTAGGAGATCAGTGATCGTTCGAATTCAAGGGTGAACCAATTCTTCTGGGCTGCCATGGGTTCTCTTTCGTCTATGTCCACCATTTCCGGACTTAGACTATGTTCTAGTTAGTTGATTAGTTCATTAGATTGGGGTTGCATCCGTTCTTGTTTAGACTTGTTGAACTTCAGATGTTTCGGTACATTGACTTTCAGGTTCTAGGTTATTTCTTTTGCGTTGTTTAGTTCGTTGTTAGACTTTTGTTGGAGTTTATGGGAACTCCCTATTTCTTTCCTTAGTACTTAGCTGCTTTTATATACTTAAATGCCTTAGTTTTTAGATTAGTTGCTTGGTTTGAGTTGTAGTAGTGGGTCTCCCACCGGAGAGTTAGTGTGGGTGCCAATCACGATGATCGGGGTCGTGACACCTCTCCACCGACCAGCCCCCCCACCCCCCAAAAAATAATAATTTAAGTTTGTTTTTAAGAAATATTTTCAATTTCAAAAATTATTTTGTATTCTCTAGTAAAAATAAAAGATATTTTCTCAAAAACAATTTTTATTCATAAATCAAACACTAAAAAATCTTTTTCGGAAAATATTTTCTACTCACCAACCAAACATGAGAAAATAAGTCAAAAATCTACTTGTTTTCCAGGATAACACTTTCTAGGAAAACATTTTCCTTCCTACCAAACACAGCCTATAATTTTTTTTCTTTACTATATGATTTTCTTATTAAGCTTTCCTCCCTAATTAATTAGTGGAGATTATCTTACTTTGGAATGAAAGGATTCTAAAATAAATTGGCACACACCAAATATTCTTACTAATTTTGGCCTCTTCTTTCCATGTGTAGGTAGGTAATTTAAGAGGAATGTTGATGAAATATCCCTGAATTATGAATATGACATTTTAGAACTGTTTAGGTCATGTCATATTTGGTAATGCAATCGATGAAATGACTGTGAATTATGAATATTGTTGAGATTCTTTGTCATTGTAAATTTACCAAATACAGTCAGCTGTTGTAATGACCTAAACCGTCGTTAGTTAGGAAAAGTGAAACATCGAGAAAACATTGGGGCCACTGCCCAGCTAGGGCGGGCTAGACACCGCTAGGGCGGCAGCGCCACAACTGGATAAGTAGCCATCAGAGTGGGATAGACGAGGCAAAATGTAAATAACGCAAAATTTTATTTTCTCCTTCTTCCTAAAACACCTATTTTAGACATAAAACACCCCCATAAACCCTCCAAAAGATGCTCTAATCTTGGGAAAGAAGGAGAGAGAGATTTCTAGCGTAAGGAGATGATGGATTGCAGATTTTCGGTCAAGATCACCATTGTGAGTTCTGGAAACAAGAATCGAGTCAAAAGCTCCGTGCAACTACTTGGCGCCCAGGTAGGATAGGTTTTATTAATTGAGTAGTTACAAATATGTGCTCACCGCGTAGTATAAAGTTAATCAATGGTAAGAGTTATGCGTAGACCTTTGTGACCGAACGTAACATGAATGAATCATAGGAAGAAGCCTTAGATGATGAACTAGGGCTAAGTATAGTCGAGTTATTGCTTAAGTGATGTATGTTGATGAACACTTCATTGTGTTGGTCGTGATTCATGATCATGTGATACATGGTTGTTCTTTCTTCCTTATAATGCGTGTAGGTATGAGAATATTGCATTATGAATCACACTAATCGTATATGAAAATAATTGAACGAGGAATGCCATAAATAATTACTTGATTATATGAATATACTTGTGATTGTGATTGTGGCATGTTGAATGGATCGGGTGCTGCATTCTGACACACTAACTTGGATTGGTTGCCACATTCCGCATAATTATGGATCGGTTGCCACGTTCCGACATAACATTGGATCGGGTACCACATTCCGGTATGCTAACCGTTTGGGTTTGGGTTCCATGAGAGGACCAAAGACTTGTTATAATTCTATATCTTGATAAATGTGAATTTGTACGTTGTTCGTAAGTGATATTGATATTTGTTTTCCCGGAATGGTGAAAAGAAGGTGATGACCAATATATGGTTTATTTTACTATGTTGATTAAACTTGTTATGTATCTTGTTGTTGAACGAGCTGGAGAGGGCCAAGGATTCAAGAGTTGCTAATGTGAGGGTAAAAGGCTGTCTATGTGTGGCAAGGGGTAAGAAGCGGGGGTAGCTTACATGATGAAAATACCTAGGTAGATTCTATCGACGGATAAAGGAATACGTGGTTGGTAGTTGGGAAGCTTTGACATGATGTGTTAGGAGGCAATGACTGGGTAAGATGAAAAGAAGGCAAGGGTATGTCGTGTGTGATTGTTGTTCAGGGGAAAGTTGGTAGTTGTAATTGTGGACTCTTCTATGAGTTAGAACTGTTAGGCCTATGACTAAGACCTAGTAGGGTCGGTTGACGGATCGGATGTAGTAGTAAGGGTGCTAGCGCAATTCTGAGATATTTGAGAGAGTGTAAAGTGGAGGAGCATTTGGTTTTATTGCATGGTCTTGCTAGTTGATTCTTATATGATGTGGTGGGCATCGGGTCGACCGATGATGCCTACCAGTACGTGTGTTTTTTGTACTGATACTACTCTTGCTATGCCTTTTTGGCATAGACTGGATGCAGGTTGGTGAGGTTTCATTAGATGAAGACGAAGAAATTCTCCAGCAACTTCTAGTTTTTCTTCCACATGGTGGGAGTTGTGTCTTCTATTTATTATGTCATGTTTGTACTCTTAGTAGCTCTTGTACCTGTTTAGATAATTACTTTTCAAAATTGTGTGAAAGGTCCTTATTTATAAATCCTGTTAGTATACTTATTCCCATTTTATTTAATTTTCCGCATGTTGTAACTTTGTGATAAGCGGGTTCTCCTACTTAGGTGGTAGCATGTAGGTGCCCGCACGGCCCGGTGGGTTGGGTCTTGACAATTGTTGAATTCTTTTTTCAAAGATGAAAATCAATTCACCAATTTGATAATTTTCCTGTTGTTTAGTTTTCACTTCCTTTTCTATAATTCATTCAGTTTTTCATGATTTCATATATTTGATTGTGTTTTTTATTAGTATGTGTGATCTTGTCTTGTTATGTGAGAACTAATTGAAAGGTAAAAATGTTACTCGCTTTTATATGAGAAGAAAAATGCATGCATAAAATGTTAATTATTATAAAATTTGTATCACTATATGATTAACAGATTAATAATGTATAGTAGAATATATAGTTTAAGTTATCGATTATACAATTAGCTCATATAAAATCATATTTTCATTTATTACTAATTTTATATCATACTACAAACACATTATTTATTTTTCACGACTCAAAAATAGACGTGATGACACTCGTCTTATCCCACCAAGACAAGTCAATCTAATACCCAATCATTATGATAAAATGCAGAAATAAACTATAACAAAAAAATTGAATAACAATTTATAATGCGGATTACAAGTCAACTTAACTAAATCCCCAAAACCTAGTTGTCACGTGCACAAGCCTCTAATGTATTACACTAGAGTTGAAAGAAAACATAACTCCCATATGATGTTTGTCTCCAAAATAGAACAAGATCATAAATAGGATTAAGCAAGTCCGCTGAGATGATAAACAACTGCCTCGCAAATCTCCAAAAGTGGGCTAGTAAGCTACAAAAATGTAGAAGCAAGGGGTGATTACTAAACCATACGGTACTAAATAAGCAAACTCTTAAACACAAAGCTAAGAGTATATAATACATTTACTTCTGCCACTCCAACCGAACTTCCACAACTACAACATGTAAAAATCAACCCAACCTAACAGTACACAATTTAAATATCTCATAGCTCAATAACAACTCTCCAAAAATTATGGATCAATAGTACATTAGATCAAGTCATCAATCACTAGCTCTACAAAAAGGCACTCACAGGTTCGCAAATGATATAGATATGGAGTGCAATGAAATGTAATTAAACGTGTAGTGATGCATGTCTTACCTAATGATACACATATGTTGTCTCTTAGTCTGGGATCCATGGGGGACATATATGTCCATGTATCCATTGCAACATGCAAGACGACACTTGATAATAGAATTCACCTCGGCGTACGACATGTCCCTCCAATTATAATTGTCATAACCCAATTTTTTAAGTCATGAGGGAACCTACTATATCCCACCAGTAGGTAAGCCTAACCCTTAGCCCGGACCCATATGCAACGAGCTACCAAGCGGAAGCCAACAATTAAAAGCGTAAAGCTTGTATCAAGCGAAGAAAAGATGATCAACAGAAAACAATATAGAAACCATCCAAAGATTGGGCATCAGTCAATAGTTGAGAATTTAATCCAACATAAGAGTACAAGACTTCTACAAATACAAGATAAGCACAGGATGTCTTTGAATACAACATAAAGATTAAGCCTAGCCAAAAATAGATGGAAACTCACAACTCCGGACGCTAGGATCTCAGCCAAGTCTCCAAAAACTCTAAGCTGCTCCACACGAGTCCAATCAATAGTTACAACTCAAACTGAGATTTGTAGGGGGCAAAAGTGTAGTACGAGTAAAAAAAAGGTATATAGTAGACAACGTCTGACTAAGATAAAAAAAATATCAAAGCATAAACAACAAGTATAATAGGAAAAACATTACATAAGTAACTAAATAGAAAATACTAAAATAGACAGGAAATGGAGAATAGAAACATGAAACTTATTTTTTAGTTTATTCTATTTTCTCAAGTTATTATTTAATCACATTTATTATGTTGATTCCTAAAATATATGAGATGAAAAAAATTAACGATTCCTAAAATAAATGGTAAGAGGTATTAGTAAAATTAATGTAGACTTCTAAAATATATGGAAAGAAGAATTAGTAAAGAAACTCCTAAAATAAAGTACATGCGAAGGGGAGGTGAGGAACTAATGTTTAGGTCAATGTAATTTTATTTTACTATTAAAATAAGTAATCTTGGAACCTAACGTCCATTTGTAGGATCCAAGTTATTCATTCTTGAAATTAAAAGTGAATAAAATATTTAAAGACTCCAAGTTAAAATCTACCTTACCTTGCCATATTTAGAATCTTCATAGAACTTTTAAGTCCTAAATATTAGTATAATAATTAAATAAAAATTATTTGAGAAAAAAAAATCTATAATTACATTGGTAGGGGTGTGCCTGGCAAGCTAGTAGTGCAATGTCAAGGCAACATTTGAAGGTCCCGATAGCAAGCTATCGTGTGGAGCAATGACCCATATATCATAAATTAAACTGATACGAAATAGATACTACACTTGATCTTAGCGAAAATGGCCTAGAAAGGTATGTTTTTCTATGTGTTTTGTGACATCTTTTATATGCAATTTCTTACACAAAATCTCTCTTTACATTTTCAATTATTGTTATCAAATAGTTTATATATGATACTTTACTACTACACTTCTTATATAGATCAAAGTTCAACATCATGACAACAAAAATATTTTGTACATTCATAGAATTTTTACAAAAGAACCTTATTACATATCAAATGAAATTATCTAAATTTAGGACTATAATTGGTGGGGTGTGCCAGCCAAAAGCAGAAGTGCAACACCAAGACACTTGAAGGTCCCGATAGCAAGCTACCGGGATGGACCTACTGTTGGGTTTTAAAAGGTGTGAATGGAAAATGAAGAGTTGTGACTTTTATGAAGAATTATGATCTTTATGAAAAATTGTGACTTGTGTGAAGAGTTGAGGGATTTCCTCTCATTTTAAAACTAAAATAAGAACCTTTTCACACTACCCTTTATTTTCTATAAATTGAGGGATTTCCTTTCATTTTAAAAATAAAATAAAATCTGGTCTTCTTCTACTACTACTACTACTAAATCTAGTATTCTAAGTGTACTTTATTGCCGTTGAGTGGTTTCCTGACACCGTGGTTTTAGGTACCGATACACCAGTGAGTAAGATTGTTCTATCCTACGAGAATAGATTCCATTAACCTCGAGTACTTGAGGGAAATAATTTCCTTAAGGGGACACTGGGCATTCAGTGGGCTCGATTTCTTCTTTAAGAAAAAATTGATAACCTGATTTCTAAAGTTTTCCTTATACGAACCATTCCATTTTTTGTGAATCTTTTACAGTTTGTCATATCCATTCGGTAGGAAATCCTTTGTACTTTTGAAGTTTCAAAACTTGGGTCTATAGACCCATCCACGGTTTATAGAACCTTTCATGGGTCGTACAAAGCATCCATCCTATCAATCCATTTTTTCCAACTTTATGACGATGATCTATGAATGGATCTATGGTCTATAAAAATTTTATGGACCATAAAACCTACCGCAACCTTGATACTGAAAATCCAATTTCTGAAGTTCACTTCACGAGAGACATCCACGGACCATGCAACTTTATACGGTCTATAAGTCCTTTCATAAATCTAAAATTACATACTTTAACAACTTTTTCTGCACTTTTCAACTTTATCTGAGTTAGGAATTTTTGAGGTGTTACAGTTGAAGTAGAAGGTCACACTAATTACATGATTCATTCTTTAAAATCTCCAGATATAAGATTTAATATGATAGTGTTTATCGAGTTTGTCATGCCCCGAGCCTAAACCCTGGACGTGGCCGACACTTGTAACGACTGGGTTCCATCATTATATAAAAGCAAATAGGGAAAAATTTTAGGTCAAAAAACTTTTTCGTATTAACTTGGAATTTCACAACCTAGTCCAGATTTGGATGAAATTGGAGTCATTAAAGTCTAGGGAAACTGGAAACAATTGGGTGATTTAATTATGAATCTGATTCCATTACTACATATATAAGTCGTTAAGAAACCCGTACGACTTTATAGAATTGAATTCGGGCGAGAAAAACTCCTGAAATTGATCTTAGAGTGAACGGATAGTTTTTGAGTGTCATTGGTTGAAGACGTGTTGTGAAATAGGAGGTTGGAATACTTAAATCGACTCACTAGTTCTGTTCAAGATGCTGGGGTGGGAATTCTACCGCCAGCGTGGGGCTTCTTTGGCCGGCTGGAGGCCGTCATAGTGGGATAGTCACGATTTAAGTCGGAAATAAACCTCAAAATGTCTTTATTATGTAAATTTTGAACTTGAGAGCTAAGGAATGAATCCATGGCTTTTTTTTCATACTTTTTCACCATTCTTGAGGCTAAAGGTAAAATTTTAACTCCCCGAATCCATTTTTCGATCCGTAGAGTATAATCTAATGGGTAATTATCGATGGGGAAGGGTTTTGATGTAGAAATTATGGTGAAGAAAGCCCTAATCTGGGTACGGGGATCATGGGTATGATCTAGGGTTGATAGACTTGTTAGTAATTCGGGTTATTAGTTATGGTTTATTGATTCTCAGATTACATTGATCGTTTGTTGAACAAGCACAAGCGGAACGAATCTGGAAAGGGAAGAATCAAGTTTCTTAAGGGTTTCAAGCTTGTTTCGAGGTAGTTGATGGTTGTGATTCTATGATTGTCTGATGTATATTTGGTCTTTCTCCATTAAAATGTGTGTATGTATGCGAATGTTGCATTATTGATCACATTAATTGTAAATGAGAAAATATGAATGATGAATGTCATGAATCATGACTTGATTGTATGATTATGAGAATGTACTTTTTGATTATGATTGTGGCTTGTTGAATGGATCGGGTGTTGTATTCTGACACACTAACTTGGATCGGTTTCCACGTTCCAACATAATTAAGGGATCAATTGCCACGTTTCGGCATAGACATTGGATCGGGTACCACGTTCTGGTATGATAACTATTTGGGTTTGGGTTCCAAGGAGAACTAATGATTTGATATAATTGTGAATCTTGAGAAATGTGAAACTGCACCTCGTTCATAAATGTTGATAATATTGTATATGTTCGATATATACATGTGATTATATTGTTGTAATGACTTAAGTATGTTGCACTTAGTGGGATAGTCGCATGATCCTACAAGTACACTGTGGTTGTGTACTGATACTGCACTTGCTCTTTGTTTTTTTTGAGTACAGGGTATCTTCAGGCAGTTATTGACAGACCTCGCTTAGAAGATCAGTGATCGCCGATCAAGTTCAAGGGTGAGCCAATTCTTTCGGGCTGCCATGAGTTCTTTTTTGTCTGTGTCCACCATTTTGGACTTAGACTTTTTCTAGTTAGTTATTAGTTCATTAGCTTGGGCATGTAACCCTTCTTGTTAGAATTATGGATCTTGTTAGATGTTTTGGTACATTGACTTTCAGGTTCTAGGCATATTTCTTCCGTATTTGTTTAGTTGTTAGATCTTTTGGAAGTTTATGGGAGCTTCAGTTTTTAGCTATTTAACTTGCTTTCGTAACTTAAATGCTTTAGTTTTGGATTAGTTGTTGGGTTTGGATTGTAGTAATGGTTCTCCCACTGAAGGATTAGTGTGGGTGCCAATCACGATGGTCTGGGTCGTGACAAAGTTGGTATCAGAGCCTAACTTCATTGATCTTGACGTACCAAAATGAGTCTAGTAGAGTCTTACAAAATGGTATGAAAATGCTTGTACTTTTCTTCGAGAGGCTATAGGACTTTAGGAAATCTCTTTGTTTTCTCTTGTCTCATTTCGTGCAATAACTTGATTCCAATTGGTATATGTTGATTCGAATTAGTATTTAACCTCCTTCACTCTTCTGCCCGCAGATGGTTAAAACTATATTCAATGGCGTCAAGCCTGTAGCTTGCGTTTATGCTTTAGCTGAGGAATCTGCAGCGAGAGGTCACGATTGAGGCAGGGATAGAGGAAGAGTTAGGGGTAGAGGCCGAGGAAGAGATGGGGTACCAGTCAAAAGTGCTTACATTATGATGAGATAGAGGAAAATGTTGAAGTTGAGAATATTGAGGAGGTTGGACAAGAGAAAGAGGTGCTGGCTGAGACTACAAGTATTCCTCCCATAGACTCAGTGTTAGCTCTACAAATCATGTCATTCTTGAAAGGGTTGGTTGGTCCTGGAATGCTTCCTTCTGTTCAAACAACTCAAGCTCCCGCCAATCCTCCTATTGCTATCACTATCCCTAAGGTGGGTGGAACTGGAAGTAATGATGCTTTCTTTCATCCTTTATTAGGTCCTGTTATGACTGGAAATGAACATGAGATGTTGACCAAGTTTTTTAAGTTGAAACCTCCTATGTTCCATGGTTTTGAGAGTGAGGATGCATATGACTTCATCTTAGATTGCTATGAAAGGCTTCATAAGTTGGGAATTATCCATCAACATGGGGTTGAGTTCGTGATGTTTTAGCTTCAAGGTGAGACTAAGCAGTGGTGGAGAGCTTATATGGAATGCAGATCTTTAGTTTTACCTCCACTTAATTGGACTCAATTTCATGCTCTATTTTTGGAGAAATATGTGACTAGGACTTTGAGGGATCCTAAGAAGGATGTGTTCATGCCGTTGGAGCAAGGTGGTATAACTGTGGCTTCTTATGAGGCTAAGTTCCTTGCTTTATCTAGATATACTACTCAATTGGTGACTACTAAGGAAGAGAGGATCCGTTTATTTATTAAGGGACTAAATTCTGAGTTGTAGGTATTATATGTTCATTTGACCTCGGTAGGAAGGAGCTTTAATGAGGTAATAGACTTTGTTAAGAAAGTGGAGGAGGTGAGGTGAGACGGTCAGGCCCAAGGCATTGGCTAAGAAAGCAAAAACTTTAGGCAACTTTCAAGGATCTTACTCCAGATGTTCAAGGAGGCCAACACTTGCAGCCAGGCCAATTCAGTCCATCATGCTCGCCTCTACAGGTAATTACTCGGGAACTCCACCACATAATTTGATTTAGGATAGCCAGGGAATCGCACCTTCGATGGGCAGCAGGACATCTTTTGATCGTACTTGCTACAATTGTGGAGAACCTGGGCATACGAGGAGATATTGTCCCCACCCACGCGTGTTAGATTCCGTGCACCAGCAATCTAGAGCAGTGGTACCCGTGGGGAATGGTAATAATGTAGAGGACGTCCACAAGGTGGGTAAGAAGGAAATTAGTGAGGCCGCAAAGGCAGAGGAAATGGTAATGTAGGCAGAGGTACAGTGCTGCCAGACAGAGAAGTCATCCGTCATGATAATAGGGCTCTGTGTTACGCCTTTCAGGGCAAGAATGAGGCAGATGCGTCTGACGCAGTGATCACAGTTACTATTCTTGTCTGTGACTGGATGGCTAATGTGTTATTTGATCTGTGTTCTACTTATTCTTATGTGTCCGTGCGATTTGCCGCAACATTTGCTATGATTAATCATATACTTGATGCGCCCATCCATGTTTCTACCCCAGTTGGAAAGTGTATCATAGTTCACCCATGTCTATCGTTCTTGTCCTATTTTGTTTATGGGTTTTCAGACTTGGGCAGATTTGGTTATTTAGGATATGACTGTCTGTGATATAATCTTAGGCATGACTTGGTTGTCCTCCTATTATGATGTGTTTAATTGTAATACTAAGTGTGTAACTCTAGAAATTCATGGAATGGAAAAGTTAGAGTGGAAAAGGGTATACATGCCTAAGCAAGCTAAGATCATATCCTCCATTCGGGCTAAGAAACAGGTAGGGCGGGGTTGTTTGGCTTATTTGGCTCATATTCGGGATGTTGAGGTTGAGTTTCCATCTATTGAGTCTATTTTTATGGTGTCAGAATTTAGAGAAGTGTTTCCTACTAATTTACCTGGTATGCCTCCAGATAGGGATATAGATTTCTGCATTAATTTGGAACCTGGTACTCACCCCATTTTTATACCTCCATATCGCATGGCTCCAAAGAATTAAAAGAGCTTAAGGCTCAAATCCTAGAGCTTCTTGATAAAGGATTTATTCGTCATAGTGATTCCCCAAGGGGCGCTCCAGTTTTGTTTGTTAAGAAAAATGATGGTAGTATGAGAATGTGTATTGATTACCGGCAATTGAATAAGGTCACCATTCGAAACAAGTACCTATTGCCTTGAATATATGATCTTTTTGACCAATTGCAAGGTGATTCAGTCTTCTCTAAAATTGATCTAAGGTCTGGTTACCATCAATTGAAAATTAGGCTCGAGGAAGTGCCCAAGACGGCATTTAGAACCCACTATGGTCACTACGAATTTCTAGTTATGTCTTTTGGGTTGACTAATGCGCATGTAGCTTTTATGAGTTTGATAAATGGGGTGTTCAAAACATTTCTTGATTCATTCATCATAGTTTTTATTGATGACATTTTGGTCTATTCCAAAAGTGAGGAAAAGCATGCCGACCATCTTCGTATTGTTCTGGGTGTTCTTGGGAAACAAAGGTTGTATGCTAAATTTTCTAAGTGTGAATTTTGGTTGACTTTGGTTGCATTTTTGGGGCATGTAGTTTTAAAAAAAGGGGTAACGGTAGATCCTCAAAATATTGAGGTGGTTAAGAATTAGGTTCGGCCTAGCTCTGTGACGGAAGTTAGGAGTTTTGTGGGACTCGCTAGCTACTATCGTCAATTTGTGAAGAACTTTGCTTCTATTGCCACTCACTTGAAAAATTTGAACAAAAAGGAGATACCATTTGAATGGACTGAAAAATGTGATGAGAGCTTCCAAAAACTCAAGACTCTTTTCAGCACCACACCTATTCTAGCATTACCGATTGAAGGTAAAGATTTTATTGTTTATTGTGATGCTTCACATTCTGGTTTGGGTGCTGCGTTGATGCAGGATAGAATGTTATAGATTATGTCTCACAACAATTGAAGGTGCATGCGAGGAATTATCCAACACATGATTTGGAGTTGGCAGCGGTAGTGTTTGCTCTTAAGATCTGGCAGCATTACCTTTATGGTGTTAAGTGTGAGGTGTTTACTGATCATCGTAATTTGTAGAATGTGTTCACTCAAAAGGATCTAAATTTGAGACAACGAAGGTGGATGGAGTTACTCAAGGATTATGATGTCACCATTCAATACCATCCGAGTAAGGCCAATGTTGTGGCACACGCTTTATCGAAAAATAGTAAGTATGGGTAGTCTAGCTTGAGTGAGTGTAACCAAACGACCTTTTGCCAAGGAAATTCAGACCTTGGAGTCTAAATTCATGCAATTGGGCATCTCAGAAAAATGTAGGGTGTTAGCTAGCATTGAAGTAAGGGCCACATTTAATGAAGAGATCAAGGCTAAGCAATATGAGGATTAAAATTTGAATGAACTTAAGAAGAAGACTGCTATGGGTAAGGCACAATAGACCACTCTTGATGCGGAAGGTGTACTCAATTTTAAAGGAAGGATTTGTGTTCCTTGAGTTGGCAACTTGATTCAGAAATTGCTGGTAGAATCCCATGGTTCATGATACCCCATTCATCCGGGGTTGACCAAGATGTATCGAGATTTCAACCGAATTTATTGGTTGCCGGGCATGAAGAAAGACATAACAATTTGTGGCTAAGTGTCAAAATTGCCAAAAAGTAAAGTATAAGCATCAAAGGCCTGCAGGTTTGCTTCAGAGAATGCCAATTCCGAAATGGAAGTGGGAAAGGATAGCCATGGATTTTTTGGTTGGTCTTCCAAAGACTTTGGGGAAGTTTGATTCTATTTGGGTAGTGGTTTATAGATTGACTAAGCCAGTCCATTTTATTTCGATAAGAATAGATTATAATATTAAACAATTGGCTAAGGTTTATGTGAAAGAGATAGTGCGGTTGCATGGGGTGCCCCTTTCTATCAACTCAGATCATGGTACTCAGTTTACCTCCAAGTTTTGGAGGAAATTACATGATGAATTGGGCACACAACTCACTTTTAGTACCACTTTCCATCCACAGACGGATAGGCAGTCCGAGAGGACTATTCAAGTGTTAGAAGACATGTTGAGGGCATGTGTGATTGATTTTAGAGGGCATTGGGATAAGTTCTTACCTTTGTGTGAGTTCTCATACAGTAATATTTATCACTCCAGCATTGATATGGCACCATTTGAAACACTTTATGGTAGGGGATATAGATCACCTATAGGATGGTTCGAGGCTAGAGATGTGAAACCTTTGGGGGTTGATTTAGTGAAGGATACTCAAGATAAGGTGAGGAGTATTCAAGCAAAGCTTTAAGCAGCCCAGAGTAGGCAGAAGAAGTATTCGGACCATAAGGTAAGAGACATGACATTTCAGACCAGTGAGAATGTTCTTCTCAAGGTATCACCAATGAAAGGGGAGATGAGATTTGGAAAGAAAGGCAAGCTAAGTCTGCGATACATTGGTCCCTTTGAGGTTCTTAAATGTGTAGGGCCAATAGACTATAGATTAGCTTTACCCCGGTATTTCATGTGTCCAAGTTGAAGAGATATCATGGTGATGGGAATTATATCATTAAATGGGACTCCATTGTGTTAGACAAAGACCTCTAATATAAGGAGGAACCGATTGCAATTCTTGATCGTGATATGCGTAAGTTGAGGACCAAGGAGATTAAGTCCGTGAAAGTTTAATGGAAGCATCGTCCAGTTGAGGAAGCTACTTGGGAAACTGTGAAGGACATGCAAGACAAGTATCCCCTATTGTTTGTCGATTCATATACTAATCCATTCCTTCCTTAGACTATTTTTCCTAAGTTTGTCACTCGGGGATGAGTGACGGGTAAATTGGTATCTATTGTAACGACTGGGTTCCGTCGTTATAGAAAAGACAACGGGGAAAAATTTTTGGTCGGAAAAACTTTTTCGTAGTAACTTGGAATTTGCCAACCCAGTTTGGATTTGGATGAATTCGGAGTCATTAAAGTCTAGGGAAATCTGGTCATAATTATGTGATTTAATTATGAATCGTATTACATGACTAGATAGATAAGTCGTTAAGGAACCCATATGACTTTACATTATTGAATTCGGGCGAGTAGAAATCTCGAAATTGATCTTAGCATGAACAGATAGTTTCTGAGTGTCGTTGGTTGAAGGAATTTTGTGAAATGGGAGGTTGGAATAGTTAAATCGACTCACTTGTTCTGCTCTTGACAGAATTGCACGCTGTATGGGCCGTGGTGGTCAGCCGCCATAGTGGGACAGTCGCGATTTAAGTCAAAAATAAACCTCAAAACTGTAATTTTCAAACTTGAGAGCTAAGGAACGAACCCAAGGCTTTTCTTGATAGTTTTTCACCATTCTTGAGGCTAAAAGTAAAATTTTAATTCCCCGAATCCATTTTTCAATTCGTAGAGTGTAATCTAATAGGTAATTATCAATTGGGAAGGGTTTTGTTCTAGAAATTATGGTAACGAAAGCCCTAATCTGGGTATGGGGATCATGGGTATGATCTAGGGTTGATAGACTTGTTAGTAATTCGGGTTATTAGTTATGGTTTATAGATTCCCGTATTACATTGATTGTTTGTAGAACAAGAACAAGCGAAATGAATTCGGAAAGGGAAGAATCAAGTTTCTTAAGGGTTTCAAGCTTGTTTTGAAGTAGGTGATGGTTGTGATTCTATGATTGTCTGATGTATGTTTGTTCTTTCTCCATTATGATACATGTATATATGCAAATGTTGCATTATTGATCGTATTAATTGTAAATGAGGAAGTATGAATGATGAATGTCATGAATTGTGACTTGATTGTATGATTATGAGAATGTATTTTGTGATTGTGATTGTGGCTTGTTGAATGGATCTGGTGTTGCATTTCGACACACTAACTTGGATCGATTACCATGTTTCGGCATAATTATGGGATCGGTTGCCACGTTCTGACATCAACATTGAATTGGGTACCACGTTCTGGTATGTTAACTATTTGGGTTTGGGTTCCATGAAAGGAGCAATGATTTGATATAATTGTGTATCTTGAGAAATGTGAAATTGCACCTCGTTCGTAAATGTAGATAATATTGTATATGTTCGATATATGCATGTGATTATATTGTTGTAATAACTTATGTATGTTGCACTTAGTGGGATAGCCGCGTGATCCTACCAATACACTATGGTTGTGTATTGATACTGCACTTGCTCTTTCTTTGTTGAGCACAGGGCATCTTCAGGCGGCTATTGACAGACCTTGCTTAGAAGATCAGTGATCGCCAATCGAATTCATGGGTGATTCAATTCTTCCGGGCTGCCATGAGTTCTCTTTTGTCCGTGTCCACCATTTCAGACTTAGACTTTTGTAGTTAGTTATTAGTTCATTAGGTTGGGTTTGTAACCCTTCTTGTTAGAATTATAGATCTTGTTAGATGTTTTGGTACATTGACTTTCAGGTTCTAGGTTTATTTCTTCCACATTTGTTTAGTTGTTAGATCTTTTGAAAGTTCATAGGAACTTCAGTTTTTAGCTATTTAACTTGCTTCCATAACTTAAATACTTTATTTTTTGATTATTTGTTGGGTTTGGATTGTAGTAATGGTTCTCCCACCGGAGGGTTAGTGTGGGTGCCAATCACGAAGGTCTTGGTTGTGACAACACTCGAGAACCATATCCGGCCCCAAGTGAACCCTTTGCCTGGCTAGACTCTCAGCAGAAGACTTTAAGCATTAGTCAGATAATTCAAATGCAATTTAAACTCAACTGTCTCAAACTAAACTTAGAATGATTTATAAACAAACCTTCAACTTAGCCAAAGTGGAAACTCTAGTCTTAACATAAACAACTGAAAATGGAAAGACTAAAGAACAAATAACTAACTGTCTATGAAGCCTCTAAACTATGAGGGATGTTGGGACAAGGCCCCTTGTCATCCTAACAACTGAAAATACTAAAAACAATGTAAAAAAGGATCATTTGGAAAGCAAGGAGGCTCACCAACTGACTCTTAGTGATCGACTGGATCAATGAAGCACTAGATGCTGATCCTGATTACATATATCTGCACCAGAAAATGATGCAGGCCAAATGGCATCAGTACATTGAATATACGAGCATGCGAGGGGAAAACTAAACTTAATATAAGCTTGCACTGAATTCTGAAAGAAACACTTACCTCAACTCAACTCATGGATACTCAACTCGATGCATAAATAAACAACAGTAAAGATGCAGTTTATATAAAGCATTTAAATAGTAGGTAGCAACTCAATGAATTGAAAAATACAATAACAACTCAATGTGTGTGTGTGTGTGTGTATATATATATATATATATATATATATAATAAAGTAATATAATTTTGTGGGAGTTTCTCTAACCGACAACCATCACTATGAGCTATGTGATGGTACAACGTCTCGCCCACGCTGCCAGAACTATCCTATAACTTGCCCGAATATAGGACGCCTCAACTAAGTGGATCCACTAGTCTATGCTAAAAAGCATTAAGGAATCATCTAAAAAGTATGACCCTTTATACCCACGATGGCTACATGGTTTATGGAGACTGGAGTTATTATGAACTCTTCCCCATGTCGGTGCTCAATACTACTCCCAAAATATACTCAGCTCATCTTTTTAAAAACATAACTCTTTTTCTGTGGTTTGATATTATTACTCAAAAACTAGCTCAAAAGCTCTCTTGGAAATCGATGTTTCCTCTCTTATTTAAATGTGAAAACATTTTACTCTTGGGAATACTTAGTTCCCATACAATCTTTTGAAGAAATGAACTCCACTCTTACTCTTACTCAACTCAATACTCAAGTTTTTAAAATAAGTTTAAAACGTTTGCAAAAGACTTTTGAAAAGACTCTAAGAACTCTCTAGACTTGGCTCTTAACTTTCCTTGAATTTGAATTTATGAATTCAAGGTTATGATTCATGTTTACGGATGATTTATAAATGTTTAAAAGTAATTTAAAGTAGTTATAATTGATAGAAAGTGTTAGTACACTTTAGAAGGACTCAGACGGGCTAAATGTCTTGTTTGATTATGTTGGTTAGTTATTTTGTTGATTTTTGAGATAGAATTTTTTGTATAGGCCTAGAAACTAGGAAAAACTCTAAGCAGCATCCATGTTGTCATGTGAGGGGCATACTCTAAGCAGTATCTGTAGGCTACTAATTATAGAAACATGGTCAAATTAATACGTTACTTTTCATATTAGAGGGGGATAGAGAAGGAGGTGAAATCTCATCATTATATGGTACTTGGAATTTTTGTTTGAGCATGTTGCTTATGATGTCCTTTTAGTCTCTTTTCTGATGCAATATGAGTGTTTTACACATATTAAGATTTTACAGGTCTAATTCATCAATTTAGCTTATTTTGGGTATGACCGTCACATGATGTATTTCCATTGCTATCTTTGTGAATATTTAGAGAAACCATTGTGTCTGGCTTTTTAAGGGTAGTTTTATCTTGCCCTCTAATATTGAACTACATATGGGGGATCTATGTATCACTGTTAATGAGGTTTCGTCAAGCATCACGATAGCAGAGTCATAGGGTGCTAAAACAAATGAGCTCAACTGCAGTCATATTTCTGAATTGTTCTCGACATGTGGAATTCATTAGCTTGATGTGGTACCTTTACATTTTTAAGCTTCAAGGAATCATTGGTGCTATATTTCTAAAGATTTTTGGTACTTTGAGTTATGAATATTTTTTAGGTTCTCCTTGCAGGTTTGAGTTTTACAGTTCGCACAAGCTTTCTTTGCTAGCTACTGATTGCTAAGTAGTCCTAGATTCTCTTTCAGGTGGGGATGGACATTATTTTCTCCATTTTTTCGGTATTTATACCCACTCCTACTTTCATGTGACCTTGTGTTAACAGTCATGTGCTGTATATATGGAAACAAATTCACCGAACTTAATAATCCCCAACCTTTTAGTTTTACTTGTGGAACTTCATATAGGTCATGTTTAGTTTTCTCCACCTTTCACTCACTTTTGTGCAATTCATTTATATTTTCAAGTAGTAATGTGTTTAGAATTTCCTGGTTTTATTACTATGGTTGATCTCGTCATCAGTAGTGATTGTTGTGTAGTTTGCCAAGTGGTGTTTGTTCTAGATGTGTTTGTGATGCTTTTTTAATAATGATCTTTAACATTTTGCGTAAGAGTTGTTCCCTAGCTTGTAATAGGGAGGGTGGTTTGTAGTCTGTTCTAACAGGTTTCCAGAGCTTTTGAAGATGTTATATTTTATGTTTGAGCAGTGTAGTGGATTTCTAAAAGCACCTGGTTGCTAGATGAAGGGAACCGCAGACAGTGATCGATAGAGTGAGAGATTGAAGATGTTTCACTGTGGGGACCCTCCGTTGTCACGTTGTTTTTGTAAGGTTGAACTCATCGGAGACATCTGAAGTTGACATGATTTTTTAAAAAAAGTTTTTAGGGTTCCAATTGAAACGTCAAACCAGTTTGTTGTTGTTGTTGTTGTTGTTGTTGTTGTTATTATTATTTTTGAAAAGGAAAACCAAAAAGAAAAAGAAAGAGAAGAGCAACAACTAATCCATCGAAGAAGACGAGACTGAGAATTTTTCTTTTAAAATTTTTTTGTTGTTATGTCTGTGAAAGAGAGATATAAATTCTTTGACAGAAAAAGAGAAAATTATTATTTGAGATCCACTTAATTTGTCTAAGAAAGTGAGCAACATTATCTCGCCATGTCAGTACTTTGTGTTTAATATGCAACTTTTTGAAAATATTGAGTGCGCAATTGAACAATTCTAAACCTAAGTATCTAAGTAAGAAAATGTGTATCAATTTTATATGTTTTGTGATGGGTTTAATCATTTTGTATGAAAAGAAATTCAAGTGTTTGTCAGACACTACACTATAACGAGAGTTTTTTTAAATATTATACGGTGCTTTAAGAAGCAAATTATAGGAAGATAGATTTAGTGAGACTAATCTAATCTTCTTATAGAGTGGTTGGTGATGTCATTCGGTCTCACTAATGCTCCTAGTACTTTTATGCATCTCATGAATCATGTGAAGAAGCCCTTCATAGGGAAGTTTGTGGTTGTCTATTTTGATGATATCTTGATTTATAGTAAAATCATGCATGAGAATATAGATCATTTGAGATGCGTGTTTGATGTGCTTAGGAAGGAACAACTTTATGCTAATTTTGAAAAGTGTTCATTCTATGTTGATGAAGTTGTTTTCTTGGTATTTGTTGTGAGTTCAAGGGGTGTTGAGGTTGATGAATCTAACATAGATGCTATTGAGAATTAACTTTTGACGGTGTATGCCTAGTGACACTGTCCGGTGGTGTTTTTGAGATTTTGATCATAGTTCAAGGATATTTATCGTTGTGTGTATACCTAGTTCATTATTATTAGTTGGATTTTCCTTCATCTTCATAGGTTCAAGTTTAGTCTGAATAGGATTTTCCTTCAACTTGATAAGTTCAATTTTAACCATAATTTATTTGAGGGTAACAAAGATTTTTGTTTGAAATTTTTTATCAGAGTGTTACATTCGTGTGCAGATGTAAATTTAATAGAAATCTATATCTATGGACTAAGGGCATGGAGAGTTCTATTTAGGAGGAGAATTTGTGAGACACGAGTGTTATGTTATCACTTGTGTGAACTTCTTATTCTTAGTAAATTTTGTGAAGTTATTTCTCTCGATATTTTGTATCCTTTTGTATATGGTGGATTGATTATCTCCTCTTATGGATTAGGTAGACTGACCGAACTACGTTAAATATTTCTATTTTTTTTTTGTTAATTTTCTCATTTATCTTCTTACTTACAGTCTTCTGACGTTAATTACTTTGTTAACATCTGCAGGATATTTTGATCCTACACTTATGCCTTTTTCCCTTACAAATTCAACGGATAAAATTTAGTGACTTTAGTAATATAGAAGTTTACTAATACAATGGAGAATATACATGACTAGGAGGTGCAATTATTTTTAAAAAGTTATATCATCCTAATTTTTTTTTGGGGGTATTTTATAATATATAATCAAAATTAGATTTTTAAAAATCACTGCAATAATATCTGTTTTTCTTCGATAGCGGTACTTTTCGGTTAATTTTCATTATTTTACTTTTATATCATTTCAAAATACATCATTATTAAAGCATTTCTTTCACAAGTGTGTTCTTGAAGAATCACTTCAATTCTTCACCAAGAAGTCAAGAATTTAAAACTTTGTTGCCGTATGATTTGATCTGAAACTTTTAATAGGAGTCTTTGCATAGATTTGTTGTATAGTTTGATGGAGTATCTATTATAGTATCTTTTAATTTTAAAACAAATTAACTAAAGGCTAACTAAAAAGCAAAACCCCAAAGTCATCCAGTTACCATAGGCCTAGGACCTAGTTTAGATTTAGGGAATTTTACACAAATCCCATAGTGTTCAGAGCTAGTTAGATTGGAGTGTGCGCGGTCAAGCTACTAGTAGGCTATGCCTTCCTTATTATTAGATTGAGATTGAATACATAAATCCATGCTGATTTGAATGAATTGGGGGCGAGTACCTAGTTGTTCTTTTTTTTCCTACATTAGATATAATGCTTCGGCTTGACTGGCCGTATTTTATGGTGTAGTACCATTCTAGTTAGGGATTGTATATGTTCCATGTTGTTGTGGCTTGATTTTTTGTTGTTACTTGTTATATATTTGAGCATGGTGGCCTTAGACTATGATTAGACTAGTTTTGCCTTAGACTCCTAATTGCTTGCTTCTTCTACGATGTCAATTTGGACAGACTAGATCCTTGTAGACTCGAGTAAAAGACTTGAGTCTATAGTATGAGCCTTAGTCTAGGCGTTTTCAAAGATTTACAGATCTTCTATCTTCTCTCTCTATTTCTGCCGCTACAGTGCATTACTAGAGGTTTTGTGCTATTGCGGCGTCAAAGGATTGGATTTTCTAGGCTGGAGCCTTCTGGTAAAATTTTTGTGAGAGGACGTCGTTCGAGGGTGGCCTGGTATTGGTATTTGAGATACGCTTCAGAGTCAACACGCCCTTGGGTCATTCTTACTAGCTAGACAACTTACGCCCATTTTAGTGGTCCGGCTTGCTAGGCGGCCTTGATACATGAGATTCTATTCGAAGTTGACACACCCCCATGCCACTCTAGCTAGCTAGGCAGCTTATATCCCAGGAGTGGACAAGTTAGTTTGGCGGCCTAGAATGAATGTCACTCTTGTTGGCTTGGTTAGAAGTTGATTGGATTGTTAAGTATATGAGGTTACTTGGGCTGGAAGCTCAACTTTTGATTCATGGTACTCTTCTCTCAGTAGACTTAGCTATTGTGTGTACCTGTTGGGCTTATGGGGGTTTGGGGCTTATGGGGTATAGTTAGGTTTAGTTTGGTTGTACTTTGATTTACTTTCAATATGCTCGTGTGCTTCCTTTCATATCCGCTTTGACCTTAGTTTGTGTCTAGATTCTATCTTTTCATATTGTCTTTACCTTTCTTGCTCAGGCGACCTATAATGCTTACTGAGTACCTTTGTTTTGGTACTCATAATACACTCTGCATTTGTTTCGTGATGCAGCTCCTAGTATCAGCTATTGACAGTGATTATTCGTGCCATCTTCAACAACTTTTGGGATCAGATACGTGGGTGAGGACTTGCCTTCTTGGATCAACCTCTGTCCTTGTGTACATATTTAGGTAGTTTTCTTACTTTTCACATGGCTTGCTTGTGGTCCACTTTTGGGACTTCTTCGTTCATGTTAGACAACTTTGTACTTGTGACTTAGAGGTTCTGGGAGTGATCGTTTGTATGTAGTTTTTGGTTGGCTTCCACTTCTGTCTCATTTTGTTGTTTTAAGTGTTATTTATGTTAGTTCTACCCTTATACAAATTATTTGTCATTCTAGGCTATGGGTTTGCTTACCTAATGATGAATTATAGCAGGTGTAGTGCCATCGTGAGTAGAGGAATCGGGTCGTGACACCTTCCATTATGCCCATTACTTGCCATTTCTGCCTATGGATCGGCTTACCCACCTGTGGGTGTTTGTAGGTTCCGTTATTACTCGAGTTTTCAGATCGTGACATATTTTCTTCATTTTTTTTTTAATTTATATGATACATTTCTTAACTTTTATTTTTATCATTCAAAATTTAACTCAAAAATAAATTGAATTCGATAGACAGTAAGTTATTAATTCAAAAATAATTAAATTTTTTAAGATATATACTATGCAGGTGCTGGAAAAAAAGTAGAAAGTGAGTTTTAAAAAAATATATTTATGAATAAAATAATATGTCACAATGATTGAGATTACAAAATTTTTTAAGCAAATATATGGAATATTACTTCTCTAAATCATGAATTAGACTGTAGATATATACAAATTTATCATAAATGTCACGACCCAACCCACCGGGGCCGTGCGGGCACCAACGTACTACCACCTAAGTAGGAGAACCCTCATATTCTAATAATTTAAACATAAAAAATTAAATAAAACGGGAATAAAATGCACTAACAATATTTTATAAATAGAATTCCTTTAACACAATTTTGGTTAAAACTTGCAAAGTAGTGAATACCCCTAAAGGATCTAGTCTAAACAGGTACAAGAGCTACTAAGAGTACAACTGGACATAATAATTAAAGACACAGCTCCAACCATGCGGAAGGAAAGATAGAAGCTGCTGGAGAATTTCTTCGTCTTCACCTAATAAAACATCACCAACCTACATCCAGACTATGTCAAAAAGACATAGCAAGAGCAGTATCAGTACAAACCACACGCACTGGTAAGCATCATCGGTCAACCCGACGCCCACCTTATAACATAACAAATCAATTAGTAAGATCATGCAATATAACCACTTGCTTCTCCACCTTTACCCTCACTCGAAATGCTTCCAAATCACACTAGTACGCTTAATTACTAACCACTTTCTCGGTCAACCTACTTACTAGGTTCTTGATCATAGCCTAACCATTTTAACCCATGGAAAAGTCCCAAAATACTACTATGACATTCCAACTAGCCGCTCACGTTATACCATCACTGCCTCTTTATTTTCTCACCCCACCTTCGTCGCATGGTACAATATATCAAGCTTACTAACTACTAACCACAATTCCCTTTTTCAAGTGTGAAATCCTCCTAACCATTTACATCACGAACACCCCCGCCCCCACTTCTTGCCATTGCAACAATATAATCACATGCCTGTATCAAAATATACCATATTATCAACATTTAAGATTAAAGTCCTCATCACATTATAGCCCTCCCGGAAAATACAAAGTCAATTATTATTTACAAACAAGGTGCAACCTCACCATTTCTCACTATACACCATTATGACAAATCATTGGTCCTCTCATGGAATCCAAACCCAAACTGTTAGTATACCATAACGTGGTACCCGATCCAATACTTAAGCCGGAACATGGCAACCGATCCCATATTATGCCAGAACGTGGCAACCGATCCAAGTTAGTTATGCCAGAACATGGCAACCGATCCAATACTTAAGCCGGAACGTGGCAACCGATCCCATATTATGCCAGAACGTGGCAACCGATCCAAGTTAGTTATGCTGGAATATGGCAACCGATCCATTCAACACACCACAATCACAATCACAAGTATATTCTCAAGATCACACATCTAAGTCATGATTCATGGCATTCATCATTCCTCTATCTCATTTACAACAAGTGTGATCAATAATGCAACATTCATATACATACAAGTATCATAATGGCAAGAACAAACATACCTCACACAATCATAGAATCATAACTATCCCAATGACCCATTCATAGACGTATATCATGTAAATGTTGATTCGACCATACTTGGCCCTAGTTCATCATCTAAGGCTTCTTTGTAGTTTAATCATAACTCATTTGGTGCACGAAGGCCTACGCATAAATCCTACAATTGATTTACATATATTACTCAGTAAGCATAGATTTAAACTACTCAATTCATAAAACGTAGCCTACTTGGGCGCCAAGCAGCTGCACGGAGTTTTTGACTTCGATTCCTATTTTTTGAGCTTCATGACGGTGAATTTGGCCAAGAATCTGCAAGATGGCACCACTCTCATGCTAGAAATATCCTTCTCCTTCCTTCCCAAGCTTAGATCAGCTTTTTGAGGGTTTCTAGGGTGTTTTACGACCTATTTTCTTATTTTAGGAAGAAAGATAAAATAGGATTTCACATTATTTACGTTATGCCTCACCTATCCCGCTCTAGCGCCAACTTACCCCATCCTGGTGCCGCCGCCCATTGCGGCAACTGGCCCACTCTTGCTGACAATGGCTCAGAATTGTCCCATATTTTTGTTTCTCCTAAATAACGACGGTTTAGTTCGTTACAATAGATACCAATTTACTCCTCGTTCTTCCTCGAATGACTAGTGCAAGGGTCATCAAACATCCTATCTCGTATTGTTTTTTTTCTAACAACTCGGTCCATTACCAATTCATGGATGGGGATGGTTTTTATTTATCGAGTGATCCACGTCAGGTTCTATACTTTAAGAGACCAATTAGGGATATGGCACAATGTTTGAAGAAAGAAAATAAATTGCATCCCAAATTACACAGCCTGACCTCACCAGGGCGGCAGCCCTCTGGCTAATATGGGGCCGCTGTGGCGATAGATCTCCCGCTAATGCGGGAGATCGAGAACCAGTACATAGGGGGAAAATGAAACTTGGCCCATTTCCTCCTATTCTCTCAAAATTTCTCCGCTAAAAATCCTCTCAACTTGCTTGCTCGGTACGTCAAATTAAGGTAAACTTCTCGTTCTTACACCCTTTACTTACGTATTTGATTAACAATTATTGCATGCTACTTGTCTAATTGTGTAGAAACAATTTCTGGGTAGTTATTTGAAAATGAACTAGGTTGCTTGATTTGTTAGGAAAACATAGCATGGGTACTTCCTTTATGTCCCTAACGTCTTCACAACGTCCTGGGCATAAGGATTTCATAAAAATACCATTAAATTGATACAAAGAATGGGTTGGGGGAGTTGAAAGGTCTCTTGGTGTAAAACTCCAATTTAGGCTTCATTTAGGAGTTATTTTGCTGAAATAATTACTTATTTCGGTTCTATGGTAGTTTATATACTCTGATATGCTAAAATTCTATCGAAAATAGAGGTTTTAGGACTAAGAGGCGCCATTATCGCGCCTGGTGTTCGTCCCAGATAAAGGCCGCTCTGGTGGTCTTTATCCCGCTATGGTGGCCTTCATAATCCTACTAAGGCGGGATTATGGCCGCTGTGGCGGGATACGCTAAACAGTGACCTGCACCATTCACACTGAATTTTCTCTCTTCTTATTTTAGCCTTAAACCGACTATCCTATCATATTTTAACGTAAATCTTTCATAACTTGTAGGCTTATCTAAATGGCTGGCATCAACAAGGAAAATCTGTCTTTTGTTTGGTTTCCCGATGTTGCTAGTCGGGAATGATATCATGACCATCGAAATACTAAATTCTATTGTGAGTGGGGTTCTCACTTACTAAATTTGGAGGAGAAAGCTCCTACCTTCCACGCTCGACTTATGGAGTTTGGATAGGCCCCACTAACGGAGGCTCCCCCGGATGCATATTTTACTTGGGTGAGGAAGTTCTACGCTATTCTCCCTACTGTTTGCTAGGATGACCCTCAACCCGTCATCCATATTCGAGGAGTTGACATCCCCCTAAATGCCACAATCATTGATGAGGCGCTAGAGTTGCCCGATGTGTCGAATGCGGAGTATGAGGCTAAGCTGCGGGAGATGGATCTAGGCTAGCTGAGAGGCACCTTGATAGAGCCTGTGCACCGGGTCCAGGTCTACTGGGCTATGACAGAGGGCATCACTAGTACATATTGGTCACCCGATGCTAAGAGGTGGATACACTTGGTTACTAGGAGGATCCGACCGTCGGGCAACCGCATCAACATGACCTTTTCTCGAGCTTTAGTGGTGGCGTGTGCCATACAGGGCATTGAGCATGATGTGGGGCCCAAATTATCTTGGAGTGGAAGATGTTTTACCGGTGTAACAAGAAGGAGTTCTTCCTCCCTGGTTTTATCACTGCTCTGTGCAAGTGGGCGGGAGTGCCGCTTCTCGACACTGATGAGGTACTTTCCATGGATCCCCCTTTTCACCCTCCTTTTTTTAGATAGGGTTCCATGTCTAGAAGTAAGAGAAGAAGGACCGACAGGGCTAGTAGCAGCCAAGTGGCCACAAGGTCGGACGAGGAGGGAGGTGACGACACTCTTCCTTTCGGGTCTCAGCCTCCATTTTCAGCAGCACAGGTAGAAGAGGACTTAGTAGCTGTGCAGAGGAGGATGGAGTGTCCTATCACTGCTAATACCCCGGTTCCCCAGCACGACCCTAGAGCTTGAGATGCTTTGTCGTGAGTTGCATCAGGAGAGGAGGAAGGGTCTAGCGAGGGACAGCCTACTGATTTCGATATGAAAGGCAGTGAAGATCATGTTCACTTGCGTCGCTCCTGGACAAGAGATTCCTATCTTTGATATGGGAGATTTCCGTCAGTGCACTAGTCTGCAGGAGGCCATGACCGGCCTGGTGCCCCAGGGGAGCTAGATTCTAATACCGACACATCTCAGTCTCAAGGTTTTTGATTTGGTTTGCTGTTTCGCCCCTTTGGCTTGTAAATTTAGAGACAACTTGTTTTTATCTTTTTACTTTTCTAAGTTTTTGTAAGCATGTGGATGATAGTTCATTTTTGCTGACTGATACAGCACTATATTTACTTTTAAGGTTTTATAATCAATTTAATTCTATTGTTGAACACTATTTGGGGTGTCGGGATTGTTCGGATATCATCTGAGGTCTTATGGATAGTTTTAGAAGAGCCATGGAGAGCCTTGCTTCATCCTGCTCTAGAGGGAGAAATACCGTTCTGGCGGTCCTACCCTGGTGGGAATAATCCCTACCTAGTAGTCGAAACAAAAACAAAACCTCTGCCAAGATTTTTCTGGAGTTTTTGCTTTTCTAAAAAATCCCAAATGTTCCAGCTTTACCCTGAAATTTTAGGATACTTCTTATACTAGGATAATAATTGTCTACCTCCATTCAATCCTACGATACTCGAACCAATTCATTCCTATTAATTCAGCACCACAATTCACACACCCCCAGGATACACCCAGACATTCAAGCGGTTATTACACAAGCATAAGACACGTTTAGATCTTCCTCATAAATCGTCTTGTAGTCTTGTCCAAACCCTCGCATTGAACCTAGTAGGACCATTTTTTTACAACGAGTTCCACGATACTCGAGCATTTACAACTTGCGTAATTTAAACCAATTGGTCAACACATTGCACATAACAAGTTTTAGACGCATATTTATCGTACGTATAATCACATCATCACATTCAACAAGCTCAACTTTACATTCCCAGTTAATTTCAAAAACTCGAAACACACATTCACATACAAAACCAAGTTCTTAATCAGTTACTTCACTCCATGGGTAACCATTACTGATCATCCATGCATTTATACCGCCCTTAGCGACAGATACCAATTGGAACCTTCCTAGTTCCAATTTACCTTGCTTGTGGCCCCTCCATCTTGATCACAACGTCCGATTTACCTTGTTGATATACCAATTGGAATCGGGAGATACTAATTGGACCCAACTCATACCACAAGCGACACATGAACGAAAGGAGAGAACAAGTGGAACAACTTCTTAGAATGCTTCCTAGCCTCTTGTAGATTAGATGTGGACGTCGACACACCAATCCGCATGAGTCTAGTCCGCATTTTGCTCTTGTACTAAGAGACCGATAACCTAGGATCTAAAATCAATTTGTCTAGAGCCAACCCACTGGGCCGTGCGGGCACCTACGTACTACCACCTAAGTAGGAGAATCCCCATATTCCAATAATTTAAACATGCGAAAAATTAAATAAAACGGGAATAAAGTGCAATAACGATATTTTATAAATAGAATTCCTTTAACATAATTTTGGTTAAAACTTGCAAAGTAATTAACACCCCTAAAGGATCTATTCTAAACAGGTACAAGAGCTACTAAGTGTACAACTGGGCATAATAATTAAAGACACAAATCCCACCATGCGGAAGGAAAGATAGAAGTTGTTGGAGAATTTCTTCGTCTTCACCTAATGAAACATCACTAACCAGTATCCAGACTATGTCAAAAAGACATAGCAAGAGTAGTATCAGTACGAACCACATGCACTAGTAGGCATCATCGGTCAACCCGACGCCCACCACATAACATAAGAAATCAATTAGTAAGATCATGCAATATAATCACTCGCTTCTCCACCTTTACCCTCACTCAAAATGCCTCCAAATCACACTAGTATGCTTAATTACTAACCACCTTCCCGGTCAACCTACTTACTAGGTTCTTGATCATAGCCTAACCATTCTAACACATGGAAAAGTCCCAAAATACCACTACAACATCTAACTAGCCGCTCACGTCATACCATCATTGCCTCTTTATTTTATCACCCCACCTTCATCGCGTGGTATAGTATATCAAGCTTACTAACTACTAACCACAATTCCCCTTCTCAAGTGAACCATTTACATCACGAACACCCCTCCCCCCACCACTTCTTGACATTGAAACAATATAATCACATGCCTGCATCAAACATATACCATATTATCAACATTTAAGATTAAATTCCTCATCACATTATAGCCCTCCCAAAAAATATAATGTCAATTATTATTTATGAATAAGGTGCAACCTCACCATTTCTCACTATAAACCATTATGACAAATCATTGGTTATCTCATGGAACCCAAACCCAAACTGTTACTATATCGGAACGTGGTACCCAATTCAATAATTATGCCGGAATGCCAGAACGTGGCAACCGATCCAAGTTAGTTTTGCCATAACCTGACAACTGATTCATTCAACACACCACAATTACAATTACAAGTATATTCTCAAGATCATACATCTAAGTCATGATTCATGGCATTCATCATTCCTCTATCTCATTTACAACAAGTGTGATCAATAATGCAACATTCATATACATACAAGTATCATAATGAAGCAAGAACAAACATACCTCACACAATCATAGAATCACAACCATCTCAATGACCCATTCATCGACGTATATCATGTAAACGTTGAGTTGACCATTCTTGGCCCTAGTTCATCATCTAAGGCTTCTTTCTAGGGTTTAGTCATAACTCATTTGGTGCATGAAGGCCTACACATAAATCCTACCATCGATTTACATATATGACATAGTGAGTACAGATTTAAACTACTCAATTCATAAAATCTAGCCTACCCGGGCGCCAAGCAGTTGCATGGAGTTTTTGAATTCAATTCCTATTTTTTGGGCTTCGTGATGGTGAATTTGGCCAAAAATCTGTAAGATGTCACCACCCTCACGCTGGAAAATCTCCTTTTCCTTCCTTCCCAAGCTTAGATCAGCTTTTTGAGGGTTTCTAGGGTACGACTTATTTAGGTATTTTAATATGAAGGAGAAAATAGGATTTTGTGTTATTTATGTTCTGCCTCTCCTATCCCGCTATGGCACCAACTTACCCCATCCTGGCATCGCCGCTCTAGCGGTAACTGGCCCGCTCTGGCAGGACAATGACCTAGAATTTTCCTAGATTTTTGTTTCTCTTAAATAACTACGGTTCGGATCGTTGCACTAAATTATTGTAGATTTTATATATTCATGTTGTCAATTGCATTAGAACAAAAAAGGACAATAAATAAATAAATAAAAACGTAAAGAAAATAAATAAACTACTAAAAGAGAGTGCAGAACTTGGTAAGCAAATCTAAGATGGGGTCTTAGTGCAATAGGATAGACTCAAATATTTGTTTAAATAATAATTAGAAAGTGCTCTCTTCAATTTTCTTGCTCATTTATTTAAGTTTGTGGTTTCCTTTCAACAAAAAGCATTTAAAACAATCAATTGTTATCAACTATTTTCTTGGGAAGAATCAATGGAGGTACAAAATAGTGAATTTTCTGAAAAAATCAGAACTCTAGTGGTTGATGATGATGACAGTTGCCTTCTCATTATTGCTGCTTTACTTAAGCAGTCCAAATTCGACGGTATTTAAATCATCTTTTTCATTTTTAAAATTTTTGTGAGTGTTACGATCCAAAATATAGGATTGTGATGATAACTATCTCATTTCAAAGTAGGATATTTTTTGTCTTCTTAACATGTTACCATTTCTTATATTTGAGATTTATGTAGATCTAGATTTATATAAATCAAAACTATTCATGATACCTTGAAATGAAGGTAATTCTAGTCTTGTGAAGAATATAAAAAATTATAAACTCATAAACAACAGGAATGCCAAAATCTTTGGTTATCTCTTGTTTGAAGTTGAAAGTCATTCATTTCAGGAATGTGCACTTCTGTGATAACAAGATCGAATGAGCGGCCGCTGCTTCGAATGACACTCAAAGCATCTTTTGCGCTCTTCACTATCGTAACTGAATGAAACAAAGAAAATTCAATTATCACAGAAGTGCACATTCCTGAAATGAACGATAGTGAAGAGCGCAAAGATTCTTTGAGTGTCTTTCAGAGCAACGGCCTCTCATTCGATCTTGTTATCACAGAAGTGCACATTCCTGAAATGAACGACTTTCAACTTCAACAAGAGATAGCCAAAGATTTTGGCATTCTTGTTGTTTGTGAGTTGATAATTTTTTATATTCTTCACAAGACTAGAATTAGTTTCTTATTTGTAACTTTTGGCTCCTGAAGATTCAAATAACATATTATATATGAAATAATGACTCACTGTAAGAAAATTATCAATGATGATGAAAAGATATCAAAGATATGTTTAATAGGAGTTAGGCTAGAACTTTCAAGCATTCCAATAAGAACTAATTGAACACATTGGAGTTGGCAATAATTATCACTACCCAAGTCCTAAGATTGCTAATAAACAAGGGATAAATGGAATAATTAAGATACAAATATCAAGAAAAATCAAAAGAGAACTTGACACTAATTAGAATAGCATTCAATTATGACAATCATTTATTATTTATATAAATAGAAATAAGAAAATCATACATGAATCACATATAGCTATTGTGCAGTTTAAGAGAGGTTGTAGAACATAATTAAATTAAACTTAATTAAAGATAATATAATTATCATAGAACTTCTACAAAAACTCCAATGACTATTCATATCTCCCGTATAGCTCATCATAACTAAAAACATAATATCACAAGTAAGAATGTTGGTTTGTCAAAATAGGACTTCACAAGTAATGTCAATAGCTTTCATATTTATGATCAAAGGTCAAAATTTCTCAATAGTAAAATAAAAATTTGAACCTAAACTAAACAAATCAACTTCAATCAAGATCAAAATTCATATTCAAGATCCCTAACAATATAGAGAAAGTTTCAATGACATTAAACACTTACAATAAAAAAAGATATTTTAATTTTAGATTTCAAAACTCAATTCAAGTTCTTCAATATTAAAATTCAAGTTTTCAGTTGGTATCGAGAGTGCTTTTCAATAAACATTGGTTCAAACAAAGTCACTAACCAATTCCCAATTAAAGCCCACAATTAAATCTCAAATTTACCTATTTATTTTACAAAGATAAATTTATAAATGAAAATTTTAGAGCATGAATATTTTTGAATGAAAGGAGGAAGAAAACTCATACACAAATCACCTAGCTATGTTGTAATTAAAGAAAGGTTTAATGGATAACTAAGCAAACCCTAATCCAATCTAACATGACTATTTCATGCTCTAATAAAATATATCTATCATTCATCAAATGTACCATTCCACGGAACAAGGACACTTATGCTTAGCCTAGAAAAAAGTAACAAAAATCTTAAACACTCCTAAGGTATGCACGTATGTACATTTCGTCTTCTTTTTTATTTATCTTGTTTTACTTGAAAGCTTGATTTTTATGACTTCTTTAACATAACATTGATTTAATATCAAAGTGAAAACCTTCCCTCGTATGAGATAGCCCAAATTCTAAAATTTTCACTTATGTTTATATATTTTCTTGAATTTTGTTATATTTTTTTGATGTGTTAAAACTAAGGAATTTTATTCTCACCATAAATATTTAAATAACTCTGGTTATTAGCTTTTAAAAGAACTATGAGAATAAATGGTTTAATTAGAAATATCAGAAATATCCCATCAAACCTTAAACATTACAACATCAAAGTGCACTAGACAATACTGGAAATATACCTAACATAGAAAAAAATGCATGTCTAATTGAGAGTTTCCATTTAACGTTTTATTTTCACGTCCTTTTGTTAAATCTTATAATCGTTGAGTTGTTAAATACTCAAAGATTATTAATAATGTCTAGGTTTAATTAACTTAGAGGATCAAAATTATTTAGGGATGGATTCAAGAAACTATTAACTTTAAAAGGGTGTGTTATTGTTATTCTCTCATAACCCACTACAAAAATTAAAGGAGTTAGGAGCAACTATTTAGCGATAATTAATAATATAATTGTCTCTCTATTATATTTAGAGGAAATAATAAATATAGATTGTTATAACTAACACTCTTTATATATAAATGTCTCTAAAGGCTTTAGCATATCAGGATGTAATGACATTAACTCAATTCAATTGATGCTAAATATTTTGGTGGCAATAAACATTGCCTTTAAAATAAAAATCTACTTACACTAAATGTATCTTTTATCAAAGTAACCCCCTCCCTTTTATTTTATTTTATTTTTGATCAAAGTATATGACTCAAATCTCTATTATTGAATGTGACCAGGTTTATCAGCGGATGAAAATGAAATTACAGTGATTAAAGCACTATAGAGTGGAGTTATTTTCTTCATACTAAAGCCCATATCACAAGATGACATACATTATTTATGGGAATAAAATGAAATTACAACTATTAAAGCACTATAGAGTGGAGTTATTTTCTTCATACTGAAGCCCATATCACAAGATGCCATACATTACTTATGGGAATATGCAACATTGCAAAAGAAAAAGCATACAGGCAAATGAGTTGCTAAGAGGGACAACTCCGTGCGAAAATATGATGAGATTGAAAATAAAGATAGCTTATTTCCACCACCAAAGAAGAGTAGGTTTGTTTGGACAGATTCCCTTCATGAAAATTTTTTGGAAGCCATTACAACACTAAGCATAAAGAGTAAGTTTTCCCCAACATATATTGTGTAAAATATGAGATCATTCAAAGATTATCTACATGTATATCGCGTAAAATATTTAATTCTATTTTTGATTTTATTACTACAGGAACTTATTCAAAGAAAATTATTGAACTGATGGATATTCATGAATTGACTAGCAGACATGTTGCATATCATTTGAAGGTTTACTACTTTTAACTTAATATATGCTTAATCTATAGAACAAATTTTATCTATAGAAAAATAAATGTTATTTTGTAGATGAACATAGAAAAAAATAATACTAATTGAGTATAGAGTTGATGGTGTTCTATCACTAAAATAAATGAGCATAATGAGAAAGCTTCTTTTTATTTATAATAATTAAAACCCTAATATTTGTTACACAAAAGTGAAAATAAAATTGATTCATAACTTTTTTTAACATATTTTAAAGTAGGTAAATATAAAATAGAATTAACAAAATTAAAGGTCTATTTATAATAAATTTTCAAAAAAAAGTTATCCATAAAGTAAATGAATTATAAATTTTAATTTTAGAAAACATTTCATCAATGCCAATAAGAAAATAATTTATATAATAGATAACATACAATGAGAAAGCAATGATACTTAATTATAACCATAAGCATGCATGCACATAAATACATAAATATATACTTAATGCATGCAATATTAAAGTAACAATCATAGAAAAAATAGCGTTAGATTCAAGATTACTCTTCTTATTTTAATGAATTCATATAAAATTGTAATAAAATATAACATTATCTATTGATAAAATACCAAAACTAAAACTATAAAATATTATATATAATATAAAAAAAATGTTGTATAAATGAATGACTGATATAGTAGGATAAAATAGACATGACATGAAATAAGGTCGTGGAGTGGGAGTTGGGGTGGGGGGGGGGGACAAGAGTAAAAAATGTCTATTAGTCAAAGTTAAAGAGAATTTTTAATTTTTAAATAAGATCTTGGAGTATGAATGATTTTCAATCCATTAAAATATTACATTTTTTCTTAAATGGAACTCAAGCATTCATGTATGAGATATTTAGTATTAATTTTAAATAAAAATCATCAAATTTGAAATTTATATTTATATTAATTCATTCTTATGTTAGAAACTCTATGATAGAACAAATATTAGAAGTTAGATGACCTTTATGTGAAAAATTACATAAAGCAAATCGTTGCATCACTATTTTTCTTTATAATTAGAGCATAGTTATCAAACTCATGTTTGCAACTTTGCAAAAATATCGTATGAGCTTGAAAAAAGATACTTATCCAGAGTTGATTTTTGATTTGGGTAAAATCACATTTGATAATGTTAATCAATTTTCCACAAGAAAAGAAGACGACAGTATTCCAACTTTAGCTACACAACTTATAATAGGAAATTTAAACTCTATTGACTATGATATAAGGGTTGATCATCAAGACTTACAGTCTGATCAAAGGGATAATAATTTGTTAACTAAATTGAGTTACAATAACAATGACAAACCTCGTCATATTGAATTTGAAGAGACTTCTGTGGAGTTATGCCCTTTACCAGTGAGCTTTGAATGTAATGGAGATGGAGGAAGAAGTATTACATTAGATGACTCTCCTATGTTGGAAAATATTTATCATACACCACATTCAGCTGAACTTACTACCACTGTTTTTGGAAGCCTATTGAATGTTCAATCTTCTAATACGGTACATATTTCTGCTTTTTTTTATTCGTTCTTATTTTTTTCTAGTATTATTTAAGTTTAAACAATTTGCTATTTTCTAAATGATACATTTGATTGCACAAACTTACACATTGTAGGAAAATAAAAATGAGAAGAAAACATTTCTTAGTTTCATTGTTGGTATCAATCAATATCAAAAAAATTATTTTTTCACGAATTGATCATACACTAGGTCAATAAAATTTAATTATATCGTCTCAGTTTCTTCGCCAAGAATATTTTACATACATATATTTTATTATATCATGTTCTAAAAATGCAATTAACATATTTATGTGAATTAAGAAAATACAAACACAGTATAATTTTTTTCTTTACTTTATGTTATTTTTGTCCACTTCCCTTTCATCTGACGAGTGGAGATGGTTCAATATTATGAAAGATTTCTCAAAATATTTAAATAATTAATTTTAATTATTTATTTGCTTAATTTTTTTTTTTTTTTGAAACATAACTAGTCGATTTTAGTTTATATATGCAAGTTAAAGTTGAATTGAATAATTATTCAATAATGAAAATCAAAATTATTCCTTCACATTCAAATAAACAGAGAAATAATTGTCAGCAAAATACTTAAAATATTTTATGTCTTATTTTGCTATGCAGCAAGTAGATTATCGAAGTTTTTCTACAAAGGAATGTTCATTCTTCTTTAATGATTTCCTGAATCAAGAACTTTAGGTAATTATTCATATAAACATTTTTGTTTGATCATAGAGTATTATGCTTTGAAATTGAATTTTTCAGAAATTAAACACATTAATTAAGTTTGTATATAATATAATTTTTCTGTAGACTTTATATTCATTTTAAGAATTTTCTCTCTCTTGTTGATGAGTGAAGATGACAATATATTTTGATGTGAAAAAATTAAATTTAGTTGATTAATCTTCAGGAAAAAATTTCTTACATTTTTGAAGAAAAAAATATAGACTTTTATTAGATTAAAGCTTAAACATACCTAAAATAAAGATAATTCAATAATAAAAATCAAATTATAACATAACATGTGAATACATATTGTAAAAATATTGTCAATTAATTAATTGGTAAAGATGGTTATATATTTTATGGTGAAGGTATTCTCACCTGATTTGGCTAACCAATTTTTAATTGAATTGTTTCTTACATTTTTTTACAACACAAATAACCAATTTTAGTTATATGAAATATTAAATTCATACTGTATTGTCATGACCCAGACCGTCGTGATTGGCACCCACACTAATACTCCGGTGGGAGAACCACTACTACAACCCAACCAAGCAAATAATCTAAAAACTAAGGCATTTAAATCAAACACTAAGGAAATAAAAATAGAGTTCCCATAAACTCTAACAAAAGTCTAACAATAATAACTAACAATGTGGAAGAATAACCTAGAACCTGAAAGTCAATATACCAAAACATTCTAACAATGAACCAAGTCTAAACAAGAAGGGATACAACCCCATACTAATGAACTAACTTAAACAAAGGTCTAAGTCCGGAAATGGTGGACATAGATGAAAGAGAATTCCATGGCAGCCCGAAAGAATTAGCTCGCCCTTAAATTCGAACGATGATCACTGATCTTCTAAGCGAGGTCTGTCAATAACCGCTTGAAGATGCCCTGTACTCAACAAAAATAAGAGCATGTGCAGAATCAGTACACAACCACAGTGTACCGGTAGGATCACGCAGTTGTCCCACTAGGGCAACATAAACAAGTCAAACAACATTATAACCACATGTATACATATCAACATATACAATATCATCAACATTTAAGAATAACGAACAACTCCACATTTATATGTCAAATCATTGGTCCTCTCATGGAACCCGAACCTAAACAATTAGCATGCCGGAACATGGCAACCGCTCCCATATTTATGCCGGAACGTGGCAACCGATCCCATATTTCTGTCAAAACGTGGCAACCGATCCCATATTTATGCTAGAACGTGGCAACCGATCCCATTTTTATGCCGGAATGTGGCAACCGATCCAATTTTGTTATGCCGGAACGTGGTAATCGATTACATTCACACACCACAATCACAATCACAAGTATATCATCAAGATCATACATTTAAGTCATGATTTCATGGAATTCATCAATTATCAATCTCATTTACAACAAGTGTGATCAACATTGAAACATTCATACATAAACAAGTATCATAATGAAGCAAGAACATGCATACATCACACAATCATAGAATCACAACCATCACCTACCTCGAAACAAGCTTGAAACCCTAAGAAACTTGATCCTTCCCTTTCCGAATTCGTTCTGCTTGTTCTTGGTCTACAAACAATCAATATAATACGGGATAAATAATCATCAATTACCCGAATTACTAACAATTCTATGAACCCTAGATCAAACCCATGATCCCAATTATCCAAATTAGGGTTGTTCCCACCATAGAATCTATAACAAAACCCTCCCCCATCAATATTAACCCATTATATTACGTTCTACAGATCGAAAAATGGATTCGGGGAGTGCAAAACTTACCTTTAGCCTCAAGAATAGTGAAAAACGAGTATGAGTCGCCTGGGGTCGTTCCTTAGCTCTAAAAGTCGAAAAGTGCATAATGAGGTCGTTTAGGCGTTTATTAACGACTTTAATTCATGTTGGGCCCGCCACAGTGGCCCCTCCAAAGTGGCAAAACCTAGCGCCAAAGTGGCATTCTCGAGACAGAGAGTTATTTCAAGAATTCCAAAATTTCCATTTCACAACACACCTCTAACCCACGATGCTCAGTAAATATCCTTTAAACTAAGATCAATTACGGGAGTTCTACTCGCCCGAATTCAATTTCGTAAAGTCGTACGGATTCCTTAATGAGTTATCTAACTACTCATGTAATCAAAATCCTAATTACTTCACCCAATTGTTACCAAATTTTCCTACACCTCAATGACTCCGATTTCATCCAAATCTGGACAAGTTTGGAAAAGTCCAAATACTACAAAAAAAAAGTTTTCCGGCCCCAAATTTCCCCCCGTTGGCTTTTCTATAATGAAGGAAATAGGTCATTATATGTATAAGATAATCCATTAAGAAAACTCAAAAATATATCATAACATGTGAATACATAATGAAAATAAAGTAAATTATTTAAAATTTATCGTGTCTTATTTCACTGTGTAACAAAAAAATTACAGAAGTGTAACAAAACAGGAAATATCGTTCCTACTCTATTATATCCTCCAATATTCAAAACTTGAAGTAGTTTTTCATATGTCTATATTTTGTCATAGAAAATTATATTTTAAAAATATAATTTACAATGTTGGGTAAATAACAAAAAATTGTATATAGTATTATTTTTCTCACAAAATCATTGTTTATTTTACCCACTTTACATTCACAAGTTAATTAGTGGTGATGATTGTATAGTTTAACGTGAAAGGATTGCAAATAATTTTTTATAATAATTTCAAATTTACTTTTATTTTTTTACATTTTTGTAGAATATGAATGACAGACTTTTGTTATATGAAAAATTGAAGATGTGTTAAAAAATAAATATGATATTGACGATCAAATTATATCATAACTTACGAATAATTAGTGTGAAAATAATTATTATTAAATTTGCTTATAATTTTTTATGGCTTATATCTCTTTGTAGCAAAACAATTGTGAAGGTATTATTGCAAAGGAGGTGACGGATCATAATCGCAATGTTCTTTCGCATTTGAATCTAAGGTAGGTTTTTATATACCTATGTCCAGTCTCGAAATATTATGTTTTGAAAATTTAATTTATAAAGTTGAGCAAATTACGAAAGTTTGTAGACACTTTTATTTAACTCTTTACAATCTGTTTTCTATCCACTTTTTCTTTCCCAATTAATAGTGGAGATGATTGTATGTTTTGAGGAGAAAGTGTTTCCAAATAATTATGTTGGTTAATATTTAATCTAAGTATTTCTTACTTGTTTTTCAAATAACAATTTTTTATATATAAAAAGGCTAAATTTGTGTTGTATAAGATAGTTCAATGATTAAATAAAAATCATATCATTACTTGTGAATACATCATAACAATAATTATAAGTAAATATATTTATATTTTTTGTTTCATTCTTAACGTGTAGCAAGAAAATTGAGGTATTATTATAATGGAAACATTGTTCCATCAATAATTTGCTCCCTTAAATTTTAAACTTGAGATAGTTTTTCATATACCTATTTTTTTTTATCATGGTGTATTATACTTTGAAAATACAATTGATAGAGTTAAAGAAAAATAAGATAATTTATACACACAATTATTGTTTCTTCATTATCTGTTTATTATATCCACTTTCCCCTTAGTTAATTACTGTGGATGATTGTATATTTTGAGGGAAAAATATTGCCAAATAATGATTTGGATCATATTCATTTTTGTTATTTCTTACATACTTGTAGAATACAAATGATCAACTTTAGATCTATAAAAGGTTAAATTGTGTTTTATAAGACATTTCCATAGTGAAACTCAAAACTAAATAGTGATTTGTGAATACATTGTGAAAATAATTGTCACTAAATACACTTACAATGTTTGGTGTCTTATTTCATTGGCTAGCAAGAAAGTTATGGAGGTGTTACTCCAGAGGTAAGACCGTTCCAGTTTCCTTATGATCCCCCATATTCAGAATTTGAGGTAGTTTTTCATATATCTATATTTTTTCATGTGCATTATATTATTATAAAGTAATTTACAGAATTCAACGAAATAAGAAAATTTATATACACAATCATTTTTCTTCATTGTCTATTCTTTTTTTTTTCAATTTTCATTTTGCTTGTTAATCGTTGGCGAGATAGTTGTATATATTAAGGTGAAAGAATTTTCAAATAACTTACTTGTTAATTTTAATTAACTTGTTTTCACACTTTTGTAGAATACTACTAATTAATATTTTTATATGAAAGGTTAAATATATATCGAATAAAATGATTTAATATTGAAGATCAAAACTATTTGATTATTTCATAATAAATTAGTGTTAAAATAATTTCCATTAATAATGCTTATAACTTTTGATATTTTAATTTATTGTAGAGCAAAATAATTATGTAGGTATTACTTCAATCATTTCAATTTTATAATGATCGACCAAATTCAGAACAAGAGGTAGTTTTTTATATACCTATGGTTGATAATAGATTATTATAATATAAAAAATATTATTTTATAGTTTAGCAAAAATAAAATTTGTAGTCACTATAATTTTCTCTGCACTATTCATTATTTTGTTCACATTATCTCCCTCAGTTAATTAGCAAAGATGATTGTATATTTTGAAGTGCAAAATATTTGAAGAACCCAGATAATCGACTTTTGTTATATAAATGATTAAATTTATATTGTCTAAGATAATATGATTTAAAAAAAAAACTCAAATTACGTCGTAAATTGTGAATATATAGTGCAAATAACGTTAAATAAATATGCTTATAATTTTGATGTCTTATTTAAATGTGTAGCAAGAAAAGTATGGAGATATTACTACAAAGCAAGGATTGTTTCAACTCTATTATGATCCCCCAATTTCAGAACTTGCGGTACTTTTCCGTATATTTATGTTTGATAATAAAGCATTATATTATGAAAATGTAATTATAGAGTTAATAGAATTAAATATATTTGTACACAATATCATTTTTTTTCTTCACTTATTATTGCACTCACTTTCACTCTTCTAATTAATTAGTTGCGATGCTTGTGTATTTTGAGATGAATGAATTTCTAAATGATATAAGAAGTTATTTTTCAATTAAATTTTTTATATTTTTGTAGTATACAAGATAATTTTCAATTTATTTCTTCTTATATTTTAGTAGAACATAAATAACCAACAATTTTACATAAAAGATAAAGTTATTATTGTATAAGTGTCACGACCCAGACCATCGTGATTGACACCCACACTAATCCTCCGGTGGGAGAACCATTAATACTAATTAGGTAATCAACTCTAATCAAATAATAAAGTATTTAAGTTACAGAAGCAAGTATAGCAAAAAACTGAAGTTCCCATAAACTTCCAAAAGATCTAACAACTAAACAATGCAGAAATACGCCTAGAACATGAAAGTCAATGTACCAAAATAGCTCACAATGAACCAAAGTTTAAAGGAACAATGGGTACAACCCAACTAAACATAAGAATATCTAACGAACTAATAACTAACTAGAAAATCTAAATCTGAAATGTGGACATAGACGAAAGGAGAACTCATGGTAGTTCAGAAGAATTGGCTCACCCTTGAATTCGATCGATGATCACTGGTCTTCTAAACGAGTTCTGTTAATAGCCACCAGAAGATGCCCTGTACTCAACAAACAAAGAGCAAGTGCAATATCAGTACACAACCATAGTGTACTAGTAGGATCACACGGCTATTCTACTAAGTGCAACATATATAAGTTATTACAACAATATAATCACATGCATATATCGAACATATACAATATTATCAACATTTACAAACAAGGTGCAGTTTCACATTTCTCAAGATATACAATTATATCAAATCATTGGTCCTCTAATGGAACCCAAGCCCAAACAGTTAGCATACTAGAACATGGTACCCAATCAGATGTTTATGAAATAACATGGCAACCGATCCAAGTTAGTGTGTCGGAATGCAATACCCGATCCATTCAACATGGCACAATCATAATCACAAAGTACATTCTTATAACCATACAATCAAGTCTTGATTCATGGCACTAATCATTCATATTTCCTCATTTACAATTAATGTGGTCAATAATGCAACATTCGCATACATATACGTAGCATAAGGGAGCAGGAACAAACATACAACTCACAATCATAGAATCACAATCATCACCTACCTCAAAACAAGCTTGAAACCCTAAGAAACTTGACTCTTCCCTTTCCGAATTCGTTCGCTTGTTCTTGGTCTACAAACAATCAATATAACACGGGAATCAATAAACAATTACTAATTACCCGAATTGCTAAAAATTCTATCAACCCTAGATCATACCCATGATCCCAATATCCAAATTTGGACTTTTCCCACCATAATTCTAATATCAAAACTCTTCCCCATCGATAATTACCCATTAGATTATGTTGTACGGATCAAAAAATGGATTTAGAGAGTGAAAATCTTACCTTTAGCCTCAAGAATGGTGGAAAATTGTCAAGAAAAGCCCTGAGTTCGTTCCTTAACTCTCAATTTCAAAAATTGCAGAATAAAGATGTTTTGAGGTTTATTTACGACTTAAAACACAACTGTCCCGCTATGGCGGCCCCGCCCTGGCGACAAATTCCCGTCCCAGCGGCTTGCACAGAATCAGTGAGTCAATTTAAGAATTCCAACCTCCCATTTCACAACACACCTTCAACCAACGACACTTAGAAACTATCCATTCATGCTAAGATCAATTCCGGGAGTGCTACTTGCCCTAATTCAATTTCGTAAAGTCGTACGGGTTCCTTAACGACTTGTCTATCTAGTCATGTGATCAGATTCATAATTAAATCACCCAAGTGTTATCAGATTTCCCTAGACTTTAATGACTTCGATTTTGTCTAAATCTGTATTAGGTTAGGAAATTCCAAGTTACTACGAAAAAGTTTTCCGACCCAAAATTTTTTCCCCATTGGCTTTTCTATAACGACGGAACCCGGTCGTTACAATAGATATCAATTTACCCATCACTCGTCCCCAAGTGACAAACTTAGGAAAAATAGGCTAAGGAAGGAATGGAGTAGTACCTGAATTGATGAACAATTGGGGATACTTGTCTCTCATGCCCTCCTCGGTTTCCCAAGTTGCTTCCTCAACTGGACGATGCTTCCATTGAACTTTCACGGACTTAATCTTCTTGGTCCTCAACTTACACACATCACGATCAAGAATTGCAAACGGTTCCTTCTCATATTGGAGGTCTTTGTCTAACACCATTGAGTCCAATTTAATGATGCAATCCCCATCACCATGATATCTCTTCAATATGGACATATCAAATACCTGATAAACTCTTTATAGGTTGGGAGGTAAAGCCAATCTATACGCTAACGGTCCTACACATTCAAGAATATCAAAAGGACCAATGTATCGCGAACTTAGCATGCCCTTCTTGCCAAATTTCATCACCCCTTTCATTGTGATACCTTAAGAAGAACATTCTCGCCGGTTTGAAACGCCATGTCTCTTACCTTATGATCCGCATATTTCTTTTATCTACTTTGGGCTGCTAGAAGCTTAGCTTGAATACTCCTCACCTTATCTTAAGCATCCTTCACCAACTCAACCCCCAATGATTTCACATCTCCAGCCTTGAACCATCCTATGGGTGATCTATATCCCCTCCCATATAATGCCTAAAATGGTGTCATACCAATGCTGGAGTGATAACTATTATTATATGAGAACTCATACATAGGTAAGAACTTATCCCAATGCCCTCCAAAATTGATCACACATGCCCTCAACATGTCTTCTAACACTTGAATAGTCCTCTCCGACTGTTCGTCCGTCTGTGGATGAAAGGTTGTACTAAAAGTGAGTTGTGTGCCCAATTCATCATGTAATTTTCTCCAAATTTTGGAGGTAAACTGAATACCACAATCTGAGATGATAGAAAGGGGCACCCCATGCAACCTCACTATCTCTTTCACATAAACCTTTGCCAATTGTTCAGCATTATAATTTATTCTTACCGGAATAAAATGGGCTGATTTAGTCAATCTATCAACCACTACCCAAATAGAATCGAACTTCCCCAAAGTGTTGGGAAGACCAACCACAAAATCCATGGCTATCATTTCCCACTTCCATTCAGGAATTGGCATTCTTTGAAGCAAACATGCAGGCCTTTGATGTTCATACTTCACTTGTTGACAATTTTGACACTTAGCCACAAACTCCACTATATCCTTCTTCATGCCCTGCCACCAATAAATTTGCTTCAAGTCTTCGTACATCTTGGTCACACCTGGATGAATGGAATATCGCAAACCATGCGACTCTATCAACAACTTTTGAATCAAGTCATCAAGTCAAGGAACACAGATTTTTCCTTTAAAACTGAGAACATCTTCCACATCAAGAGTGGTCTCTTGTGCCTTACCAATCGCAATCTTCTTCTTTAGTTCATTCAAATTTTCATCCTCGAATTGCTTGGCCTTGTTCTCTTCCATAAACGTAGCCTTACTTCAATGCTAGCTAACGCCCCACGTTTTTCTGAGATGCCCAATTACATGAATTTAGACTCCAAAGTCTGAATTTCCCTAGCCAAAGGTCGCTTGGTTATATCCAAGAAAGCTAAACTACCCATACTTACCGCCTTTTGACTTAAAGTGTTTGCCACAACATTAGCCTTACCCGGATGGCATTGAATGGCCACATCATAATCCTTGAGTAAATCCATCCACCTTTGTTGTCTCAAATTCAGATCCTTTTGAGTGAACACATGCTACAAACTACGATGATCAATAAACACTTCACACTTAACACCATAGAGGTAATGCCGCCAGATCTTAAAAGCAAACACTACTTCTGCCAACTCTAAATCATGTGTTGGGTAATTCCTCTCATGCACCTTCAATTGATGCGATGCATAAGCTATAACATTCTTATCCTGCATCAACACAACACCCAAACAAGAATGTGAAGCATCACAATAAACAATAAAATCCTTACCCTCAACCGGTAATGCTAAAATAGATGCAGTGGTCAAGAGAGTCTTGAGCTTTTGGAAACTCTCTGTACATTTTTCAGTTCATTCAAATGGTATCTCTATTTTGGTCAAATTTGTCAAGTGAGTGACAATAGAAGCAAAGTTCTTCACAAATCGACGATAGTAGCTAGCGAGCCCCACAAAACTCCTAACTTCCATCACAGAGCTAGGCCAAGCCCAATTCTTAACTGCCTCGATCTTTTGGGGATCTACCATTACCCCTTCTTTCGAAACTACATGCCCCAAAAATGCAACAAAAGTCAACCAAAATTCACACTTAGAAAATTTTGCATACAACCTTTGTTTTCCAAGAACACACAGAACAGTATGAAGATGGTCGACCTGCTCTTCCTCACTTTTCAAGTAGACCAAAATATCATCAATAAAGACTATAACAAACGAATCAAGAAATGGCTTGAATGCCCCGTTCATCAAACTCATAAAGGTTGTCGGCGCATTAGTCAACCCAAACGACATAACTAGAAACTCGTAGTGCCTATAACTGGTTCAAAACGCCGTCTTGGGCACATCCTCTGGCCTAATCTTGAACTTATGGTAAGATCAATCTTAGAGAAAACTGATGCACCTTTCAATTGGTCAAAAAGATCATTTATTCGCGGCAATGGGTAATTATTTCGAATGGTGACCCTATTCAATTGCTGGTAATCTATACGCATCCTCATACTACCATCTTTTTTCTTAACATACAAAACTGGAGCACCCCATGGAGAAGCACTAGGACGGATAAATCCCTTATCAAGAAGCTCTTGGATTTGAGCCTTAAGCTCTCTTAATTCTGTTGGGGCCATGCGATATGGAGGGATGGAAATGGGACTAGTATCAAGTTCCAAATCAATGTAGAAATCTATATCTCTATCCGGAGGCATACCAGGCATATCAGTAGGAAACACATCTCTAAATTCTGACACCATAAGAATAGACTCAATAGATGGAGTCTCAACCTCAACATCCCCAATATGAGCCAAATAAGCCAAACAGCCCTACCCTACCAGTTTTCTAGCTCGAATGGAGGATATGATCTTAGCTTGCTTAGGCTTATACACCTCTTCCCACTCTAACTTTTCCCTTTTCGGAATTATAGAGTTACAGACTTAGTATTACAATTAACCACATCATAATAGGGGGACGACCAAGTTATGCCTAAGATTATATCAAAGTCAGTCATGTCCAAAATCACCAAATCAGCCCAAGTCTGAAAACTTATAAACAAAATAGGACAAGCACGATAGACATGGGTGACATGATAGACTTTCAAACTGGGTAGAAACAAGGATGGGGGCATTAAGTATATCACAAATAATAGCAAATACTTTGGCAAATCGCAAAGAGAAATAAGAATAAGTAGAACCTGGATCAAATAACACATTAGCTATCCGATCACAAATAAGAATGGTACTTTTGATCACTGTGTCGGATGCCTCTGCCTCATTCTTGCCGGAAAAGGCATAACACTGAGCCCTGTCCTCATGTTGCGCAACTTCCCTACCTAGTTGCACATTATCCCTGTTGGCGTTACCATTTTCTTTACTTACGTGACCTCACTGATTACCTCTTTGCCCACCTTGTGGATGCCCTCGACCATTATTACCATTTTCCGCGGGTACCACTGCTTTAGTCTGCTGCTGTGCAGAATCCAACACACGTGGGTGGGGACAATCTCTCCTCATATGCCCAGGTTCTCCACAATTGTAGCAAGTATAATCAAAAGATGGCTTGTTGCCCATCGAAGGTGCGACTCACTAGCTATCATGAGTCAAATTATAAGGTGGAGCTCCTGAATAATTACCTGTAGAGGTGGGCATGGCGGACTGAATTGGCATAGCTGCAAGTGTTGGCCTTCTTTCCCCTTTGGAGTAAGAGGCTTGAAAGTTACCCGAGTTTTTGGCCCTTCTAGCCAATGCCTTAGCCTGACCGTCTCGCCTCAGCCCCTCCATTGTCTTAACAAAGTCTGTTACCTCATTAAAGCTCCTCCTTCTAGAGGTCATATGAACAGATAATACCTGCAACTCAAAATTTAGTCCCTTAATAAATAAACGTATCCTCTCTTCCTTAGTAGTCACCAGCTGTGTAGCATATCTAGACAATGCATAAAACTTGTCCTCATAAGCAGCCACGAATATACCACCTTGCTCAAAAGCCATGAACACATCCTTTTTGCAATTTCTCAAAGTCCTAGGCACATATTTCTCTAAAAACAGAGCATGAAACTGGGTCCAAGTGAGTGGAGGTAAAACTGAAGATCTACATTCCATATAAGCTCTCCACCACTGCTTAGCCTCACCTTGAAGCTGAAAAGTCATGAACTCAACCCCATGCTGATGGACAATTCCCAACTTATGAAGCCTCTCATAGCAATCTAAGATAAACTCATAAGCATCCTCACTCTCCGAACCAATAAATACAAGAGGCTTTAGCTTCAAAAACTTAGTCAATATTTCATGCTCATTACCAATCATAATGAGACCCAACAAAGGACGTAAGAAAACATCATTACCTCCAGTTCCACCCACATTATGGACAGTGATAGCAATAAGAGGATTGGCGGGAGCTTGAGTTGCTTGAACAGAAGGAAGCACTCTATGACCAACCAATCCTTTCAAGAATGACATGATCTGTTGAGCTAACACTAGGTCTATAGGAGGAATACCTGTAGTCTCAGCCTGCACCTCTTCCTTTTGTCCAACCTCCTCAACATTTTCAACCTCAACATTCTCTTCTATCTCTTCATAATGTACGGGAGGGGACTCATTTTGGGGAGCATTTTCGACCAGTACCCTATCTCTAGTAGGCGCCACTGTTCCTCGGCCTCTACCCCTAGCTCTTCCTCTACCCCTACCTCGACCGTGACCTCTCCCTGCAGATTCCTCACCTGGAGCATTGACGGGAGCTACGGGCCTGACGCCATTGAATCTAGTATTGACCATATGCAAACAGAAGAGTGAAGTAGGTTAGATACCAATTTGAATCGCCAGATACCAATTGGAATCAAGTTATAGCACGAAAGGAGACAAGAGAAAACAAAGAGATTTCCTTAAGTCCTATAGAATCTCGAACAAAAGTATGGACATCTCCGTACCGTTCCACAAGACTCTACTAGACTCATTTCGGTACATTGAGATCAACGAACCTAAGCTCTGATACCAACTTTGTCACGATCCAGACCATCGTGATTCGCACCCACACTAACCCTCCAGTGGGAGAACCATTAATACTATTTATTTAACCAACTCTAATCAAATACTAAAGCATTTAAATTATAGAAGCAAGTTAAATAGCTAAAAAATGAAGTTCCCATAAACTTCCAAAAAATCTAACAACTAAACAATGCGGAAATATGCCTAGAACCTAAAAGTCAATGTACCAAAAAACCTAATAAAGAACCAAAGTCTAAAGGAACAATGGGTACAACCCAACTAAATATAAGAATATATAACGAACTAATAACTAGCTAGAAAATCTAAGTCCTAAATGTGGACAAAGACGAAAGGAGAACTCATGGCAGCCCGAAAGAACTGGTTCACCCTTGAATTCGATCGACGATCACTGATCTTCTAAATGAGGTTTGTCAATAGCCGCCTAAAGATGCCCCGTACTCAACAAAGAAAGAGCAAGTGCAGTATCACTACACAACCACAGTGTACTGGTAGGATCACGCGGCTATCCCACTAAGTGCAACATATATATGTTATTTCAACAATATAATCACATGCATATATCAAACATATACAATATTATCAATATTTATGAACAAGGCACAATTTCATATTTCTCAAGATACACAATTATATCAAATCATTGGTCCTCTCATGGAACCCAAGCCCAAACAGTTAGCATACTGGAACATGGTACCCAATCAGATGTTTATGCAATAACGTGGCAACCGATCCCATAATTATGCCAAAGCGTGGCAATCGATCCAAGTTAGTGTGTCAGAATGCAACACCCGATTCATTCAACAAGCCACAATCACAATCACAAAGTACATTCTCATAATCATACAATCAAGTCATGATTCATGGCATTCATCATTCATATTTCATTATTTACAAATGATGTGATCAATAATGCAACATTCGTATATATACACGTATGATAATGGAGCAAGAACAAATATACATCACACAATCATAGAATCACAACCATCACCTACCTCGAAACAAGCTTAAAACCCTACGAAACTTGACTCTTCCCTTTTGGGATTCATTCCACTTCTTCTTGGTCTACTAACAATCAATATAACACGGGAATCAATAAACAATCACTAATTACCCAAATTACTAACAATTCTATCAACCCCATCCCAATATCCAAAATAGGGATTTTCCCACCATAATTCTCAGATCAAAACTGTTCTCCATTGATTAATTACCCATTAGATTACATTCAATGGATTAAAAAACGGATTTAGGGAGTGAAAATCTTACATTTAGCCTCAAGAATGGTAGAAAACTGTCAAGAAAAGCCCTGAGTCCGTTCCTGAGCTCTCAAGTTTGAAAATTGCAGAATAAAGACGTATTGAGGTTTATTTTTTACTTAAATCACGATTGTCTAGATATGGCGGGCCCCAGCCACCATCGCAGCCCCGCCCTGGCGGCAGAATTGCCTCCCAAGCAGCTTGCACGGAACCAGTGAGTCAATTTAAGAATTCTAATCTCCCATTTCACAACACACCTTCAATCGACGACACTCAGAAACTATCTGTTCACGTTAAGATCAATTTTGGGAGTTCTACTCGCCCGAATTCAATTATGTAAAATAGTACGAGTTTCTTAACAACTTATCTATCTAGTCATGTGATCAGATTCATAATTAAATCATCCAAATATTACTAGATTTTCCTAGATTTTAATGACTCTGATTTCATCCAAATCTGGACTAGGTTGGGAAATTCCAAGTTACTACAAAAAAGTTTTCCAACCCAAAAAATTTTCCCCATTGGCTTTTCTATAACGACTGAATCCAGTCATTACAATAAGATAATTAAATAATAAAATTCAAAGTTATACTATTTTCAATATAATTACAACTTCTGATGTGTTATTTTTACTGCACAAAAAGGAGATACTGAAATTTTTACTGCAAACGAATGTTCATTCTTCAATAATATTTGTTGAGGTAATATTTTCATACAAATATGTTTATTTGATGATAGAGCATTATACTTTGAAAGTGCAATTTTCAAAGTTAAACGAACTAAACAAGCTTGTATCTACTATTAATTTTTCTATTTACTTTATATTCTTTTATGCATTTTCTTACCTCTAGTTAATGAGTGAAGATGATTGTATATTTTAAAGTTATAGGGTTTAATTTATCTACTTAATTTTCAATAAAGTTGTTTCTTTTATTTTTGTAGAATACAAATAATCAATTTTTAATTAAATATGTATGAAATAAAGACAAGTCAATAATACAAATTAATATATAGAAGAAAATATCGATACATATTTTTAAAAATTATTTTATGAACACGGTTACAATTTATTGTGTTTTATTTAATTATACAACAAGAAATTAACTACAGAGGATATACCGTTCTATCTCTATGATGTTTCTCTGAATTAAAAATGTAATATAATTTTTTATAAGCCTATATCATATTTAAAAAATATAATTTTATAGTTAAAAGAAATAAGATATATTATACACACAATCATTTTTCTCTTCACAATCTTTTCTGTTTTACTCATTTTTGTCCCCTAGTAAATTATTGGGAATGATTGCATATTTTGAGTTGAAAGTATTTTAAACTAATTTGACTGGTTAATTTTATTTAATTGTTCTTAAAATTTTGAATGAACATAGATGATATAATTTTGTTTTATGAAAGGTAAATATGTTATGTACAATATAATATGAAATTCAAAACTATATCATAACTTGTGAATACATAGTGCAAATAACTATCAGTAAATATGCTTACAAAATCTTAATATCTTATTTGAATGTGTAGCAAAAAAGTGATGGAGGAGCTATTGTAGAGGAAGGATTGGTCAACCTCCACTGTAATCCCCCAAGTACGAAACTTGAGGTAGTTGCTCTCATACCTATATTTTGTGATAGAGCATTATATTCTGAAAATGTAATTACAAAGTTAAACAAATTAAGATATTTGTACAAATTATTATTTTTCTCTTCACTAGTTGTTTTTTGTACCTACTTCTACTCTCCCAGTTAATTAGTTCAGATGATTGTGTATTTTTGAGGTGAAAGAGTTTCTAAAAAATATGATTAATTAATTTTTAATTTATTTTTTTCTTACTTTTTTAGTACATAAATGATCACCTATTGTTATATGAGTTTATAAATAGGTGTTGACTAAGATAATTTAAAGTTGAAGATCAAAACTAATTCTGACTTGGGAATAAATACTGTGAAAATAATTATCATGAATTGTACTAACTATTTTTTGTGTTTTTTTTTTATGTAGAAACAAAAAGATGATGGTGTTAATGTAGATGAAAGACTATTCCAGCTCCATAGTGTTCTCCTAAATTTAGAATCTCAGGTAATGTCACGATCCAGACCATCGTGATTGGCACCCATACTAAACCTCCGGTGGGAGAACTATTAATACTAATTAGCTAACCAAAGAACCAAACAACTAAGGCATTTAAAGATACGGAAGCAGGTTTAAATGCTAAGGAAAGAAATAGGTACTTCCCATAAACTCCAAACCAATAGTCTAACAACTAAACAAATGCGGAAACAACGCCTAGAACCTGAAGTCAATGTACCAAAACTCTAACAATGAACCAAAAGTCTAAAGAAAAATGGGTGCAACCCAACTAAACATAAGAATATCTAATAAACTAGTCTAAGTCCGAATAAGGTGGACTAAACAGAAAGAGAACTCATGGCAGCCTGGAAGAACTAGCTCACCCTTGAATTCAAACGATCACTGATCTTCTAAGCGAGGTCTGTCAATAGCCGCCTGAAGATGCCCTGTACTTAACAAAGAAAGAGCAAGTGTAGTATCATTACACAACCACAGTGTACTGGTAGGATAACACGGCTATCCCACTAAGTGCAACATACATAAGTCATTATAACATAATAATAACATGCATACACCAAACATATACAATATCATCATCATCATTTACGAAACAACGTACAACTTCACATTTCTCAAGATACACAATTATGTCAAGTCAATGGTCCTCTCATGGAACCCAAACTCAAACTGTTAGCATAATGGAACATGGTACCCGATCCAATATTTATGCCGAAACATGGCAACCGATCTCATGTTTATGCCGGAACGTGGCAATCGATTCAAGTTAGTGAGTCAGAACGGAACACCCGATCCATTCAACAAGACACAATCACAATCACAAGTATATTCTCAAATCATACAATCAAGTCATGATTCATGGCATTCATCATTTATCTATCTCATTTACAACTAATGTGATCAATGATGCAACATTCGCATACATACACGTATTATAATGAAGCAAGAACAAACACATATCACACAATCATGAAATCACAACCATCACCTACCTCGAAACAAGCTTGAATCCCTTAAGAAACTTGATTCTTCCCTTTCCGAATTTGTTTCGCTTGTTTTTGGTCTACAAATAATTAATATAACACGGGAATCAATAAACAATAACTAATTACCCGAATTACCAATAATTCTATCAACCCTAGATCAAACTCATGATCCCAATATCCAATTTAGGGCTTTTCCCACCATAATTTCTAGATCAAAACCCTTCCCCAACGATAATTACCCGCTAGTTTACGCTCTACGGATCAAAAAATGGATTCAGGAAGTTAAAACCTTACCTTTAGCCTCAAGAATGGTGGAAACTGTCAAGAAAACACCTGGGTTCGTTCCTTAGCTCTCAAGTTCAAAAATTGTAGAACAAAACATTTTGGGGTTTATTTCTGACTTAAGTTGCGACTGGCCTGCCACAGCAATCCCCACCCAGCTACAACGGTGTCATGACCCAAACCATCGTGATTGGCACCCACACTAACTCTCCGGTGGGAGAACCATTACTACAGCTCAATTAACAATTTAAAGTTACGGAAGCAGGCTTAAATAACTAAATAATGAAGTTCCCATAAACTTCAAACAAGAGTCTAACAACGAACTAAATAATGCGGAAGAAATAACCTAGAACCTAATAGTCAATGTATCAAAACATCTAACAATGAACCCAAAAGTCTAACAAAAAGGGTCGCAATCCCAAACTAATGAACTAATTAACTAACTAGAAGAGTTTAAGTCCAAAATGTAGACATAGACAAAAGGAGAACTCATGGCAGCTCGGAAGAATTGGCTCACCCATGAATTCGAAATGATCATTGATCTTCTAAACGAGGTCTGTCAATAGCCGCTTGAAGATGCCCTGTATTCAATTAAAATAAGAGCAAGTGTAGTATCAGTACACAACAATAGTGTACTGGTAGGATCATGCGGCTATCCTACTACGTGCAACATACATATATCAATAGAACATTATAATCACAGGCATATATCGAACATATACAATATTATCAACATTTAGGAACAATGAACAACTTCACATTTCTCAAATATCACAGTTATATCACATCATTGGTCCTATCATTGAACCCAAATCCAAACTATTAGCATATCGAAACGTGGTACCCGATCCAATAGTTATGCCAGAACGTGGCAACTGATCCCATATTTATGCCGAAATATGGAAACAGATCCCAATTAGTATGCCGGAGCATGGCAACCGTTCCATTGAACACACCACAATCACAAACATAAGTACATTCTTAAAATCATACAATCGAGTCATGATTCAATGGCATTCGAAAATCATATATCCTCATTTACAATAAGTGTGATCAATAATGCAACATCCACATACATACGTGTATCATAATGAAGCAAGACAAACATACATCACATAATCATAGAATCACAACCATCACCTATATCGAAACAAGATTAAAACCCTTAAGAAAGTTGATCCTTCCCTTTTCGGATTCAGTCTGCTTGTTCTTGGTCTATAAACAATTGTAATAACACGGAAATCAATAAGCAATCACTAATTACCCAAATTACTAACAATTCTATGAACCCTAGATCAAACTCATGATCCCAAGTATCCAAATTAGGGTTGTTTCCACCATAGATTCTAGATCAAAACCCTCCCGCATCAATAATTACCTATTAGATTACATTCTACGAATCAAAAAATGGATTCGAGGAGTTAAAAATCTTACCTTTAGCCTCAAGAATGGTGGAAAACTGTCAAAAATCGCTTGGGGTTCTTCCTTAGCTCTAAAAACTAAAAAGAGCATAATAAAGATGTTTGACTTTAAGTCACGTTTGGCCCGCCACAGTAGCCCTTATCCCACTACAGCGGCACCGCCAGAGCAACCAAAAGCACCGCCAAAGAGGCTTGTACAAAATAGTGAGCTATTTTAATAATTCCAAGACCCCCATTTCACAACACACCTTTGACTAACGATGCTCATAAAATACCGTTCACGCTAAGATCAATTTTGTGAGTTCTACTCACCCGAATTAAATTCTATAAAGTCGTACAGATTCCGTAATGACTTATCTAACTACTCATGTAAACAAAATTATAATTAAAACACCAGATGTTACCAGATTTGCCAACGCCTTAATGACTCAAATTTTGTCCAAATCTGGACTAGGTTGAGAAATTTCAAGTTAAAACGAAAAAGTTTTCCGACCCAAAATTTTTCTCTGTTGGATTTTCTATAACGACGAACTTGGTCATTACAATAAATACCAATTTACCCATCACTCGTCCCCGAGTTACAAACTTAGGAAAAATAGGCTAAGGAAGGAATGTAGTAGTACTTGAATCGATGAACAATTGGGAATACTTGTCTCGCATGTCCCTCTCAGTTTCACAAATAGCTTCCTCAACTGGACGATGGTTCCATTGAACTTTCACGGACCTAATCTCCTTGGGCCTCAGCTTACGCATATCACGACCAAGAATTGCAACCGGTTCCTCCTCATATTGGAGGTCTTTGTCTAACACAATTGAGTCCCACTTAATAATGTAATAACTGTGATCATGATATCTCTTCAATATGGACACATGAAATATCGGACGAACATTCGATAGGTTAGGAGGTAAAGCCAATCTATACACTACCGGCCCTACACATTCAAGAACCTCAAAGGGACCAATGTATCATAGACTTAGCTTACCTTTCTTGCCAAATCTCATCAGCCCTTTCATGGCTGATACCTTAAGAAGAAAATTCTCACCGGTTTGAAACATCGTGTCTCTTACCATATGATGCGCATACTTCTTCTATCTACTCTGGGCTGCTAGAAGCTTAGATTGAACACTCCTTACCATATCTTGGGCATCCTTCACCAAATTAACCCCCCAAAGATTTCACATCCCCAGCATCAAACCATCCTATGGGTGATCTACATCTCCTCCTATAAGGTGCCTCAAATGGTGCCATATCTATGCTGGAGTGATAACTATTATTATAGGAGAACTCACATAAAGGTAGGAACTTATCCCAATGCCCATCAAAATCAATTATGTATGCCCTCAACATGACTTCTAACACTTAAGTAGTCCTCTCCGACTATCCGTCAATCTGTGGATGGAAGGTTGTACTAAAAGTGAGTTGTGTGCCCAATTCATCATGTAATTTCCTCCAAAATTTGGATGTGAATTGAGTACCACGATCAGAGATGATAGAGAGGGGCACCCCATGCAACCTCACTATCTCTTTCACATACACCTTAGCCAATTGTTCAGCAATATAATCTATTCTTACCGAAATAAAATGGGTTGACTTAGTCAATCTATCAACCACTACCCAAATATAATCAAACTTTCCTAAAGTCTTGGGAAGACCAACCACGAAATCCTTGGCTAACCTCTCTCACTTCCATTTTGGAATTGTCATTCTTTGAAGCAAACCTGTAGGCCTTTGGTGATCATATTTCACTTGTTGACAATTTTGACACTTAGCCACAAACTCCGTTATATCCTTCTTCATGCCCAACAACCAATGAATTTGCTTCAAATCTCAGTACATCTTAGTCACACCTGGATGAATAAAATATCATGAGCCATGGTATTCTACCAATAATTTTTGAAACAAGTCATCAACTTGAGGAACACAAATTCTTCCTTTAAAACTGATCACACCTTCTGCATCAAGAGTGGTCTCTTGTGCCTTACCAATCGTAGTTTTCTTCCTAAGCTCCTCTAAATTTTCATCTTCAAATTGTTTGGCCTTGATTTCCTCAAGGAATGTGGCCCTCACTTCAATGCTAGCTAACACCCCACCTCTTTCTGAGATGCCCAACCTCATGAACTTAGACTCTAAGATCTGAATTTCCTTAGCCAAAGGTCACTTGGATACACTTAAGTAAGCTAAACTACCCATACTTACCGCCTTTCGACTCAAAGCGTCTGCCAGGCGCCACTACATTAGCCTTACCCAGATGATATTGAATGGCCACATCATAATCTTTAAGTAACTCCATCCACCTTTGTTGTCTCAAATTCAGATCCTTTTGAGTGAACACATGCTACAAACTACGATGATCAATAAACAATTCACACTTAACACCATAGAGGTAATGCCGCCAGATCTTAAGAGCAAACACTACTTCTGCCAACTCCAAATCATGTGTTGGGTAATTCCTCTCATGCACCTTCAACTGACGCAATGCATAAGCTATAACATTCTTATACTGCATCAACATAACACCCAAACCAGAATGTGAAGTATCACAATAAATAATAAAATCCTTACCCTCAACCGGTAATGCTAGAATAGGTGCAGTGGTTAAGAGAGTCTTGAGCTTTTGGAAGCTCTCCGTACATTTTTCAGTCCATTCAAATGGTATCTCTGTTTTGGTCAAATTTGTCAAGTGAGTGACAATAGAAGCAAAGTTCTTCACAAATCGACGATAGTAGTTAGCAAGCCCCACAAAACTCCTAACTTCCATCATAAAGCTAGGCCAAACCCAATTCTTAACCACCTCAATCTTTTGAGAATCTACCACTACCCCTTCTTTTGAAACTACATGCCCCAAAAATGCAACCGAAGTCAACCAAAATTCACACTTAGAGAGCTTAGCATACAACCTTTGTTTCCCAAGAACACCTAAAACAATACGAAGATGGTCGGCATGCTCTTCCTCACTTTTTGAAAAGACCAAAATATCATCAATAAAGATTATGATGAAAGAATCAAGAAATGGCTTGAACACCCTATTCATTAAACTCGTGAAAGTTGCAGGTGCATTAGTCAAACCAAAAGACATAACTAAAAACCCATAGTGCCCATAGCGGGTTCTAAACGTCGTCTTGGGCATATCTTCAGGCCTAATTTTCAATTGATGGTACTCAGACCTTTGATCAATGTTGGAGAAAATTGATGCACCTTGGAATGGGTCAAAAAGATAATCTATTCAAGGCAAAGGATACTTGATTCGAATAGTGGTCCTATTCAATTGCCGGTAATCTATATGCATTCTCATACTACCATCGTTTTTCTTAACAAACAAAATTGGGGCACTCCATGGGGAAGCACTAGGTCGAATAAATCCCTTATCAAGAAGCTCTTGGATTTGAGCCTTAAGCTCTCTTAATTCTGTCAGAGCCATACGATATAGAGGAATAGAAATGGGGCGCGTACCAGGCTACAAATCCATGCAGAAATCTATATCTCTATCCTGAGGCATACCAGGCAAGTCATTAGGAAACACTTCTCTAAATTCTGACACCATAGGAATAGACTCAATAGATGGAGTCTCAGCCTCAACATCCCTAATATGAGCCAAATAAGCCAAACAACCCTGCTCTACTAGTTTACTAGCTTGAATGGAAGATATGATCTTAGCTTGCTTAGGCTTGCACACCCCTTCCCACTCTAACTTTTCCTTTCTTGGAATTTCTAGAGTTATAGACTTAGTATTACAATTAAGCACAACATAATAGGGGAACAACCAAGTCATGCCTAAAATTATATCAAAGTCAGTCATATCCAAAATCACCAAATCAGCCCAAGTCTGAAAATCCTTAAACAAAATAGGACAAGCACGATAGACATGGGTGACTATGACAGACTTTCCAACTGGGGTAGAAATGTGTATGGGGGCATCAAGTATATCACAAATCATAGCAAATTATGAGGAAAATCTCACGGATACATAAGAATAAGTAGAACCCAGATCAAATAACGCATTAGCCATCCGGTCACAGACATAAATAGTACATGTGATCACTGCGTCTGATGCCTCTGCCTCATTCTTGCCCAAAAAGGCATAACACTGAGCTCTATCATCATGTTGAGCTACCTCCCTACCTGGTTGCACGTTACACCTACCTGCATTGCCATTAAGTTCAAAGTTCGTCGATTTATTGGAGATTTTCATGTGGATTTCGCCAAGGATTTAATCTTACGAGGTATGTGAGGCTTTCATAATGTTGGGTTCATTCACCCACGTGCCAAACTTGTTTATTTTAGCGTGAATTTTTCCTAAAAGAGTTTGAAAGTTGATGTTCTTGATATGTATTCTTGAATTTGATGTTGTTCTTGAGTTAGGATGAGATTGAGAAGTTTCTGAGATCATTATGTCAAATTATTGAGTTGGTTAGAGTTAGGTTCTTAGGTACATTTGTTGGGTATCTATATCTATAAATAATTTGGCAAAAAGAACCGAGTTTGGGTGAATTGGGGCTGGAAAATGAAGAAGAAAATTAGTTGGGCAAATCTGGGCACTGGCTCCACATCGCAAACCTGCTCCCCAGATTTGGGAAAATTTTCTTCACGTCGTAGAGCATTCACGGACCGTTCTGCCTCAAAAAGTATTTTCGCGACCAAAATTTAAATACATCTCCCTCGAATAGTGACTTTTTTATCTTTTCTCATGTTTAGCTATCTAAAAATACTCCTAAACATCGTGAGATCTTTCCTATCAAGGATCCATAATTCAATTCAAGGAAAGTTAAGAGTCAAGTTTAGAAGTTAAGAAGCAAGTCAAGAGAAGTTCATTAAAGTTTTTCAAAAGTCTTTCACAAACGTTTTAACTTTGTTCAAAGACTTAAGTTTTAAGTTAAGCAAAGAGTAAAGACTTGAGTTCATTTCTCCAAAAGTTATAAGGGAACTAAGTATTCCCAAGAGTTTAAAATGTTTTCACATTTGAACAAGAAAGGGAACATCGATTTCAAGAGAGATTTTAAGCTAAGTTTTGAGTAATTATCTCAAACCAAAGAAAGAAGTTTGTTTTAAAAACATATGAGCCAAGTATATTTTGGGAGTAGTATTGAGCACCGATATGGGGATGCGAGTTCATATTAACTCAAGTCTCCATAAACCATGTAGCCATCATGAGTAGTGAAGGATCATACTTTTTAGATGACTCCTTAAGATGCTTTTAGCATAGACTAGTGGATCCACTTAGTTAAGGCATCCTATATGACGGCAAAGTATAGGACAGTTCTGGCAGCGTGGGGATGACGTTGTATCACCACTTAGGATCATAATGGTTGTTGTCGGTTAGAGAATCTCCCACAGAAACTATATTACTTTGATATATGAGTAAAGTTGAGTTTGTTATTGCATATCTTTAACAAATTGAGTTGTTATTTACTATTCTAAATGCTTTGTATAAATTGCACTATTATTGTTGTTTTACACTGCATTTTGAGTTGAGTTATTCATGAGTTGAGTAAAGCCAAGGTAAGTGTTCCTTTCAGATCCTTTTCAAGCTTAAGTTTTGTTTAGCATTCCAACTCGCATACTCGTACATTTAATGTACTGATGCCAGTTGGCCTGCATCATCTTATGATGCAGACACAAGTAACCAGGATCAACATCTAGCGCCTCGTTGATTAGGTTGAGCACTCGGAGTTAGTTCGTGAGCCTCTTTGCTTTTTGGAGGGTCCTTTTCATAATTGTTTAAACTTTTCAGTTGTTAGGATGATCAGGGGTCCTGTCCCGACATCCCTCTTTGTTTTAGAGGCTTCATAGATAGTTAGTAGTTCAGTTGTCTTTACATTATCATTTCTTATGTTAATAATTGAGTTGCCATTTTGGCCAAGTTGAATGTTGACTTTTAAACATTCTAAGTTATTTTATTAAACAATTGAGTAAGTGCATTTGATCATTGTAATAATGCTTAGAGTCTTCCGCTGAGTAAGTAAGCCAGGCCAAGGGTTCACTTGGGGCCAGCAATGGTTCTCAAATGCCAGCCACGCCCGGGGTGTAGGCTCGGGGTGTGACAAAAGCCTTTAGAGACATTTATATATAAAGAGTGTTAGTTATAACAATCTATATTTATTATTTCCTCTAAATATAATAGAGAGACAATTATATTATTAATTATTGCTAAATAATTGCTACTAACTCCTTTAATTTTTGTAGTGGGTTATGAGAGAATAACAATATGTCACGACCCCAGTCTACACACTGGTGTGGCCTCCACTCGAGAACCATTGCTGGTCCCCAAGCGAACCCTCATCGTGGCTGACTGCAAGCAGAAGACTAACTCAAGCATACAAAGCTTAAAACTGAATAAAATTCATTGAACTCAATTACAAATCTTTAACTCAAATGAATAACTCTGAATAAAAGTAAATTATTCAACTCACCATAAAAATAGGCAACTTAAGTCTTTAAAACATTTAACAAAATAAATGAAGACTTCTAAAACTCTATTGTCTATCTATGAAACCTCTAAATGAAAAACATGGAAGTCGGGACAAGACCCACGACATCCTGACAAAACTAAAAAGTAAATGAAATCCTCTAGAAGCAAGGAGGCTCAACATAGCTAACTCGAACGTCATGTGGTATCAATAAAGCTCTTGTTGATGACCCTGAATATCTGTATTTGCATCATGAAATAATTCAGGCCAAATGGATCAGTACGTGGAATGTATGAGCATGTAAGGGGAATTCTAAAACGTAAACATAAGCTTGAACTTGATAAAAAGGAAACATACTTACCTCTTTTCAAGCTTACTCAACTCAAGGAATACTCAAAACTACTCAAAGTTACTCAACTTAGAGTACTCATGGATAAGATACTCAACTCAGTAATAAGATTCTCAACTCAGTGAAACTCAACAATAAGGTACCTGACACAATGAAGCACAGATCAACTCAAGATACTCATGTAACACCCCAGAAATCTAATGACCTAAGCTAGAGCCTAACATGTAATCTAGTATCCTAATTAAGGATAACATCAAGATAATAGTCGTAAAATGACTTCCCTAACTTAGCCTAAGGTCCTAGTGCCTAAAATTCAAGGCATGGCTCCCATGAGGACCCCCGCTCCCCAAGGGTCCTTGAAGAGAGCAAGAGGCTGCATAAAAACTACCAAAAGCCAGTATCACCTACGAAGTGCAACCTACGAGGTGTAGGTTGACTCACGCCCCGTAGGTGGGGGTCGTGAGACAACACTTAGTTTCTTCATGTTGCTCCCCAAATGTCCTAGTCTCAATCCCATTCCACGAGCGTGTAGTACGGTCCGTGGACCGACTCACACCCCGTGGAAGGGACTCGTGAGTTGAGACTTAGTCTCCTCACCCTCACCTTGAACATCCCCTCTTTGAACCAAACCATGGACAATCAGGACGGTCCGTGGACCCATCCACGCTCCATGGTTTGGGGTCCGTGGATCGTGCCTGGGCAATATGCCTAGGTTCGGCATAAATGGGGATGGTTTGGTAAATTGTTAATTAATTAAGTTAGGGTGCGGGACGATTAGTATTAGATATTTTAAGTATATAAAAGTACTTTTAACTATTAAACAATTCTTTTAACTCCTCACAACTCACAAAATCAAACTCAACTAACTTCCCTCCCCAAAATATTCTCTCTCTAAACTCCATTGAAGAACTAGGTCAAAGCTCAAGCTAGGGGTTCAAGAACAAGTCTTTCTTCTCCAAATTCATCAGGAATTCAACCTAAGGTATGGATACTCTTCATTTTGGGTAGCTATCCCCCAAGAAGTCCCTTCAAAGTGTGTTTTTAAGGCTTCCTAAATCTAGGATTTTATTCTAAACGTGGGTCTTCTTCCAAAATGATTTCTATGGCTTGATAATGATTTATTATGCTTAATTATGATGGTTTGTGGTTAGGTTGTTGTATTATTGATGGTTTTTGGTGAAAATCTCTCTTGGACCCATGGTTTCCCTTTCTTCCTAAATTGTGAACTAAGATGTGACTTGATTGGCCATGGAGGTTGGTAATTGATTATTTTTATGTTTAATTGATGGTTGAATCATGAAATATCTCTATCTATTGTGGTAATTCTATAATGTTAGGGTTGATGTTGATTTATGGCCTTGAAGGGCAATTGGCTAGGGTTTGTATATGTTAATGTTGATTCTAAATGAGTATGTGGCTTACTTGGATGGTAATGATCCTATATCTAATGTTGTGGTATTGATGTAAGATTCTTCTTCCATATACCCTATGCACTTGATTATGTATGACGTATGTATGTATACTTATAATGAACTTGTTGGGTTGATTGAAAGGACATTGTCATGATCACAATCCGACTACAATGTGAAAGGTTTACTCACATGCTAGTGTTTCTAAAGTGAAAGGAGCATTCTCGCTTAAGGAACCTATGAGCTATTATGATGATAAGTTGACATGGGTGTCTAATACACTCTCTTATGACTAATGAACCTAAGTAAAGGCTAATGGTGATTTTTAAAGGGAATAATGCTTAGCACCGAGAGGATATGAAAGTGAGATGGGGACTTTTACATTTAGCAAGTCCGGTTTCCCAATGTAGGATATCTCATGAGATGGAAACCTTCTACGTTTAGCAAGTTCGGGTTTCTAGTAGCAATCTCCTTGTCCCATAACTATGTGCCCACATAGGTCTTAGCTAGTGGATCCACCTAAATAGCTAGAATGTATGTTCTATGTTAGGCAAGTAGAACACCTCATTTCGGTGTGGGGGTAGAACACCGGATTCCATGTAGCTCACATGGTCTATGTCGGTTAATGCAATCTTTCCCTAAATTAACATGAATGTGAATTATGGTAAGGACATGGACTTTTAACTATGACCTCTTAAGGGGTATTACTTGGTGTGAGTAGGGGTATGGGACTTCACTTATGCATTGCACAAGTAGACTCTAAGAGGGGTTAGGGTAAGGTTCTCTTATATTCTAATGACTCATCAATAATGCATGAAAGGTATGCATGGATGTTATGAATATGAATGTCCTCACTTTTATATATATTGTTGGTGACCTAAATGTGATACTTAGCATTTGGTAGGGTTATGGGACCTTACCTTTGCATTGCACTAGTGTGGCTTTGGGTTGCTCATATGTTGAATTGGCTTATATTTCTTAGTAAATGTGCATAATGGTTTCTAAACTTAACTAAATGCATGATTTCAATTAAATGACCCTTTTATGAATGTTTCAAGGATTTTTTGCATGGTATCCATACTTAGTATAATTCATTGTGCTAACCCATATCTTCTACTTTACTATAAGTGTAGGTTCCGATCGTTGATACTTACTACTTCCTTCAAGGTGAAGCTTGGGTCAACTATTCCCCAGGCTTGGTGAGTCCTCAAGTTCGAGGACAAGTTGCTATTGATTCTAGTTCCTAGTTTACTTCCTATGTTCAAGACTATATTGTATTTCTTATTGTTGGGGACTTCATTGATGTAAAGGGCTTAGACCCTATTTGTACTCTTATGTTTAGATGGTGATTGAGACAAGTCTATTTCCTATTTTCTTTTATGAAGAAGTTGACTTCTACTGTAAAAGTTTTTATTTTTCTGTATATGTCTTTATGTGATGAAGATGCTAAGGGATTGTATGCGACCCCTTCGGGGTCAATTATGTCGTGTCACTTCTAGGGGGTACTCTTGGGTCGTGACAACTCAACTCATGATACTCAAGGATAAAGCAATAGTAAAAGATGCAATATATATGGAAATTGTAAAACTGTAGATAGCAACTCAATGTATTGAAAAATACAATAATACTCAATGTGTATATAAAAATACAATATAACTCTGTGGGAGTTTCTCTAACCGACAACCACCACTATGAGCCTAAGTGATGATACAGCGTCTTGCCCATGCTGCCAGAACTATCCTATACTTTGCCATCATATAGAATGCCTTAACTAAGTAGATCCACTAGTCTATGCTAAAAAGCACTAAGGAGTCATCTAAAAAGTATGATCCTTTCTACCCATGATGGCTACATGGTTTATGGAGATGTGAGTTATCTGAACTCAAACTCATCCCTATATCGGTGCTCAATACTACTCCTAAAATACTCAGCCCATATGTTTACTTTTTTTGTGGTTTGAGATTATTACTCAAACTATTTCTCTAAAAAGAGATGGTACTCAAACTACTCAGAACTATTTTGGAAATCTCAATTTCCTCTCATCTTAAATGTGGAAACATTTACACTTGGGAATACTTAGTTCCTATATATAATTTTAAAGAAAATGAATTTTACTCTTACTCTTTACTCAACTCAAAGCTTAAAGCCTTTAAACAAAGTTAAAATGTTTGTAAAAGACTTCTTAAAATATGGTTCATGCCGAATTATAGACGTGAACGACTCAATGCAAGGTTTTCAATAACCATAGATATAACTCAATACTTGGAACTCAAAAACTTCAATGATACTACTCATTTCAAGAATGCTCAACTCAGAGGGTTCATGCGGAATTATGAGAATGAACTACTCAACTCAAGGACTGAAAGATACTTCTCATCTCAAGATTGTTCGACTTATAGGGTTCATGCGGAATTATGGGCATGAACAATTCAACTCAAGGGATTCATGGGTAACATGCAAGAGTCCCATGATTGGAAATATAATCTCAAAGTGGATTAGGAACTCAATATTCAAGACTTAGAACTTGAAGATACTACTCCTCTCAATGATACTCAATTTATGAAGTCCATGCGGAATTTCTGGGCATGAACAACTCGACTCGAAGGTCTACATAACTAGCTGGAACTCATGTATACGACTCTTCTCATTCGCTTACTTACTTCCTCAAAAATTAGTTCAAATCAATAGTTGATATCAAAGGATTCATAATTGAACTCAAAGGCTATCTTGAACTTTACTCTTAACTCTCTTAAATGTGAATTATGAATTCAAGAGTTATGGTTCATGATATGAAGGATATCGTGATGACAAAGTAGACTCATAAATACATTCTCATCATTCTCATACTCACTTTCTCGAGTCATGAAACAAGTTACTAGAAGTTGTAGATGACTCCACAAAAGGACTCAAAGGGACTTTCTTAGAATGTTTGAAAGAATTCTCAAAACTTAACTCTTAACTTTACCTTGAATTTGAATTATGAATTCAAGGTTATGATTTGTAATAGGAAAGACCTCGTGATGTTTAGGAGTGTTTTTAGATAGTTAAACATGAGAAACGATCAAGAAATCACTGTTTGGAAGAAAGTCCGCGACGCGGAGATGTATTTTAATATGTGGTCATGAAATTACTTTTGAGGCAAACCGTGACCTCTCCGTGACGTGAAGAAAAATTTTATGAAATAGGGAGGCAGGTTCACAACGCAGACTGGGTTTCCAGATTCGCCTGACTTTTTCCTTCTTCGTTTCCTAACCCCAATTCGCCTAAATTCGATTCTTTTCTCAATCCCTCTTTAGATTTAGATACCCAGCAGATGAACACAAGAACATACTCATATAAAACTCTAAAATCGACATTATTTCATCAAGAACTCAACAATCTCATCTAAACTCAAGAACTAAAGCCAATTTCAAGAACATAATTCAAGAACATCATACTTTCAACTTTCTAGAAGAATTTAACGCTAAGATTAACATGATGGGCGTGTGGGTGAACAAACCCAACACTATGGAAGCTTACATACCTGAAAGAACCATCTTCTTGAATAAACTTGAAGGAAAATCTTGAAAGATGAACCCTAGCCTTAGTGTTTCTTGAATTCCTGAGCTTAGAATTTTTGGAGTGATGAGAGGGTTTGATTTATGAAAAACTGATTTTCTAAACATTTAGGGAAATTTAGATGACCTCCTAAGGTTTTTTAGGACTAAAATACCCCTAAAGAAATAAATAAAACGAGCTGGAAGTCGGAATCAATTTTCACCAGGCAGTGAGGTCCATATTGGCTCCATAACACGGAGCCATCGCGGAGCTGCTGCCAGGTATGAGCGTTGTTAGTAAATCAGTCATAACTTTTTACTCAAAGCTCGGAATTTAGCAAAATTGGTGGCGTTGGAAAGAGAACTCGAAGACCTTTAAATTTCCATCTTGTAGCTCACCTAACTCATCATATACCAGGAGTTATGGTTGTTTGAAGTTGACCCAAAACTTAAGAAAAACTTAGGAATGACTTGAATGCTTTTCTCTTTGGTTCTTCTTGGAACTTAAGGTGCTACATCCAGTGACCTTAACACTCAAGAAATTTTAAATTCCTTGCAAAAATCTCATTCACTACGAAGAACGGTTCGAGTCTTAGTTCAAAAAATTTCTAGGGTGTTACACAATAACACGCCCTTATAAAGTTAATAGTTTCTTGAATCTATCCCTAAATAATTTTGATCCTTTAAGTTAATTAAAACTGGACATTATTAATAATCTTTGAGTATTTAAAAACTCAACTATTATAAGATTTAACAAAAGGACGTGAAAAGAAAACGTTTAATGGAAACTCTCAATTAGACATACATTTTTTCTATGTTAGATATATTTCCAGTATTGTCTAGTGCCCTTTTTGATGTTGTAATGTTTAAGGTTTGATGGGACATTTCTGATATTTCTAATTAAACCATTTATTCTCATAGTTCTTTTAAAAGCTAACAACAAGAGTTATTTAAATATTTATGGAGAGAATAAAAGTCCTTAGTTTTAACACATTAAAAAAATATTAAAAAATTCAAGAAAATATATAAACATAAAATTTTAGAATTTGGGCTAGCTCATACTAAGGAAGGTTTTCACTTTGATATTAAATCAATGTTAAGTTAAAGAAGTCATAAAAATCAAGCTTTCAAGTAAAACAAGATAAATAAAAAAGAAGACGAAATGTACACACATGCATAACTTAGGAGTGTTTAAGATTTTTGTTACTTTTGTCTAGGCTTAGCATAAATATCCTTGTTTCCATGGAAGGGTAGATTTCATGGATGATAGAGATATTTTCTTAGAGCATGAAATACTCATGTTAGCTTGGATTAGGGTTTGCTTAGTTATCCATTAAACCTTTCTTTAATTACAGCATAGCTCGGTGATTTGTATATGAGTTTTCTTCCTCCTTTCATTCAAAAATATTCATGCTCTAAATTTTTCAGTTATAAATTTATCTTTGTAAAATAAATGGGTAAATTTGATATTTAATTGTGGGCTTTAATTGAGGATTGGTTAGTGACTTTGTTTGAACCACTTTTTATTGAAAAACACTCTCGATACCAGCTGAAAATTTGAATTTTATTGAAGAACTTGAATTGAGTTTTGAAATCTAAAATTAAAATATCTTTTTTGATTGAACGTGTTTAATTTGATTGAAACTTGTTCTATATTGTTAGGGATCTTGAATATGAATTTTGATCTTGATTGAAGTTGATTTGTGTACTTTAGGTTCAAATTTTTATTTTACCATTGAGAAATTTTGACCTTTGATCATAAATATGAAAGCTACTGACATTACTTGTGAGGTCCTATTTTGATAAACCAACATTCTTACTTGTGATATTATATTTTTAGTTATGATGAGCTATAAGGGAGATATGAATAGTCTTGGAGTTTTTGTAGAAGTTCTATGATAATTATATTATCTTTAATTAAGTTTAATTTAATTATGTTCTACAATATCTCTTAAATTGCACAATAGATATATGTGATTCATGTATGATTTTCTTATTTCTATTTATATAAATAACTAGTCCTTAGGAAATATTATTGAATTATTATATCGAAAATACTGAAATTAACAATATTTACTTTATCATTTACATCATATTCATTAAATGAAATCCATAATAGTGGAATGTTACATTTGCCATCAAGCAAGAAATATGTGAAGCTAATTAAGATAATATAACATGTAATTGTATGAATATGTCGATAAATTGTAATTTATCCTCAATAATCTCTCATTACTCCCTTAACACGTAGATCCCATATCCAATTTGAAAACATAAAAAGAAAATTTTAAGAATAAACATAAAATCACTTACAAAGGAACCAATTTACAAGAAATAATACCAACATTTGAATTCTTGGAACATTTCCAAGCATTTTCGGGAGATATGTATCCTTCAACTACATCAATTAGAGTAAAAATTAAAATATAAAAACTATCAGTGTATAAAAGAGTATATATCTTTATTTTATTCTAATCCATACATAGTGATAAAAATTTATTACCTTCCAAACATTCATTCTCTATCTATCAATATTATCAGATATGATGACATCTTTGATCCAAATGCAACACTAATGGTACTATCCCTAACAGTTCTAAAAAGACAATGGTATTTTCTTTCTTCCGTACCTAGAAGATCTACTATAAAGGAACCAAAAAGGTAAAAATAAATAAAAAGAAATGATAAAAGAAAAATGAGAAAATGGTTCTTAATCGGAGAGAATTTGACATATTGGTGCAAAATGTTCAAATGAGATTTGCAAATTCAGTGCTCTTCTATGCGACTTTAAATAAGGGGCCTTAGGTAAGGGAAGTTGAAGAGAATCAAATTATTAAAGCTAAGAAGTTGAAAAGAATCAAATTATTAAAGATATTTTAACCAAAAAAAAAAAAAAAAAAAGACTCATCAATTACATACTTAATTGTTGGGAGTATCCTTGGTCTTCATCAATTATAATTGAAGGTAATTTAAGCAGCATCGTGCCGGCAAAGAAGAGTCTATAGGCTTAATCATAATTGTAAGCATTAATGTAGAATATATAGTTGATCTATTTTTTTTTAAAGGCAATATATATATATATATATATATATATATATATATATATATATATATATATATATATATATATATATAACTATTCATATTCCAAAACTGAAGAGAGTCTATGCATCAGTTATACCATTCAATTAGTTAAATGATTGAAAACTGAAAATATTTAATTTAGTACTAAAAACTAACTAAATGCTTTTGAAATAGAAAATAATATACGGTTTAGATAGCTGAAGTTGTATGGTTGCTGGAAAATGGGATGGAGCCATTGAAGGGACATAACTCATAGTAATTGATAGATAAGAAATTAACTTTTGAGTGACATAACTCATAGTAATTGATAGATAAGAAATTAACTTTTGAGTTGGATTAATAATTAATTAATATATGTAATTTATAATATTTTTATATAGTGTAGGGGTAAAATGTAATCTAACTTTGCACTATGGAGGTTCCTGCTTTTAGTAATATATATGATGACATATGATAAATGATTGTCATAATTGAATGTTATTCTAATTAGTGTCAAGTTCTCTTTTGGTTATTCTTGATATTTGTATCTTAATTATTCCATTTATCCCTTGTTTATTAGCAATCTTAGGACTTGGGTAGTGATCATTATTGCTAACTCCAATGTGTTCAATTAGTTCTTATTGCGATACTTGAAAGTTCTAGTCTAATCCCTATTAAACATATTTTTGATTTCTTTTCATCATCATTGATAATTTTCTTACGATGAGTCGTTATTTCATATATAATATGTTATTTGAATCTTCAGGAGCCAAAAGTTATAAATAAGAAACTAATTCTAGTCTTGTGAAGAATATAAAAAATCATAAACTCACACACAACAGGAATGCCAAAATCTTTGGCTATCTCTTGTTGAAGTTGAAAATCACTCATTTCAGGCATGTGCACTACTATGATAATTGAATTTGCTTTGTTTCATTTAGTTACAATAGTGAAGAGCGCAAAAGATGCTTTGAGAGGCCGCTGCTCCGAAGGACACTCAAAGCATCTTTTACGCTTCTCACTATCGTAACTAAATGAAACAAAGCAAATTCAATTATCACAGAAGTGCACATGCTTGAGATGAACGACTTTCAATTTCAACAAGAGATAGCCAAAGATTTTGGCATTCCTGTTGTTTGTGAGTTTAAAATTTTTTATATTCTTCACAAGACTAGAATTCCCTTCATTTCAAGTTATCATGAATAGTTTTGATTTATATAAATCAAGATCTACATAAATCTCAAATTAAAAAAATGGTAACATGTAAAGAACACAAAAAATACCCTACTTTTAAATGAGATAGTTATCCTCACAACCGTACATTTTGGATCGTAACACTCACAAAAGTTTTAAAAATGAAAAAGATAATTTAAATACATTCGAATTTGGACTGGTTGAGTAAAGTAACATTAATGAGAAGGCAATTGTCGTCATCATCAACCACCAGAGTTCTGATTTTTTCAGAAAATTCGCTATTTTGTACCTCCATTGATTCTTCCCAGGAAAATAATTGATAACAATTGATTGTTTTAGATACTTTTTGTTGAAAGTAAAGCACAAACTTAAATAAATGAGCAAGAAAATTGAAGAGAGCACTTTCTAATTATTATTTAAACAAATATTTGAGTCTATCATGTTGCACAAGACCCCATCTTAGATTTGCTTACCAAGTTTTGCACTCTCTTTTAGTAGCTTATTTATTTTCTTTATGTTTTTATTTATTTATTTTCCTTTTTTGTTCTAATGCAATTGACAACATGACTATATAAAATCTACAATAATTTATAATAAATTTGTATATATCTACAGTCTAATTCATGATTTAGAGAAGTAATATTCCATATATTTGCTTTAAAAAAATTTTGTAATCTCAATCATTGTGACATATTATTTTATTCATAAATATATTTTCTTAAAACTCACTTTCTACTTTTTTTTACCAGCACCTGCATAGTATCTATCTTCAAAAATTTAATTATTTTTGAATTAATAACTTATTGTCTATCGAATTCAATTTATTTTTGAGTTAAATTTTGAATGATAAAAATAAAAGTTAAGAAATGTATCATATAGATTAAAAATAAATAAAAATGAAGAAAATATGTCATGATCTGAAAACTAGAGTAATAATGGAACCTACAAACACCCACGGGTGGATAAGCCGATCCATAGGCAGAAATGGCAAGTAATGGGCATAATGGAAGGTGTCATGACCCGATTCCTCTCTTCACGATGGCACTACACCTGCTATAATCCATCAGTAGGTAAGCGAACTCATAGCCTAGAACGACAACTAATTTGTATAAGGGTAGAACTTATAACAAAAGAGTGAAGGCAAGAACAATAAAGAAGGAACGAAAAGAAAACGGCCGAAAGGTATTCTTGAATAGAAAATATAGTTGTTGAACTACAAGAGAAAACAGAGTGTGTATATTCTCTGTATTAACTGACTCATACTTCTAATATAACTCCTAACTTATAGTTTTTTATTCCACTAAACAAACTCCAAAACTTACTCCTAAAGTTCCTAACTCTCAGCCCACTTCCTAACGTGAACAACCTTACTTGGATAATTGTTTTGACCTAGTAAATGTAATAAACAAGTAACCCAATAGGTTGCACTAATTTGTTACACTCCCTCTTAGTGCAAGTTCACGATCAACAACTCCTAGAGCATCTCGAAAGTATTGAAACTTAGACTTCTCCAAAGCTTTAGTGAATATATCAGCAACTTGAGTGTTGGTATGAACAGTTGTCAGTTCAATCTCTTCACTTAGAACTTTCTCATGAACAAAATGATGGCGGATCTCAATATGCTTCGTTCAAGCATGAAAAACTGGATTTGACGCAAGTTTGATGGCACTTTCGTTGTCACACTTGATTTGCACAGCATAGTCTACTTTGTGGGACATGTCTTTGATCAATCTTTTCAACCAAATACATTCTTGTGCAGCCATGGTTGCTGCAATATATTCAGCTTCGGTGGTAGAAAAAGCAACAACATCTTGCTTCTTACTGCACCAAGAAACCACTACTGACCCAGTACTAAAACAATAACTGGAAATGTTCTGACTCAGAGATACACTTTTTGCCTCTTCATTACTAGGTGCTGGCCCATTTACTTCAGGAAATAATAGCTCTAAATTATCTTGATCATCCCCAAGAACTACAACCTTTTCAACAAAAAATAAGGATGACACTTTATCAAATACCACGTCTCTAGAAATGGTAAACTTATTTGTCTTTCAATCCATGCATCTCTAACCCTTCCTATAAGAATCATAGCCAACAAATACACATTTTCTTGCTTTCGAATCAAGTTTGGTTCTATTAGTTCTGGGAACATGAACATAACACAAATAACCAAAAACTTGAATATAGTTCACATTTGGCTTCTAACTATATAGAATTTCAAAAGGGAATTTTTTTGTACCTGGCCAAGGAGGAAGCCTATTTATCACATGGCATCCACGTTGAATAGCTTCAGCCCAAAGCTCTCGAGGAAGATTCTTGTCATGCAACCATGAAAGACAAACTAAAGTAAGATAGGCAAGCTTTCTTTCAGCAACTCCATTCTGTTGAGGTATATCTTCACAAGTCATTTGATGAACTATTCCATTATCATGACAGTACCGGAAGAAGTAATCTGACATATATGCTCTGTCATATCACTACGGAGACATTTTATCTTCTTCTCAAACTCATTCGCAACAGCATCTTTGAACTCCATAAACTTGGATAATGCTTCGCTCTTTTCTTTCAAAAATTTCGCCTTAGTGAACCTTGAGTGATCATCCACCAAAATCATAACATAGTGATGCCCGCTATAACTTGGTGTTCTTGTTGGTCCTATCAAATTTGTATGAATCGATTCAAACATCATGGTTCTCTAATTTGATGACCTTTTGAAAGGAAGACGATGAGATTTGCCGTATTGGCAACCTTGACAAATCACGTCTTCATGTACATTCTTCAAAGTTGGTAGGCCATCTACCAATTTTTTAGAAGAGATCTGCTGCAACATTTGATAGCCTACATGACCTAACCGAGCATGCCAAATTGTGACATTATCAGTTTGGCTTGTTTTATTCACATAAGCTTCACTTGCTGACATAACAAACAAAGAAGCTTTCTTTTCGCCTATAAAAATAACATCAACAGATACTTCTTTTACATTTTCAAGCACCTTCACATCATTAGGACCAAACAGTACATATTTTCCAAAATCATCAATTTGAGGAACTGAGACTAGATTTTTCATCAAACCTGGAACATGATAAACATCATGCAATTTGATACTTTTGGATTTATCACCAGCAACCTCAATCATCAGAACATCTTTTTTTGCTACTGGATATGTCAAGTTATCAGCTGTGATAATGACTCGATCTCCATGATGATATCGCATCTCCGAGAATAGAGAACCATCTCCAGTTACATCATATGAGCACCCTAAATCAATGATCCACTCTTCCCTCTTATTATTGTTGGCATAATTGACAATATCTTGTGCTAACTTTTGTTCAACAGCTTGGATGCTAAAACATTATTCCCATTTCATTTGTGCATCACCTTCGTTGATGCACACGACATTGGCATTGGAAAGTTTTACTCGATAATTTTTCTTGATGTGCCCAAATTTTCCACATCTGTAGCACTTTTTGGTGTTTTGTGGATTTCCACCTTTCTTCGTGCTTGTTTCTTCCCCTCTTTTTTTGTTCCAAGTTGATGCATTCTTCTTGTTCGGCTTTCCATTAGAAAATAGAACATTATCAGATTCAAGGTTCTTAGCCATTTCTTTAGCTAAGGCTTCTTGATTAGAAAGTATGTTCTCCAATTCTTCAACAGATGGTTGTTGCGGCCAACCTTGAACGGAAGTGACAAAAGGACCGTATTCCTTTTTTAATCCACGAATAAGATAGCATCGTAGGAGTGACTGGCTAATCTTCTCTTCTGGATCAATCTCTGAAATTTCAGCAGGGATACTTTTAACTCACAAAAAGTAATCTGAGATTGACATACCTCGTTGTTGTAACATTGCCAACTCATTCTCCAAAAGTTGCAGCCTTGCTGTATTTTTCTTGGTAAACAACCTTTCGAGCGTGTCCCGAACTTCTTTTGGAGAGCTAACATCACGAACATGATCAATAAAATCCTTGCTTATAGAAGTCCTCAAAGCAAAGAGAGCCTTTCCGCACTTGATCTTCAATTTCCTTCGCGATTCGGCATTCTCAGAAGTATCGACTGGGATTATTGAATCAGTTCCTACAATCAAATCCTATAGATCCTGACCTTTAAGGTATGCTTCCATACACATTCTCCAATACTTGTAGTTAGTTCCTACAAGTTTTTCTATTCCATATTGAGTATTTCCTCCGTTTGAAGCTTCCATTGCTACAAACGACAAAAATTTTCCTTCACACTTTCAAACTTCTCCTACAAAGTAAACTGATCGACAAGAAGACTGAAAAGAAAAAAATTCCTCCTTTAAAATAGCTCTTGATACCATATAACAAAAGAGTGAAGGTAGGAACAATAAAGAAGGAACGAAATGAAAACAACCGAAAGCTATTCTTGAATCGAAAATATAGTTGTTGAACTACAAGAGAAAATAGAGTGTGTATATTCTTTGTATTAACTCACTCCTACTTCTAATATAACTCCTAACGTATAGTGTTTTTATTCCACTAAACAAACTCCTGAACTTACTCCTAAAGTTCCTAACTCTCAGCTCACTTCCTAACGTGAACAACCTCACTTGGATAATTGTTTTGACCTAGTAAATGTAGTAAACAAGTAACATAGTAAGTTGCACTAATTTGTTACAGAACTAACATAAATAACACATAAAACAACAAAATGGGACAGAAGTGGACGCCAACCAAAAAATACATACAAACGATCACTCCCAGAACCTCTAAGTCACAAGTACAGAGTTGTCTAACATGATGAACAAGTCCCAAAAGTGGACCACAAGCAAGCCGTGTGAAAAGTAACAAAACTACGTAAATATGTACACAAGGACAGAGGTTGATCCAAGAAGGCAAGTCCTCACCACGTATCTGATCCCAAAAGTTGTTGAAGATGGCACGAACAATCACTGTCAATAGCTGGTACTAGGAGCTGCATCACGAAACAAATACAGAGTGTAGTATGAGTACCAAAACAAAGGTACTCAGTAAGCATTATAGGTCGCCTAAGCAAGAAAGGTAAAGACAATATGAAAAGATAGAATCTAGACACAAACTGAGGTCAAAACGGATATGAAAGGAAGCACACGAGCATATCGAAAGTAAATCAAAGTACAACTAAACTAAACCTAACTAGACCCCATAAGCCCCGAACCCCCATAATCCCAACAAGTACACACAATACCTAAGTCTACTGAGAGAAGAGTACTGTGAATCAAAAGTTGAGCTTCCAGCCCAAGTAACCTCAAATACTTAACAATCCAGTCAACTCCCAACCAAGCCAACAAGAGTGACATTCATTCTAGGCCGCCCAACCAGCTTGTCCACTCTTGGGATATAAGCCGCCCAGCTAGCAAGAGTGACATGGGGGTGTGTCAACTCTGAATAGAATCTCATATATCAAGGCCGCCCAGCAAGCCGGTCCACTAACATGGGCGTAAGTTGTCTAGCTAGTAAGAATGACCCAAGGGCGTGTTGACTTTGAAGTGTATCTCAAATACCAATACCAGGCCACCCTCGAACGACGTCCTCTCACAAAAATTTTACCAGAAGGCTCCAGCCTAGAAAATACAATCCCTTGACGCCGCAATAGCACAAAACCTCTGGTAATGCACTGTAGCGGCAGAAATAGAGAGAGAAGATAGAAGATCTGTAAATCTTTGAAAATGCCTAGACTAAGGCTCATACTATAGACTCAAGTCTTTTACTCGAGTATACAAGGACCTAGTCTGTCCAAATTGACATCGTAGAAGAAGCAAGCAATTAAGAGTCTAAGGCAAAACTAGTCTAATCATAGTCTAAGGCTGAACATGATCAAATATATAATAAGTACCAACAACAAATCAAGCCACAACAACATGGAACACATACAATCCCTAACTAGCATGGTATTACACCTGAAAATACAGCTAGTCAAGCCGAAGCATTGTATCTAACGTAGGAAAAAAAAAGAACAACTAGATACTCGCCCCCAATTCATTCAAATCAACATGGATTTACGTATTCACTCTTAATCTAATAGGAAGAAAGGCATAGCCTACTAGTTGCTTAATCACGCGCACTCCAATCTAATTAGCTCTGAACACTATGGGATTTGTGTAAAATTCCCAAAATATAAACTAGGTCCTAGGCCTATGGTAACTGGATGACTTAGGCGTTTTGCTTTTTAGTTAGCCTTTAATTAATTTGGTTTAAAATTAAAATATACTATAATATATACTCCATCAAACTATGCAACAAATCCATGCAACGACTCCTATTAAAAGTTTCGGATCAAATCACACGGCAACAAGGTTTTAAATTCTTGACTTCTTGGTGAAGAATTGAAGTGATTCTTCAAGAACACACTTGTGAAAGAAATTTTTTAATAATGATGTATTTTGAAATGATATAAAAGTAAAAAAAATGTAAATTAACTAAAAAGTACCGATATCAAAGAAAAATTGATATTATTGCAGCAATTTTTAAAAATCTAATTTTGATTATATATTAGGAAAAAGTACTCATTACCCCCCTGAACTTGAAACTTTTTTTTCAGTGTACACCTAAACTATATTCCGTTTTAATTACCCCACACCCCACCCCAAACTTGTTTATTCCTCCATCGCATACACCTTTATTGTCCAACCACTCCAATCGTGTCTACACGCACATGACAGGTTGACAAAAGTGGTGATGTGGATTTCTAGCTAGATAAATATTAGCCACCTACATAACTAAATGTCAAACCTTCTCACTTAGATTAAAACTTTCGGACTAAGGTTCTCACTAAGCTCAAACAGATGTAATCGACGACGACAGATTTCAAAACTTTTAGCTCTCTAAGAAGTGTAATCGATGGAGTAAAGGGTAGATTTCGTGGAACTCTTTCTAGATTTGGGTCAGTTGCAGTTCTTAGATGTGAAATTCTTGCTCAATTCCGTGAAGCGTTTGGTCGATTTTCTTTCGATCTTGTCTGAAATTCTTACCAAGTAAGTGATTATCTACTCTTATGATGTGTTATTGTTTGTTTCCTTTACTCTTTCATTTATATTTTTCCCTATTATTCATTTAAGGTTTCGCCGTAATTTGACTAGGGTTTCGCCATAGTTTCCGATTGATCTTTCAATTAGGGGTTTGATAGTTTTACACTAGAATTTTCACTTAATGAATGTATTATTATGAACTTGTTCAGCTTATGCATGCATGAGTATTAGGGTTTCTGGTAATTAGTTCAAAAAATTAGGGCTTTTTAGTAAAATTAAGATTCTAATGTTTTTATTCAATATTCTATTTTGGTATTGTTAAATGTTAGGGTATTTTGTAATTTCCTTATGTATATTTGTATGTTGTTGAGTAAAATCAATATTTTAGGGGTTTTAGGGTTCCAATTATGTTTTTGTACTGTTAAATATAATTTCCTTGCATAATTGTATGCTTATGAGTTAAATTTGGTTTTGTTGCCTCTGGTTTCTGTTATTGTCTCTATTTTAGTGTTGTTGCCTCTGTTTTGTTTTTGTTGCATATGTTTTGTTGTTGTTGCCTTATACAATATACTGATTATTATTGTGGTTATAGGTTGACACTATGGCTACTAAGTATGTCACGATCCAGATCGTCGTGATTGGCACCACACTAAGACTCCGGTGGGAGAACCACTACTACAACACAAACCAAGCAACTACGCAAAACTAAAGCATTTAAGTATTTGAAAGTAGAAATAATAGATAAAACTGAAGTTCCCATAAACTTCAACAAAAGATCTAACAACTAACAATGCGAAAGAAATAACCTAGAACCTGAAAGTCAATATACCAAAACATCTAAAGTTCAAAAAGTCTAAACAAGAAGGGATACAACCCATACTAATGAACTAACTAAAACAAATGTCTAAGTCCAAAAATGGTGGACATAGACGAACGAGAATTCCATGGCAGCCCAGAAGAATTGTCTCACCCTTGAATTCAAAGTGACGATCACTGATCTCCTAAGCGAGGTCTGTCAGTTGCCGCTTGAAGATGCCCTGTACTCAACAAAAATAAGAGCAAGTACAGTATCAGTACACAACCACAGTGTACTGGTAGGATCACGCGGCTATCCCACTAGTGCAACATAAAACAAGTCAAGGCAGCATTATCATCACATGCATACATACCAACATATAAAACATTATCAACATTTACGAACAACGAACAACTTCACATTTATATCAAATCATTGGTCCTCTCATAGAACCCAAACCCAAAAAGTTAGCATACCGAAATGTGGTATCTGATCCCATAATTATGTCGGAACATGGCAATTGATCCCATAGTTATGCCGGAACGTGGCAACCGATCCATTCAACACACCACAATCACAATCACAAGTAATCACAATCATCAAGATCACACATTTAAGTCATGATTTCATGGCAATCATCATTCATCTATATCATTTGCAAAAAGTGTGATCAACATTGCAATATTCATACACATACAAGAACAAGCATACATCACATAATCAAAGAATCACAAACATAACCTACCTTGAAACAAGCTTGAAACCCTAAGAAACTTGATCCTTCCTTTTTCGGATTCGTTCCGCTTGTTCTTGGTCTACAAATAAATATAATACGGGAATCAATAAAAAAATCACTAATTACCTAGATTACTAACAATTCTATGAATCCTAGATCAAACCCATGATCTCAATTATCCAATTTAGGGTTGTTTCCACCATATCTATAACAAAACCCTCCCCCATCAATATTCACCCATTCTATTACGTTCTACGGATCAAAAAACTGATTCGGGGAGTGAAAAACCTACCTTTAGCCTCAAGAATGGTGAAAAATGAGTAGGAGTCACTTGGAGTTCGTTCCTTAGCTCTAAAAGTCAAAAAGTACATAATGAGATCGTTTAGGGGTTTATTAACGACTTTAATTCGCATTGAGTCCGCCACAGCGGTCGTCACCCCATTGTAGTAGCCCCGCCAGAGCAGCAAAACCCAGTACCAAAGCAGGTTACGCGAGACAGAGAGCTAATCCAAGAATTCCAAAATTCTCATTTCACAACACACCTCTAACCCACGACGCTCAGAAAATACCCTTTACGTTAAGATCAATTTCGGGAGTTCTACTCACACTAATTCAATTCCGTAAAGTTGTACAGATTCTTCAACGAGTTATCTAACCACTCATGTAATCAAAATCATAATTAATTCACCCGGTTGTTACCAAATTTTCCTACACCTCGATGACTCTAATTTCTTTCAAATCTAGACAAGGTTGGGAAAATCCAAATACTACAAAAAAAATTTCAACCCCAAATTTTCCCCCATTGGCTTTTCTATAACGACGGAAACATGTCATTACAAAGTACCTCAATTTAAGGTTCAAATGTGGGGGTATCTTGGTGAGTGAGGTAGGTCCAGTATATGTTGGGGGTAGGACTGAATATGTAGAGAATATGGATGAAGATCATTTGTCAATTCCTAAACTTGCAGATTATGCTAAGTCTTTTGGGATTAGTAAGTTAGGAAAAACTTATGCAGTTCCATCTCTAGGGGGTGATATGGTGGAATTGAAAAATGCCATGGACATTTGTAACATTGCATTATTTATGCAGGATAGGGACACAATAGATATTTATGTGTGTGATGACACTATTCTAGAGGATGTGGGGTCCCATTGAAGGTCAAATTAGTCAATCTTTTAAGTCAAGTGGTTGAGTCTTTTAATGCACATGGGGAATCTGATGGTTCTTTAACTGCACAACCAAAAAAACCAGATTTAGGGTTAGGTTCCTCTTCTTCCTTTCCATCTAGTGAAATAGTTGAGAATGATGGGGTTGCAAAGGTCCAACAAGAAACTGATGATGATTATTCTTCAATAGATTGGACTGATACTGAAGAAGAAGTTGAACCTACTATCCAACAAGGAACTGAACCTTCTATTCAAGAAGAAGTTGAACCAAGCGCCCAAGAAAATGTAGAGGAAGACATAGACAATAATTCTATATGTTCTAACCAGTCTATTGACTATGGAAGTGATGTGCAAGAGGAGTTGAGGATTGTTAAGGAAGATGTGAGAAAGTTTAGAGAAAGCAGGAGGAGAAAGAAGAAGGAAAAACCAAAAGGTTTTTTAGGTGAAGTTGGACTTGATGAAGGGTATGAAGATATTGAAAAAGGCAAAAAAAAAAAAAAATTCAAGCGTAAGCTAACAGAGGATAAGCCATACTATGAAAGTTCTGATTGTGATTTTTTTAAAAGTGATGAAGAAGAACCTGTTTCTGATGATGAACTTGAAGGAGGGAGTTTAAGGGGGAGAAAGAAGAGTAATAGAGTGATATATGATTCTACTTGTGATGTTGTAATATGGCAGTGCATTAGATAGTGTTTACTAGTTACTGCAGTATAAGTCTTTAGTTACCATGGTTTAAGTCTTTTAGTAACTTCTTTTCTTTACTGTTTACTAAGTCTTCATCAGGTAATTAGGATTAGCTTTATCTCCCCATTTTGTGGAGTTAGCTTAGGATATTGTTAGACTCAATCGTGTATATCAAGTTGTAACATTCCAGCCATAAGCAATTAAGTTCTTCTGCAGCTTATCTTGTTTCTTTAGCAATGTGGTTTGGTATTTGAAAGTGTAAAGGAATTAGAGAGGCAGTTACAAAATATGCTATAAAAAAGGAGTTGAGTTAGAAAAGTATGTGAATGAGAGTATTAGAGTAAGAGTCAAGTGTAAAAGTGGTTGTCCATGGCTATTGTATGCAAGCAAGGAAGGGATGAGTGAGAACTTCACTATCAACACATACAACCCAAGGCACAGATGTACCAGGACCACTAATAATATTTTATATAATTCAAAGTTTTTATGTAAGTATCTGAAAGATAGGATTATTTCTCAAGCTAGTATAAAAGGGTGGGAAATACAAGATTTGGTGAGGAAAGAGTTGAATGTTCATGTAGGCAAAGCAGTTTGTTTAAAAAAAAGAAAAAATATTTTAAAGGAAATTATGGGGGATCATGTGGCAGAATTTAACAGAATCCTAGACTATAGAGATGTGTTACTCCAAACAAATCCTGGTAGCACTTGTGTTGTGAAGCTTAGAGATTCAGAATTAGAAAATGGGATGAAACAGTTTCACTCTTTTTATATATGTTTTGATGCTATGAAAAAGGGTTTCCAACAAGGATGTAGAAGATGTATATGGTTGGATGGGTGTTTTCTAAAAGGAATTTGTAAGGGTCAACTTTTGGTAGTTGTTGCTAAGGATGCATACAACCAAATGTATCCAATAGCAAGGGCAGTAATTGGTACTGAAAGAAAGCTCACATGGAAATGGTTCATGACCATTCTGCAAGATGATCTTAATCTAGGAGATGGTTCACAGATCACTATCATTAGTGATATGCAAAACGTAACTGAATTTCTTTTTTTTTTTTGTCTTTAATTTAATTTGATCAAAATTTAACTATCTTTTTTATTTTGTTTTGCAACTATAGGGACTAATAGCTTCTGCAGTTGAAGTATTTCCAGAATGTGAGCATAAAATATGTGCTAGACACATATTAGAAAATTGGTCACAAAACTGGAGAGGCATAGAGAGAAGGAAGAAATTTTGGGCTTGTGCTAGATCCACTTTTGAGACACAATTTAAGTACAATATAAATGCTCTATCCAAGCTGGGAACAGATATAGTTGAAGCCCTCATCATATACAACAAGGAGAAATGGTGCAAAGCTTTTTTCCAAACTTTTTCAAAATGTGATAGTATAGATAACAACATGGTAGAGAGTTTCAATGCTTGGATCTTGGGACCTAGTAACAAGACTATTGTAACTATGTTGGAAGAAATTAGAATTAAGATGATAAGTATGGTGAGTAAGTCAAGAGCATTTGCTAAAACATGGACAGATGGAATATCTCCAATGGCAATGATGGTATTCAATACCAATGTAACAAGATCAATTCAGTGCAACATTGAATGGAATGGTGATGATGGATTTGAAGTGTTAGAACAGGTATACAAGCATACTGTGACCTTGGGTCAGCAGAAATGTAGTTGCAGATCTTGGGAATTAAAAGGTATCCCATGTGCATATGGTATAGCAGCAATGAACCACTTGAACATGGATACATCACAAGCAATTTCAAGCTGGTATAGAAAAGAGACATATCTAAAGACATATTCTCATTTCATTCAACCAATCCCAAACATGGAAATGTGGCCTGAAAACAAAAACCTAATAGCTGAACCACTTGAGGCAAGACAAATGCCTAGTAGGACAGAAGAAGAGAAATTGGTGAAGTGAGAAAAGCTAGGAAGTAACCAAGAATGTGGACAGTAATGACATGTTCAATTTGCAGACGAGCAAATCATAACAAGAGGAACTGTCCAAAAAATCCTAAACCTAAGTCTACACGAACACCCACTCAAGAGGTACATTCACATTAATTTGTTTTTATAAATTAAATTATGTTATTTATTAATTTAGTCTCTTGTTGTATTCTTTTTCTACTCACATTAGTCCTCCACTGGGAAAAAGAGGGGTAGAGGTCAATATGAAAGAGCAAGCAGCAGCAACACTGGTACAAGAAGAGATGTAGGAAGTGGTTGCAAGAAGAGGCCAAAAGTTGTGGGACAAAGTGTATTTGTTGTTGATACTGGATATACATGTATTAATGTAAGTGTCTTATAAAACTATCAAAATTATATTTTTAAATGTGAGTCCCAAAATAACTATGTTGTTGATATTGCAACAAGGATTGTCTAGCAGTAGGAGGGTTAATACTGGTGTGGTGAGTTCTGCGCATGTGACAGGTGATATTGGTTTTAAACCTACCAAGGGACTAAAGTGGAAAGGCAAACAGGCCATGACTCAAAGAGAACTTCAAGTCCAAAATGTTGTGCATCGTATTCAAACCAGATCAAAAGTTGTTGGAATTCAAACAAGGGGACAAGCCAAGGGAAAATCACCCTCAAAGAAAACTTCTTAGTTTAATGTGTGTTGGTGCTTTGATGGTTGTGTGGTTGTAACAACCAAACTTAAATTAGTGATTGTTTTGTATTTTGGTGCTTCTGTGGTTGTTCAACCAAACTTAAAGTAGTGACTGTTTTGTATTTTGGTGCTTGTGTGGTTGTTCAACCAAACTTAAAGTAGTGACTGTTTTTTGTTTTGGTGGTTAACTTATGTTATTGTGGTTGTTGGTTGAAACAATGAAACACTATGATGTTTGTGTTTAATGATCAAGAAAGCACTAGTTATGTTATGCCTTTATATTATTATTTCGTGTTTTGTTATCATATTACCTATTACATGTAACTGTAGTTTTATGAAAAGAGACAAGTCAATTGAACATACACAAAGATATATATATATATACTAGGTAAATTGTCCGTGCTTCGCGCGGTGGTGAACTAGGTCAATAATCTACTTCTGAACATTTGATAATATAAGTGTTTTCGAGTGGGTACAACCCTACGATCAAATTTCAAGAATATTTTATCCAATGATGAAATGAAATATTTTTTAATCTTAAAACAAAAAAGATTTGATTCTAAGTGTTTATGCATTTTGTTATTAATTTTTCATTTTACTGTAGTTATTCATCACCAAAGTCTTCAAAAAAGATATGTAATTATTTCATTGTCTATATTTGTATTTTCAAAAAGTGGTACAAACATTTTATTCATCAATTGCGAGAGTTTTTCTCATATTCAAGGCCTCTACATACAAAATCTAAATACTATACATCTTATATAATTAGTTGTGCACTTGATAAGTTAATTAAAATTTTAAAACACGTCTCGTGGGGTGCAATAAAATAACGTATGTCACTCAAATAATTCGGATTAAATGATGTCTTGGCAAGTCACTTATTCAAAATCATTCGCAATCGATGACACTACTTTGATAGCCAAAAGGCATATTTTGTTGTTATGTTTCGATCAATATGGTTAAAACTTTATTTTTTTTGCGACTTTAAATCTAATGTTTATAAGGAGATAATTATTTCTTTAATAATTGATTAATATGGATTCATCCTACTTTGAGGGGTAATTCATTGACTCCAATCCAACATTTGTACCCCAAACTTTTGATCAAGGTTGTGTACAATACTTACAATCCTACTGCATTCCTTTATTTTTTAGATGTCACTAATCGATTGAATACCTTGATAAGATAGAAAGTTGAATAACTAAAACTCCAAGGTTGTGTGGAAAGTCTGTTCTTGGACATCCCATGGATCTTTTAGCCACTGAAAACTTTATAAAGATCAAAGTCATTTATTTTACAAGTTTAAGAATTCTAATCTATATGACACTAATAGTCTAATGATTACATCAAACTCTTGATTAACGTATCTTTACTTCAACATAATGATTAAAAACATAAACATAAACAACAAAATTTAAAACATGTACTCAAAAACCACAATTATTAATATCATAAGCATAAATTAATAAATGTAAAAAACATACCAAGATCTATAACAATAGAATGAAACAGAAAGGAAAAAATCGAGTCCACTGAATGCACATTGTCCCCTTAAGAAAATTATTTCCCTCTAGAACCCAAGGTTTAAAGGAATAGATCCTCTCAGGATAGAACGATTCTATTCACCAGTGTATTGATTCAAAACAATGGTGTCAATGAGCCACTCAATACACAAATATTTAATTGTGCAGAAGAAGAAGAAAAAGAAGTTCAGAATTTTCGTTGTTTTAAAATGAGAGGAAATCCCTCTATTTATAGGCAACAAAGGGTAGTGTGAATAAATGCTTATTGTGTCTTATCAGAAAGGTCACAACTCTTTGAAAAAGTTACAACCTTTCATAAAACTCACAGCTTTTCATAAAATTTGCAACTCTTTATAAAAGTTGCAACTCTTCATAAAAGTCGCAACTCTTCGTAAAAGTCACAACTTTTCATGCCTTACTGGAAAAGTCACAACTATTTGGAAAAGTTACAACCTTTCGGAAAGGTCACAACCTTTCATAAAAGTAAGAACTTTTCATAAAACCCACAACTCTTCATAAAAGTCACTACTTTTCATGAAAGCGGAAGGCTAGTTTTGGAAATAAATAAATTAAAAGGGAATCCTGATTTGTGATGGCGCCACGTAGGCGGGTTTAGGGTTCTCTTTTATATATATATGTATATATATATGCTTTAATCAGCAGAAACATACATCACTAAAACACCAAACCAAACTAATCCACAAAATGAGAACCCTAGAACCAAAAGACCTTGCGTTAATAACAATTACATTAACAAAAAAAAAAAATTCAACGACACACTAAATAAAAGAACAATATCACATTACATATCAAACTAATACCCAAAATTAGTTTCAACATTCATCTACACTTCAGCTGTTTTTCTTATTTGTTGGTCTTCTTCAACAAACCCAAAATCACAGCATTCGCCTAGCTAGGAAATTTTGGATCATACTAATCGAAAAACTTACAAGGATTTTGAAATAAGGACTGCATTTCATAAAATCAAAGTTAAAAAAATTACATAATAAGAACTTGGTAAATAAAAAGTAAAAAAATATGAAACAATACATACCCCATAGTGTCTACAACCAAGAAATCTACATCCGGGATTGTCATTTGTCCATGAAATTTTCAGAATTGGAGGAGTCCCACATAAACAAAAAAGTCTCCTATTATAATTTATGAATTTAGCAAATGCACTTAAAACAAAAAAGAGAGAAAAAATCTGAAATTTGAAAAGGGAAAAGGGATTAGGGAGAATAAATAGTTAGAGAATAGAGAGAGAAAGTTCTGAAAATATGCCAAATATTAAAGAAAAATAGATATTTTAGGTCTTTTTTACTGTTGTAGCTTTATGATGTGGCAAAAAATTACTTCCTCACGCGCCTAGTAGAGTTTGTTGTCAATTTCTATGCCAGGTGGACAATAAAGGTATACGCGATGGAAGAATAAACAAGTTCGAGAGGAGGGGGGGCCAATTAAAACGGAATATAGTTTAGGTGTACATGAATAAAAAGCTTCAAGTTCAGGGGGGTAATGAGCACTTTTGCCTATATATTATAAAATACCCAAAAAAATTAGGATGGTATAACTTTTTTTAAAATAATTGAACCCCCTAGTCAAGTATATCCTCCATCGTATTAGTAAACTTCTATATTACTAAAGTCACTAAATTTTATCTGTTGCATTTGTAAGGAAAAAAGCATAAGTGTAGATCAAAATATTCAAATATCCTGCGGATGTTAACAAAGTAATTAATGTCAGAAGACTGTAAGTAAGAACATAAATGAGAAATCTAACAAAAGAAAATAGAAATATTTAACGTAGTTCGGTCAGTCGACCTAATCTATAAGAGGAGATAAGCAATCCACCATATACAAGAGGATACAAAATATCGAGAGAAATAACCTCACAAAATTTACTAAGAATAAGAACTTCACACAAGTGATAACATAACACTCGTCTCACAAATTCTCCTCCTAAATAGAACTCTCCAGGCCCTTAGATATAAATTTACATCTGCACACAAGTGTAACACTCTGATAAAAAATTTCAAACAAAATCGTTATTACCCTCAAATAAATTACAGTTAAAATTGAACTTATCAAGTTTAAGGAAAATCCTATTAAGGCCAAAGTTGAACTGTCACGACCCAAACAGTCGTTAGTGGCACCTACACTAACCCTCCGGTGGGAGAACCATAACTACTAACCAACTAACCCCAAACTAAGCATTTAAAGATACGAAAGTAGGTTTAAATACAGAAAACTGAAGTTCCCGTAAACTTCCAAAAGATCTAACAACGACTAACAAAATATTGCGGAAATAACGCCTAGAACCTCAAAGTCAATGTCAAAACTACTAACAATGAACCAAAAGTCTAAAGGAAATGAGTACAACCCAACTAGCATAAGAATATCTAATGAACTAGTCTAAGTCCGAATAAGATGGACTAAACAAAAAGAGAACTTAAGGCAACCCGGAAGAAATGGCTTACCCTTGAATTCGATGACGATCACTCGTCTTCTAAACGAGGTTTATCAGTAGCCGCCTGAAGATCCCCTGTACTCAACAAAGAAAGAGCAAGTGCAATATCACAGTGTACTGGTAGGATCACGCAGCTATCCTAATAAGCATAACATATATCAATAATTACAACAAGGTAAACATGACATGCACAGAATGTAAACACATATATCGATTATCAATCATAAGCCACTCATACTTCCACATTCTCTTTAATATGCATATACAACAAGTCATTGGTCCTCTCACGCAACCCATACCCAAATTGTTAGTGTACCGGATCGTGGTACCTGTTCCAAGTTAGTGTGTCGGATCATGATACTCGTTCCAATAACTATGTCAATACCTGACATCCGATCCCAGTTATTGTGTCGGAAAGTGACACCCTCTCCATTCAACAAACCACAATCACAACCACAATGTATATTCTCACAATCATACAAACAAGAGGTGATTCATGACATATAGTTATTCGTTCATACTCATTTACATTAGGTTTGATCAAAATGTTTCATTCAAGTACACACATGTATCACAATGATATAGTCATCAACATATATCACGCAACCATAAATCAACCATCACCTACCTCAAACAAAGCGTGAATCCCCTAAGAAACTTGATTCTTCCCTTTTCGGATTCTTTTCACTTGTTCTTGGTCTACAAACAATCAATATAACACAAGGATCAATAAATGGAGCCTAATTACCCAGATTATATTCGAAATCATCAACCCTAGGCCAAACCCATGATCCCCATACCTAGGTTAGGGCTTTTTCCACCATAAATCTTAGATCAAAACCCTCCCCCATCGATAATTACCCAAGAAACAAAGTTCTACGAATCAAAAAATGGAATCGGAGAGTAAAAACCTACCTTTAGTGATACAATAGGTGGAAAACTTTCAAGAAAACACATGGGGTCGTTCCTTAGATCTCAAAGTCGAAAGTTGCAGAATAATAACGTTTTTTGGGGTTTATTATCGACTTATTTCACGACTAGCCCGCTATCGATAGACCCCATCCCACCACAGCGGCCCTGCCCTAGCGGCACTAATCCCGCTCTAGCGGCTTGCGCAGAGACAGAATGTCAAAATTAAAGTTTCAAACCCCCATCTCACAACACACCTTCACCCCATGACACTCAGAAACTACTTGTTCATGCTAAGATCAATTTCGAGAGCTCTACTCGCCCGAATTTAATTTCATAAAGTCATACGGGTTCCTTAACGTCTTAGCTATCTACTCATGTGGTCAAATTCATAATTAGATCTCCTGTTTGTTACAAGATTTCCCTAGACCTCACTGACTCCAATTTCATCCAAATTCAGACTAGGTTGAGAAATTCCAAGTTACTACCAAAAAGTTTTCCGACCCAAAAATTTTCCCCATTGACTTTTCTATAACGACGAGAATCGGTTGTTACATGAACTTGTCAAGATGAAGGAATATCCAAACCAACAATAATGAACTAGGTATACACACAATGATAAATATCCTTGAACTATGATCAAAATCTCAAAAACACCGTCTGACAGTCTCACTAGGCATACACCGTCAAAAGTTAATTCTCAATAGCGTCTATCTTAGATTCATCAACCGCAACACCCCTTGAACTCACAACAAATACCAAGAAAACAACTTCATCAACATAGAATGAACACTTTTCAAAATTAGCATAAAGTTGTTCCTTCATAAGCACATCAAACACACATCTCAAATGATCTATATACACATGCATGATTTTACTTTAAATCAAGATATCATCAAAATAGACAACCACAAACTTCCCTAAGAAGGGCATCTTCACATGATTCATGAGATGCATAAAAGTATTAGGAGCATTAGTGAGACCGAATGATATCACCAACCATTCTATAAGATTAGATTAGTCTCACAAAATCTATTTTCCTATAATTTGGTTCTTAAAGCACCGTATAATATTTAAAAAAACTCTCGTTATAGTGTAGTGTCTAAGGAACACTTGAATTTCTTTTCATACAAAATGATTAAACCCATCGCAAAACATGTAAAATTGATACAATTTCTTACTTAGATACCTAGGTTTATAATTGTTCAATTGTATACTCAATATTTTCAAAAAAAAATGCATATTAAACACAAAGTACTGACATGTCGAGATAATGTTGCTCACTTTCTCAGACAAATTAAGTGGATCTCAAATAATAATTTTCTCTTTTTCTATCAAAGAATTTATCTTTCTCATTTACAGACATAACAACAACAAAAAAATTAAAAGAAAAATTCTAAATATCGTCTTCTCTGATGGATTAGTTATTGCTCTTCTCATTCTTTTTCTTTTTGGTTGTCCTTTTTAAAAATAAAAATAAAAATAAAAATAAAAATAAAAATAATAATAACAATAACAATAACAAGAACAATAACAATAAGAATAACAATAAGAAGAACAATAAGAAGAACAATAAGAAGAAGAATAAGAACAACAACAACAACAACAACAACAACAACAACAACAACAACAACAACAACAACAACAACAACAACAAGACAACAAGAACAACAACAAGAAGAAGAAGAAGAAGAAGAAGAAGAAGAAGAAGAAGAAGAAGAAGAAGAAGAAGAAGAAGAACAAGAACAAGAACAAGAACAAGAACAACAACAACAAGAAGAACAACAACAAGAACAACAACAACAACAACAAGAACAAGAACAACAAGAACAGCAAGAACAAGAAGAAGAAGAAGAAGAAGAAGAAGAACAAGAACAAGAAGAAGAAGAAGAAGAAGAAGAACAAGAACAAGAACAAGAACAAGAACAACAACAAGAACAAGAACAACAACAACAACAAGAACAACAACAAGAACAACAACAACAACAACAACAACAACAACAACAAGAACAACAAGAACAACAAGAACAACAAGAACAACAACAAGAACAACAAGAACAACAAGAAGAACAACAAGAAGAAGAACAACAAGAACAACAACAACAACAACAACAAGAACAACAACAACAAGAACAACAACAACAACAACAACAACAACAACAACAACAACAACAACAAGAACAACAACAACAACAAGAACAACAAGAACAAGAACAACAACAACAACAACAACAACAACAACAACAACAACAACAACAACAACAACAACAACAACAACAACAACAACAACAACAACAACAACAACAACAACAAGAACAACAACAAGAACAACAACAACAAGAACAACAACAACAACAACAACAACAACAACAACAATAATAAATAAATGGACAATTTCTAAAATTAATATAAAAATCATTTATGATTATGGTTGGTTTGATAAAATTTCTAATAAACAGCTGATTAAAACAACTGAACAATCTTTGGCGTTAAATTCTTCAGAACAGACTATTCATTTGTTGAGTAAGAGAGATATTGATATATATAAATTACAGTATAATTTTTTGCATATTGGCATGATACAAATTATTTTTAAGCCGTTAACTCTTAAAGGATTACCTGAAACATTTTTAGCTGCTTTACGTGATGCTAGAAATTTAAATTTTATACAATCTTTAATGGGTTCGATAGAATCTACGGTGGCCTATAGTCCAGTTTATTTTAATACTCAACCAAATCTGCAGTTATCTTTAACTGATATTAATATTCTTGATGCTTTAACTTTAAATGTTAAAAAGCATGGTTATAATTATGCGCCTGGATCTGAATTAATTTGCTTGTCTTATAGAATATATTTTAAGTTGCTTTCTACGTTAAACCCAAGATGTAAGTTATATGATACATCTGCTGAAACAATTCTAGTAGAAACAAATTTTGCTAGGTCTAAGGTCACTACTAGAAGACCTATAAAATGGGAAGAAATTAATTTTTTCACTACTTGGACTTTAGAATCAGTTATTCCTCCAAGTCAGATGGCAGATGTAGTTACTAATTCTGAGTATTCTCATATTACCCAAAATCCTGATGGTAGGATTTGTATGCAGTTTAATGATATTCCTTTTAGTAGACATTCATTTTCTTCTGCTAGAAGATTGTCTGCTATGCATCATATTTTCCGTATTGATCCTGTTTATGGTTCGGCTCGTAATCGTGACACTTCTTTACATACTTTACCATCAGTTATATCTGCGGATCAACATGATAAATTGTTTAATAAAATAAAGATTAATCCTCGGTTAAATATTGTGCATGCAAATGTTATTGCTTCCGACATATCTGATAAGGATATTCCTTCACAATCTGAAATGGATTTTGATCTAAATAATACTTAATGATGAATGTACACCAAATAGATTTTAGTCCAGGTTCTTTGGCAAGAAAATATATTCAAAATGAATTTTTGAATGATAAATGAAATCAATTTAAAACTTGGTTTTTTGACACTTATAGTACCGATGACTTGAATAATCTTTCTCAAGAGTTTTATGAAAATTGTGCTTTGCATAATCAAATTATGTATTTTGTGTCATGGTTTATAACCACATATTTACCTTTATTCATCAATGTTCTTAAAAGATCTTATAAAGATGGAACTGGTAATATTATTAAGGATGTTTATCCACCTCAGTCAACCTTTGTTTTACCTAATAATACTGGTATTACTTTTACTGCCTTCCAAAAATTTATTAAAGAAGATGTTGCGGCAGTCAGCATCAACGAAATTAATAATTTGATTTCTCAAAATAATTATTTGGGACTTTATGTTAATGTTTTGGGTGAACACATTAGTTCTCTTGATAAAAAAATTAGATGAACTAACTGTTTTAATAATTCAGATAAAAAATGATTTTAAAACTTGTGATAAAGCTTCTTCTTCTAAAATGAATCTCGAAGATTTTACTATGGCTACTCCGGTGCAAAGGCCTCCGGAGATTACAGATTTTAAATTAAAATCACATTATGATTTAGAAGAACTTCTGGCTAAAAAGTTTTCTGAATTTAAAGCAAATCCTATAGATTTATCGGAAAATTTTGTTGATGAAGTCGAAAATGCTTTTGATTTTAAAGAACATGTTTCTTTAGAGTTTAATAAACTTCAAGGTTATCCCAAAAAGAATAGTGGTAAATTTGCGACTAAACCAAGTATGCAAACTTATTATTATTCTCGACCCACTCCTCAAGATGTGCTTATAGAGGAGCGAGATTGGAATCAGACTAATACGTCTTATAGCGGTTCTGAGATTTATGAATGGAACCTAGATGGGCTGACTGATAGACAGCTTACTATTCTTTTTCATAGAATGCTTATGTATGCAACTATTTGCAAAAATGTTCAAAACTCCGATAGAAATATTTGCAAAATGATAATTGCAGGTTTTACTGGCCAACTTCGAGGTTGGTGGGATAATTATATGACTATTGAACAAAGAGTTGCTATAATTAATGCGGTCTCTACTACCCCAGGTGTTGATAACCTTGGTATGGCTCTTGTGGCGAATAGAGAAGATGTTGTTTATACCTTAGTTTTAACTATTTTAGAACATTTTAATTGTAGATTTACCAATAAGTTTCAGATTGTTCGTACTCTGTTAAACGATCTACAATGCAGAACTTTAGGAGAGTTTAGATGGTATAAAGATACTTATATGAGTAGAGTGATGGAACTACCAGAAAATAAGTATGAGTATTGGAAAGCTAAGTTTATCGATGGTCTTCCCTCATTATTTGCTTTAAGGGTTAAAAAGATCCTAAGAAATGAGAATGGTGAAATCCCTTATGGTAATTATACCTATGGTCGATTGATAGGGGTTTGCACTCAAGATGAAATAAACTTGTGCAATGAATTAAAATTATCTAGACAGCTTAAGATGGATAAGCTTCGAGAAAGATCTCAACTAGGAGACTTTTGCACCCAGTTTGATTTACCTGAGATTCCAGGTAATAGCAAGAATAAAACCAAACATCCAGATCGAGATAATACAGATGAACCTTATAGAAAGAAAAGACATAGACATAGGTCTAAGGAAGAACGGAATGAGAGAAAAGCCTCTCAAAAATCTAGTAAATTTACCAAAAATAGGTCTAGGGGAGAACTTGCTAAGATTAAGTGTTATAAGTGTGGAAATTTCGGACATATAGCTCCTAACTGTAAGCTTGAAAGGCTTAAAACCTTAGAACTTGATGACGATGTTCATGATAAAGTTTATAGTTTCTTTTATACTTCTGGTTCGGATTCAGATTATGATTCAGAATCAAGTTCTGGTTCTAAAGATAATAATTTGCCTGAAAATGTTCAAAATGTCAATCCTAATGCTTGTGATACTTGTAAATTTGGTCAAGGTGATATGTGTTCTTGTGAAAATGATGAATTTTATAAATTATAATTTCAATTTGAAGATTTAAATCTTAACACTATTACTTCTGATAATGTAATAGAACTTTTAAAAGAAGTTGCTGATAATAATCTCCGTGAAAAAATTATTCAATTAGCGGTTAATAATACTGCTAGTTCTTCAAAAAAATTTGTTAAACAAAAGAATGATTTTGAAGTCGATTATTCTACTCCTTATTCTATATCTGAAGTTCATAACAGACTTAATAAACAAACTATTTCTACAAGAGATTCTTCTTTTGATGATCTGAAGACAGAAATTGAGAATTTGAAAAATGAGATTAAATCCATTAAGCAAAATGAAATGATTTGTGATTACTGTATTACTCAGATAGAAAATGCTAATAGCAAAGGAAAAAATATTGCTGAAGAAAATACTCTTGCAAAACCTATTAATCTTGATCCTAAACAAGGTATGTTTTTAGGAATGATGCAGATTGTCATTGCTCATAAATGGTATGTTAAATGCACCATTTTAATAGATAATAGTTTTTCTATAACTAATGTTGCTATGATTAATAATGGAGCCGATGTTAGTTGTATTCAAAAAGGTCTTGTACCTACCAAGTATTTTGAAAAAACAACTCACATGATTAAATCTGCATCAGGACATGCTTTAGATATAAAGTATAAATTGCATAATACGCGTATTTGCCAAAATAAAATTTGTATTCTGCATTTCTTTTTCTTGGTCAAAAATCAGTTATACCCTCCAATTATATTTGGAACTCCATTTATAAATGCCATATACCCTTTTACTAGCATAATTGCTAAAGATTTTTCTGCTACTTATAAAAATCAGAATATTAGTTATACTTTTATCACTGATCCTATCTCTCATGATATTAATGCTTTAATTAATATGAAACAAAAGCATGTTGATTCTTTACAATTGCAATTATTTAGTATGAATATATTTGATACTTTGAAATCCACTAAAGTACAGTAAAAAATTAAATTAATTTTCGAACAAATGGCTGTTGATATTTGTGCCGATCATCCCAGCGCTTTTTGGAATCGTAAAAAGCATATAGTGACTCTTCCTTATGAAGATAATTTCTCTGAGAATAATATTCCTACTAAATCTCATCCATGTCAAATGAATGCCGAAGTAGTAGAATTCTGCAAAAAGAAAATTGATAATTTATTACAAAAAGGCTTGATAAAACCTTCTAAATCTCCTTGGTCATGCACTGCATTCTATGTTAACAATGCAGCGGAAAAGAACAAGGTGTCCCCAGGTTGGTGATAAACTATAAACCTTTGAATAAATATTTAAAATGAATTAGGTATCCTATTCCAAATAAAAGAGATTTATTATCAAGATTATATGATGCTAATATCTTTTCTAAATTTGATTTAAAATCAGGATATTGACAAATTTAGATATTTAAGGAACATTCTTATAAAATCGCTTTTAATGTGTCATTTCGTCAATATGAGTGGCATGTTATGCCATTTGGTTTGAAAAACGCACCTTCTAAATTTCAAAAAATTATGAATGATATTTTTAATCCATATTGGATTTTATCATAGTTTATATTGATGATATTTTGGTTTATTCAAAGACTCTTGAAATGCATATTAAACATTTAGGCATTTTCAAGAAAATTGTTATACAAAATGGTTTGGTGATTTCTAAATCGAAAATGAGTTTATTTCAAACTAATGTCAGATTTCTAGGACGTCTTATTTGTCAGGGGAAGGTAACTCCTATTCAATGATCTATTGACTTTGCTTCTAAGTTTTCGAATATTATTATAGATCGGACTCAATTACAAAGATTTTTGAAAAGTTTGAATTATATATCTCCTTTTTATAAAAATATATCTAGAGATTTGGCTCCTTCATATGATAGGTTAAAAAAGGACCATAAGTTACCTTGGACTGATAGTCATACGACCTTGGTAAAGAATATCAAACTTCATGTTCAATCTTTACCTTGCTTAACTCTTGCTAACCCTGCTTAGCAAAGAATTGTTGAAACCAATGCATCTAATATTGGTTATGGTGGAATTTTAAAACAGATTAATCCCTCATGATAAAGCTAAATATTTGATTAGATTTCATTCAGGAAAATGGAGCGATACTCAGAAAAAATATGTTACGATTGCACATAAAATGCTAACTATTGTTAAATGTGTATTAAAATTTCAGGATGATTTATATAATCAAAAATTCTTGATAAACACAGATACTCAATCAGTGAAATTTATGTTTGATAAAGATTTCAAACATAACGCTTCAAAGTTAATGTTTGCTAGATGGTGGGCCCAGTTGGCACCTTTTGATTTTGAAATTCATTATAAAAAAGGGAGTGATAACTCTCTTCCTGACTTCTTATCTAGAGAATTTATATTATCTTAAAAATGGGATTCTTAACTCCTTTTCTTTCAGATAAAATCTTGATTACTATCATAAAAGTTGTTCCTCTCAATAAAGATTTACAGGAACTTATTATATACAAAATAATAGATGTTATGATGAGAGAGATCATCTCAGAAATCTTCTTAAATGAAAAAATTATTGATTTTTATCATGATGTTCATGACATCGATATCGAATAAAACTAAATGTTTTGTCTGTAGGATGGATCCTCCTTGCGTGACCAAGGTTCGAGGAAAATCAGGCTATGCCAGAGGAAGGGGAAGATCATCCCCAGGAGCATCAGGATCGTCATACGGATCCTCTTCATCCAATCATCCTATTCTACAGCAAGGCGGGATGAGTTTGGTGAACTTGAAAAGTTCTTCCAAAAATGTTTCTTCTATTCATCTGGATGATATTCCATAAAACAACCCGTTATACGCCCAACTACAAGAATATCTATCTCAGAAGAAAAATGAGAAAAGTGATACTTTTGCATCTATAGCAAAGGAAGATCTTGATGATATCAAGTCTTATGAAAAGGTGGCAAAAAAAGAAATAATATTTCTTTTAGAAAACGCTGAGATTCAGCAAAAAGAAAAACCCTAAAAGATATTCCAGAGATATTTAATTAATGAATTATATTTCCCAGGTGAATCATATAAAACTCGTTCATATTATGAAACTATTCTAAGCAGTACAGGAAGTGTAGATTTTCAACACTTCTCAGGATACAATACTAGCGAGAATGTTTATAATTTCTCTAAAATGATTATCAAACAAATCATTTCAATCGAAGATTGGGGGATTTCCTCAATGAAAGAGAGACAGATCAATCTTAACAAAGTCCCTACAAACTTCACTTATTGGGATTATATTAATGCATTCAGCAAAGTTCTCTATTATAATAATGAGAGACACAAGCATACTTGGTTTATAAAGGTTTGTGGAAAAATATTTTCAGAACCTATTCCTAATTGGTTTCTCAACTGGTGGTCATACCATGGACCAACGATAAAGATTTTACCAGAACCGTTTCTAAAGTTATACAGGGAATGGGTTAAGGTCTCACCAGATCTTAATAAATTATACCATATAGATCATATCTGCTATTTAGAAAAAATTGAACAAATTTATTATTTTATAGAATTCTCTATTCCATGGATCCATAAATGGACTCCAAAAGTTGGTTTTATGGATGAACAAATTCCATGCTTATATCGGACATATTATAATAATTTTTGGGACAAAATGATGAAAAAGGATCCCAAAACTAAGGTCTTACACGGATAAGAACTGTTGGATGTTATATCACAAACAATTAGTGATTATAGCTCTTCTCCAGATAAAGGGATAATAGTTGATAACTCGATTAAATATATGGCTCGAAGAATTTTGAATCAAGAAGGCGACAAAGAAGCCTTGATAAATAATTACTTGGAAGAAGTTGGGGAAAATTTACTTCAATATCACTCACTATGATAAATCAAATGGTTCGATGTGAAGTGAATCAAGTGAGGATACTCGAGATGGCATTCAAGAGTATGAATCAATAGCAGAAGCGATGCGACAAAAAGATCAAGATTATCTTCAAGAAATAAAAAATAAGGCAAAAGAATGCTGATTGTCTTTATCAAACAGTAGAAAGACTATTGATCCACAGTAGATATATTATTATAGGGGCCCATTGATAAAGACCCATTACTATAGCTAGATTCCTTTTCTTTTTTATAAATAAGGTCTTTTGTAACTCAGAGGAGGCAGGTTTTAGAAACCCCCTCTCTCTCTTATCTCTCTCCTCTCTCTTTGTAATATTTCTTTGTGAGTTTGCTTGCCGAAATATATTCACCGGAGTTATAAATAAAACTTTTAGTTTGTATAGGCCTTGGTGTTGGCCCTTGCTACAAAGGTATTGTATTTACTTCCTTCTTTCTTTTTACTCCATTCTCCGATCTAGAGCCGAGACTATGTCCAGCTAAACGCTTTTATCTATGTCGCATATCTAACTTCACTTTTATATTTACTATGAAAGGTCTAGACTTTATCTAAATATGAATAAATTTCTATATGATTTCTTGACTTGGTTCTGAGATGACTTGGTATAGTCAGATTTGATGCACTACGTTATTCGCTTTGTCTTAGTGACTCCATCTGGCCAGCATTGGTTTTTAGCCTGAAAAATGAGTTTGATAAATAAGGCACCTCATACCCGATTAAAATTGCCAGACACATAGTTCTAAACACGACAATCACTACCGATGACAAGATCACCCATATTAATAAAACCAAGAAACTCTAAACACATTACTACTTGAAAATATAAATGAATTACACAAAAATGATGAAAACTGGAGAGAACAAAACATGACCTACATGAAGTTCCACAAGGAAAACTAAAAGGTTGGGGATTATTAAGTTCGGTGAATTTGTTTCCATTTATGCAGCACATGACTGTTAACACAAGGTCATATGAAAGTAGGATTGGGCATAACTACCGAAAAACCGAAGAACAGAATGTCCACCCCTACCTGAAAGAGAATCCAGGACAACTTAGCAATCAATAGCTAGCAAAGAAAGTTTGTGCAACTATAAAACTCAAACCTGCAACAACCCTTCGGAGGTAAATTTCCAACGGAGGAGTACCTCAAAAATATTCATAACTCAGTCATCTCATCAAGTATATTACCAACATGCCCCGGTCAGTGAGCATGGTGAGTACACTATTTTGTACTGAAGTGCCTCCTGCACGTCCACCACATAGTCATTCAGAAAAGACCACTACAATTGCCAGAAAATGCATACCTGAAGTAGTTTATTAATGACTTAGTACCTTGGTACTGCAAAAATACAAGAGAAAAGAAGGATGAGTGATTTCCCTTCTACCATGGGAATCCAAAATCTCCAAAAAGGATATTACAGGCCCAACAACAGTAAATTCCCTCCTATATATGTTTGTATTTCACAAAAGATAAAATTTTTCGCTCTCTCACATCAAACATCTTCTATTTATTTCCCTCCATACGTTCCACATATTGCAAGTAGGAAAATGATATTCCAAAACTGTTTCGGTTGTCAATTCTGTCCTTGCCAGCTTAAGAGTAAATTAATAGGCCTTCCCAACGTAATACAAAAAATATTCAGAAACATAGTACCAATGATTCCTTGAAGCTTAAAAATGTAAAGGTACCATATCAAGCTAATGAATTCCACATGTCGAGAACAATTCAGAAATGTGAGTGCAGTTGAGCTCTTTTAGTTTTAGTGCCCTATGGCTCTGCTAAACGAAAGCACAAAAGGTAAGCAGCGAGAACACGAAAGTAGAGTGTGTTACAGGGCTATCAAAAGATCCAAGACTGAGTTTGAATACACTCATCAAGTGTCCATAACCATGGAGATCTCATCAGTTGGATCACCAAAAAACATAAGCATCTGGATTACTTAGAAAAACAGCAACAAAATACATACTAGTGAAGCAGTGCAAAGAGAGAAGGGAACCATTCTGATAATGGAAGAAATTTTAATTGAAGATCTGAATAATCATTAAAGCATCAACCAAAAAACCTCAACACAATTGACAGACAAGGCCGCTACATGAAAAGAAGAATCTACGACTCTGTAAGACCCAACAGCTGCAAGCACAGAAAAAATGAAACAGTTAAGTGCAAAGCTGGGGAAGCCTGTACCACCTAGAATTCACTAGAAATGCCAGACAAGATCGAGAACCGCCTTCTTTCAAAGCCTCTGATAGTATCCAGATTGTAGTGTGTGCACTAACATGGCCAAGAAACAGGGTTGCACAGGATGCAAAACTGTACACCAACCTTCAAAATCCTCCAATTCTAATCCCCTCAACTTTCACCATACATCCACCCAACTAACAAAATAAAGCTGGCGTAATACAAGAAAAAGGAAGCAAAAAAAATGAGCAGCGAGTACTTGTCAGGTGTCCATAAGACCATAACCATCAACCATATGGAATCTCATCAGTTGGATAATTGAAGAAACTAAGCATTTGGACTAAAACCAAAATGACGGTAAAATATGACACACAGTAGTGAAAACAAAACCTATTTTAGTTGTAATCCAGTACTCATAAAATTCTGAACTAAGGCAACCTCGACATGAATGAACAAGCGGCTTCCATGAAAAGAATAATTCACTGCTCTTTAAGACCCAATGGCTGCAAGCACAAAAAAAAGGGTATAATCAAGTTCCAAGCTGACGAAAACCCACACCACCAAAGAAATCACCAGAGCTGCCACATAGACAAGATTTAAGAACCCTTCCTCGTTGAAGCCCTGAAAATATATCCAGATTGCAGTGCAAGAACCAAAAAGACCAAGAGGGTACAGAGATTACCATACTGGATATCAACCTTATGAATCTCCAAATCTTAACCTCTAATATTGTCACCATATAGTCTAACATCCATCCAACAACAAAAAAATGAGTTGTGATAACCAAAAGAAAATGGCAGCAAAGAACATGTAGCTAGAAGACCAGAAGTAGAGGAGCCACTTTATGGAGAGGTAAGATCCACAAACCGAGTACTTATCAAGTGACTATAACCATAAGAGACCTCAGAAGTTGGATCATTGATGAACGAAGTGCCTGGATTAAAAACCTCATTGCAGCAGAACACAATACACACTTGTAAAAAAATATTATCTTAGTCAAAAAGCTTCCATACAACAATAGTTTTGACAGAGAAAAGGCAGCCACAAGAAAAGGAAACTGAATCAAAAATGTCAATACTCAAAAATGACTGAAACCTCAACACAGACGGATAAACACGGCCACTTCATGAAAAGAATAATTCACTGCCCCGTAACCAATGGCTGCACAAATAAAAAGAAAGGAACAGTTGAGTGCAAATCTAACAAACCCCAAAATCACCCATATGTAATCACTAAATATGCCATAGACGAGACTGAAAAACCCCTTTTGTCAAAGCCCGAACAATATACAAATTGCAGTGCGAACACCAAAAAGACAGAAAGGTGGCAGAGGATCACATGCTGATTATAACCAAGCTTTGAAATTTCCAAATCTGAATGTCCATAGAAGTACCACCATATGGCTACACATCTATCCAACCAAAACAAACTATCATGATAATGAAAAAAAATTGGAAGCACAGAAGATAATAAGTAGCTAGAAGAACAAATGTAAGAGGTATTTTACATCACTATCAAAAGTAGGATTGGCCGAGTACTTATTCAGGTGTCCATAGCCACAAAAGACCTCATCACCATAGGAAACGTCATAACTTGGATCATCGAAAAACATATGCTTCTGGACTAAGAACTTCAAGCAGCAGAAATACAATACAACACACTGGTCAAAAATAATATCCTAATTGAGAAACTTCCATACAACAGTAGTTTTGACAAAGATAAGAGCCATGAGGGAAGAAAATTGACTTGAAAATTATCGATACTCAGAAGAGACTGAACTAAAAAGGCCTCAACACACATGGACAAACAAGGTCACTCCATGAAAAGTAAGAATCCACTGCTCTGTAAGACCCAATGGCTGCAAGAAAAGGAATGAAGGAAAGAATTACTTGCAAAGTTGATGAAACCCACTAGAAAATGCAAGACAAGACTGAAAACCCCCTCTTGTAGCCTGATAATATCTATATTGCGGTGCAACCACAAAAATGGCAAAGAATCAAGATTGAGAAACCCCTCTATCTTGCCTTATAATATTCACATTGCAGTACCGGCACAGAAATGGCAGAGAAACAGGTTGCACAAGAATGGACACTGGGCATCAACCTTCGAAATTTTCCAAATCTAGTCCTCAACTATCATCCATCCAACAAACAAAATCAAGTTGGGGTGATACAACAAACAGGAAGCAGAGAGTGGGGACCCACTTGATGGGGCTGTCAAGAGATCTAGGATTGAGTTTTGATTACTTATCGGGTGTCAATAAGACCATATACCCATCAACCAACCAGGAATCTCATCAATTGGATCATCAAAGAAACACAAGCATCTGAACTATAAACTAAAAACGGTAGCAGAATACAACACACACTAGTGCAAGAAAAACTAATCTAGCTGGGAACTTCCATATAACGGCAATTTTTGACAAAGAGAGGAGGGACCAGTCTGATTGGGAAAGAAAACTGAAATGAGAATCGCAGTACTCATAAAACCTGAACTGGAGATACTATACTGGATGTCAACCTTTGAAATCTCCAAATCCTAACCTCTAATATTTTCACCATATAGTCTACACATCCATCCAACAAAAAAATGGTAGCAAAGAATATATGTAGCTAGAAGACCAGAAGTAGAGCAGCACTTCATGGAGAGATAGATCCACAAACTGAGTATTTATCAAGTGACTGTAACCATAAAGAGGAGAGACCTCATCAGCTGGATCATTGAAAAGTGTCTGGATTAGAAGCTTCATGGCAGCAGAACACAATACACACTTGTAAGAAAATATTATCTTAGTCAAAAACATCCATACAACAATAGTTTTGACAGAGAAAAAGGATCCATAAGGAAAGAAAACTGAATCGAAAATCTCAATACTCGTAAGAGACTCTACTAAAGAAACCTCATTCACGAACGGATAAGGCCGCTTCATGAAAAGAATAATCCACTGCCCTGTGGTTCAATGGCTGCATGAATTGAAAGAAAGGAATAGTTAAGTGCAAATTTGACGAACCCCAAAACCACCCATGTAATCACTAAATATGCCATAGACATGACCAAAAAAACCCTTATGTCAAAGCTTGGGCAACATCCAAATTGCAATGCAAGCACCAAAGACCAAAAGATGACAGAGGATCATATGTTGGTTATAACCAAGCTTTGAAACTTCCAAATCTGAATGTCAATAACAGTATCACCATATGGCTACACATCTATCCAACCAAAACAAACTAGCGTGATAATGAAAAAAAAAAATTGGAAGCACAGAAGATAAGTAAGTAGCTAGAAGACCAAAAGTAAAGCAGTATTTTACGTCACTCTCAGCAGATCTAGAATTGGCCGAGTACTTATTCAGCTATCCACAGCCATAAAAGACCCCATCACCATAGGAAACTTCATCACTTGGATCATCGAAGAACATATGCGTCTGGACTAAGGACTTCATGGCAGTAGGAATACTACACACTGGTCAAAAATAATATCGTAATTGAGAAACTTTCATACGACAGTAGTTTTGACCAAGTCAGAGGAGTCATGAGGGAAGAAAACTAAATTGAAAATTATCAATACTCATAAAAGACTGAACTAGAAAAGTCTCAACATATGTAAGACCCAATGGTTGCAAGCAAAGGAATGAAGGAAAGAGTTACATGCAAAGCTGACGAAACCCACTAGAGAATGCAAGACAGGGTTGAAAAACCCCTCTCTCAAAGCCTGATAATATTTAGATTGCGGTGCAAACACAAGAATGGTAAAGTATCACGATTGAGAAACCCCTCTATCTTGCCTGATAATATTCAGATTGCAGTGCCAGCACTGACATGGCAGAGCACAGGAAGGAATGGGCACTGGGCATCAACCTTTGAAATTGTTCAAATCTAATCCTTTTAACTGTCATCCATCCAACAAATAAACTCAAGCTAGGGTGACACAACAAACAGGAAGCAGAGAAGATAAGCAGCGAGAACATACCAAAAGAGACTGACCCACTTGATGGGGCTGGAGAGAGATCTAGCATTGAGTGTTGATTACTTATCAGTTGTCAATTAGACCATATACCCATCAACCACCAGGTTGATCTCATTAATTGGCGAAGAACACAAGCATCTAAACTAAAAACGGCAGCAGAATACAGTGCAAGAAAAACTATTTTAGCTGGGAACTTCCATTTAGAGGCAATTTTTGACAAAGAGAGGAGGGACCACTCTAATTCGGGAAGAAAACTGAAATGAGAATATCAGTACTCACAAAACTTGAACTAAAGAAACCTCAACACAAATATCCAAACAAAGCCCTCCATGAAAAGAACAATCCACTACTTGGTTAGACCCAACTGCAAGCACAGAAGGAAGGGAACAGTTCAGTGCAAAGCTGACAAAACCCTTATCACCTGAGAAATCACTAGAGATGCAAGACACAATTGAAAAACTCCATTTTTAGTCTAACCCTGACAATATCCATCTTGGAGTGCAAGCACTAAAAAGACCAAGAAACAGGTGCGTAGGAATGCATACATGATACAAGCCTTTAAAGTCTCCAAAGTAATCCTCTATTAATGTCAGCATGTGGTCTGCGCACATATTCACCAACAAACAAAATCAAGCAGGCGTGATAACCAATGGAAAATGGAAGCAAAGAGAATATAAGTAGCTAAAGACACAAAAGGCAGAGGAGCACTTCACGGCACAATTAAAGGTCCAGAATTTGACTTTTGACTACTTATCCAGTGCCCATAAAACCACAAGAGATAGCAGGATCGTCAAAGAACATGAGCATCTGAACTATGAACTAAAACTGGCAGCAGAACGCGCTATACACATAAGTGAAGAGAATTATCATAGTTGAGAACTTCCATGAGCAGTTTTGACAGAACTTGGACAGACTGAAAAATCCAATACCTATAGTCAAAAACCGGGGAACTGTTGCATCTTTTCCGAGACGAACACCAAAGCAAGACACCTATTCCTGTAAAACCACTTGCACCCTGATGCCCATCCATGTATTCTTGACAGCGAAGAATGACATTGGCCAAACCAAATAAGGATGAAAGTCAAGATATCAAATCCAAACTGATAGCTCCTCTTTATGGTTGTGACAAGAAAAGATGATGGGACTCATTCATCTAAAGATCCAAATTCTACTCGTATATAGATTCAACAAAAGGGAATTAGGTTGACAAAACAATGTACACAACACACGATTTCTCACAACAAAACCTCAGAATTCCCCAAAACCGCACCTTGAATAGACCTTACCAGCTTCCAATTTCTAAACATTGGAAATCAATCAAAATTCAAAAATGGGAACAAAATAAATAAACGCATAATCATTCTCCCATTGTTATTACCCATACCTGATCAACAAACACCAATAACGAATCAATAAATTGGCAAAAAAACAGAACTGATTGCGAACGCCCGAAACCCCTAACGTAACTTGTCTACAGAGATGATCAAAGAGTTGCAAATCAGAAACCCACAACCCATATTAAAAGATTCGAAATCAACATCAGAATCATACAAGTCTTGGTCAACAATAATTACCCATATCTTGATCTGCAAAATTCAAAGAAAGAACACCAAAGCATATCATAAAAAAGGAGAAGTAAACCAATACAAACCGGCATGGAAAAAATTGGCTACCTATCAAAGTCTATTTATAGGGTATGAAACACGGCTATGATTAAGCGATGTATTTGGACCAACAATATTTCAAAGGCGGTGGCTTTGGGTCGGTGTATGTATTAATTTACCCAAACAATTATTTCTTCATAAAAAAAAAAAAAAATCTCCAAAATATTTTGTAATTTAAATTAAAGCAATGGGCATTAAGGTATTTGTTAATTAGCTACTTGCGTGTCCTTTCTTTGAGAAACTTTATTTAAGAAATTGTAAGCTTTATAAATTTTTTTATTACTAGATATAAGGAGTTCGTGCTAGCACAGGCCCAATAAATGTTAGTATTTCTTTTATTTCAATTTATGTGATACAATGTAATTTGGTGTCAACCAAAAATTTATATTTTTAAGAATCTTTTAAGTTATCAATTATTATGATTTACAGTATTTTTTACGCAGTTTTCACATAATACATATCACTCCCTTTATCTCAATTATATGGCTCAAGCGGATTTCGAAAGTCAACAAATTTTTTTAATACCTTTGTAGATACTTTAAGTTGTTAATTATTATGATTTATAATAAAAAAATTTACGTATTTTCACATTGAATATATTACTCCCTCTCCCTCAATTTATCCGGACAAAATAAGAGTCAACAAATTTTTAGACACTTTAAGTTGTTAATTATTATGATTAATAATATTTTTTTTACGTATTTGTTATTATCGTGATTTATAGTCTTCTTTAAGTTATTATCAAATATAACATAAAAAGAAATAAGGAAAATAAATTAGTACTCTAGATAATAGGACCGACGGCTAACGGATTTATTTGTCGATTCAATCCATTCAACTCATCCTCTAGGATCTATCAAGTTACCAATGTAACTTTCCATTATCATAGTCCTAGAAAATATACCTCATGGTCGACCTAAATATGTCATAACGTTATCTTTGATCGCCTTTATAGTGCAATTTTGAAGCACTATTCCAGTTGGAATGTCCTCAAACTCTCTCCTAGGCTAAGATTGTGTTATATTGCTTGGCCAATGGAACGTGTGCTAGAATCAAGTAGTTTTGGGACAGGGTCGCCGCGTCACCGCATATGAAATCTATCGTGCCATAGATTTCACAATCTCGATAGAATTGATGTTGTCTTTTCACATATAAGGTGTCGTGATACCCATTGAATTGACATCTATAAAAAGATGTCAAATATGCTTCAACTCTTAATGCCACTGCCTAATGCTCTATAGATCTGGTATTATTCCTAAAAGTTAAGTCTTAGGCTATGAAGCCATCGCCAAGAACCGTTGCAAATTAAATAAGAAGAAACAATTATAATTCATCAAAATTAATAAAATTCATGTATTTATATAGAGAGGGACTTACCAATGGCTGCGGTATCATAGATTTTATTGTCGTCGACAAAACTTCTATTACCCATTATTATCGTAGTATCCATCCCTTCTCCAATCAAGATTATATTAATCTTCTTTTTATCAACTCTAATATATTCCTGATATGTGCCTTTATTAATTTTTATGAAGAATGGATTGACACTGTGATTAGGGGCGATAAATATTGCTCCAACAGTTGTGTTGAAATTTTCGGTCCCATCTTTAGAAATAATCGCGTTATAAGGTGGTTTGTTATCAGTTGGCGTTGAACGCATACAACTATAGTTACAGCGACAAACAGCGGTATTATATTCCTTGCATTAAAATTTTTTAAAAATCTGATTAGTTTATGGACAAGAATTACAGGTACAGTCTAGAGATATGAAAGAAGAATATCGCAAAAACTATCTGCGATGACCATTTAAAGGTGATGAACAGAAAAGAAGTAAAATTCTTGAGTCACTGAATGTGACAAGCATGCAATAATTCTCTTGGTAGTGGAAGAGCTCTGCTCTTTCTTAATATTGCAGTATTGTCCAAACTTAACAAAATCACCCTCCTTTATATTGGAGTAAAGGTATACTTTTGCTTGCATGTTTTTATTGTAAAATGTCATTTTTAAAGGCTTCTTTTTTGGACAACTAAAAGTCATCTTCATTATTTGAATTTTTCTACCATTTGTACAATTATTTACCTATTGTAAAACTTAAGAACAAAAGAACAATATAAAGATGGAGACAAGAAAAATATAAGACAAGAGGAACAATATAATATAACTTTCTTTCTTTCATGTATTCACCAAATCTTCAAGTGTATACAATATGAACCCTTATGCGTGCGCCTCTATTTATAGTGTAACATAGAGGCATACAAAAGGTTAGTCATAAACATGACATTAAAATGAATATAATGGAGGAGGTTATGAAAGTGAAAGGTTACAAAAATAATAGTTATAAAGTTGGAGGTTATGGAGGTTATGGAGGTTATGGTTATCTTCATAATGGAGGAAAGTAATGGAGATAATGGGTGAGAGTAACTTATTGGTGTAGTGGACATCCACACTATAATATTTTATAACATTCCCCCTTGGATGTCCATAGATAATACGCCTGGTTAAAACCTTACTAGGAAAAAACTCTGTGAGAAAAAATCGTAGTGAAGGAAAAAGAGTACACATATCGTTTAATACGCTTTGAATGTTGCCTCGTTAAAAACCTTACCAGGAAAACCCAATTGGGATAAAATCATGGTTAAGGAAATAAGTACAACGCGTAATTTTCTCCCCCTGATAAAAACTTTACTTGATATCTCGGAGACGATGTATTCGAATCTTATATCACAACTTCTCAAATATTGATGTTGACAATCCTTAGTGAATAAGTTTACAAGATTATCACTTGAATGAGTCTTTGAACGTCTATCTCACCATTTTGTTGAAGATCATGTGTGGAAAAGACTTTTGGTGAAATATGCTTTGCATGATCTCCTTTGATTGTATCCTCCCTTCAATTGAGCTATGTATTATTTTCGTATATGGTGGTTAGAATATCATTTTCAAAAGGAAATCACATATTTTCTGAATATGATAGATCATGATTCCAACCAAACACACTCCCGACTTAATTCATAGATCAATATTATTTCTGCATGATTTGAATCTTTGAATGCCAAGATTTTGTTGTGCCTCCATATATAAAAAAAAATAGTCCATTTGCGATCGAGCTTTATGTGAATCAAATAAATATTCTGCATCTACATAATCAAATTATTTTTGACTCAGAGATTGATCATTTCAATTTTATTGAAGCTCGTCTTTTCTTCGCAAAGAAAATCACACATCTTCTATGTTTTGAGTCAGTTGCTTTGTTAGTTTCTTGTCATAACTTGAATGATAATATGACAATTCTTTCACATAACTTTCGTTATGTATATCAAATAATCTTCTAGCATTTGCATAACCAACAATCTGTAAGTGCACCAATTGCACTAATACATGGCATTTTAAATCATTTTCATGAAATCAAAAAGATTCTTTCTCTGTGTTAAGTAGTCTCAAAATCATTGGGTACTCAATGAAATTGCTTTAAGACCTTTTAAATCCTTCAAGGATTTTCATATAACATTCATCGTCTAGTTAGATATAATAATCATTCATTATACACATTCAAATATTTCATCTTTTGCCAGACTAAAACAAGTCTCATTGCATCCACCACTAGAGAATATATCTCCATTTAATAAGGTCGGGATTTTTGCGAAAACCCTTTATACCCCGAGGTACAAACCGTACTTTATATCTTATGGTTATACTTTCGCACAATGATTCATTTGTACCCCACTGACATATATTTTAATCTATGAACTATAAGTTCAAAAACATCATTTTTCTAAGTGAAACAAAATATACTTGAATAGTGCATTTTATTTGGCCGATCATTTATCTGTCCACACTATATGACAAATTTGAATTTAAGATCCTCGTAACCATTTATAGCATTGAGTGCTACTTCATATCAAAGATACAGTCGACTGTCATTTTGATTTGATTCCAATATGACATAACTTGTCGAGATCTCTTCATTTTTCATCATTTTCAGGTACCTGAACATTTTCCAAGGTTTTATGAAGTGTTATGCCATAGTGCTCTTTCAAAGCACGTACCTCATTATCATGACCATTTTGATAATTTGCTCCTCTCCTTCCTCAAGGAGTTTTACGTTTGGAATCGATTGGTCTATCACGCTTCTGGCATTCCATAGACGCTGTCCTCCAAGGACTATTTATTGGAGCATTTGCAGCTTGATTAAAATATTGGGTCAGCAAATACATCTGGCAAATTATTTGCAACATTTTGCAAATGAATTATCTCTTGAACTTCAGGTTCATATTTTTTTAACGAGGATCTAGATAATTCACCTCACACATAATTTTCAGTGCTGCTAAACATATCTCCCCTTAATGTTAGGAAATCTAACATTTACCCCCAACCTCATTTGGGGATCCATCTTTGCGCGTGGTGGAGCAATAAAATCATATGTGCACACACCAAATTTTTAGATGGAAATTATTTGGTTCCTGACCCTGAACCAATTGTGATGGGAGAACCTTGTTGGCTTGATGCATACATGTTAAATAAACTCATCTCATACCAAATTTTATTTGAGAGGTTTGTTCTCATAACCAATAGTCTAGCTATAATTGGAGGCTAACAATTTCTGCTAAACCAACAAGTATTACTAACATAATTTTATTGTTGGAACTGTGCTCTTAATTTAACAATTTGAGCAAACAACCTTACAAAAACCAATTCGTAAGTTGATACAAATGCACATGTGACCATATGATAGATGCATCTATTAAATCATAATAGTAAGCATTCCACATGGCAGGTGAATGGGTCAATATTCACTTTTTTATATGTTCCAAATAATTTCAAGGGATACAATCCCAACCTTAGCTGGTACAATGATCATTTTATCATGAGAACAAGCAACATGAGAATTCTTGAAGACTCTTTTATTTCTTCAACATATAACCATGAATTCTCAATTCTTTTGCATCACATTTGAATCGAAATGGTCAACTAGTTATGCCAACTGATATTTATTCTAGTAAACTTCTAGTTTACTTTTGCATGTGATTCCATCATCATGCCTATATTTGTATACAACAAACAAGAGAAAGGCGGGTAACCTTTTATGTAAATATTCATAACCCGCTTTGATTGTAGTAATCTGATCATATTTAATCTTTCAATAATTTACAGTCTCAATATAATAATATTCTTCTTTTCAATTCCTCCGAAACTTAAAAAGTTTCTTTTGAGACTCACTACAACCTCAATATTATGAACTATTTCATTTTCTGGATAGTAACAAATTAGTCATTCTGAAACTCTTAATTAATTTTGTATACTGCCACAAATTTCACAACACCAGTTTTATGGTGACCATCTCCTTCAAGGAGAAAATTATTATTATTATTGTCATGATTAAAATTATTACATGCAAGACTTATTTCTTGACAACCAATGACAAATTTGTGTTGCCACACAACAACATTTATTTTGGTCATGACCACAACCTTTATAGAAAAGAATTATTTTTTTCTTTTGTCCTACAATAGTTTATAATAAAGCATACCACAATATTTGTGTAGTATTCAAAGTATATGATCAAAACGACCATTTATGTCAAAATATTTTTTTTCAATCTCGCAAACCTCCCGTAGAGGTGAGATGTGATATTTATCCAACAATACATGAGCATGTTCTTATCCATACGAACACAAGTCACATTTTCTTCAAGAAATGGACCATAACCATTTGTACATGCTCCATAAGTTTTTATTAGAAACTCATTGTCATGCTTTGGCATTATCAAATTTACGTGACTCACTTCAACATCACTTTAAGAGGTCAAATGTACCAAATGTACTACCACTTTGTATTCCTTTATTTTGATGGAGGATTTACAAAACTTTTTAAATTGGGTTGCACCAACAACAATGTGGCCAATAACTTTTCATACCACTTTAATGGATAAAAATTACCTTCACATTTTGAAGGATCATCGTAAGAACCCATATTGTTCTTCCTTTTAATCACTACAATGATGACCATTAACATTTTACCACATCCATATTCATATATTCAACCACTCATTTTTCAAATATATTATGCACTGCTACCACATTCACATAAGAGAATGGAGCAAATTAATTGGATAAATTTCATGACTTTCAGTCAAAAGAATACAACTTTATGTTAGTCATCATCAGTGCTGACTTTATTAACTAATTTTGGGTCATCCGAACCCGTACTCATCCGACTAAACTCGATATATTACTTCTATAATTATTAAAGAATATATTAAATTAAAACTTGTTGAACCCGTTCTCAAGATAGCTTATCTTTAAAGCAATAGTGCACCCGTTTTCTTGAAATCCTGGATTCGCCTCTAGTCATTATCATATCATCACTATAGTGCATTAGGACTTAAACCCAATGTCTTACCCATATAACACTACTAAAAAACTGCTAAAAAACGATGCAAGTAAAAGCGACGGACGGCGTCGCTCCCAAAAGCGACGGACTAAGCGGTGCCGTCTGTCACTCTTTAATTAAATTTTTTTTTAAAAGCGACGAACTGCATCGCCAAGTCCGTCTCTTTTTAATTAAATTTTTTTATTTTTTATTTTTTATTTATTTTTTTATAAAGTGACGGACTGCATCGCCGAGTCCATCTCTTTTTAATGAATTTTATTTTATTTTATTTAAAAAAAATTTTAAAAGCGACGGACTGCATGGCCTAGTCTGTCGCTTTTTTTTGCGAAATTTTGCACCAACAATATATATAATAAATAATTAATTATTTTATATCGATAGAGATGCAGTCCATTGCTTTTTATTAAAAATAATTATTTATTAATTTAAAAAAAGTCACGCCGTCCGTCGCTTTTTATTAATTTTAATTGTTTAATTATTTTTTAAATTAGCGACAGATAGCATCTTTATGTTTGTCGCTTCTTGGTCAAAATATCTGGTCAAATATTTTAAAAAAGTGACGGACAATGTCTCTTTGTCCGTCGCTTTTTGGTCAAAAGGTTGGTCAAACTCCTTTTAAAAAAAAGCGACAGACATAGAGACTCTGTCCGTCGCTTTGAGAAATATTTTGATTTAATTTTATTTAAATCATCATCCTGAGGACGGTTTTGTGTAAAATAAAAAACAAAAAAATTATAATACCGACTTTCGGATGTCGGTCAAATTAAATAGTATGTAATAAATTAGTATTTTCAGTTAACTTTAAATAAATCGTCCTCCGAATGATGGTTTTATATAAGTTAAAAAATAATTTAATATAAAATACCGACCTCCCGATGTCAATATTATTTAATTAACATGATTGCTTTTTATTTATCTTAAAATTTAATGTGATACCGACCTCATGAGTTTGGTATTTTTTATTAAATCTAATTACTTTTAATAAAAGTGACATCCGGAGGTCGGTTTGTTTAAAATATTCCTGTTAATCATAATTTTGCTATTGTGCATAATACTAAAATTTCATTTACACATACAATTAATTGTTCAAAAAGTGTAACAATTTTGTATACTTTTATAAATAAAAAGTCAGAATTCGTGGAATAAATAAAAAAATATCTATAATCCATATTTAGAGTATGAAACTACGTTGATATGAATTAAGAGAAAATTATATATACTTACATTTCTAGAATAATGTACAAATTTTATCAATCCGTCGTCTAATCATGAACTTAATATCTCATCTCATGATGTAGAGGTGAAGAGGTAAATATAATCCATTCGAGTATGAAATACGAGATAGTATTATTATATACGTTCGATCTTGAATAGATGTCAAGTGTAATGATTAGCTCTTAATTATGATGACATATAAAGGATACTTCATCGGAGTATGATATATGTTGATTAATTATATACTCCTCGAATAGTTTAACAAATCAAGTCTTATATACTAGTGGTTCAGATATGAAATACATTATCAATTAAAGAAATACCTATGATCAATTCAAGGAGATTTATATATTAAATTGATAAACTTTTGTTGATCAATATAATTAAATTTATATAATTAGAAGGTATATAATTTAAATTTATAAAATTAACTTGATCGATAAATTAAATTTATTAAATTAAACTTCTGTTGATGTGTATATAAAATTGAACTACACGTCAACATAAGTTTAATTTAATAAATTTAATTTATCGATTAAGTTAATTTTATAAATTAAAATTATATATATATATATATGTGTGTGTGTGTGTGTGTAATTTTAATTAATAAAATCAATCTCTCTCACTCCTCTCTCATCTGCAATCCCCACCCATCCCCGACCGGCGCCAAGGCAGCAACCCCGGCCGGCGCCACGCCACCATCGCAGCAGCAGCGGCTGGTCGTGGGCAGCAACAGATCGAAGTCACGCCGCGGCAGGTCGCACCAGCAGTAGATCGAGGTCACGCCCGGCGCAACCTCTATCCCGACCCACTGCCCTTCTCCTTTAATTCAAGGTTAGGGTTTCATAATATTATTTTTAATGTCTTTCAATTTGAGTGTTGAATTTGTTAATTAGTGTATTGAATTAGTTTTTTAGTGATTGTTAGTTAATTAGTAAGTGAATGATTTAGGGTTTTTGATTGTTAGTTTAAATTAGGGGTTATTTGATTGTTAGTTTGTGTTTGTTGATTGTGAATTGAAAATTTTAATGTTAGGGTTAGTTTGAATTAGGGTATCTTAGGATTTGTTTGAAATTTGGTATTTCTTGAGTTAATTAGTTTGATTTTGGAATTGTAAAATTAGATTGAATTAGGGTATTTATGGAGTTGTTTGAATTTGGGTATTATTTGAGTTAGTTTGAATTATTATTGAGATTTTAGGACTAATAGTTTGAATTTGGGATTAGGAATAGCTAGCTAGTTTGAATTTAGGATTTTAGCACTAGTTAGATTTTGGGATTTTAGGACTAGTTTGAATTTGTGATTTTAAGACTAGTTTGAATTTTGAATTTAGGACTAGTTTGAATTATTATTGAGATTTTAGGACTACTAATAGTTTGAATTTGGGATTTTAGCACTATAGTTTGGTTTTTGAATTTTAGGAGTACTTCCAATTTGTGATTTTAAGACTAGTTTGAATTTGGAATTTAGGACTAATAGTTTGAATTATATTTGATATTATAGGCTAATTAATAGTTTGAATTTGGGACACTAGCTAGCTAGTTTGAATTTGAAATTTTAGGAATTTGAATTACAACTTAATTAGAACTCATAATTAATTATAACTTGAAATTACTATAAATTGAACTTAATTAGGAATATGAACTTGAAATTAGAACTTGAAGTTGGAACTAATTAGCTTGAATATATAACTAATTAAGTTTAGAAATTAGATATGAACTTGAATTGAAACTTGAACTTATTAAAACTTGAATATATATATATATATATATATATATATATATATATATATATATATATATATATATATATATATATATATAACTAATATTCTTGGATTTGAAGTTTATATTTAACTAATTTAAGAACTTTTCGTGCTAGGCAACTGAGAAAGCTCAACATCTAAAAAAGTTGATACAAGACTATATTGCTTCTTTCATCAATGTTGGAGATAAGGTTGGTACTTCTAAATTTCTTAAGTTCAAGTACAATTGTTTTCAATAATGTGTTTGTGTCAATCTAGTATTAATACTTAGCTTTAATTTTACGAATAATATATTTGTTAAGCATAAGTACCAACACTAGTTGATCCTATTGATGACAAAATTAATTTTCTTGCAAGATCGATTTGTGTCCATCTAGTGTTGACACTTACCATTAATTTAGGAATAATGTGTTTGTTAAGCTTAAGTACCAACACTAGTTGATCCTATTGATGACAAAATTGATTTTCTTGCAAGATCGATTTGTGTCCATCTAGTGTTGACACTTAGCTTTAATTTAGGAATAATGTGTTTGTTAAGCTTAAGTACCAACACTAGTTGATCTTATTGATGACAAAATTGATTTTCTTGCAAGATCGGTTTGTGTCCATCTAGTGTTGACACTTAGCTTTAATTTAGGAATAATGTGTTTGTTAAGCTTAAGTACCAACACTAGTTGATCCTATTGATGAAAAAATTGATTTTCTTGCAAGATCGATTTGTGTCCATCTAGTGTTGACACTTAGCTTTAATTTAGGAATAATGTGTTTGTTAAGCTTAAGTACCAACACTAGTTGATCCTATGGATGACAAAATTGATTTTCTTGCAAGATCGATTTGTGTCCATCTAGTGTTGACACTTAGCTTTAATTTAGAAATAATGTGTTTGTTAAGCATAAGTACCAACACTAGTTGATCCTATTGATGACAAAATTGATTTTCTTGCAAGATCGATTTGTGTCAATGTAGTGTTGACACTTACCTTTAATTTAGGAATAATGTGTTTGTTAAGCATAAGTACCAACACTAAACTAGTTCAAGTTAAAAAGTTTTAAGTTATTTAAATAAGTTAAAATAAATAATGTGGTTTTGTTGATGAATTTAGTCGTTGGAATTAAGTCAAAACTAAACTAGTTCAAGTTAAAAAATTATTAAGTTGTTTAAATAAGTTAAAATAAATAATGTGGTTTATTTGGTAGATTTGGTTGTTGTATTAAGTCAAAACTAGTTAAAGTTGTTAAGTTGTTTAAATAAGTTAAAATAAATAATGTGGTTTTGTTGGTGGATTTAGTTGTTGTATTTAATATGAATAATATATATTAATAGTGAATATATGATATGTATATATATTGATGTCAATTTTTATATTTAATATGCAGAATGACTTTCAGCAGTACGTCGCTGAGAATCTAGATAGTTCGGTCCAATTGACACCTGAACTGTCCACCTAGATTTGGAAAGAAAAAGTGGTAGGGGGGACGCACAAGGGTAGATGCTATGGTCTAGGCTCTCGAAATGATGTTAGACGACTCCAGTCAGACTTAGAAGGTATTGGATCGTCACGTCAAGCCGAGGCACTTGACGGTGTTCAAATTGTTGCTATGTCGGATCAAATAGCTAAACTTATAGCGGTACTAGCAGAGTCGGAGCGGAGAAGAGTAGCTGAACAAGAAAGCATGAATGAGACCGTTCAGCAAATCAAAGAACAAGTGATGAACCTCGCTCGTCGACCTACTACTTCAGCTCCCGATGACACCGACGACGAGAGTGATGAGGATGATTATGTAGATTTCACTCCCTAGTTTAGATCTCTGGACATTTATGAACTTTTTGAAACGAATTTTGAAAGACTTTATATTTATGATTTAGATACTTTTGAATGTTATTTTATGTTTTGTTTAGATTATTTATAATTGTGTGTTTGATTGGGCTGAATAGTGTAGAATTGAATTGAATTGTATTTGCAGGTGTGCAGAGAAGCGCGATTTGGGCTAACAAAATATTGTAAAAAGCGACGGATGGTGGTTTTTCCGTCGCTCGGATTTTTTTAAGAATCCCAGAAAAGCAACGGACAGAATGGTTTTGTCCGTCGCTTTTCTGGATTTTATTTTTTTAAAAGTCCCAGAAAAGCGAAGGACAGTGTGGTTTTGTTCGTTTTCAGGGTTTTATTTTTTAAAAAATCCCAGAAAAGTGACGGACAGCGTGGTTCTGTCCGTCGCATTTTAGAAATAAAAAAAATTAAAATTAAAATAACGTGATGGAGTTCGTCGCTTTTATGAAAAAAAAATTCAAAAAAAAGGCAAAAAGCAGCGCAGTCCATCGCTTTTTGAAAAGCATCGAGCTAAAAAGCGACGAAAGTGACTGCGTCGCTTTTCCGTCGATTTTGACCAGAAAAGCGACGCAGTCCGTCACTTTTTGCCGTCTTTTTTTGACAATTTTTTAGTAGTGTAAAAATGTCTTTGGTCATAAATCAATGAGACTTGAACCCAAATTCTTATTATCATGGTGCACTGAGACTTTAACTCTGTGTCTTACCCACTTGGTGCGGTGAAACTTGAATTCACCGTCTTACTCTCAATCAATGTCTTGATAACCAAATACGTTACAAAAAAAATAATTATCAAAAATCATAAATATAATCTGAATTACTTAAAGCATAAGAAAAATGAACAAAATCTATTAATTAGAACAACATGTTGGAATCATATAAAATAACCTTTTAACATTCCTTCTCAACATTGTTACGGAGATTAACATAATTTACTAACCATTTTAAAATAACCACAAAACAAACTTTGTTAGTACAAATAATATATAAAAACTCAACAAGTAAATGTTTAGATAAAGAAAAATAAAGAGGTGCAAAAGTAACCAATAATGATAATCCAATTAATATGAATATGCCACATAACTCAATAACTTATCTTTTAATAAAACAAGATCATAAAGAACAATTTCTTTACGAATTATTAACTTACAAAACCAATTTTACTTTTTAAATATATAAGTGATCAAATTAAAAGTTTGCTCAAAGTAAAAGCAACTTGCTGGACTCATATGATTTTGAAATGGTAAGAAAACTAATGATGCATAATCAAAAGTAAAATACAAAATTGATTATATAGTAATTTACCTTATTTCCGAGAGAAAAATAAACACAAATATTTTTTACCTTCTTTATATTTACTTTGCTTCAATCCTTCAATAGTAGAACAATCATGCTAATGACGTGTTCTAAAACTTAAGAACAAAAGAAGAGGAACAATATAATATAACTTCTTTCTTTCATATATTCACCAAATCTTCAAGTGTATACAATATGAACCCTTATGCCTCGATTTATAGTGTAACATAGAGGCATACAAAAGGTTAGTCATAAACATGACAATAACATGAATATAATGGAGGAGGTTATGGAAGTGAAAGGTTACAAGAATAATGGTTATAAAGTTTGAAGTTATGGAGGTTATGTTTATCTTCATAATGGAGAAAAATAATGGAGATAATGGGTGAGAGTAACTTTTGGTGTAGTGGACATCCACACTATAATATTTTATAACATTACCTAGGTAATATGTAATTGAGTAACATTTTAATCCTTAGCTTAGTTATGATATTGCTTTCTTCTTATTATCTTTTCTTATTTGGAGAGAACCAACTTGTGACTTTTATGAAATTTTCATTTTGTGAAGATACAATTTTTTACTTTCTTCATTTCTTTTTAAATGATATTTTAGTTTTTGTAATATTCTCCAAAATAAGTGACTTTTTTAAGATATCAAGATGATATTATTTTTTTTTTCTTTAAAGTTAATCTTTACCTAAAATGCACAAGAAATTTTTAAAAAGCTAGATGGAGTAGGGAAAAATGGGAAAGAAATACATATTATAAATGACAATAAAGCGTAAAGTAAAGCATATTAATATTAGTCTTTCCTTTTGTTATCGCCTCGGATTTATCATCTTGTAATCGTTTTGTATTTAAATTTTTATGTTATAAGTAACTCTTAGCGGAAGACTTACTCAAAATGCACTTTAAAAAGTACATTGTACCTCAAATAATAACTTACAATGTTTTAGAAATACACATTTAACTAGCAAAAGTGACAACTGAAGTCTCAACATAACGAATGGAAATGAAAAGACTCATGAACTAACGTCTATCTACCTATGAAGCCTCTAATACTAAGAGGGATGTCGGGACAAGACCCCCGATCATCCTAACAAACTGAAATGATAAAACATAATAAAAGGGATCCTCCGGAAGCAAGGAGACTCACCAACTAACTCTGGAGCTCGACTGGATCAACGAAGAGCTGGATGCTAATCCTGGTTTCCTATAGCTGGATCATAAAAGATACAGGACAAATGACGTCGGTACATGAAATTTATGATCATGTTAGGGGAATTCTAAAACATGACATAAGCTTGAACTGGAGATAAAGAAACACTTACCTCGTCTCAACTCAACTCAGGAATACTTAACTTGTTTCAATATAAAGTAGTAAAAAAGAATGCCTTATAAAGAAAGGCTTTTTAAACAGTAGATAACAACTTCATGTATTTAAAAATATAATATACTCAGTCTGTATTCAAGCACACAAATAAACTCTGTTTGTATATGAAAATAGATAATAAACTATGTGGAAGATTCTCTAACCGACAACCATTACTATGAGCTATGTGATGATACAACGTCTATGTTGCCAGAGCTGTCCTATACTTTGCCGGGGTATAAACCTATTATTAAGTGGATCCACTAGTCTATGCTAAAAATCATTAAGGAATCATCTAAAAAGTATGACCATTTCTACCCATGTTGGCTACATAGTTTATGGAGACTTTGAGTTACCTAAACTCGTCCCCATATCGGTGCTCAATACTACTCCCAAAATGTAACTAGCTCATATGTTTAAAAACATAACTTTTTATGTGGTTTGAGATTATTATTCAAAAATTTTCTCTTAAAAAAGATGGTACTAAAACTGCTCATGAAAACTCTTTTGGAAATCGGTGTTTCACTACAACAAAAACAACTTTTAGCGGCAATAAATATTGACATTAATAAAGAGTGCTAAAGTCTTTACCGGCATTAGTTAAGTGCCATTAAAACCAATGTCGCTAAAGGCTTTAGGGACATATACAAAGAGTGCTAATTGCCGCTAAAAATACATATTTAGCGGCAATTAAGAATTAATTGTCGCTAATGATCATTTTTGATGTAGTGTTTCCTCTCATCTTAAATGTGAAAACATTTACTCTTGGGAATACTTAGTTCCCATATATCATTTTAAAGGAAATGAACTTAGTTCTACTCTTGCTCAACTCTGTGCTCAAGTCATAAAACAAGTTTAAAACAATTGTAAAAGACTTTTAAAAAGACTCGAAGAACTCTCTAGATTTGACTCTTCGCTCTACCTTGAATTTGAATTATGGATTCAAGGGTTATGATCTCATGTTATGATAATCTCTTGATGTTTATCTATACCTTAGAGTGTAGAAATCAATTAGACAGCATAGGTACAATTCGAGGGAACTCATACGGAAAGAAATGGGAAAGGGTAGAGGACCTGGCGACCCTGGCGTACTGAGTGGTGCAGGGCGCTAGGCCTAAGAACGAAATTATGTTGAATAAATCATGATTAGCACGTGGGTGAATGAACCCATGCTATGTGAACTCACATACCTCTTAGGGATCAAACCCTTGGTGAAATCCGCAACAAAATCCTCAAGAACTTGACGAACGCTTGACTTTTCTCATTTTTCTCCTCTTTTTGAACTCCTCCTAAAACCCTAGCGTAAATTAGAATTTCTGAAACTGAACCAAATCAGTTTAGACCCCTAATATTATCAATTTTTGAATTAAATTTGATAGGGTAAGGAAAAGACCAAAATACCCTTCTTATTTTCGGATAACTTTCCTTAACTGGACAACCTGACTTCAAATGGGCATATCTCCCTCATATAAGCTCAAAATTAGCAAACTCGGTGGCGTTGGAAAGAGGATCCCAAGATCTTTCATTTTATATCTTATGGGCCACCTAACTCATCATGTACTGAAAGTTATGGTCATTTGAAATTGACTCAAAACTCATACTTAGCATAACTTGCCAAAATTTTTAGATTTGCTATTTCAAAGTTTAGTTCTTCCTATTCTTAGATCTTTCAAATACCGAGGTGTTACAATATGTAAGTTATATGTTGCAACATATGGCTATTCTGTTGTGAAAAAATAATCATATGTTTCTACATATAATTATTTTGTTGCAACACATAAAACACATGTTGCAACATGTGTAAGTTATATGTTGCAACATATGATTATTTTGTTGCGACATGTAAGTCATATGTTGTTACATATAACTATTATGTTGTGACACATAAATCATATGTTGCAACATGTGTAAGTTAAATGTTGCAACATATGACTATTCTGTTGCGATTAATATAATCTTTCTGTTGTAACATAAGGCTATCATTTGTTCCAATAGTCAACTGTTGCAACATATATAACCATCTATTGGAAATGCGAATGCAAATTATTGAAAAAAATGTAGGTATACCCAGATGATTATGAATGATTCAAAGAACTATTAATATTACTTACCAAACAATGGTGTGTGAACACAATCACTTATGAAGTAATGTCAATTGATACATTACGAAATATAGTCCACTGATTAACTAAATCTGATTCAAGAAGAAGAAGAAACTCAAGGAATAGCAGTCAAGACCAACAATGTACGAACAAGAAGAAGAAAAAGATTAAGAGAACGGGAAGAAAGCAAGCAAGCAAGAACGAAGTCGAAGGAGAAGAAGAGGATGAGAATCCGGCGGGGAGGAGGGGGAAAGCTTTTATTTCCCCTTTTGGTTCGCTGGCTTCCCTCCATTTTTGGTTCCCACCAAATTAGGTATTAGTTTTTTACCTTTTTACCCCTCATTTATTAAAATGGACCAAACTGTCAACTTAAAAACTTGAGGGCAACTCCCATAAATGCCTCATAAATCCTTAATCCTTCATTACATAATTGTCACCTACAGTCAATTAATTAAGACTTATGTCACCGTCATTTAATTTTGACACATTAATGTTACCCTTAATTCAAAGTCTCAAGAAATTTTAAGAAATTGTTATAAGCTTTATAATTTTTTTTTTACTAGATATAAGAACCCTGTGCTAGCACGGGTCCAATAAATGTTATTTTTTTTTCAATTTATGTGACACAAATATAATTTGGAGTCAATAAAGAATTTATATTTTTTAAGAATATTTTAAGTTATCAATTATTATGATTTATAGTACTTTTTACGTAATTTTCACATAATACATATCACTCCCTTTATCTCAATTTATATGGCTCAAGCGAATTTTGAGAGTCAGCTAATTTTTTTAATACCTTTGTAGATACTTTAAGTTGTTAGTTATTTTGTTTTATAATAATTTTTTTTTTATGTATTTTCACATTTAATATGTTACTCCCTCTACCTCAATTTATGTGGACAAAATAAGAGTCAATAAATTTTTATACATTTTAAGTTGTTAATTATTATGATATATAATAATTTTTTTACGTATTTTTCACATTATATGTGTTACTCTCTCTGCCTCAACTTATGTGGACAAAACAAATTTAAGAGTCAACAAATTTTTAGACATTTTAAGTTGTTATTATCGTAATTTATAGTCTTCTTTACGTTATTATCAAATATAACATAAAAATAAATAAGGCAAATAAATTAGTACTCTAGATAATATGGTCGGCGGCTAACGAATTTATTTGTCGATTCAATCCATTTAGCCCATCCTCTAGGATCTATCAAGTTACCGATGTAACTTTTCATTATCACAGTCCTAGAAAATATACCCCATGGTCGACCTAAATACATCGTGACATTATCTCCGATAGCCTTTATAGTGCAATTTTGAAGCACTATTTCAGTTGGAATGTCCTCAAAATCTCTCTCCTGGATATGATTGTGTTATATTGCTTGGCCAATGGAATGCGTGCTACAATCAAGCAGTTTTTGAGCAGGGTCGCCGTGCCACCGCATATGAAAACTATCGTTTCATAGATTTCATATTCTCTGTAGAATTGATGTTGTCTTTTCACATACAAGGTGTCTTGATACCCATTGCGTTGACATATATAAAAAGCTGTCAAATCTGCTTCAACTCTTAATGTCATTGCCTAATAATTTATAGGTCCAACACTATTCCTAGCTATAAGTTAAGTCTTGGGATATGAAGCCAACGCCAAGAACCCCTGCAAATTAAATAAGAAGAAACAATTATAATTCATCAAAATTAATAAAATTCATGTAATTTTAGAAAGAGAGTTTTACCAATAGTTGCGGTATCATAGATTTTGTAGTCGTCGACAAAACTTCTACTACCCTTTATTATCGTAGTATCCATCCCTTCTCCGATCAGGAATATATTAGTCTTCTTTTTATTAACTCTAATATATTCTTGATATGTGCCTTTCTTAATTTTTATGAAAAATGGCTTGACACTGTGATTAGGGGCCACCAATATTGCTCTATCTGTTGTGTTGAAATTCTCGATCCCATCTTTAGAAACAATCGCATTATAAGGTGTTTTGTTATCAGTTGACTTTGAACACATACAACTATAGTTGCAGCGACAAACAACGTCATTATATTCCTTGCATTAAAAAATTTTAAAAATTTGATGAGTTTATGGACAAAAATTACAGCTACAGACTAGAGATATGGATGAAGAATACTGCAAAAACTATATGTGATCGCCATTTAAAGGTGATGAACAGTGAAGAAGTAAAATTCTTTGAGTTATTGAAGGTGACAAGCATGCAACAATTCTTCTTGGTAGTGGAAGAGTTCTGCTCTTTGTTAATATTGTAGTATTGTCCAAGCTTAACAAAATCCCCCTCCTTTATATTGTAGTAAAGGTATACTTTTTCTTACATGTTTTTATTGTAAAATGTATTTTTTAAAGGCTTTTTTTTTTTTGGACAACTAATTGTCATCTTCATTGAATAGAATTTTTCTACCATTTATACAATTACTTACCTAGGTAATATGTAATTGTAAGTAACATTTTAATCCTTAGCTTAGCTATGGTATTGCTTTCTTCTTATTATCGTTTCTTAATTGGAGGGAATCAACTTGTGGCTTTTATGAAATTTTCATTTTGTCAAGATACAATCTTTTACTTTCTTCATTTCTTTTTAAATGATATTTTAGTTTTTGTAATATTCTCCAAAATAAGTGACTTTTTTATGATATGATGATATTATTTTTTGTTTTTTTCTTTAAAGTTAATTTTTACCTAAAATGCACAAGAAACTTTTTAAAAAGCTAGATGGAGTAGGGGAAAATGGGAAGGAATTACATGTTATAAATGACAACAAACCGTAAAGTAAAATAGGTTAATATTAGTTTTTCTTTTTATTTTCGCCACCGATTATCATCTTGTAATCATTTCGTAATTAAATTTGTATATTTTGAATTCCTTATCTTGTAAATTTAAGTAAGTTTTTTTAATATTAGATCACTAAGGAAATATTGAATTAAAAAAGACCCAAGAGAATTGCCAAAGTGAAGCTTTTATATTGCTCAAGACTTAAAAGATTAATTTGCTTTCAGTTTATACAACTCACCTAGAGCTAATTTATAAATATAAATTGTGTATAAGTCTCCATTATAGAATTCTCTACTTAACTAGAATGTTTCATGACCGTCCAATCCCCAATTCTTTGTTTGGTTACAAAGTGTGGAATTATTTATCTTAGGATTAATAATTATGATTGAAATATTTATCTTAGCATCAATGATACTTCATGTGCAAGAAAAGGCTCAATCACTCATGTAATCTTTGACATGGACGGCCTTCTTTTAGGTCTCAATATGTATAAGATCTCACTTGGATTTTGCTCTACTACTCTCTTTCCTTTACTTTTTAAGTTTATTTTACGAATCTGAATGAACTGAGAATGTAATGCCACCCTCTTTTGGTACTCCATTGTCCACTTTGTCGATAACAGATAATGTGCTTGTGGGAATTGCCTATAAGTAGAGTACTCAAGAATTGATGCAATCGTTTGCTAAAATTGTTTTAATTTGGGAGTGAAATTCAAAATTTGAGTATGATGTGTTCTACCCTTGTTATCAATGATGAGCACAGTAACTTTTGATGGCAGATTTAGGATTTGTAAAGATAAGGCGGGGAAGCTCATATATTAGAAAATGCGACGGCCACTGAAGCAATTATGCAAAGCAGTTTCAAAATTTAGAGAATCCTTTTGAAGGGTGAAATAGCATTCTTGGAAGATGGTTGGATACGTGCATCGTGCCAAAAAAAATGAGCCTCTGATTGAAGGAATTATCTGACTTGAAATTTGAAGTTGCCTTTGCTAGTGGTACCAAAAGTTGTCAATTATAGTTTATAGGTGAACAAATCCATAGTTCTAGTCTCTTTAAGTGAGACCCTGTGACAATTAGACCCTTTCTTATTTAGAGGAAGAGTATTTTGATGTATTCTGTTATGCTTTTATTTAGCCACTCCACATTCCAGTAGAGATGGTATGATAAGTGTGTTCCTCTAGCACGTGTGCACGTTTGTATGTCTATGTCTTTCTGATGTAACATCACAGCACATAAGCTACTCAAGAACTAAGACATTTCTCATCTATCAAAGAAAACAACAGTGCATTTCTTAGTTTTTTGATCATCTTTTTCCCTAATCAAGAGGAATTATGAGTAAATTATACAGAGGCTTGGTGGTTCTGAAAGCATGTCACCATAGCAGAGAATTGCATTCTCTCTGTAAACAATATAAGTTCTTTGAATATATATTCCCCTAATTGAAAACTCAATAAATTATGTTGGATTGGTGGTTTTAAAGCATGTCACCATAGCAGAGAATTGCATTCTTTTTGTAAATTACATATTACTCACTGCCTTTACGCAGTTATGATTTTTAGTCAGTGAAAACCTTATACTGGTGTGTGTCTCTAGAGGAAAAGTTAGCAATAGGACAGTCGGAGGAAGTTCCTTCCACCGTGTATTGTCTTATCTTTTACGAATTCTTCTTTTTGGAGATGTACAAAACTACAATCAACTCTTATACCTAAACAGCTTGTTGTGCTTCCTTAAGATTTGTAGTATTCAAGAGAAATCTAGTTCCCTTTATATCAATCAAAAAGAAAAAAAATGTAGTTCCCCTTGTTCTCTCAAAGCAACAGTAAGATCAATGTTGATTTATTATAGGGGGATCTTAAAGTTCAGGAAAAGGATGCGTGATTTTTTTGTGACGTCATTTAGTTTTTTACTCTAGGTGTTTTTGTTATTTGGATTTTCTATTGTTACCCAAGTTATGTAACTTAAATAACCACAAAACAAATTCACACAGCCAAATCTGTTATGCTCCTTTGTGTATACCTTTGTGGTTTTATTACAACAGACATTAATTTGATATGGACTTACCCCATCACGTGATGCATTAAGACACTGCAGTCTGTTTTAGAAAATAAAAGAGCTTCTAAGGATGGAAGAAAACAAGTAACGGGAAGAAGGTGTGAGGTAGATTGTTAACATAGGGGATCAAAGGGAAGATTAATATTTACCAGGCCTTTCCCGTTTGTCATATTCTATCGGAAAGACATAAGTGAATCTTTGTGTGATTGAATAGATGCTACTTGAAGACAAATTTTGGTTGACTAGCTTCTTTGTTCCTTTTCTTTTGTGTATCAGACACCGAGAAATTCTATACGGAGGTCCAGGAGATTATACTTGCTAGGTATAATAAGACTTTTGATTGGTCACTCAAGGCAAAGATGATGGGGAAGAAGGCAACAGAGGCTGCCAGGGTATTTGTTGAAGAGACAGGAATAAGTGATTCACTTACAGCTGAAGATTTTCTTGTAGAGAGAGGAAATGTCGCAGAAAATGTTCCCCACAAGCGACCTCATGCCAGGTACAATTTTAATAAGCACAAGAGACAAAATATTTTTGTTTATTCATTTCTTAAGTTTCAGCTTTCTCACCCTTCCTCAGTTCTGTTCATAAGAGGGGCAGACATTTGCACATGATGTAAAACTTATGGGGTTGACTATTTGTCTTAAAATGGCATAAATTTGTGGATCTTGATCAAGTATTCAAATCAATTTCTTCACTTTCTACGTAACCTTCTTGACTATTATGTAGTTTACCTCCTATAGGCATCCAAATTGGACTAAACCCTTTGTTAGGCTATTGTTTCCTCAAAGTTGTGAAGTAAGACATCAGTTTCTCCACAAGATCAATTTTTCTGGTTGTATGATGAATTTTAGGTCAAGAACAAATCTGTGATCAATCATACTACTTTTTACCTATTACTTTCCGTATTGGAGCATCCAACTCCCAGGTATATTTTTACCTCCATAACTTGTGCATAAAGCATGGGGAAGTATAATTGATGCAGTAGATGTTGAATTAACTTCTGTGTAGTTTTATATAGACATGCAGGGACATTGGAACATTTTGTGTTATATCTGGTAATCCTTTCAATATTCATGTTGGACTCTAAATTTCCTATTTATGAAATTCTTGAAAAAGAAAGAGGGGTGGAGGTGGTGGATACGTTCTCATGAATCTCTGTTGAAGCAAGATCTTATCCTTCAACATTCCAAATTTTGCTGAGGAAGTAACCAGTTCTTAAGGATGAGACACCCATATTGCATGAACATACACCAGCTGCTAATGGGGTTTCAATCCTTACTATTTATCTCCATCTTTGCCTGCTAATAGGGCCTAGCTTATACGACATTTGACGAAGAACTACCAATAGAGGATAACTTTAACTGGTTTGTTTTTAAAGTTTAGGAGAGGCTTTGCTTTATTTGATGGAAATAGCTCAGTTTTCTTTCTTCATCCAAAGTATAACCAGGGACATCTAATCTCTACTTCTCTATATGCATAATAAAAGGTTCCTCCATAACATTTATGCTATATTTTGCATATTAAAGCCTTGAAACTGTCTCTGGAAGATGGCCCAGCTGTTGAGAGCTGGAGTAACAACCTAGATCAATTAATATTCAAATTTCATCGGAGGCAACCCTAGATGAAACTTCCAATTTGTTTATGTTTTGGTGGGTAGAGTTATCCGGCACCTGTGTTAGTGGGAGGTAACAGGTACCAAAGGAATTTTAGTCGAGGTGTGCTGTAAGCTAACCTCAACAGAGTTGGTATTAAAAAAGAGTTTAAACCTTGTAACTTGAGAAAAGAAAAGCTTATTCTTAAGTGACTTGGTGGAACATACCATTTCCTAGATATCAAGGAAAACACCTTCATTACCCTCTTGTGGACTGTCTTCAGAGATGGAACACCTTTTACTGCGAACATGAGAAATGATTTTCAGAGGTTTCCTTTTACTCCTACCATCGCATTGGTAAATGATTAGTTTGACTGTTCATTATGTGTATTGTGCATCTTTTAACTCATTGCGAAAATTTCACCATTCGAGAGGTCACTATGCATAAAAATTGAAATGAACAGTATGTAGAATATATATGCTAATCTTCATACTTAATATCCACTCTACTTCAGAAACAATTGTTCTAAACTTACATTACTAAATGCAAAGGACTTGAAAATATAATTATCCAAGAGGTTACCTATCAACTTGACAATCTCTTGCAAGAATTACGGCATGATCATAAATCTAATTCCATATTCTCCTTACCTGTGAATCCTATCCAACAACTTCTTGAATAGTTGTTTTTTCAAGTTCTTTGCATCCAGTAATGTTAGTTTAGAGCAGTTGTTTCTGAAGTAGAGTGGATATTAAGTATGAAGACTAGCATACAAATTCTACATATTGTTTATTTCAATCTTTTGATTTCATTTAATGCAAAAATTTGATTAACATACACGGATTTCTTTGCTTGTTTTTACTATCTGTCATGTTATAGGGGCCAGCCGCCTGATTCATCACCTTCATGAAAATGGGATACCAATTTGTGTTGCTACGGTGTATGTCATCTTCTTTTAGTTTTGTTCGCCAGGAAGTTTAACATTGGTGGCATAATTAGCATAGCAAGTAGATGTGTTAGAATTATCATATGCTAAGATAATGTTTAAGAAGTAAGATTCAACAAGTGAACTAATATAAATGCATCTTTCAGTACACACATGCGGCACTTTGATTTGAAAACTCAAAGACATTGTGAACTTTTTTCACTAATGCATCATGTCGTTCGTGGTGATGATCCAGAAGTTAAACAAGGGAAGCCATCACCTGATATATTCCTTGCAGCTGCAAACAGATTTGAGGTAATTCTCTGATTTTTGTTTCTCTAGATTGGTAGATCCTAAGAGATCTCTCAGCAATGATGCTTAACCTTCTCTTGGTAAATCTTCTATTACATAGACCTGAAACCCTAAACCCTAAACCCTAAACCCTCCTTTAGTATTGTCTAACTGATAATTTACCTACTAGACTTTTCAAATATTCCTGTTTCTGTTGGCTTGGTTCTTATATCAAACTTCAAATAATGTTATTTTTTAGAAATAGAATTTTTGCTCTGTGAGCTATTTACTGTGATGCTGTGATCAAACACATTAGTCATCTGTAATTGTTAGCTTCCAAATTAAAAAAGTAACGTCAATGATATTTGTTAAGATGTTGCACTGTTTTGCCATCTCAGAAGTTAATTTATGAATCTGACTCGCTCGCTCATATCAATCCAATCCTCCCCCTCTGCATGTTCTACAGTTGTCTTATCATTGTCAACTTCACTAATCAAGGTGCTGCACACTATTGTAACGTATCAGCAAAAAAGTATAAAAAAGTTCTATTTACAAATATACATTTATGTAATGTAGCTTGACTTGATATGGAGGTTAAAAAAGAAAGAAAGACTTTCGAAATTTGTGGTCTAAAATAAGTAATAGATGTTTGTGTGGCTATAAATCATTTCATTAAGGGTAAAGTGGACATTTTTCTAGTTAAATTGTTACTAAATATAGAAATTTGTCATTCTTTCTGGGACCAACTAAAATGAAAAGTGTGTCATATAAATTAGGACATAGGGAGTATGATACCCCTTCCTTGCTCCATTCCCCAATATAACCAAATTAAGTGAGATTCAACATCAAGGCACACAGAGTTGTGTTGGAAAACTGTTAAGCCTAACCCATCTTGAGTCACCGGAACTTGTATTTTCCGGACATTGATGTCAGCGAGGTCCAGTTCACAAGATTAATTTTCTACCCTTCCATCTCCATTCACCAATCTTAACCCTGTCAACTTTCTATATCAGATGGAAATTCCAAAAGAAATATTTCATTGATCATTTCATCAACCCCAAGCTTTGATGCTCCCAGCTTCTTCTGGCCCAAGATATAGTCACTTGTGTTCAACTTCATCTCTGATGTCCCTTCTACATTTTCTGTTAAGCATGTGAATATGTACTGTTTACATTGCATTAAAGACTCCCCAGCTACCTTCAATACCATATCTTCATTATCAGCCTATAATAAGATCTCTGTAACAGACAATTTATGAATCTTAGACTCTGTATATGATCACTGGGTGACAGGAACTACCTCACGAGTCTGTATACTCCCGTTTTCAGCAAACCTCTGAATCTTTCAAGCTAAGTCAACCCATCCGTAGTTATCCTTGAACACGGTGACTATTATTTGTCTTTTCCTCCTTCCATGGACTGTCACTATACTTATGTATATAAAAGTTAATCCAAAGTTATGTTTGAACAAAATGTGTTTTGATTATTCAAAACTCAACATGGAGACTTTTTGGGATAGACGGTGTATTTAAAAGAGAAAAATCTGGTTCCATGTGATTTTTATATGGTATAGTATGTTTAAGAAGTTCTCGTTTTAGGAAGGACACTATTTTGGGATTAAACTAAAATTGGAAGCTGGGCATTCGAATTGAAGCGGCGAGTGTGTAACATCTAAAATTTCTTGGACGTTTTACTACAGAAAGCCAAAATCTGTTCCCAAAATTGTACTGTGATAGACTACTTTTTCTGAATGTACAAGCCTTTAGGGAAAAAAAATGTAAGTTGACACTATTTTGGTTACCAAATCTGAGAAAGTTAGCTGTAATTTGTAAACCTAGAATGGAGATCCTTCAGATAATGGAAAAGTAGATATATGGTCAGTTTAAGTAGTTATTATGAAATATCATGGATGTTGCATTTTTCTGGCTCTATATGAGATCCTTCAGAACACTATATGATTTTGGTCTGGCTCTTGGTCTCAGAGCACTCCTTCAGGATCTTGCATTTTTCTTCCTCCTATTTTGGGGTTTTGTCTTGACTTTCAGGAAGCTCTTTCAACCTATCAACATTGCAAGTTCTTCCTGTTGTTCTAATTTTCTGTCTGATATGTAATCTTCTTCGGTCCCTTCGAGATTATTTGATAATCTAAAAGATACATGTTATTATTCTGTCCTCAACTTGCCTCAGTTTGCTACTTTATCAGGACCCTGAATTTTCTATGGCACCCACCTAGTTTTGCCTGTGATGGATAGACAGTATTCCTCGTTTGGATCCTTACATATGCAGACCTAAATCTCTTGCTAGTAGTGATCATTAGAGTCCTTGTAACATGGTTCCTTTTTGGTGTTTGCTCTGGTTTCTTGTATTTTCCTAATAGTTTTCCTGCTGTCCCCAATATGAGGCTATGTTTTTTCCTTAAATTAATTTCTTCATATGTGTTCAGTCTGGAATGTTAGCCGTTTTCATGAGTTTTGAACTTCCACATTTTTGTTTGCTACTTTTATTACTGCATTTTTGGGTCTTTTGAGGCATGATTAAACGCCAATAACATGCTTCAGCTACTAAAATCCCCAAAGTTCTGTTCGTTGATAAGGGTTTCTTCTGGTAGATGTAACAACATACGCCAAGTGGTTCCTGAAGTGGCATTATGATTTCCGTTGTCATTGATATAGAAGATCATTTGGTTGCATTTTGGTCTCTTTTATCCCCCATCCATTGCATTTATGTTCTTATGAGAAAAGTGAAGATACAGATGTCATCATGACCTCGAATTTTGGATCGTGACAGTCAAGCTCAAGAATGAACATCTAGTAATCCTTAGAAAGACAACATTCAACTCTAAATATAGCTGCATGAGCCTAAGCTTGTTACTCCCAAGAGCCATAACCAACAGGTGTAGAAAAAACATAGACTGGGGTAGCATCTCTAATCACACCTCTATTCCAAATTTTCCAGATTGAGCAAATTTACTTTCATTTGTTTTAATCTTCATCCATCCATTAGCAGACATAGTTTAGGAAAATGTATAAAGCTCTGATTGCGCTATCATCTTTTGACTTGGGATTTATGTTACTACATGCAGGTCAGTGGTTATGGTTCCAGATGCAAGGTTGGATAGTTTCATCAAGACGCTGTTCAGGTTTTGAATTCTTTACTTGATTTCAGCCCAGCCGATTGGGGATTGCCTCCATTTGAAAATGCATCAGCCAAACTCGATTAGTTTAGTTTGATCATGATCCAAGTTCCTAAACAGAGCCTTTATGAGTTCAAAATTTGGATTTTTGGGGTTCGCCTCTAAGTTGGTTATTCATAGAATATTCAACTTTACTTATTATCTTAGAGATTGAAGGTCTCTTTATGGGTTGGTTCATTTCAAGTTTTCAACCCTTTATGACTTCACTTAGTATTATTATATGCAAAGATTGCATGTATTCTTATTGGAATAATTGTCTGAGACCAAGCCTAGTCTTCTTTACTAGCTAATATATCTCTCACATCTCGAGTCTCGACCTTTCTTTAATCAACTCAACTCTCTAGCGCTTAAAATTTCCCTCCCACTTAGTGTTGCTCTGACCTATATACCAACACTTAAAATTTCCTTCTAAGTTGATGAAGTTATTATTATTGTAGTCCTATTGGGACATGAAGAACTTTACTGTAATTCTATTAGGAAAGAAAAATCAAATTTAGGCTATAAAAGGAGGTGATATTGTGATGTATGAATAAGAAAGAAATAAGAATGAAGAAGAAATTTCTCCCAAAAGTCTCTTATTCTTCGATTTTGCATCTATATTTTTTACATGATGTCAAAGCTCCTTTGACCTTGATAGAGAATTAAATTACGTCTGCTATCGATGGGCGGCACCAACCAATGAATGTTGCATGTCTGTCAAATGATATCTACATGAAAAATAATCACGTTAAGATGATGGTGTGAAAAATATTGTAGATTTAAATAGGTACAAGCAAATATGAAATAAGAGAAAGAAGCTTTTCTCTAATGGATAGAGAAAAAATAGAGAAAAAGAGGTTGAAAGTGATTTGAAGTGAACCAATAAAATTGAAAGTCGATGAGAAAGTGCATTAACAAAACTAGAATGTTAGCAAGAAAGTGCTCCAATAGAAGATTGAAGAGAATATGCTTCAATAATTAAAGGTTAATGAGAAAGTGCATCAACAATTGAAATGTGGGAGAGAAAGGTGCTCCATCAATGAAGGTTATAAAAACAGTAACTAATGTTTGAAGAATCTGCCTTCCTTCTCATTTCAGAAAAGAAGAATATATATACATAAGATTGAATCTTCTACTCCTAAAATATTTTCTAAAGATATTCTGAGATATTCTTATTCCTATAATATGTCATATAATATCTCATAGAATATTACACCTCTCACAAAATTATATACACAATCTAAAGTTACTATATTTACAGATCTTTGCTTAATACCCCCCTCAAGTTGGTGCGTGAAGATTTTGAATGCCCAACTTGCAAAGAAGGTAGTCAAACTGATGTTTTCCTAATGCTTTTGTAAAAATATCAGTGAGCTGCACTTTAGAGGAAACATATGTTGGATGAATGTTGCCCTTCGTTATCTCGTCTCGGAGAAAATGGCAATCTATTTCTATATGTTTCGTCCTTTCATGAAATATTGGATTCTTTGGCTGATTGACTATCACAATATAGTCTTATTGGAGTAGGATATGTCACCCCTAGACTAGACAAAATTCCTTTAGCCACTTCAATTCACAAGTTGTGGTGGCCATAGATCTGTATTCAGCTTCTACCGATGACCTGGACACCGTTTGCTGCTTCTTAGTCTTCCAAGATATTGGTGAATTGCCTAAAAAATAAAACCACCCAGTGAGAGATTGTCGTGTTAAAGGACAACCTGCCCAATCTGAATCACACCATCCAATAGCTTTAAATCACATGCACTACGCAATACGATACCTTGTCCAGATTCAAAAATCGAACTACTCGTTGCGCTGCTTCCCAGTGTTCTTCTTGTGGGCAATGCGTAAATTGGGATAGTACATGCACACAATAGGACAACTTTGGTCTAGTGAAGCACAAATATATGAGACGACCTACTAATCGTCGATACCTCTCTGGATCAACAAGTGGACTTCCTTCCGCTAGTGCTAACTTGTGGTTTGACTCTATAGGAACATTTGCAGGTTTGGCTCCTAGTAATCCAACTTTAGAAATAATATCCAGAGCATACTTATGTCGACATAGGAAGATGCCTTCTGAATTTCTCGCAACTTCAATGTCCAAAAAATACTTCAAAGTGCCTAAATCTTTCATGTGAAAACAATCGCTCAAATAGCTTTTGAATTTTTGGATGGCACTATGATCATTTCCAGAAATTATCAAGTCATCCACATAAACAAGAACATTCAGTTGTATATCCTTCTTCTGTAAAGTAAACAATGGGTAGTCAAAGTAGGATTGCATGAAACCATACTCCTTCAAGGAAGTTGATAACTTTGCGAACCAACATCTTGGTGCTTGCTTCAATCCATACAGTGATTTTTGCAGTCTACAAACCATATCAGAATGTTGTACTTTGAAGCCTCAAGGCATTTTCATGTACAATTCTTCTTGGATGTCTCCATGAAGAAAAGCGTTATGAACATCCATTTGATGCAACTCCCATTGCTTTGCTGCAGCTACAACTAAAAATGTCCGCACTGTAGCCATTTTGGCAATTGGAGCAAATGTTTCATTATAGTCAATTCCTTCTTTTTGATGGTTGCCAAATATTACTAGTCGTGCTGTGTGTCACTCCACAGAACCATCAGAATGATATTTTATTTTATAAATGCACTTGCACGCTTTCTTTCTAGGTGTTAATTTTTCAATTTTCCATGTCTCAATCTTTTCAAGAGCCTCAATTTCAATCTGCATTGCTCTTCTCCACCTTTCATCTTTCACTGCTTCTGAGAAGGATGATGGCTCATGATCTGTAGTAATAGCTGTAAGAAAATTTTGATATCACAAAGAAAATTTGTCACAATTCACATAATGGGTTATTGGGTAAGGTGTACATGAGGTATGCATTGTAGCATATGAACTAGTGGAAGGACTTAATTTCTGGATGGTATTAGTAACATAATCGCATAGGCGAGCAGGCTGTTGTTTTATTCGATGTCCACGATCCAATTGAGGTTGATTATTTTGTTCTTCGATGCCCTCTACCTCTTGGATACTAGACATGTCCCCTTCCCCCCATTTCTTGAGCATCTTGCACCTCATTAACTTATGAATCAGACATATTAATCACTGGTTGGTGTTTGCCATGCTCAACTCCAATATCTCTCTCAAAATCATCATCAACCGATCCATTATCAACAACTTTTTCAATATTCTCATAAGAACTGGGAACTTGTTGTTTAAGCGGGAATTCATTCTCAAAAAATACAACATCTCTAGAAACAAAGTATTCATTTGTTTCAAGATCATATAATCTCCAACCCTTTTTCCCGTCTGGGTACCCAACAAAAATACATTTACGACTCTTACTTGCAAATTTATCTCCTTTTCTTTCCTGATTATGAGCATAACATAGTGAACCAAAGATCCTCAAGTTCCCATAAGAAGGAGGCTCTTTATGCAAAATTTCAGACGGAGTTTTTCCATTTAAAATTAAAGGAGTTCTATTAATCAAGTAACCTGCAGCCAACACACATTCTCCCCAAAAATTAATTGGAAGATATCCCTGAAAACGTAGTGCTCGTGCTATATTCAAGATGTGCATGTGTTTCCTCTCCACCCTACCATTTTGTTGTGGGGTTCCGACACAAGAACTTTGAAAAACAATTCCCTTTTCACGAAAATAATTTTTCATGCAAGTAAATTCCATCCCATTATCACTTCGAATAATTTTAACTTGTTTATTATACTATCTTTCCACCATGGCAAGAAAATTCAACATCATGTGTGACACCTCCTTCTTATCAATTAACAAAAATATCCATACTGCACGAGAATAGTCATCTACAATTATCAAAAAATATGAAGCACCACAAGAAGATAGATTTTTGTATGGACCCCACAAATCACAATGAATGAGTTCAAACTTGTCACAAGCTTTATTTTCACTCAAGGGAAACCTATCTCTAGTCTGCTTAGCTTGTTGACAAACATCACAAGCTTTATTCATCATCTCACTATCATTGGTGGGAATAGCATTGGAAACTAACTTGGTAACCCTTAAACAAGGATGCCCTAGACGCTTGTGCCAATGATCAAGCGAGTCTGCCCCATTTTTTATTGTCATAGCTTGTGGTACCACCCGAAAATAATAGAGTCCATCCCTTCATTCACTCCTACCAATTAGCATCCTCGAAGTGCGGCCCTGCATAACACACACTGTTTTAGTGAATTGAACAAGACAATCGACTTCATCTATCAATTGCGATATGAAAATTAAATTGCATTTTAAACTAGGCATAAAGAGAACATTTTCAAGCTTCAAGTTCTCGCTAAGTTTTACAAATCCCTCTTTTGTAGCTATTGTATGTTGTCCATCTGGAAGTCCCACAAGACATCCAACCACTTCACGCAAGTCCTCATGCACTTGAAGTTTGCAGTCATATGGTTTGATGCTCCTGTGTCAATTATCCATGGATTTTGTCATGTTTACCTGTCATCCTCTCATCCGTACTAGTTTTATGGTTGTTCACCATATCACGCAGGATCAACCATTGTTCATTGTTCAAGCCAACACTGGCCATATCATTTACTATGCCAATTGTTCCCGATCTTGCAGCGCCTCCGGTAGAAGTTTGAGCAGCATTAGCACGTACTACTCCGCCTCAACCACGTCTAGTGCTTGACCCAGTTCGTTGTTGTTATGGAAGCCCCTTACCTTTTCCACTAGTCCATCCTTCTCCTCAAGGGCGATCACCCCACTAGTCCGGGTAGCCTATAAGCTGAAAGCAAAAATCTGCCTCATGTCCAGAATGTTTACAATGAGTACAATTCATTGATTTGTCCTTCACCTCTCCACGTCCCCTTATCCTGCTATTTGTTTGAACCGCAAGTCTGAAGACCTCACCTCTTTCTTTCTTTGCACGAGTGATGGCATTCAACCTCTCCTGCTGGATTAATATAGAGTAGACTCTGTTTAGAGTCGGCAATGGGTCTGCAACGAGCATGTTGGTTCTAATAGTCTCATAGAGTGTGTTATCCAATCCCATAAGGAATTGATGCACTTTTTCTTCCTCCCGTCGCTTTTCTAGTTGTGCTCCCATGTTACACTTGCATCCTTCACATGTACATATAGGAATTTGTTCATAATTTGCTAGATCGTCCCATATAGCTTTCATCCTTCCATAGTATGCTATAATTTCCATACCACGCTGCTTACAATCTTCCAAATCAGATTTCAACTGTTGAATCCGAGGTCCATTGGAGACTGAAAATCGTTCCATAATTTCTGTCTAGAGATCTTTTGCATTCTCCATATGTGATATGGTTGAACGCAAAGTTTGTTCGATGGTACTTCGAATCCATGATACTATCATAGACTGAACTGTCCACCAGTCCTCCAACTCAGAAAACCCTTCTTCCGATTGTGTGATTGTTCCGTCAACAAATCGCCATTTCCTTCAAGCACACAATGAGGTACGCATTGCGCGAGCACATTCTTCATGATTTTCTCCTCATAGTTGTACTTGCGTGATCAAGTTTCCTGGGTTGTCGTTTGAAGTCAAATCGTAAGGTGAGATTTTCTTTTTGGTTGGTTCATTTCTTTGTGATTCTTCATCCCCTGCCATGACTCTGATACCATATAAAAACAGTGACTAATGTTTGAAGAATCTGCCTTCCTTCTCATTTCAGAAAAGAAGAATATATATACATAAGATTGAATCTTCTACTCCTAAAATATTTTCTAAAGATATTCTGAGATATTCTTATTCCTATAATATATCATATAATATCTCATAGAATATTACATCTCTCACAAAATTATATACACAGTCTAAAGTTACTATATTTACAGATCTTTGCTTAAAAAAGGTAGAAGAGAAAGTGCTTCAACAAATTGGAAGTTGGCGACAAATGCATCACCAAATTGGAAGATTCTGACAAGTGCATCAATAAGAGTTGAAGACAAAGTGTTTCAACAAATTAAAAATTGGTGACAAGTTCATCAATGAGAGTTGAAGAAAAAGTGCTTCAACAAATTGGAGATTGGGTTCGGTATAGGAACCCCAGGTCGTGCATGAGAGATTTGAATATACTCTCGATTCATAAATGTCATGCACCGAATCGAACAGTAAAACCTTGAACAAATGAATATTCAGATATGTGTGTGAGGTGTAGGGGGTGTTGTAAAAGAAAATGTCTCGTCTAGGGGAAGAACATGTAGTTGATATCTAGAATGAGAAAGATCAAACAAAATCTCAAACAAGAGAAGACCACACTGAAGAAATTCGAACAAGGGCTATTCGAAATGAAGAGGTCTGAATAGAGGAAGTCTAGAATCAAGACAAAAGATCAAATGTGTTGTGCTAAACTAGAAATCGCAGGAAAGGATCACATCTTTTTTGATGACAAGGAAAACCCGCAGTCGCTACCCTTTTGGTGCGCACAGGGTAAAACCCCCGCTCCCATGCAATAGCTTGCAAACCACATAGGAGAGGTAACCCGCACTAAGAGAATTTAAAGAGACTTAAGATGAAGGAGAAAGTACTTCTGAAGAAGGTTTATGTGGAGGTTGAAAAGGCCAAAGAATTTGCAAGAGCTAAGAACAAGAGAGTTGTTATGCAATGTTTGAAAAGAAGAACTCTTTTTAAACAACAAATTGAGCGGCTTTTCAGTTTCTAGCTTCACATTCTCGATTAATGATAATGCTAGAAGGTGCTAATTGCTAAAGTTAATATTAATTCTATTGATATTTTGAGAATGCAACTATTATAATGAAAGCGATGTGAAAATTGATGAACATTAACAATTTGCACAAGATAATGTACAAAATAAATTAACAAATTATGACGACCCAAGATTACCCCCTAGACGTGACATGGTGCCTAGAACCACGAGTGGCCCCAAGCTAACTACATGCCATAGTATGACACTAAGATAGCATACCTAACTGAATAAACTAAAAAGCAAAAACAAGTCTCAACAACTATCATATCAATGTAAGAATATGACATATAAGGACGTAAGCGAAAATATAATTGTCTATCTAAAAGCCTCTAAATCATAGTGAGTTTCTAGGACAAGTCCCTATCTCAGTCGAACAATCTAAAACTAAATGAAAGTACTGAAGAAAATCATAACAAGGTATGTCACCGAACCATGTAACCTCATTAAAATAGTGCAAGCTAGGAGGAATCATGTACTTACCGCGGGCTTGATGGGATACATCAGAACTTTTATTATGAAACAATATAGGCAAATAGTATGCGGTCAGTACTCGTAATGTAATGAGCATGGGAAAAATACATAAAAATGACATTAGAACATAATAAGTCTGTAAAACATGTTAAAGCAATAATCAAGTAAACACAACATGAAAACTGATGATCTGATTTGAAAACATAGTACAAGGTCATACAATATTTGAAAATCATATCATAATATGGGAGATACTATTAACCGACATAAACCATGTGAATTACAACGAGTTCAGTGTATTGCTCTTGCACCAAATAGAGTGTGTCCTACTTGCCAAGGTAAGGACCATGATATTTGAGCTATGATGGATACACTAGCTAATGTCTATCTGAAACAAGTCCTACGGTGGTACGTGGTTCTGGGACAAAGGGATTTCTTCCAAAGATCTCATGCCTCTATTAACAGGTGAGCCTTCATCTCTAGGTTAACTTGGTGCTAAATATACTCCCAATGTAAAATATGTTGAATATCGAAATAGTAATAATCTAATTATACTGAATCATTCATGAAAAATCTTATAATCTGAGTAGCTCCTTAAATCATGATTACATGAGATAGTTTGAGAGACACTTTATCTGAAATCATCTAAATTATGATAATCATACATATTGAATGAGACTTATCTAAAAGAATCCTTATTCATAAAAATCTAATAATGTGAAGCACATGTGAAAATAATATAATTATGATCCTGTAAATACTTGCATGATGTGGGTTTATAAATATACAATTGAAAACATTGAATCAGAATCAATTCATGCATAATAAGATCAATCATAAAGAAGAAACTGAAATTCAATAAGAATCCATGAGAAATCATGAAACCCTAGAATTTGGGTAATCAATAAATTGAGAAATTGAGGTTTCTTTGGGACTTAATAGGTAAAGAACCCATTGATGAAGTTCCCACATACTTTGATTGAAACCCTAACTTGAATTTGGAAGAGGAGACTTGAAACTTAGAATTCTTGATCTTGCCTCGGGAGAGAGACTTGGGAGAGAATAAATTGATTTTGAGAGAATGAGAGGGAATTTGAAGGTTAGGGTATTAATGAATCAGTTACACCTACTTAGAATAGTCCAAAATGGACCGCTCTGACTAAAATCTATCGGAAGCCATTCACTGACACCTTCTATGATCTGTAGAATTGTCCACGGACCGTGAAAGGTCTTATAGAAGGCAAAGAGGAAAATTGGGTTACTGAAATTTGGATCTACTTACTCTTCCATAGTTCATATAAGACAGTACGGACTGTTCATCTGTTCGTAGAAGCTGAGATGCCTTATTACTTAAGTTCCAATGTACGGACCATTCTACGGTCTGTAATACATTCCATGGCATGTCCTGACCTTTCATGAAAGGTAAGGGATTCTTAAAATTTATGAAGTTCAAAGCTTTTGCCTATGGATCCTCTATGGTTCGTAAAACCATCCATGAGATATGGAAACCTTCCGTCCTATCAACCCATTTTCCCAACTTTCTAAGACTCCTCTACGGCTAGGTCTACGGTCCATGAAACTCTTTATGGGAATGTAAATCATGTCGTAAGCCTGTACCTAAAAATTCCAACAACTTTTGAAGTTCTCTTCATGAGTGGCATATGCGGACCGTGCAACCTTATACGATCCGTAAACACCTTCAGTGAAACCTATAAATTGCAGATTTCTGAAGTTCTTCTGCAGTTTCCAAATTTTATTTGGGTTAGGCTCTTATAAGGTGTTACAATATCTCTCTCTTGGAATTATTCGTCCTTGAATGGGGGTCCAACTAGGCATGAAAAGAGTAGGGAAAGTTATACAACCCACCGTGAAAGCAAAAACACATAATACTGAAGGAGTGACTGACTCCGAGCTAAAACATGGAGTTAAAAGCCGATTTCATAAATATGCATGCATAGTGAAACATGAGAATAGCTGAAATACATGAATCTGAAAGAGTACATAGGAAGAACTAGTACCTCACGCTGAAACTGAATTGAAAGAAAAGAGATGTGGGTACTTAGACATTATATCAACTTCGACCTCCCAAGTAACATCCTCAACTAACTAATTTCTTCAAAGGACTTCCACTGAAGCAACTTACGATCAAGAATATCAATTGGGACTTCTCTTTATAGGAGATTTTCTTTCACACTGACACTCTATAAAGGCACAACTGAAGTCAGATCTTCAATGCTCTTTTTCAACAAAGACACAAGAAACATTGGATGCATTGATGTCAATTCTGAATATAAATCCAACTCATAAGCCACATTACCAAAATATCTCAAAATCAGACATGGTCCCATATAGCGATCCCCTTTCTTGTCAAACCTTATCACCCGCGTCATGGGTGAAACTTTCAAGTAAACCCAATCATCAATGAAAAATTTAAGCTCTCTCGTCTTTACATCCGAATAAGATTTATGTCTACTCTGGACCATTCTCAACCTATCTCTGATAAGTCGAACCTTCTTTATAGCTTCATGAACTAATTTGGGCCATATCAAAGTCACCTCACCAACTTCAAACCCAACCAATAGGAGACCTACACCTCCTACCATAGAGAGCCTCAAACGGAGTCACCTGAATACTCGAGTGCTAACTATTATTATATGCAAACTCAATCAAAGCCAAATAATCATCCCAATTTCCTTTAAAGTCAATCACATAAGCTCTCAACATATCCTCCAAAGTCTGAATAGTGCACTCGGCTTGACTAACGATTTTAGGGTGAAAAGATGTACTAAGCTTAACCTGAGTACCATGACCTTTCTGGAAAGATCTCCAAAACTGAGAGGTGAACTTGGTACCCCTATATGAAATGATGGACAAAAGAACACCATGCAATTTAACTATCTCCCGAATGTAGAGTCAGGATAATTCTCAGCTGAATAGGAGGTCTGAATAAGAAGAAAATGTGTCGACTTAATCATTCGGTTTACAACCACCCAAATAGAGTCATGATGTCGACGTGTACAATGTAAACCTTTGATGAAGTTCTTATTCAAATATTCCCACTTCCAAGTTGGACTACTAATAGCTTGAGTCATACCGTTTATTTCTAATGCTCAAGTTTCACTTGTTGGCAATTTGGACACTTAGCCACGAGTTCTTCAATATCCTTCTTCATCACACTCCACCAATATATTTCTCGTAGATCACGGTACATCTTGGTGGCTCCCGGTTGAATGGAATACTGAGGAATGAGAACTTTTTATAGTATCTGTTGCCTCAACTTATCAACATCTAGAACACATAAATGACCATGATAATAAAGCACACCATATCCTTCTTGGGAGAAAGCCTAAATAGCCATTTTGAGAATCTCTTTCTTCAATTCAATCGAAGTCAGGTCATAATCCTGATTTGCCTTGCATCTACTACAAGATAAGATTTTAACCCATTTTAAACAATAATTCCACCATCCTCAGAATCAACCAAATGAACTCCTAAACAAGCAAGCCTATGCACATCATGAACTAATTCTTTTTTCGCATCCTCAACGTGAGCAATATTGTTCTTGGATAATCTACTAAGAGCATCTACAACGACATTTGCCTTACCTAAATGGTAAAGAACACTAATGTTATAATCCTTTAACAACTCGAGCCATCTTCTTTGGGAAAGATTTAAGTCCTTCTGTTTAAACACATACTGAGGACTCTTATGGTCGGTGAACATATCCAGATGAACACCATAAAGATAGTTCCTCCATATTCAAGGCAAAAACCACTGCCTCCAACTCTAGACGGGTAATTCTTCTCATGAATCTTAAGTTGTCTAGAAGCATAAGTTGTGACCTTAACATGTTGCATCAACACACAATCAAGAGCAATTCTAGAAGCATCACAATACCCAACAAAACAATTTGAATCTTTCGGTAGAGTCAAAACTAGGGTAGAAGTAAGTTGAGTGTTCAACTCCTGAAAACTCTTCTCACAAGCTTCAGACCATAAAAAATCACTTTCTTCTAAGTCAAACTAGTCAATGGAGAAGCAATAGATGAAAATACTTCCACAAATCATCGATAGTAACTAGCTAAACCCAAGAAACTCCTAATATCCGAGGGAGAAAGAGGTCTAGGCCAGTTCTTAACTACTTCGGTCTTCTTAGTATCATCTTGAATACCTTCTCCTGAAACTATATGGCCAAGAAATGCTACAGACCTCATACGAAATTCACACTTGTTGAACTTAGCAAACAACTAACGGTCTTTGAGAATTTGCAAGACAATCCTCAAATGATCGACTTTCTCTCGTCACTCTGAGACTAGATCAAAATGTCATCTATGAACATAATGATATATCCAAATACCGCTTGAACATCCCATTGATCAAATCTATAAAAACTGCAAGTGCCTTTGTTAATCCAAAAAACATGACAAAAATTCACAGTGACTATACTGAGTTCTGAAGGCTATCTTCGGAATGTCACATTCTCTAACTTTGAGTTGATGATAGCCTGATTTGAGGCCTATATTTGAAAAGAAACCATCACCTTGAAGCTGATTGAACAAGTCATCAATCCTTGGAATCAGATACTTCTTAATGATTTTGAGCTTGTTCAACTGTCGATAATCAATGCACATTTTGAGAGAACCATTTTTCTTATGAACAAAGAGAACTAGAGCACCCAATGGAGGGATATTCAGTCTAATGCAGTCTTTATCCAAAAGGTACTTTAACTCATCTTTCAACTCCTTAAGCTTAGATGGAGCCATTCTATAAGGAGGAATAGAGACAGGTTGGGTATCTGGAAGAAGGTCAATTCCAAATTCAATTTCTCTTTTGAGAGGAGCTCTAGGAAGATCATCGAGAAACATGACATTTGGGAATTCATTCACTACAAGAACTGACTGAAGTTGGGGTTTTGGAATTGGTATCCCTAACATGAACTAGATGATAGATACAACCCTTAGAAATCATCTTTCTGGCCTTAAGGCACGAGATAAAGTGACCTATAGGTGCTAAGGTACTACCCTTCCATTCAATGATCGGTTCAGTTGGAAACTAAAATTTAACAACTCTGGTTCTACAGTTGATTGAGGAATAACAAGCATGAAGTCATACCATACCAAGAATGACATCAAAATCAAACATGTTTAGCTCTCCTAGATCAATTGAGTTGATTTTTTTGAAACAATGAAACCGGATAATTTCTGTAAACCCATTTAGCTAACACTGACTCACTATCATGAATAAAGAATGAGAAGGGTTCTGATAAAATTTCATGATTAACATCGAATTGCATAACAACATCAGGAGTTATGAAGGAAAGTGTGGCTCTTAGATCTAACAAGGCATAAACATCAAACTGAAAGATACCTGATAACATATAAGGGGAATCCTCCTGATCATGTCGAGTCTATAGAGCATAAAACCTGTTTTGACATTGCCTTCCACCATAGCTAGATGAGGTACCCTGCCGAGTCGGGCAGCCTGATGAAGTGTTAGGTTGATCGTACTGACGAACATCTCTACCCTTTCTAGCAACCGATGGGGTGTGGACAATATTTCCACATCCCTAACATCCACCAATAATGGCCAAACACTCTCTCAGATGGCTCTTATCACACTTTTGACAAACGAGAAAGAAGGTCCACTAGAAATACTACTTTGAGACTTAGGGTTTGGAACCCTATCCTTAATGAACTTAAGCACCAGAGCACAAGAAGAAGATGGGGCCAGGCATGAGTTCCTCTAACAAAACTGAGAATGACCACCACCACTGGATCTTTGATGAGAGTAGTCACCACTATTGATCTAAGCCCTCTTAGTCTCCCTAACATTCTCCTTAAGTTTCTCCTCTTCAATCTATTGAGCATAGTCATCAATCTAGATATATACATCTCTTTAATCAACATAATAGTTCTGCATTCTTCCATAACCATCTCCGAGACACCAAAAACAAACTTGCCCATACAGGCCCTATAATCACTTACGAATTTCGAAGCATACTCTTTCACACTCATATTACCTTGCCTCAAGTTAATAAACTCTTTAACCTTATACTCACTAATATCAAGAGGGAAGAATTGATCTAGAAAAATCACCCTTAAACTTATCCTAATCCAATAGGTATGCATCAACTGCCCTTTCCTCTTTCCACTTCTTATACCAAATATGAGAAAGTCCTTTCAACTTATAAGCGGCTAAGTATGAACTCTCTACCGGAGACACTCATGATCTCAATGATCTTTAGAATACCCTCAATAAACTCTTGTGGATCCTCGTCCACCTTAGATTAATGAAATTCTAGAGGGTTCATCCAAGTGAAGTCTCGGACTCTAGTTTCTGTTGTAGGCACATTTGGGTTCACAGGAGCTACAACCTCACGGTTGGCCTGAGCATTCATGGCTTGGGATAGCACTTGTAAAGCATCCCTAAACTCAACATGAGTGACTTGTTCAACCAAAAGGCCAACCAAAGTTGGAGGTGCTTCTTGCTCCACATTCTGATTCCTTTTAACATAAGGTCTTATTGGAGGCATGATTCTGAAAGCATATAGAGCATGAGTTAGAAGGATACTTTATAGAGTTGTACTCTATCGCATGACTAAGAGTATAAAAGAATTGAAGTATTTCTTAAATGTTTCATAGGCCCTCATTTATAAATGTTCACACTTATAAACAAGACTCTACTTAACGCGACATTGAGATACCCTAAGACACTTGAACCTAATGCTCTGAATACCAAGTTTGTTATGACCCAACACTACCTCCTAGATGTGACATGGTACCTAGAACAACGAGTGGCCCTAAGCTAACCACAAGCCATAATATGACACTAAGATAGCATATATAACTAAATAAAATATAAAGCTGAAATATGTCTCAATAGCTATCATATCAATATAATAATCTAACATATAAGAATATAAGTGGAAATAAAACAGACTATTTGAAAGCCTCTAAATCATGTGAGTTTCTAGGAGAAGGTCCTAGCTCACTCGAACAATCTGAAACTGAATGAAAGTCATAACTATGTATGTCTCCAAACCATGAGGATTGGCCAAAATAGTGCAAACTGAGACAAATCTTGTACTAACCGCAAACTTGATGGGATATGTAAGAACCTATATTGTGAAATAATATAGGCAGAAAAGTCTACGGTTAGTAATCAAAATGTACTGAGTATGTGGGAAATACATAAACCAGACATGAGAACACATGATGAGTCTGTAAAACATGTTAGAGCAATGACTAAGTAAACATAACATGAAAACTGATGATCTGATTCAGACAACATAATACAAGGTCATGCAAAATCTGAAAATCATATCATAATATGGGAGATACCATTAACCGGCATAAACCATGTCAGCTACAACAAAGAGTTCAATGTACAGTTCCTACACTGAAAAGAAAGTGTCCTATTTGCCAAGGTAAGGACCATGATATCTCAGCTAGGGTGGATCCACTAGCTAATGTCTAGCTGAGACAAATCCTATGGTGGTATGTAGTTCTAGAAAAAAGGATTGCTTCTAAAGGTCTCATGCATCTATTGACGGGTAAGTCTTCATACATAGGTCTACTTAGTGCAAAATATACTCCCAACGAAAAACATGCATAAATATGGAAACAATAATAATTTGATAATGTTGAATCATTTATGAAAAATCTTATAATCTAAGTAGCTCCTTAAATCATGATATCATAACATAGTCTGACAGACACTTAATCCGAAAGAATCTAAATCATGATAATCATACATACTAAATGATAACTTATCTAAAAACATCCTTATTCATAAAAATATGATAATCTGAAGGATTCAGGTAAGAATAACATAATTATGATCAAGAAAATACTTGCATGCTATGAGTTCATGAAAATATCACTTAAAAATTGAATTAGAATCTATTCATGCATAATAAGATTAATCACGAAAAAACTATAATTCAACAAAAATCCATGAGAAATCGTGAAACCCTAGAATTTGGGTAATCCATAAATTAAGAAAATGAGTTTTTTGGGACTCAATGGGTGAAGAAGAACCCATTGCTGAAGTTTCCACATACCTTGATTGAAACCCTACCTTGAATTCAGAAGAAGAGACTAGAAACTTGAATCCCTGTTCTTTCCTTGAGAGAGAAGAAATTGATTTTGAGAGATGAGAGGAAGTTGAGAGATTAGGGTGATTAGGAATCAGTTATACCCACTTAAAATAGGACAAATCGATGTAGTATAGAATTAAAAGAGTGGGAAAAGACTATAATAGCCCTGACTAAAATCTATCGAAAGCCATTCACAAACACCTTTTACAGTCTGTAAAACTATTCGCGGACAGTGAAAGGTCTCATAGAAGGCGAAGAGGAAAACTGGGTTACTGAAATTTGGATCTACGGACCCTTCCACAATTTGTAGAAGACAGTAAGGCCCGTTTATATGTCCGTAGAAGCTGAGATCCCTTATTACAGAAGTTCCAATGTACGAACCATTCTACGGTCTGTAATACTTTCCACGACCCATCTTGGCCTTCCATGAAGGGTAGTGAATGCCTGATCTTTCTGATGTTCAGTGCTTTGGTCTATGGATTAATCCATGGTCCGTAGAACCATCCATGAGCCTTGAAAACTTTCCGTCCTATATCAACCCATTTTTTCAACTTTACGAAGATGATCTACGGATGGGTCTACGACCCGTGAAAATCTTTACGGATCGTAAAGCATGTTGTAACCCCGATCCTGAAAATTCAAACTTCTGAAGTTCTCTTCACGGGTGGCATCTACGGACCATGAAACCTTATACGGTCCGTAAACACTTTCTATGAAACCCAAAAATTGGAAACTTCAACAGTTCTTTTACACTTTCCAACAATTATCTAAGTTAGGTACTTCATAGGTGTTACACAAATTGAGAACATGAAGTAAATACATGAGGCTTCGACCACTTCTATTGATGATCAATGACATTGATGACTGGTGAGGATGAATTGGAAGAAAAAACAAGAAGAAAAAAATTCTCCAAAAAATATGTCTTTTATTCTTCGCTTCCAATTTTTTTTTACTTTAACATAAGTACTCTCCTTTAGTATTTCTAAAAATCATAATCTCCCTCCCTCTTCTATAATTTGAATCACAACCTTTTTTTTATTAGGGCAAATGCTTTCTTGAAAGATATATAGTTGTATAATTTAATTACTTGTTTATGTGCTTACAATAAATTTTGATGTATAAAAAATAAATCAACCACTAACAAAATTTGAAGAAGTAAGAATATTTTATCAATAAATATACGGGTACGATTCTGTTTATCCCTCAATTCTTCTCTCTAATTTTTCTTTGTAATTAGATGGCTGGTAGTAGCGTATTTCTTGAATAGGATGCTTTGGACCTCCTTAGAATGTATTTGATTGCTACGAATGTCAATGTCGACTTTGACAAAGACAATATTTGATGACTCAATCTCTTTATGAACATACCAAAAGTTTATTGCATTTTTAGATGTTTGTTAAAGGGAATATGTTACCGTTTATATAGACATGAGCTAGAGTTTTAGGGTAGAGTAGCTTTCTGGAACCCTAACTGAAATTGAACTTGTTTTGTAGAGTCCCACAAATTTTTGATGTCTACTCCCCCAAATCCATGGCTTGTTTGAGTGTAGACTCAATGAAACTCAAAAAGAAGACTTATAAAAATAAAGCTTGCATCTTTGTTATTTTGTGGCTTCTGATTTGCAGATCTAATTTGTTAGAGAAGAGATGAAGGGCAAATTTCATCCCATTGGGTGTGCCAATTTGCTTAAATGAATTTTAATGTATGAAGAATAATCAAACAACAAAAAATAAAATCTGAAGAAGCAAGAATATTTTATTAATAAACCATCTAGGTATTTTGTGATGATCCAATTTAGAGATCGTGATCACCGGCGATGCTAAGGGAATCAAATTTCAAAGCAAGCATTAGTAGAAACTTTAAAAAGAAATCGAGAAATTGTTCCCTAGTTTCTAGGCCTATTCAAAAAAAAAATTGTCTCAAAAATCAACAACACAACTAACCAACATATTCAATCAAGACACAATATTCATACTAACCAACATATTCAAACAAGATACAATATTCATCGGCAATCTATACGCAAGGTAATACTACTAAATTCATCTCCAAATATGAAAAAAGTCTGATACTAGCCATACTTCTATAATAACAAAAGAATATTCATGACTCAAATAAAGGAATTGACTATGGAGTAAATCTTAGAGTTCAAAGAAAGATCCATTACAAATACATAAGCTTGGTGCCCACGCGAACAAGTATGAGGCTCATCAAGAATTTCCAACTTGTAAGTTCTAATTAATAAAATATTTAACAACATCACTTGTGTTTTTTGTAAACTATATTGGGAGTGAAATGCTAGCTCAATGAGTAATAATGCTTAACCTCAACCATTTTTAATGGGAAAAGTTAGTAAACATACTATTAAGATAATTAAAAAAATATCTTGAAATAAATGCTCCCTTTAGGAAATGGTAACAATAAGTAGTACATTTGTTTCGGGTAAGAAAATCAAGTAACGTTTTAATAATAAACCCGGTAAACACTACCATATCAAATCATATATTTGAGATTTTAAAAAATGAATCATGTAATTTGTGTGACCTTCTACTTCAATTATAACACCTCGAAAATGCCTAACTCAAATAAAGTTGGAAAGTGCATAAAAAATTGGTGAAGTATGTAATTTTAGATTTTTGAAAGGACTTCTAGACTATATAATGTTGCACGGTCCGTGGATATGTCTCGTGAAGTGAACTTTAGAAATATAATTTTTAGAATCAAGGTTACATTAGGTTTTACGATCCGTAAAGAACTTTATAGACCATAGACCCATCCGTAGATCATCGTAATAAAGTTGAAAAAAATGGATTTGATAGGACAGATGCTTTGTACGACTCGTGAAAGGTTCTACAAACCGTGGATGTGTCTATGGACCAAGGTTTTGAAACTACAAAAGTACCAAGGATTTCCAAACTTTCACGGATGGATAGGACGGGCCGTAAAAAGCATTCACGGGCAATGGAATGGTTCATATAAGGAAAACTTCAGAAATCAGGTTATCAATTTTTACGGGCAAGTGCACAGACTGTAGACCGGTTCGTAGAGTGAAACTTCAGAACTCAGGAATTCTTCCTCCTGGATTTTATGGACTACTTCATGGACCGTTGAAGGTTATACAATCCTTGGATGGTGCCTGTAGAAGCCATCTGACAGTGTTTAAGTAAGAGACTTTTTTAATCTTTTCTCACTCTTTTAATTTCTATACTACGCCATTTTGATCTATTCTAAGTGGATCTAACTGATTCTTAATTATTAAAGCCTCCCCATCTCTCAAAATCAATTTCTTCCCTGTTTCTCTCCCAAGGCAAGGTCAGGGTTCCAAAGCTTCAAGTCCCCTCTTCCAAGTTCATCTAGGGTTTCAATCAAGTATGTGAGAAATTAATCAATGAGTACTTCTTCACCCATTGAGTCCCAAAGAAACTTCAATTGCTCAATTTATGAACTTCTCAAATTATAGGGTTGCATGATATTTTATGGGTTCTTATTGAATTGTGATTTCTTCTTCATGATTGATCTTATTGTGCATTAATTGATTATAATTCAAGTTTTGAATGATATTTTAGTGAACTCATAACATGCAAGTATTTTTATGATCATAATTATGTTATTTTCACATGCATGCTTCAAATGATAATATTTTCATGAATTATGATGATTCCGATTGAAGTATCTCTTAATATGTATGAGTATCATGAATTCAGTGCATTTTAATAAAGTATCTTTCAGATTATGTCAAGTTATTATGATTTAAGAGATACTCACTATGTTATTAGATTTTTCATGAATGATTAAGTATTACCAGTTATATATATATTTTTGTTGAGAGTATACTTAGCACCAAGTGGACCTAAGGATGAAGGATCACCCGTTAGTAGAGGCATGCAACCTTTAGAAGCAATCCTTTTGTCTTAGAACTATGTGCCCTCGTAGAATTTTGTATCAAATAAACATTAGCTAGTGGATCCATCTTGGCTCAGATTTCATGGTCCAAACTTGGCAAGTAGGACACTCTCTTTTCGGTGTGGGAATAGTACACTGAAATTCATGTTGTAGGTCACATGGTTTATGTCGGTTAATGGTATCTCCCACATTATGATATGATTTTCAGATATTGCATGACCTTGTACTATATTTTCAGATCAAATCATCAGCTTCCATGTTATGTTTACTTGGTCATTGCATTGAAATGTTTATAGATTTTCTCATGTTTATATATCATATTTTATGCATTTCCTCTTACTCAATACATTTTGAGTACTAACCTCATATTTTTCTGCCTATATTGTTTCATAATATAGGTTTTGACGCATCTCATCAAATCCACGATTAGTACAGGATCCCCTCAGCTTGCACACTGTTGGTGAGTCCTCATATTTTGTGGACATACCTTTTATGTCTTTTTCTTCAGTATTATCTTTCAATTTTAGACAATTTACAATTAGCTAGGGACTTGTCCTAGCAACTCACTATGATTTAGAGGCCTTCAGATAACTAGATTTCCGCTTATGTACTCATGTGGCAGATTATTCTATTGATATGATAGCCATTTGAGACTTTATCCACTTTCCATTTATTTCCATTATGTATACTATGTTAATGTTCTGCTATGCCATATGGGTTACCTTGGGGACACTCGTTACACTAGACATCATGTCACATCTAGGAATAGTCTTGAATCGTGATATTATTTTAGTAGGAACTTAATAAATTATCTAGATGAAATAATTGATTTATATATGAAGATATTTTAACGGTAAAGACCCATGTTGAGAAATCACATCTGTTTCCAACAGAGAATTAAATATAAAAGGTAAATGAAGTAAAAAGTTTATTGTGCACAAAACACAAAGAGGGTGAAGTAAGACTAACGTTGTTTTTATTATAATATAAAATTAGTTTTAGAGAAAACATGATATATTCAAAGTAGCGAACCCATCGCCTACTGCAGCGCGGTCGTCTCTACAGCCCATGCAAATTTCAATTTACAAGACTTATTTTTCATATGTTCTCTTACTTTCCCATTAATACCACATTCAATTTTTTGTTCCCATCTTTTATTTTTTAGTCTGTTTCAAAAGTTATACTCCCTTCATTTCAAAATAATTAAATTATTGTGATATTTCACACCATATAAAAAAAGAAGATTAGAGCATAAATTAAATATTACTTTCCATTTTTACCCTTATTAAGTATTGTTAAATTAATTTTTGGAATAACTAAACATTAATCATAATAACTAATTTCAATTATAAATAATTCAAAAATATCTTGAACTCATCACATAGTAAATAATTCAAAGCAACTAAAGTTTCTTGAACTCATCACATAGAAAATCCAAATGAAGGGTAAAAATGGAAGAATATTCTAAAAATAGTCTTGAAGATTGAACAATTAAGTTAATTTGAAATACGAAAAATGTCTCAACAATTCAATTATTTTGAAATGGAGGGAGTATCACTTTTATATAATTACAAATAACGTAGCTTTAAAATTCTCTTTCTGGCCATAATAAATTAATTTATAGTCAAACAAATAGTCAGATATTTTAGATAACAAATTTTAAAAATCTTTCTTTGTTTGTTAAATTTTATTTCAAGTCAAATTATATCACATGAATTAAGACGAAGAGGTTAATTAGTTTTAAATTATATATATTGATTGTATATATGTGTTTTTACACAATCGATATATTTTTACTTGTTGTAACCAGTCACCTACCATAATTTACATGATATCAAGTTATGCTTTCTCCAAATATTACCTTTCATAGTTGATAGTACACAAATTATAACGGTAAAAGTTAAACTTCGCTGTAAATTTATATGAGATGTTTTAACACGCAACATGTCTTTTTTTTAGATGACGATCGTGCTACTTATGATATTCTTTAAGGTAATAGATTAGTAGTTCTCTCTTCAATAATACTTATCCACTATTTAAATATAATAAACATAATGTCTTAAAAAACCATAATAGATAAATGATTATATTTAATGATAAGGATAAATTAGGAACTAAGTGTAAAATTATTCATTGATTTCATAAAGTGGACAAATATTGTTGGACATCTCAAAATATTATAGTGAACAACTATTATTGAACGGAGAGAGTATAAAAGTATTACACTTTGTGTCTTCAACTTCCTTTGAGTTCACACATTTATCTCGGAATCCTCAGAATTAGTAATTGTTTAAGGACAAAAAGGTGCACACCAACTTTTGCAGCCAGAAGCAAACATCCCCTATTTCTTTCACTAGTAGCCTACTCTTTAATCTTTATGCATGTTAGAAGACAGTTGTACGATGCAAATGGTGTTTTGTGTTTCCTTTAAGTGTGAAGTCTAAGTTAAATTAGTTGACCAAATTTTCAAATTGGTCCATAATAGTGTTACTATTTTAGAAAATATATATATTCATTGAAGAAAATTGAAATATATTGAAATGTGACTTTTTAAGATAATAATTATTAGTTGATTGATGAGAATCGGACGGAAGAACACTAATCCCACTTGCCATATTGCTAGAAGATGTGCTCATTTGTCAACTTGATCAGCTATGTTTAAACTCTTTTACAAGTACATATTCTAGTCAACAGAAGTTGCTACCGTTCATTTACTTTCTTTCATACTTACAATTAGATAATAATAAAACTACAATTTTTTTTGTTCTTTTAGAAAGCTGCCTAAACATTCTCATTTAGAAACATTTGATACTCTCCCCGTCTAATAATAGTTGTCTACTATATTAAAAATATGTGTTCAACAATACTTGTCCGGTTTAGAAAATCAAGAGATAATTCACCTTTTGTGTCTAATTTACCCATGCTATTAAATACTCCCTCCGTCCGGCAATAGTTGTCCACTATACTAAAAATAGTTGTCCAACAATATTTGTCCAACAATACTTGTCCAATTTAGAAAATCAAGAGATAATTTTCCTTTTGTATCTATTTTACCCTTGCAATTAAATACTATCTATCATCTAAACATTTCTCAAAGAATTAAATTTAATAAAGTCAAAGGATAAAATAACAATATTACCCCTATTATTTATTGTTTCTTAAGGGGTATGCCAAGTCAATAGTGGACAACTGTTGTTGGACAAGAGGAGTAATAAAATGACACACCCCGAGCCTACACCCTGGACGTGGCCGGCACTCGAGAACCATTTTTGATCCCCAAGTGAACCCTTGGCCTGACTAACTACTTAGCAGAAGACTTACTCAAGCGATAATAGGCTTAAAAACAAAATTTAGAACATTTAAACTCAAAGTAAATACTCAACTCAAACTGTTTGTAAATACTCAAAGATATAACTATAATAGTTTGCAAAAGCATCTCAAGAAAAAGTAAATACTGAGAGACTCCTCAACTCTCTCTATCTATGAAACCTCTATTACTCAATATGGATGTCGGGACAAGACCCACGATATCTCAAGACAACTGACTAGAAAATAACTATGAAGTCCCCTAAAATGCAAGTAGGCTCACCCAAGCTATCTGAAGTGTAAAGTGATTACAACGAAACGTCTGTTGATGATCTTGAACACCTGTATTTGTATCATAAAAAGATGCAGGTCGAATGACATCAGTACATTGAATGTACGAGTATGTAATTTAGCCAAAACAAAATAATTGTATGACAGTGTTGTAATAGATAAAATATACTCAAGCTTAATGTAAAGAAATAAATGAGTTAAATCATTTAAAGCTTTACAAAATACTTACTCATCTTTGAACTCAATATAATAAGAGTTGTATGAAAATACACTATAAATCTATTAGGAGATTCTCTAATTGACAAACATCACTATGAGCTATGTGATGATACAACGTAACGTCTTGTCCACGTTGCCAGAACTATCCTATATCATGTTGGGGTATAGAACCTCTCAACTAAGTGGATCCACTAAGATTTGCCCGAAGGCACTAAGGATTCATCTCTAAAAGTATGATCATGTACCCATGTTCGCAAGAATTGAATGAATACTCAAGAATAAGATTCATGCTGAAAAATAGGCATGAACAATCAACTCAACAATCGCAGTACACAACGTATGTCAATTCAATAATTAGAAATAGGAATTTAATAATTAGCAACTCAAGAACTCAATATCAACTCATCTCAAGAATATTCAAATCTAAGGATAGAACCCTAGATTACTCTTTTTTACTGATTTGAAAGTAGATGTAGGGTGTGAAGACAAACTAGTCCAACACTATGATAACCTTTCATACTTTAAAGATGAAGTTCTAGGCGAAATTGACGAAACTCGAAGAACGCTCGAACCCTAGAATTTCTCCTCTTGGAACCTTGCTCTAATGACTTGAATTGTTAATGAATGTAAGAGAATAAACACTTTCTAAGCCCTTAATTAGGTGTAAAATGTCATGGTTTAGGCTTATAATAGGGTTAAAACGATGTAGTTTAAGTACCAAACGTATATGAAAAAGAACAAAACGGCCCCAACTTAAAAAAACTGACGAGGTGCCTTGAAAGGGAGGTTTCATGAACCATTTAAGGCTCCACGGTACATGAAAAACTACACTGGTAGTATAGCTGTTCGCGAAACTTCAACTTTTTGACATGGCTTCACTAAAATGGGCATAACATTTTACCCCAAACTCAAAACGAGGCAAACTTGGTGGTGTTGGAAAGAAAACTCAAAGACCTTTAATTTGATAGGTTATGGGTCACATAATTCGTTATGGTCTGAGAGATATAATCATTTGAAGTTGATTTGAAACTTAAAAGCTAATGGTTGACTTGTACATACATTTAAATGGATCATACAAGCCACCACGGGCTATCTAGCGTCCCGTCGAGGTGACCCCACCTTGGAAGCCCTAAACGGTTGACCACCTAGCCTTAAACGGGTCGTGGACTCCTAAACGGTTCGTATAGGGATCCGTGAAGGGTACATGGTCCATTTTGAGTTCATGGACTTACCCCTTAGCCCTCTTTAGCATTTCTCAAAGTTCGAGGTATTACACGAATGATTCAAATATTAAGAATAGAGTTGCAAGGTGTTATATAATGATTCAGGTCATAGCTTAGAAATTTTCTGTAACACCTCGAAATTTGGAAAAGGGAGAAAATAAAATTTTGGGTTGCATGCTATCTCTATGGTTCCCATATAAGGACCGTAGAAGCTTCTACAGGCCGTAGATGATAGCCGTATGAAGTGGGAAAATATTTTTTTTCAAAACAAGTCCTAATATCCTTTTTAAGGTTTATTAGGATGGTCCGTCATTCTATGTACGAGTCGTAGATAGGTCTCGTAGGTGACTGTCATACTTAGTATTTTGAAGCTTAAGGTTGATTTCTACGGTTGACATGTACGGACCGTAGGAAGACCTACAAACCAAAGATGGGTTCCGTCAAAGATAGGTGATTTTTAAGGTCCTAGAACTTGGTCTACGGTTGACCAGTACGAACCGTAGAAAGTTCTATGGTCCGTAGGTTTGAACCATAGGTTGAGTCAACAGTTATTTTAAGAGGGCTTCTAGGTCTTTTTCCTAATTATTTAGCAAGACCTGATATCACTCATGCTGTGAATTTAACAAGCCAGGTTATGCAAAGTCCAAACATTGAACATCTTCAATGAGTAAAAAGGATTCTCAAATACATCAAAGATACTCTACACTTTGGACTTATTTCACAATCACATTGTAGGCTGTATGGATATTCAGATGCTGATTGGGGAGGTACCACTACTAGGAAATCAACTACAAACTATTACATCTACCTAGGTTCAAAATGTATTTCTTAGACTTTCAAGAAACATACCACCGTAGCTCGATCGAGTGCTGAAGCAGAGGATAGAGCACTAGCCTCCACTGCAGCAGAGATGACATGGATCATGTATCTACCTCATGATCTTGCGGTGTTCCTCTGATCTGTTCCTACAATGTATTGTAAATTTGAGTGCCTTGTACATGATAGTTAATCCAGATATGAATACTAGAACCAAACATGTTTAAATGGACTATCATTTTGTTCGTGAGAAGGTGGCCAGAGGACAACTTCTTACTCAGTTTGTGAGGTCTAACCATCACCTAGCTGAAATTTATACCAAAGCATTAATAAAACAAGTATTTGTTGTATTTCACAGCAATCTAGGAGTTACAGTTCCTCCTCTCACTAGTTTGAGGAGAAGTGTTGAAGATGAAGGAAGCTGATGATTGGAACATGTTCTAGGAAGCTGACTGGCATGTTCACTGTTGTAGAGTTAGAGTCACAGTAGGACTGAACTATTAAATCCTAACTTATGTACGATTAAGCTGTTGTATCGTGTATGGGGCTAAAGTCGACTCGAATAAGGTGTTTTAGTTATAGTAATAACACTACTCATGTAAATTATATATTTGTATTGTAGTAGGACTCCTAGTGTAGCTTATAAGACTCTTCTCCTATATAAGGAACATGTACTCAACAGCTTTATTCATCAATATAATCCTTGATTTCTCTAAACTTTACATGAGCATTCTAAACATACCGTCAATTCCTATTCCGTAAGTTTGCACAAAAGATTTATATTGTATCTACCACAATATTAACGTAAGATAAGATGTGTTGCTTTGTAATGGATGTAAAAACTAAATTGACGGTTGCGACATCTTTCATTTTATCAATTGAGTCTACCTGCAAGTGTCACAAAAAATGACATCTGCTTCTATCTGTTTGCTCCTCCTTTGCATATGGTTATAAATTATCTCAATAAAGGTGAAATTATTACTAAATATAAAAATATTTTGAAACAGTTAAACAAAAAATGTTAAATGAATTGAAATTTTGTTTACCTGGTGTCTGGAGCCCTGACTAAATTTGGATCGCATACTGCAGAGCTTATTCGATGTGAATTTTCTCCATAACCAGAGCTCGATAAGGGAGAAATAGTCTCACCACTACAACACAATCCATGTTGTGAGTTATTTTGGTGAGGGAAGGGAGTGAAGAGCAGTGTGAGTAAAAATAAATTATTTGTCATAGACAATAAATGAATGCTTTGAAATCTGAAAAAGGATAGCTCAAGTTTAGGGCTGTCTCAGACCAGCACCCGACATTTGTGCTATAAATAATCACTAACTTATGACTAGTACAACACCCTAGCCATTTTTCAATGAGCAGCTTTGAGTCACAAACTAGGCAAGAATGTTTAAACAAAAGAATTATTACAAAATACTATGATCACATGAGCAGTAGATCATCATCATGTAATGATCCACCAGCAGTAACAGTCGTCATTGAAGGGCGTTCGATTTGCCAGATGATAAGTCTTCACAAGCTTGGAAGCTATCAAAGCCTTGCCAAAACACTTCAGCAGATGTTTGTAAATAGTGGTGACATTATTGAGTGTTCACGCATTAATAATAATGTTGATCTTTCAAATGCTCTTCCTGGTCATCTTATTGCTTATGAAGATATCGAAAATGACCTCCTCCTTGTTGGTGATCTCAATTGGAAGTAAGTAATCTAACTCAACACACACCAACGTACATAAACACTTTAGCGGCAATTACTCAACAAAAATAGCTTAATTATCGTATGTTTTTTTACTGCCAATTAACAATCTTTGTAAATGTCTTTAAAGTGTATAGTGACATTAAATCTAATGACAATAACTCATATCGGTAAAGACTTTAACAATCTTTGTAAAAATGCATATTTATTGACCAAAAAATTTGTTTTAGTTGTAGTGCTATCATTTCACTTTCAGATCGACATACTATTATACTAAAACTAGGTGAAAGATGATTTTAAAAGTTTTATGAAAATTTTGGTAATTTTAGAAAGTCACATAGATAAGATTATTTTTTGTATTTTTACTATACCACCCACAGATGTATAAAACATTATCTTCGGGTAAGAGAAATGTGGTGGAGCATAAACTTTACCATTATTTGTCTTACTTTTGTTTTTATATACTTTTACAAGAATGCTCTTTCTTTTTAATTTCAATTTTTCTCGTAACATGTTAAATGTCATTAGATTAAAAGATATTTTAATAATTTTACACCCCTTAAATTTAAATCATAAGATTTAAACATCTTATTTGCATGCTTAAATTCTGCATCAAATTAAACTAGACTAACAAATTAAAATGGTAAGTGGATATACTTTGTCAGATTTACTTTTAGACAAGAGTTTTCCATATTCTGAAATGAAAGAAATTAAATTTTATATAAAATAGGTATATATGCATGTTGTGCGTTTGTGTAATTTCGAATCATGTTGTGCATGAGCAGACTCTGTAAAATCCAGTTTAAGTGAACTAGATAAAATGAAATCACATACCTAAATCTGCCATAAAATGACTGTAGAGGAAATATGTGATATAATTAACCTACTCTTTGAATTTTATCCAGAGATTTCGTGAAGGTGGCTAAAAGAATACGAATTTTGCCGGCGAAGCCAAATTCACGCCACGGAAGAGTGGAGAATAATATTTAATATATTTGGTTTTCTTTTCTTTTTCTTTTATGTGTAATTTCCTTAGTACAAAGTTTTGCTTGTTTTGTGTAACAAATTATGTTCTCTTTTCTCAATTTAGGGTCCGTTTGGTCATGTGATATGAAATTATAATTTGAAATTATGTTATGAAATAATGAGATAAAGTTGAAATTTTATTTGGACACCTACTTAATGTTTAGCTTAATACAAGGGACAAATAGTAATTACTAATTTATTTAAAATGCCAGCTTGATTTTTATTTATCTTTTTGTCTATGATTTTATATTATGAATAATATTTTTTAAGTTCGAGAACTTTTAATATTGTACGTTATTCCAAAACTTGTTGCTTTCACGCTAGCCTCAAATCGTCTTTCATTTTAATTAACCACCTACAACACTTTACTTCATTGTGTAGATTATACTTCACAACTATGTCATATAGAGTTTATATATTCTTGTTACAAAATGGTTCCAATATACCTCTATCGTTATAAATATGACTTATGTATATTCCTATCGTTACAAAAGTGAGTCACATATACTTTAATTTTATCTAATGGAAGGAAAAAAATTAATTAATTTTTTAATTTAATTTTTTTTTAATGTAGGAGTATATATGATCCTTTTTACACATAATTTTTTTTTTTAATTCTTTGATTATCATTATTTGAATTTCTTGTTTTTATTTTATTTTTTCTTTCAATCATTCGTTGAAAATATGAGAAATAAATTAAAGAAATGTGAATGGAAAAAGGGAAAACATTAGAAAAAAATATAAAATTATCTTTTTGCTGCTATATTGTAATTTTTTTTTTGTATCTTTAGGCATATATGATAAATTTTACAAGAAAGTTAATGAAACAATAAATCAGACCATCAAAATAATAAATCCAAATTAGTCGTGGAATCAAAGAAGCAATATATATACATATGAGAAAAATCAAATATACCCCCACATGAATATCTTTTTAATAAAAAATATAAAAAATAATAATTTTATTACTTCCGTTAGAAGAAAATGATAAATGTGAGCCATTTGTGTGACAATATGGATATATATGAGTTACTTTTATAAGAGGTATATCTACTTTAAATTACAAAGTTGATAGAGATGGAAAACTATTACTAACAAAACGCTCTTTAAGAAAAACTCTACCGCCGTCAACCCTACTTTGCCTAAATTCCGGTAACCATGGCCGCCACGACCACTGGTCAACCTCCTCCTGAGGTAGGCCCGCCAATTCCTTCGTCGGGACTCATGTATGCTAATTCGCTAAGAGCAAAAGCATCCCACATCAAACCTATACCGTTAAAATCGATTACATACCTGCATGGAGAACCACAAGTAATATGGGAGTAGGAAGAGATCAATCAAATGATTGTCAATGAAAATATGGAATATGTAGTAATTGGGAAGTTCTCGTATGGCTGGCCAGACATACAAGATCTGAGAAAACTCATTCTTAAACAATCTGAATTAAAAGGAGAATACAATATCAGACTTTTGAGTAATCAACATGTTTTTGTTAGGGCTACATTGTTATATGACTATGTTCATCTTCTATCGAAACCAATTTTTTACACCACCCACAAGAATTGGTCCATTCCGATGTGAACATTAAAGTGGGATCTAATGTTTAACCTGGAGGAGGAGACATCAACAATGATTGCATGTATATTGTTTCCATCATTTCCACCAATTTTTTTTTGGAAAAAAGCAGTATTCTTTATAGCAGCAGCAGTGGGGAAACTCTTACAGGTGGACATGGAAACCAGGAATTAGACGAGACCAAGTTGTGCAGGAGTTAAAGTGGAGGTAGATTTACTAAAGGAGTTTCAGAAACAGATTAAAATTTGAATGAGGATGAAGAATGAGGAAGTAGATCAAAATCAAATATGATTATGTTCCAAAGTACTGTCAGACTTGTATGATTCAGGAGCACAATGAAAAACAATGTTATGTTGTACACTCACAATTGCATCCAAATAAGGAGAAATCAAGACAGGAAGACGACAAGAAGAAAGAAGGAAATCGTCACAAGGAAGATATCATAGGGAAGGAGACATCAGAGAAGGAAGGATAAAAACAAAACGTGAGAAAAAAGGACGAGTTAATGGAAAAGAGGCACAAAATATGGGGAGGAGGAAGGACTAAGGAACCGGAGAAAGTCTGGAACAAAGAGGGAATAATTACAGGAAACAAGTTTAACATGCTGGCCTAAAAAACCAGGAGCCAAAGAAAGATCTAGAAAAGGAACTGATGAAAGAAAATGAAGCAGAGATGGAGAGTGGACAGTCCAAATATATCTCCACTGAGCTACGAAAGAGTATTAACAAAGAGAAGTTGCACAAAGCACGCAGTCCACACAAGCGAAATGACACAACTGATTTGGAAACATATCAAATAGAGATGATATAGCAAGCACAAAAGGGAGCAGTAATGATCAAAAGGAAGAGAGTAACTATAAGGTGTTGCATGAAGGCACAATGAAGAAGAATTTACATAAAAAATTAATGGTGGGGAGAGAACACATCTGGGAGGGGGAGACAGTGCAACCACACCAAGAAACTTGTTTGAAACAAGTTTAGGGGAGGTGAGAGATAATTTCTTTAAATAGGAAGAAATAGCAAAAGGATCGAATTTAATAGAGGAAGAAGTGACACAACAAAGAAAGGACATTGAAGAGGACGAGGACCTGGAGTATAACATTCAAAAAATCAACAAAGCAAGAGACTTATCACCAAGGCATACCAAAAATCTGAAAAATAAGGCACGAAAATACAGACCAGTCTGTTACAGGTCAAGACAAGGAGCAGGGATAGGGGATCCAACAGTGATCAATGACGGAAAAAATGATCTTTTGGAATATCAGGTCTATTAATACTCAAAAATCAAAAATCATTTGTGAGATTAATGGACTTGCATAAAAGACATCATTATTCATTTATAGCATTGATGAAACCATTTCAAATGTCATTAGAGCTAGATAAATATAGCAAGAAGTTAGGCTTTGACAAGGCTGGAGTAAATTGTATAGGAAAAATTTGGTATTTTTGGAAATATGAATGGGAAGGTAGAGTTATTTTGGACACACTGCATCAAGTTACCATCCAATTCAGAAACAATATTAAGGAATTTATCATTTCAGCGGTAAATGTTAGGTGCAATGCATTAGAAAGATTGGAGATGTGGATGAATTGGAAAGCATATCAGAGAGAGTGCACTATCCTTGGGTCATTGTCAGAGATTTTAATATTATTTTAAACGGATAAGGGTCTAAAATGCCCTTCAAGTATTTGAATTGGTACAAAACTACCCTCTATCCACCTATTGGATCTAAAATAGCCCTGACATCCACCTTTCGGCTCGAAAATACCCTCGATGTACAGGACAGTCTAACCTGTTTAATAATTTTACTTTAATAATGAAGCTTTGGATTTTGCAGCATTCAATAGTAGTGGTGCCCTATCTGAAGTGAGAATTTCAGGCTGTAAATATACATTGTGGAATAACGGGATTGAGGCGGCTTGCATATTTAAAAGACATGATAGGATTTTGGTGAATCAAGAATTTATGAATTTATTCCCATCCTCAGGGGTTCAGCATCTCATCAGACAGGGGTATGATCATGCCCCTCTTCATATGATTCGCAACACAAAAGAAGAACCTTCAATTAAGCCTTTCAAATTTTTGAACTTTTGAAGTAAACATCAATAGTTCAAGAAGTTTGTGGAGGACAATTAGAAGATTGATGTTGATGGAAATCCATTTATCGAATTTCATGCTAAAATGAAGAACGTCAAGAAAACATTGGCAACCTAGAGCAAAGAGGTATTTGACAACATATTTCAACAAATTGCCACAATAGAGGACATTATAAAGGTAAAGGAGTCGCAAATGGAAATACAAGTGTCAGCAAGTAATAAGGTTGAATTAAGCAAGGTAAAAGCGGAGTTGAAGAAATAAGTGAGATTGGAGGAGGAGTTTTGGCGGCAAAAGGCTGGGATGAAGTGGTTCTCAGATGGAGACAGAAACACAAAAATTTTCCATTAGTATGTTAAGGGGAGATGAATGAAGCATCATATTGCAGAAATGATCACAGAAAAGGGGGTTCTTTTGCATTCAAATGGCGAAATTGGGGGTGTGGCGGTGGAGTACTATAGGAGCCAGTTTAAAGATGATAATCTTGGGGACGACTGTTGTAACACCTCAAAATTGGAAAGAAGGAAATTGCAGTTTTTGGGCTGGTGTCTGTGTCTACGGTCCCATCTACGGACTGTAGATGGCAACCATAGGAAATAAGAAATTAAGTTTTTTTTAAAACAAGTCCAGTACCCCTTTTTATAGTTTACCAGGATAGTCTGTCATTCCATGTACAAGTCGTAGATAGGTCTCGTAGGTGACCCCCAGACTTAGTGAAATTATTAAGTTTAAAGTTGATTTCTACGGTTAGCATATATGGTCCTTAGAAAGACCTACAAGCCATACAGGGGTTCCATCAACAGTTGACCAAATTAAGAGTCCGTGATCCATTTCTATAGTTGACTAGTACAGTCCTACATCTATAGAACGTAGGTCCAAACCGTAAATGATGGGTCAACAATTATTTTTAAGGGCTTTTAAGTCTTTTCTCTAATTATTTTAACTCAATACTATGTTGTTTTTCCTTCCACCCTAAGCCTTATACAACACTTTTAAGCCACAAATTTACCATTTTTCAACTCATTCTTCAGTGTCCCTAATACTAACCAAAGTCATCCTCCCAAATTCTCTCAAGATCAAGGAAGAAGAATAAGAACTAGGGTTCAAGTACAAGTCTCCAATCCTCCAATATTTGTGGGGTTTTAACATCAAGGTATGATAGGATTCACCTATGGAGTCCTTTCCTCTATAGGGTTCCTAAATTATCCAATTTTACAAGTTAGATTCTCCAATTAAAGTTAGGGTTTTATTCAATCTTCATGGGTTCTTTTCAATTATGACCCAATTGATTGTTTTCTATATTTTTATGCATGAATTGAAGTAATTACATGTTTTGAAGTTGCATTCACATGAACTCATGCATGATCATATGATAAAGCTTATGAACTATGAAAGATGAACGTATAGAGATATGCATGATTCTTTATGAAAGTTATATAAATGATTTAAGGTTGATTTGAGAGTAAATCATTGTTGTTGTTGTTGTTGTTGTTGTGAAAGAGTTTCTCACAAAAAGGATTCATAAGGTTGAAAGATCTTCTCAACTAAGGTAAATCGAGATTAATGAGCTATTCTAAATGAGCTCAATCTTGGATTGACTATTTAGTTGTGCCTTTCCATAGATAATAATATGAATATGATTATTTAGTGAGATTTATTCTTAGCACCGAGTGGACTAGCGACGATTACCCATGTTCCGTAACTATGTGCCACCACAGGTTTATGTCACGACCCAGGAGTACCCCCTAGATGTAATATGGTGTATAGAACCCCGAAGGACTCCATACAAGCAACTTAGCATATCATAACATAAATTAATAGAACATTAAAGAGTAAAACAATCATTTTAAGTCCAAAACAAGTTTATAGAAAAGTGGAAGTCTAACTCCTGTATCAACATAGCGATCTATTACAATCAAATGAAAGTGGGCCTAGCCCATACAATATTTCCAAAAAGGAAATACGAAAGAGAAACTAAAATAAGAGTAGTTTGTCCTCGAACCATGAGGACTCACCAAGCTCGAGAAGAATAAAAGTCCAAGCTCTAGCCACTAAAATGGGAACCCTGTCTGTCGGACCCTACATTTGAAGAAAAAATATAGGCAAGAGTATGCGTTAATACAAAAATGCACTAAGTATAATAGCTATGCATAAAAAAATTCAAAACATACTAAGAAGGACATTTCATTTCATGACATGCAATTGACATTTTAAAACATGGTATAAGAGGGTTAGAAAACATAAGTCATAACATTATGATCAATGCAAGCTAAATCATCTTTAAGTCTTTGAAGACATATGAGATACTTCTTTTAAGTAAACCTTAGTTCATTAATCATCATGTTGTGGGAAAATTAGCCTCAGCCGACATAAAGACCATGTGACCTAAAACATGATCACCCGGTGTCTCATACACCGAAAAGGGTTGTTCTACTTGCCTAAGGTAGAGCCATGCACTTCTAGCTTAAGTGGATCCACTAGCTAAATATCCTACAGGGGCACGAAGTTTATGGGATAAGGAAATTATTACTAGAAACCCGACCTCTACTAACGGCAGGACTTCCATCTCATGAGACTTCTTCTATCTACTAACAAGAGAGCTTCCATCTCAATGTCAATATCCACTCGGTGCTAATCATAATTCCCATAGAATAGTATTTCCTTACTAATTCTCATTATCTATGGAAAGACATGTCATCTTGTCAATCCAAGCTAGTTCATTAGGATAGCTCTTATTCATTGATTCAATTAGGTGAGAATAGCCCTTCAACCTAAGAATCCTTTTTATGTGAGAAAACCTTTCACATCATGGTTGCTAGTGTTTTATGAGAATAACCTTTCAAAAAAACAACAACAACATTGGCACTTCACTCTCGAAGCACCCTTACAACATTTACACAGTTTCCATAAGATCGTGCATAAATTCCTACTTTGCCCTTTCAAGGTTCAAAGCTTACTTTCAATCACCAAATCTAGAATTCAAGCATTAGATAGGTATTTTATCATAAATTCATGTAAATTTTATTACTTCATGATTTAGATCATAAAACTCCTCTTTCATAATTAACAATCCACCCATATTATGAAATCACAAGTTGGAAAACATGGGGGTTTGCATGGGTTCATAGGGGAAACATCATATAAGAATTGTAAACCATCAATTAGTGCATATTTAAACATAATTACATCATTAAGATCAATAATCAAAAGAACCCATGGTGTTTGAAGAAAATCCTAGCTAATTGGGGAATTCTACCTTTTGAAATATAGGAGTTTGGGGACTCCATGAAAGATAGGGATTCATGGATGAAAACTACCATACGTCAAGTCCAATTGCTTATATTCAATGGAGGAATTGATACCTTAGCTTGAAACCCTAGGTTGAATCTTCTTCTTCAAGTTTTTCCAAAGAGCGAATATTTGGGAGGAGATTTGATTTCTTTTGGGGAATTTGGAAGAATGAATTAAATATGGTAAATTTGGGGGTAAAAAGGCTTATATAGGGGTTCTAAACTTAGGCAAAATGACATAGTATAGGAATTAATTAATTAGGAAAAGACCCAACTGCCCCTAAAATAACTGAAATCAGCTGACCCACGACCCACCACCTATGGTCCGTGGGTGGACCTACGGTCCGTCCCGCATGTCCATGGTCGATGGTCAGAGAGTTTTGGCCAATCGACGGGGCACTAGACCACGGGGTGTACTCTTACCTACGGTCCGTAGGTACTACAATGGTCCATGCCTAGACCTTTTTTGAGGGGTAATCCATGGACCTACCTACGGTCTGTGGCCCACACCACGGGCTATAGTTGGACCTTTGCTGATGACACCTGGAAGATCTGAAAAAGCTGCTATTTGGTCTTTCGCATACAGGGTGTTACAGTTTATCTTAGATAGACATTAGCTAGTAGTTCCACTTTAACTCATGATTATGGTTCCTACCTTGGAAATTAAGGACATTTCTTTTTAGTGTGGGATAGACACCAGATTCTATGTTATAGATCACATGATCTATGTCAGTTAAAGGTAACATTCCCACAATAATGAACTAAGGTTACTTTCTAAAGTATCTCATAAGTGTTTTATAAGATTTTTAGTGTGCATTGACCCTGATTATGACTTATGTTTTCTAACATGTTATTTTATAATTTAGCTTTGTCATTGCATGTCATATAAAGTCCTGTTAGCATGATTTCATAACTCTTATGCATTGCTATCATGCTTTGTACATTCCATGTACTAAAACATACTTGTGCCTACATTATTTCATTAATATAGGTTCCAACGCTCCTATTCTCCAGCCTCGTGGCTAGTTGATCCATTTGAGACTTTAAAGATTGGTGATGCCTCATGATCCAAGGGCTAGGATTATTTTATTGCTTTCATGTCATTTCCATTTTCAGATTTTGTATGTGATGTATGAGTTACGTCTCAATTTCTTTCCTTATGATTTACTTTGAGACTTACGTTAGACTTCCACCTTTTTCAAACTTTATTTGATATAAAAATTTTTCTTTGAAATTTTTATTTCTATTATCTTGTATGATGCATGCTAAGTGGCTTATGTAGCACCTCTCAGGGTCTTATACGCCATGTCACGTCTAGGATGTACTTTGGGTCATGAAAAACTTTGTATTCATAGCACAAGGTTTATAAAGGTCCTAGGAAGTCTCTAAACCACGTCGAGTAGAGTCTTGTTCATAAGTGTGAAATGCGCCAAATTTGTGAATGAGAAACTATAAGATGTTTAGGAGACTACACTTCTTTTCATTACTATAAAGTCGTGCGATAGAGTTTATATATATATGTCTCTCTTCTAATTTACATATGTTTTTCAGGATATGGCCCCTCGAAGAGCATAGATTAGGAGGAATGGGAATGAAAATATGGAACAAGAAGCTCCTCAAGCTCCTCTACAAACTCCTCAATTCTGGTTGACCCTTTGGCCAAATAAGTGACTAATGCGAAGTTTAGGGATGCTTTACAAGTGTTGGTTCAAGCCAATAAGGAGGTTGTGGTACCCCTGAATCGAAATGTGGGTACAATGGTAACTAAAGTGAGGGAATTCACTAGGATGAATCCTCCGGAGTTTCAAGGTTCCAAGGTTGAGGAAGATCATCAAGAGTTCATTGATGAGGTGTATAAGGTGTTGATGATCATGAGAGTGTCACCAGTGGAAAAGGTGGAATTTACTTCTTATCAACTGAAGGATGTTGCTCAAGTTTGGTTTAACCAACGAAAGGAGGAGAGGGCGGTTGATGTGGGTCCTCTTGATTGGGAAAAATTTAAGGTTGTTTTCCTTGATAGGTTCTTTCCCCTTGAAATGATGGAGGAAAAGGTACTTAAATTCATCAACCTTCTTCAAGGAAACATGAGTGTGAAAGAGTATGCGTTGAAGTTCATGCAATTGTCTAGATATGCTCCTACTATAGTTGTCGATCCTAAGGAAAGGATGTGTAAGTTTGTTATGTGAGTGTCCAAGATGGTGGTTAAAGAATGTCGTACCACCAAGATCATCAATGAAATAGAAATTTATCGCTAATGGTTCATGCTCAACAAATAGAATAAGAGAAATATAAGGAATGATCTAGGGATGCAAATAAAGCAGGGACCAGTGATGGTGACTTTTCACATTTGAGGTCTGATGGACATGGCCGTTCTAAGTTCCGACAAAGGTTTCTTGATCAACGTTCCTCAAATGCTCTGGATCCTAAATTCAACAAAGATAGGGTGTCTAACCCTAAGGCTCAAAGAGGAAATGATGGTGGATCTTCATTGTCTACTTGTGCTAGATGTGGAAGAAAGTATGAGGGTAAATGTCTAGCCGTTTCCAATGCATGTTTTGGTTGTTGCAAGACAGATCATAAGATAAGAGATTGTCCCTCAGTTTCTAAAATAAAGGAGATAGTCGTCAATGGGCTTAATCTTACCCTTCGTCAGGTTCTAGTGGAAGTCAGAAGCAAAATTTATTTTATGAACTTCAAACTTGTCATGAGTAAGAGGGCTCTCTCGATGTTGTTACCGGCATGTTGAAAGTCTTCCATCTTGATGTTTATTCCTTGATTGATCCCGGTGCTACCTTGTCTTTTGTAACACCATATGTGGCTATGAGATTTGATGTTCTTCTGGATGTGTTGCTAGACTCTTTTATTGTCTCTACTCCTATTGTTGACTCTATTGTGGCTAAGAGACTCTATAGAAATTATCCTGTCTCCTTATCCCATAAAGTCACTAATGTTGATCTTGTAGAGCTTGATATGTTAGATTTCAATGTTATTCTTGGTATAAATTGGTTGCATTCTTGTTATGCTTCTATTGATTCTAAAACCTTAGTAGTCAAGTTTCAGTTTTCAAATGAACCCGTCCTAGAGTGGGAAGAGGGAAATTCTATGCCCAAGGGTGAGTTTGTTTCTTATCTTAAAGATAGAAAAATTATTTCTAAGGATTGCATACAAAAACACAAATTCCCTCAATCACTCGTGGTTAGAACTAGAAAGCTAACTAAACTTCCTATGAAGATGATATAAATGCCTTTGGACCATCAGATAGGTTTTCCTTATTAGAGTGCGAACACACTTTTGCATCCCTACAAAAGAAAACATTAAGATCTTGAGAAACTTCAAAAGAAACAATCTATCCTAGCATGCTTGAAATTTAAAGTACTGAACATATAACATGAACAATTTTCTTTAGAGCTAAACACATAGTCATTGACACCAATAGACACTTTTAATGGGGTTTAAGTGTTCAAAATTCTCATGCCCGAGGATACTCCCTTCATGTAAACATGGGACCTAGGATATCGAGTGACCCCAAACTAACCCTAAGCTGGCAGATCATAAACATACATAAACAATTGAACAAAAGATACTAATGTGGAAGCTTAAAATAATAGAAAACTGAATGTGGGGAATACCCAATACTAATCTGAATATATAAATAATATCTGAGAATTTAGTGATACAGAACAATTACTCAAAAGCTAAAGATGAGTTTAACACTATGTTTGAAAAAACCTCTAACTGACTAAAGTTGCTGAGACATGCCCCCAACAAACTCTAGCAAAACTGAAACTGAAATAAAAGACTGAATGTAAAACATATCTATTGAACTCGAAGTATGAGGACTCACCACTGATGCTGCTGAGTATGGATCGAGAACCAATCTACGCGTGATTTGAATATTGTGTACCTGAACCTACATCATGAAAGGATGTAGCGCAGAGTATGCGTCAGTACTTGGAATGTACTGAGCATGCAGGATATGGAATACAACTGAACAAATATATATATAACTGAACAAGGCATACTAAGCAATGATATAATATGAACATGCTGGAAAATACTAATACATACTAAAAAGAATTGAACTGAATAATGAAATATAACTAGAAACCTGGTCAAATGCACTAAAGTCTGACTGTGGTAGCTACTAATAATCGACATAAACCACGTGAGCTAAACGTGGAGTCCGATGTATACGCCCTATCGAGAGGACCCAATATACCTTGCCAGGGGTATAAAGCCATGAATGGCGTGATCACTAAATATAATGCCCACAGAGGGGACTTACAAACCTACGGGGGCACGTAGTTCTAGGACTATGAGGTTATGCTGAAACCCAGTCCAACTCGGTATTTAGACTAATCCCAACTGATTATGAATAAGGCATAATATGACTAAAATACTGAAATGTTGGATAGCTCAAATACTTACATGCAAAATCTGAGAATGTAACAATTATAAACTGATAATGCGACATTCAAAAACTGAAGCATGATTATCTATTTTACTGACCTAGCAAGTGCATTTCATGAACTAAAAGAAACTACATCACTAGGGTTCTGAGTTTCATACAAGGAATTTAACTACGATTCCGATAAAACATGATAATTTGATTAGGAACACTATAACAGTTGAATCACAACAATTAACTAAAGTTTCTTGAAACCCTTAGTCTAAACAATATGTAGGGAATCAAGAATCTGACTGAATTCTAGGGACCTAGTGGGCGAAAAAAAGCCACTAGTGAAATCCCACATACATGGTGACAAAATTCATGGAGAAATCTTTCGATTTCGGGGATGGAACTAGAGAAACCTTGCTGCATGTTCTTGAGAAAGATATCACCTATTTCTTCCCTTTTTGCTCTAAGTTTGATGAAATTTTGGTGAATGGAATGCTTAGGTTAGGTTATGACTAAGTGACTAGGCTCACGTAGTTTAGGAGTTAAACGACGTAGTTTAGGTGTCCAACGCATAGGGAAAGACCAAACGACCCCTGACTTAAAAGCTATTCGAGCCGACCACGGCACCAATGATGGACCGTCACTAGTATCACGAATGGCCCGTCGACTTGGTTGTGGTTTGCTGGCAGGGGCTGCTGGTTCTGGGAGTCCTGTCCACGAGCTCTACTATAGGCCGTATAAAGGACTACGAACCGTAAAGGCCACCGTGGTTTTACACTTGGGCTAGTGGTCTGCTGGCTCAGGTCCGCGGACCCTTCCACGGCTCAAAGAAGGCTCCGTGGTCTAACGTTAGGGCCTGGGAGGTTCTTTCTCACTCCCACGAGCACCAATACGGCTCGTGTGGTGGTCTACAACCCGTGAAGGGTCCTGTGGTCCACTATTCTTGGGTTAGGTGTGAACCATGGACAGGTCGACGGATGGTGGTTCTTTTCACGGCCCGTGAACCCTGTCGTGGTCACCTAATTTTCTATTGTTCTGGTCTAAGGTGTTGCACTATCTACCCTTTGGGAACATTCATCCTTGAATGAAGTCTAAACTAGCTGAGTATGGAGGGAAAAGAGCTGTAATCCCTACCACTAAGTACTAGAAACTGATATCTAACGGAATTGAGTTCCAAGAACATACAAATATGCTGAAAATGCAAGACTAACTGAAAGAACATTATACTAAGACTGAGTTTTCATAAGAGTAAACTGAGAGACTGGAGAGGAACTATTACCTGTAGCTGAAATGAAATCGGAAGGAAAAATATGAGGATACTTGGCCTTCATGACTGCTTCTGCTTCCCAAGTAGCTCCCTCTATGGACTGACTCCTCTACAAATCCTTAACTAAAACGACTTCTTTATTTCTCAAACTTCAAAACTAACGATCAAGAAATTCAACTGGCACTTCCTCATAAGTGAGGCTATCCTTCACAGTCACACTCTCTAACAGTACTATTGATGTTGGGTCACCCACACACTTCTTTAACAAAGATATGTGAAAGATGGGATAGATTGCTGCTGGTTCTGCTGCAGCTCTAACTCATAAGCCACATTACCAACCCTTTTCAGGATCCTGTAAGGACCCACATATCTGGGACTGAGCTTCCATTTCTGTCCAAATCTCATCACCCCTTCATAGGTGACACTTTCAGGAAAACCCAATCATTAACCTCAAACTCTAAGTTCCTTCTCCTCACATCTACATAGGACTTCTGAAGACTTTAGGCTGTCTTAAGTCTATCTCTGATGAGCTGAACTTTTTCCATAACTTTATGAATCGAATCTGGCCCAATCAGTGCTGCTTCACCTACTTCAAACCAGCCAGCCGAAGATCTGCATCTACGCCCGTATAATTTCTCATAAGGTGCCATCTGGATGCTGGAATGGTAGATATTATTGTAGGAAATTTCTTGAGAGGTAGGTGATGATCCCAACTACCCTTGAAATTGGTCACACAAGCTTTCAACATGTCCTCTAAGGTTTAAATGGTACGCTCTCCCTGACCATCTGTCTGTGGATGAAATTTTGTGCTGAGATTTACTTGAGTACCAAGAACTTTTTGAAACGATCTTTAGAAATGAGAGGTAAACTGAGGACCTCTATATGAGATGATAGAAAAAGGAACCTCATGCAACCTGACTATCTCATTAGTGTAGAGTTTAGTGTAATTCTACTATTACCCATATAGAGTCATGTTATCTGTGAGTACGGGGTAAACCTGTAATGAAGTCCATGTTTATCACTTCCCACTTCCATGTAGGAATGTTAATCTCTTGAGTCATACCTCCTGGTTTTTGATGTTCTACTTTAACCTACTGACAAATAGGACACTTAGGGGTCGTTTGGTACAAACATTGATAATGCAGTGATTAGTAATGCAGGGATTAGTAATGCAGGGATTAGTAGTGCAGGGATTATTTTTTGTCAAGTGTTTGGTTCATTGCTTCCCACTTAATCTTGTGTTTGATTTAAAACTCTACAAAAAATTTATTTCCTATTATACCCTTGTGTTATTATGAGATTGTTTATTTCATGTAATTGAGTCAAGGTAGATAACCGAACCATAATACTACATTAATTTTTTTTAGAAAATAACAACAAAGAAAAAGAGTGTTATATAAATTGAAACAATTTTTTTTCTTCTTTGTGCATAATTAATAACAAGAATTTAATACTACGCAACAGTTGAATAAAATTCATAGTAAAAAAAAAATGCTAAATCTTTATTTATTTATTTTTACAAATTTTAACCTGTATAATTATTGTATATGGAAACCGGATGTTGACAAAAGAGTTTAAACTTATCAAAAATGAAGATCTAAAAATATACTTATACAATTTTACACCAAAGTTCCTTACCCGGATAATAATTAATCAAAGTTGTTGTGGGACAATATTGTTTTTTTTAGGATTTTCTAATTAAGTTAAATATATATATATATATATATATATATATATATATATATATATATATATATATATATATATATATATATATATATATATATATGATGCACCACTTTTTTTGTTGGTCAAGTATATCTTAAACTTAACATAGATTTAAGACTACTTATATTGTTCAATAGCTAAAGCTTATTAAAAAAAATAGTTCAAGTGGTTAATCGACGAACTACATTGAATAAAAAAAAAAAGGAGAAAAAAATATTAAAGAAATCATTAAATTACGCTAAACGAATTTGGAGAATTGAAAAGAACATTTATAATTATTTCAATATAAATAAAAAGAAAATTAAATTACAAAAAAAATTTGGGAAAATGAATAAAGGTATAATTATGTCATTTAGGGGTCTTCTCCAAGGTTTAACAAACCTTGGATTAGTTATCCCTCCATTTACTAGGGATAAAATAAGACCATATATAATGTATAAGCAATCCATGGATTAAACAAAATAATGTAACCAAACAATGTATTAGATGGATTAAATTTTAATCCAGGGACTATTCTATTTAATATCGCCTACCAAATGAGTCCTTAGCCACAAAATCTACTATATCCCTCTTCATGCCATTACACCATAAGACTTCCCGCAGATCACAGTACATCTTAGTGGCAACTGGGTGAATAGAATACCTGGAGTTATGGGCTTCGGTAAGGATCCGCTGCCTTAACTCACCCACATTAGGAACACATAAGTGACCCTGATAATGAAGCACACCATCTCCCCCGAGAAAACCTCAACTTTCTTTTAATGAACTGCACTTGATGTAGTATAGGATCACTATCCTATTTTTCCTTAACCTCCACTACCAATGAAGATTCAGACCTGTTAGGAATGGTCACACAACCATCTGATACGTCCGTAAGACCAACTCCTAAATGAGCAAGCTGGTGAACATCTTTTGCTAATTCCTTCCTTTCTTCCTCAACAAGTGCTACACTACCCATAGATAATATGCTAAGAGCATCAACTGCTACATTGGCCTTGCTTGGATGGTAAAACACATTCATGTCATAATCTTTGAGGAATTCTAGCTATCTCCTCTGACAAAGATTCAACCCTTTCTGGTGAACACATATTGGAGGCTCTTATGATATGTGAACACCATATAAGAATGTCTCCAAATCTTTAGAGCAAATACTACTTTTGCAAGCTCGAGGTCATTAGTCGGGTAGTTCTTCTAATAAAACTTAACCTGTCTAGAAGCATAAGCTATAACCTTACCTTGCTGCATCAACACACAACCTAGGCCGACCCCTAGATGCATCACAATAGATCATATAACCGTTTGAACCTTCAGGTAAAGTCAAAACGAGGGCTGTAGTCAACCTAGTTTTCAGTTCTGAAAAGAACTTCTCATATTCATCTGACCACTGAAACTTAACCTTTTCTGAGTCAACTTGGTCAATGGGGAAGCTATAGATGAAAATCCTTCAACAAATCTCCGGTAATAACCAACCAAACCTAAGAAACTTCTGATATCTGTTGGAGAGGTGGGTTTGGGGCCACTGCTTCACTGCTTCTATTTTTTGAGAATCCACTCAGATTCCTTCACTAGATACCACATGACCAAGAAAAGCGACTGATTGTAACAAATATTCACATTTGGTGAACTTAGCGAATAGTTGGCGATCTTTGAGAATTTACAGAACAACCCTCAAATGATTCGCATGCTCCTCTTCATTCCGAGAATATATGAGGATATCATCAATAAAGACAATAATGAATAAATCCAAATACTGTTTGAACACCCTGTTCATTAAGTCCATGAAAGATGCAGTAGAATTTAGTCCAAAAGACATAACTACGAATTTATAATGACCATACCGAGTTCTGAAGGCTATTTTTGGGATGTCACTGTCTCTGACTTTGAGCTGATGATAGCCGGATCGAGGTCTATTTTAGAAAAGCAACTAGCACCTTGAAGTTGGTTGAACAAGTCATCAATCCTTGGGATGGGATACTTATTCTTAATTGTGACTTTTTTCAACTAACGATAGTCAATGCACATCCTGAGTGAACCATCTTTCTTTTTCACGAACAACACCGGAGCACTCCACGGAGAGATATTAGGTCTGATGATGCCCTTATCTAAAAGGTCTTTCAACTGTGGTTTAAATTCCTTAAGCTCAACTGGAGTCATTCTGTAGGGAGAAATCAAAATAGGTTGGGTATTTGAAAAAAATCTATTCTGAAGTCAATTTCCCTTTTGGGAGGAACTGCAGGAAGATCTTCTAGAAACACTTCTAGAAACTCATTTACTACTGGGACTGACTCAAGAGTTGGAGTTTTGGAGCTTGAATCCTTAACCCGAACGAGATGGTACATTTATCCTTTGGAAATCATTTTTTGGCCTTAAGGTAAGAAATAAATCGATCCATAGGCACTGAGCTACAACCCTTCCAATCTAAGATTGGCTCGCTTGGGAACTGAAACTGAACAATCCTAGTTCTACAATCAACTGAGGCATAATAAGAATGTAACCAATCCATTCCTAGAATGCTATAAAAGTCTACCATTTCTAACTCTAAAAGATCTGCTGAGGTGTGACAGGGCAATTTCGGCATACTCGTCTAGCTATAACTAGGTCTCCAACTGGAGTAGAGACTGAGAAGGGTTCTGAAAGAGTTTCTGGACTGACACTAAAGTTATTGCTATATAGGGACTTACAAAAGAAAAAGTAGCCCCTGGATCTAACAATGCATAAACATCTAAATGAAAGACTAATAACGTACCAGTGACTACATCAGGAGAATCTTCCTGGTCCTGGCGAGCCTGGAGAGCATACAAACTGTTCTGGTGCTAACCGCCACTTGTACTAGATGAAGTACCCTATTGAGTTGGGCGACCTGCTGGTGCTGCTAAAGCTATGGACTGAGCCTTATTGTTGTTATTACCTCCTCGCCCCTTCCTGGCTGAAGGGAAATCCTTCAACCTGTGACTAGACTGACCACACCTGAAGCATCCTTCCTTGCCTGCAAGACACTTGCTTGGATGGTTCTTACCATACTTTGGACAAGTTATGTAGGTCCTGTTACCTGAATCACTCCCTTGAGACTTAGAGCATGATGCCCTACCTTTATAATCCTGTCGAAACATGAGGGATGGAGCACTAGCTGATGAAGGTACTGGGGCTGAAGATCTCTGTTGAAACTATGAGCGATTTACACCACCTGATATCTGTAGAGAGTATTTGTAGTTTCCTATTCTAGCCTTCTTATTGTCCTTAGCCTGTTCCCTAAGCTTGTCTCTCTCAACCTACTGAACATGCGTCATGAGCCTAGATATACTCATATCTTCAAAGAACAGAATGTTCTTGCACTTTTTCTTCACTAAGTTGGATACCTCAAACAAAAAATTACTTATATGTGCCCTTGGATTGGCAACCATGTGTGGAGCATACCTGGAGACTTTAGTGAACTTCAGTCTATACTCTTGGACTGATATTGAACCTTGTCTCAAATTCATGAATTCTTGTGCCTTAGCCTCTCTCAACTCCATTGGGAAGAACTTGTCCAGAAAAGCTCTAGTGAAACACTCCCAAGTCATAGGAGATGCATCCATAGCCTTGTTTTCTTTCCATTGAGTAAACCAAATGTGAGCTACATCCTTAAGCTGGTAGGATGCCAACTCTACCATATCATTTCCAGCCAGTTGCATCACTCCAAAGATTTTCTTGACCTCGTCAATGAAGTTCTGTGGGTCCTCACCAATCTGCGATCCTAGAAATTCAGGTGGATTCATTCGGACAAAATCTCGGACCCTGGCTGCTGCTGACCCACTATTAGCATTTTCAGGAACTAGAACATGCTGATTGTTCTGGTTTTCTACTCTCTGAGCCAAAAGCTGGATAGCATTCTAAAACTTTACATTCGAAACCTCATGGTCTAGGACTGGAGGAACTGCGCTAGCGTTGTAGGCATTAGCATTCCTTCTGTAAGCTCTACAAGGAGGCATGATCTGAAACACATAACGTTGAATTAGAAACAAGAAGTTGGATAATACCTTACGCACGATAAGAGTAGCAAAGAAGGCAAAGTTTTCCTAAAACACTTCGTAGCCTCCCTCTCATTAGATGTGGTGTATTTCACACCCATGAAAATGACTTTACTTAGTGCGACTTTCAGACATCCTAGGACTCTTAAACCTAATGCTCTAATACCAAGTATATCACACCTCGAGGCTACCCCCTTGACGTAAACACGGGACCTAGGATCAAGAGTGACCCCAAGCTAACCCTGACCTGGCAGATCATAAGCATACATAAACAACTAAAGAAAAGATACTAATGCAGAAGCTTAGAATAATAGAAAACCGAATGTGGGGAATACCCAACTAATATGAATATATAAATAATATCTGACAGTTTAGTGATATAGAATAATCACTCAAAAGCTAAAGCTGAGTCTAACACTATGTTTGAAAAAGTGTCTAATTGACAAGAGTTGCTGGGACATGCCCCCATCTAACTCTAGCAAAACTGAAACTGAAATAAAACACTAGATGGAAATCATGTCTATTATCGTCAAAGTATGAGGACTCACTACTGATGCTGTTGAGTATGGATCAGGAACTGATCTACACCTGATCTGAATGTTGAGTACCTAAACCTACATGATGAAAGGATGCAACATAGAGTATGCATCAGTACTTGGAATGTACTGAGCATGCATGATATGGAATACAGCTAAACAAATATATATATAACAGAACAAGGCATACTGAGCAATGATATAATATGAACATGATGGAAACTATTGATACATACTGAAAAGAACTGAACTGAATGCAATGACCAAGTACATAACATGTTACGACTGAATAATGAAATATTACTAGAAACCTGGTCAAATGCACTAAAGTCTGACTCTGGGAGCTATTAAGAACCGACATAAAACCACATGAGCTAAACGGGGAGTCTGATGTATACGCCCCATCGAGCGGACCCAATATACCTTGCCACAGGTATAAAGGCATGACAGTCGTGATCACTAAATATAATGCCCATAGAGGGGTCTTACAAACCTACGGGGCACGTAGTTTTGGGACTATGAGGGTACGCTGAAACCCAGTCCAGTTCGATATTTAGACTACTCCCAACTGATTATGAATAAGGCACATTATGACTGAAATAATGAAATGCTTGTTAGCTCAAATACTGACATACAAAATCTGAGAATGTAACAATTATAAACTGATAATACGACATTCAAAAACTGAAGTATGATTATCTGTTTTACTGACCTAGCAAGTGTATTTCATGAACTAAAAGAAACCAAACTACTAGGGTTCTGAGTTTCATACAAGAAATTTAATTACAATTCTGAGAAAACATGATAATTCGGTTAGGAACACTATAACATCTAAATCACAACAATTAACTAAAGTTTCTAGAAACCTTAGGTCTAAACAATATGTTGGGAATCAATAATCTAGCTGAATTATAGGGACCTAATGGACGAAAAGAATCCGCTAGTGAAATCCCCCAAACCCGGTGACGAAATTCACGGGGAAGTCTTTCGATTTCGGGGATGGCACTGGAGAAACCTTGCTGCATTTTCTTGAGAATGCTATCACCTGTTTCTTCCCTTTTTTCTCTAAGTTTCATTATTTTTTGGTGAATGGAATGCTTAGGTTAAGTTCTGACTAAGTTACTAGGCTCAAACTGACCAAAACTATGTAGTTTAGAGGTTAAATGACGTAGTTTAGATGTCCAATGCATAGGGAAAATACCGAACGACCCTGACTTAAAATCTGTCGCAGCCGACCACAGCGCTAGTGATGGACCGTCACTAGGACCACGGCCCATTGACTGGGTCGTGGTCTATTGGCAGTGGCTACTTGTTCTGGGGGTCGTGTCCATGAGCCCTACCACTGTCCGTGTAGAGGACTACGGATTGTGAAGGCCATTGTGGTCTGTCACTTGGGCTGGTGGTCTGATGGCTCAGGTCCACGGACCCTCCTGGCCTTTCATCAAGACCACGGCCCGTGGAGGGCTCTGTGGTCTGATGTCAGCGCCTGGGAGGTTCTGTCTCACTCCCACGAGCACCAGTACGGCTCATGTGGTGGTCCATGGCCAGTCAAGGGTCCCGTGCTCCACCATTCCTGGGTCAGGTGTGAACCATAGACAAGTCGACGGACCGTGGTTCCTTTCACAGTCCGTAAACCTTGTCTTGGTTCATCTAATTTTCTGTTGTTCTGGTCTGATAAGTTCTAAGGTGTTACAAAACTGACTAGTGTCAGTAATTACCAATATTTTCCTTGGTAAACTCAAAAACTATGAATAACTTATCATATTATCCTCTTGGATACACAAATGGCTTAACCATAAATATATAGCTAGGGGTGGCAGAATGGGTAATTTATATGGGTCATATTTATCTATTTTAAATGGGTTGGATACCCAACTCATTTAAAATGGGTAAAAAATGAATAATACTCATATCACCCATTTAAAAGTGCGTAGTTAAATGAGTTACATTGGTAAAAAAAATGTTCATTCATAAAAGAAACAAAAGGAGTGGGGGCCTGGTAGTGGGTTGGGGTGGTTAAAAAAAACTTCATTTGTTTTATATAAAAAAAGTTTAATTTCTTTTTACATTTTTTTGGGGGAAGAGGGTTAAAAATACCCAGCAACTTTGATTTATTGGTTGACTATACCCTTACCGTTAAAATGAAGTTACTTTTACCCCTACCGTCACTAATTTCATCATATGTGCCCCTCAATTGGATGGAACGCTCCAAATTAGTCCAAATTAACCCTTTTGTTTTAAAAAAAAAGACCCATTCCCATTTTAAACCCATGCCCTGACCCCTCTAAGACCCAATAACATTTCACCCATTTCCATTACCCATATTCTCAAGAAAATCACAAACCCCACAAACTAAAAAATTATTTATTGTTTCGGAAGTAATAACCCAGATGCATTAGCAAAATTTTCAACCGACATTATTGGATTGTTATTGTGTTGAATGGAAATGATAGGTTTGAGACGAAGTTTGTTCCTAAAATGTTTCCATTTCCTGAGTTTTTTGCTGTTGCTGCTGGGATGTTTCGAATGAAATCGAGATAGAACAAAAATGTGAACAAGGGAAGAAGAAAAAGGTGAAGATTCTCGTTTGTTGCTCAACGCATCACCTTATGTAAGACCTACAAGATTATTATTGTCTTGTTTGACTCTGAGAAAATCAACAAGGTTTGGAGTTCGATTTTATCCTTAAACAACAACGTTCTTAGACTAGTATTACTTTCCATTCCAATGCTCTAAAAAAGAGTCAAATGAGTACGAAAATAGGAAATTTCTCTGAGATCAAAAAACTCAAATCTGTGACAATTGTAATGAATACATATATAAGAAGGAAAAAAAAGGAGGAAAGAAGAAAGCATAGAGGGTAATGCATAGGGTTCCTAAATCCTAAGAAGCCAGCAATCAATGAAAAAAAATATGTTAAACGAACAAATACATAGTTCTAAAAGAAAAGAAGGATGATGGACTTTGTGGGGTTAGAGATTTTTTGAGATAATAGGTAAGGGAAATGGGTGAAATGTTTAATGGGTCTTAGAGGGGTCGGGGCATGGGTTTAACATGGGGAATGAGTCATTTTGGTTAATTTGGACTGATTTGGGGCTTTCCATCCAATTGAGGGGCACAAATGATGAAATTAGTAATGGTAAGGGTAAAAATAATTTCATTTTAATGGTAAGGGCACAGTCAACCAATAAATCAAAGTTGAGGGTTATTTTTGACTCATTCCCTTTTTTTGGAGGATAGGGGTGGGGATGGTAAAAAAACTTCAAAAAAAAATTTTATATTTTTTTTTTATAAAAAAAAGTTTAACTTTTTTCATTTTTTTGGGGATATGGGGTGGGGGGAGGCTGGTAGGGGGTGGGGTAGTAAAAAACTTTAAGTAAATCTTTTTTAATAAAAAAAATATACTTTTTTACACTTTTTTGGGAGGGGGATGGGGCTAGGGGTTAGCATCGGTCGGTTCGGTTTAAGGTATCATCGATTCAATTTATCGGTTTTCGATTCTTAAATACACTGAACCAATAACAAACTAGTAAGATATTTTTTAATAGGTTTTTGGTTTATTTATTTTTGGTTATTAACAGTTTGGTTTTGGTTTACCCAATAAGAAAATTCTCATAAAATAAATATATGATTTCTCACTTCTCTAACAATTTGGCGCGATACATTGAGACAAGTAAATCAGCTATAAATGCTTTCATATAATGCAACAAGAAATATAATGAGAAATTGCAACAATAAGAGTAGATGTAGTATGAAGGCAACAATTACATGTTACAACAAGAACATAATGTAACGACTCGCTAGGTCGTTTTGAGCATTAAGACTATTTTGACTCTTCCCATAAAATTTTAAATACAAAATTTGAACTATTCGGTAACTATGAGTATATAGTTGACGAATATTTACTAAATAATTCATATAATTAGTAGTTAATGGGCCAAATCCATAATTTATTTAAATAACCTTTACCACTTGGCCCACATACTGAAATAAGTTAGAAGGGTTTAATAATTTCTGACTCATAACTCAGAAACAACGAAACTGAAGAATAATATCGTCCAGTTGTGCACTAATTGCTAAGGAGAGATTACATCTTTTCTAGGTAAAGGCAGTTCAATTCCTTCAATGTACACACACACACAAATATATATATATATATATATATATATCAGTTATTTCTAAACTAAAGTGGTAGAAAACTCTTAGTACTTATTTAGGAAAGGTATTTTCATTTTTTTGAGGTCTCAACTGGTAAAAAGAGACAATGATACATCACCTATCGGACTTATGTTTGTGACACTAGTATCGGATATTCTCCTTTAGAATTAGTTCTAGTGGTACAAGAGTCTTGAAAGTGTTTTACCTAGTTGTGATATCAAATGTAATATTGACTTAAATTTGGACACTGGGCCTATTTCTATCATTTCTTATTGGAATGCTCTTGTAGAATTGAAAGAACGGTAACAAGACATGTTGAGTAAGAGATTTATTGTCACGACCCAGGGGTACCCCTAGACGTAACACGGCGTACTTGGCCCCGAAGGGGTCGCATATAAGACCTTAGCATAATCATACACATAAAGCCATAAGAATGATGCGGAAAAATTAAAAATTTTACAATCGAAGTCAACTTCTTTTTCATAAACAAAAATAAGAATCTAGACTTGTCTCAATCACCATCTAGTACAATAAAGAGTACAAATAAGGTCAAAAGCCATTTACATCAATAAAGTCTCAAAAGTAGAGAGTACAATAAAAGCTAGAAAATGATAACATCTTGTCCTTGAACTTGAGGACTCACCAAGCCTAGGGAATAGTCAACCCAAGCTTCTCTTGGAAGAAGAAGTACGTCTCAACGATCGGAACCTACACTCATAGTAAATGTAGAAGAAATGGGTTAGGATATAAAGTACTAAGTATGGAAGCATGCATAAAATCCTTGAAATATGAAAAAGGACATTTTTGTTAAAAAGTATGCATTTGTCAAGTTTGGAAATCAACATGCACTTTCAAGGTAAAACACAAGCCATAATCACATTTATGCTTATAACATAGTAAAATCATTACCTTAGCAACCCCTAAGGAAAACTTGTGCAATGTATGGTTGGTATCCCATAATACCAACCATACTAAGTACTCCTTTGAAGCTACCTTAGTCATACTTCTCATCTTTAGACCTCATCATAATCAATAGTCATACATAAGGATATATTCATGTACATTACTTTGAACATAAGGAAAGTCATTCATAATAACCATCCATTCAATATACATGCATACATTCATGTCTCATCATAGCATAAAGAAACTACCCTATAACACCTTACTAAGTCTACTTGTGCAATGTAAAAGTGAAGTCCCATACCCCCAATCCTACTAAGTAAAACTCAACAAGAAGTCATAGGTATAGTTCATGTCTTATTCATTATCTTGTCATGTAGGGAAGAATAGCCATAACCGACATAGACCATGTAAGCGACATGAAATCTGGTGTCATGTAACTCCACACCGAAAGAAGGTGTCCTACTTGCCTAAGGTAGAACTACATGTATTAGCTTTTTGGTGGATCTACTAGCTAAAGACCTATGTGGGCACATAGTTATGGAATAGGGAGATTGCTTCTAGAAACCCGACCTATTGTATTGACGGGAGAGTTTCCATCTCATGAGAATAATCTAGATGACCCGACCTATTGTATTGACAGGAGGGCCTCTACCTCATTGACCATATCCACTCGGTGCTAAGCATTATTTCCTAAATTATACATACTTAGTCTTAAATTGCATTTACATGTGTGAAGGAGTATCTTGCCCTTCATTCAATACAACTCATAAAATGGCTCATAGATTCAATAGGTGAGAACTAACTTTCAACCTTAGAATCATCATTAATATGTGAGTAAACCTTTCACATTATTGTTCATAGTGTTTCATGAGAATAGCCTTTCAATCAACACAACAACATTATCATCATCCTAGACAATTCATACATAATCAAGTGTAAGGGTAAGGGAAGAATGGCCTTTCAACAATACATCAATTTACACAATAGTCATAGGATCTTCACTTTCTAAGTGAATCATGAGTCCATACACAACATTCATCAATATGTACAAACACTAGCAATTTACCCCCTCAAGGGTCATAAATCATGTCTCACTATTAAACCTATAAATAATACACTACGCATGAAGGAAGTAAGATTCAATAACTAAAATATCATAGACACAATTCATAGTAATCATCTTGCATCAATACACCCATCACAATTCATGAAATTGGGGTCATGGGGTAATTCATGGGTTCATGGGGAATTTTACTATAAAAATCACCAATAAACAAAAAATCAACCATAATATAAGACAATTGACTCATTGTAATCGTTTTTAGGAAGAACGCATGGCTAGAATGAAAACCCTAGTTTTTGAAGAATCTACCAACTCGAAATTAAAGAGTTGAAGGGCTTCATGGAGAAAAGTGTACCATGAATCAAGACTCCCATACCTTGATTGATGTTTTCCTCAAGATTTTGGAGTGAAAAGGTTGGAACTTGAACCCCTAGATTGACCTTGACCTTGACCTTGCTCTTCAATGGAGTCTTAGAGAGAGAATTTTTGGGAGAGGGAAGTTGGTTATGTTTGAGTCTTGTGAGTTATGAGGGGTTAAAGAGTTGGTTAATAATTAAAAGTACTTAAATATGTCTAAAATAACTAATAGGAACCATCCCCACCCTTAATTAATTAATTAGGATTTTACCCATTTGCCCCTAAGTTGGCCGAGACTAGGTGTGCTTCAGGTGTGACCCACGACTCCCCACCCACGGACCGTGGGTGGAGTCACGCCACGTGCTGGTGAATCATGGTTCACATCAGAGATAGGGAGGATCAAGGGAAGAATAGGGAGACTAAGTCTCGACCCACGATCCCCACCTACGGGGCGTGGGTCCACCTACGGCTCATGGGTGCCCTATCCGTAGGTGATGCTATCTTTTGACAGCTTTTTGGCCTTATCTTGGGTCCTCCTCAAGGACCCTTGGGGGATCCTTAGGGGTCATGCCTTGGCGTGTAGGTCCTAAAACATTAGTACTAACTTAGGGAGGTTATTTTTGGACTCGAATCTTTACGTTCAACCTCATTTAGGCTACTAGACTACATGTTAGGCTCTGGTTTAGTTCATTAGATTTCCTTGGGCTACCTCCCAAGCAGTGCTTGATTTAACGTCGTGGCACGACGCAAACACTTTGATTACTCAGACTTCATCAAGATAATAGGCATCAATCACTTCTTGCACACTCTTAGATTTCGCCAAGTAGACTTTGATCCTTTGTCCGTTCACTTTAAACCTCATTCCTTCCTTGTTCTCGAGCTCAACCGCTCTATGTGGAATTACTTGAGTCACTCTGAATGGCCCAGTTCATTTGAACTTAAGCTTTCCATGAAACAAGCGCAACCTTGAATTGAATAAGAGCACCAGATCACCTACAACAAATTCATGCTTTTCAATCTTCTAATCATGGTACTTTTTCATATTCTCCTTGTACAAGGATGAACTCTCATATGCTTTTAGGCAAAACTCATCAAGCTTATTCATATCATTCAGTATTTGACTCGATGTGGTGCCCCAATCCAAATTCAACTTCTTTAGCGCCCACATTGCTTTTATTCTCTAGCTCTACAGGAAAATGACATGACTTCCCATATAAATGTTGGTAAGGGGACATATCTATGGGAGTCTTGAATGTGGTGCGATAGGCCCATAGAGCATCATGAAGCCTTCTTGACCAACCAGTTATGTTGGCGTTCACAATCTTTACAAGGATTTACTTTATCTCTCTATTTGACACCTCAACTTTCCCACTAGACTGCGGATGATAAGGAGTGGCTACATTATGACGAACACCATATTTCTCTAGCAACGCCTTGAACAACTTGTTACAAAAGTGAGAACCTCCATCGCTTATGATTACCCTTGGTGTACCAAATCTGGAGAAGATACTCCTTTTCAGGAATGTGGTGAGACTTTTTCCTTCATTGTTTGAAAGTGCAATTGCCTCCACCCATTTCGATAAATAGTCAACCGTAATAAGAATATACTTCATCCCATGCGAACTTACAAACAGACCCATCAAGTCAAAACCCCATACATCGAACAACTCAATCACAAATATAGGGTTCATATGTAGCTCTTGCTTCTTTGAAATTACTCCTTCTCTTTGGAAACAGTAAAGATTTTATAAGCATCTTGGTGGATGGTAGGCTAGTAAAACCCACACTACAAGATTTTATGAGCAGTCTGAATACCACTATGGTGCCCACCAATAGGCAATGAATGACACACCTCTAGTATACTCATCATCTCAACCTCAGGCACACAATGATTAATTATCCAATCAACACAAACACGAAATAAGTAAGGCTCATCCAAAAAGAACTTCTTCACATCAAACATAAATTTTTTCCTTTGGTGAAATGACAAATTCGATGGAACCAAATCGCTTGCCAAATAGTTAGCAAAATCGGCAAAATTCCTCCTCCAATCTGGAAAAATAGCCGGCAACCTGATTTTCTGTTCCCTTTCTATCCTTCACCTCAAAATAAAACTTTTGCAGCAACAATACCCATCTAATCAACCTCTCTTTTGAATCCTTTTTAGCCATCAAATACCTCAATGCAGAATGGTCAGTATGCACTATGACCTTAGTACCAAGCAAGTAGGATTGAAATTTCTCGAATGCAAAAACCACAACAAAGAGTTCCTGTTCTGACACAGTATAGTTCTTTTAAGTCACATTTAGAGCTTTGTTGGCATAGTAAATAGGATGAAGAATATTCTCTCACCTCTATCCCAATACCACACCAAGAGCCACCCAACTCACATTACACATCACTTCAAACGGTTTCCCCCAATCCGGTGAAGTAATGATAGGTGCTGATACTAACCTTTCTTTCAACTCTCCAAATGCTCTCAGACAAGCATCATCAAAATCAATCTTACACTCCTTTTTTAGCAGCTTGCACAATGGGTGTGCAATTTTTGAGAAATCTTTTATGAACCTCTGGTAGAAACCTGTATGCCCAAGAAAACTCTGAACGCCTTTTATAGAGATAGGTGGTGGAAGATTTTCTATTACCACAACTTTGGCTCTATCAACCTCAATACCTTTCTGCAAAATCTAATGACCCAGAACTATCCCCTCTTTCACCATGTAGTGGCACTTTACCCAATTGAGCACAAGATTTCCCTCTTCACATCGTTTTAGTACCTCGGCCAAATGCATCAAACAAACAACAAATGAGTCACCTACCACAGAGAAATTATCCATAAATACCTCAATCGTGTCCTCCACCATATCTAAAAACATCGACATCATACACCTTTGGAAAGTTATTGGGCATTACACAACTCAAATGGAATCCTTTTGAAGACGAAAGTCCCATATGGACAAGTGAAGGTGGTTTTCTCTTGATCTTTCGAAGCTATGGAGATTTGATTGTAGCCCGAATGCCCATCTAGAAAACAATACCAACCCTTACCAGCAAGACAATCCAGCATCTAGTCCATGAACGACATCGGGAAGTGATATTTTTTTGTCGAGGCATTTAGCTTGCAGTAGTCCATACATACTCTCCATCCAGTCACTAGCCTCATTTGCACCAGATCGCTTTTCACATTAGGGACCACAGTAATCCCACCTTTCTTAGGTACACACTGAACAGGACAGACCCAATTACTATCTGCAATGGGGTATATTACAATAACATCCAACCATTTGATAATTTCCTTTTTCACCACCTCTTGCATATGTGGATTAAGTCCCCTTTGGTGCTCAATACATGGCTTGTTATCCGGCATGAGTTGGATTTTATGGGAACAAATGCCAGGATGAATCCCAATAACATCCACAATAGTCCATCCAATAGCACTCTTGAACCTCTTCAACACAGAAACCAATGCCTCTACTTGTTCCCTACTCAAATCAACAGCAATGATTACCGGTAAAGTGCCATCTTTCCCCAAGAATACATACCTCAAATGAGATGGTAGAGCCTTTAGTTCAAATTTTAGAGGCTTTTCCACAGACAGTTTTGCAGGTGGAGAGTCGCAATTATTTATATCTAACTCCAATCTTCTTGGTTTGGAACAGAATTAGAACCTATCAAGTGCGACAACTAATTCATCATAGTCTTCAATATCATCACCATCAAAATTCATCATTACCGCTGCCAGTGCATCAACACCCAACCTCTCTTTAATAAACTCTTCAGAACCTTGCTCCACAATATGATTCACCACCGATACCGACTTAAGATCGCTTTCCTTCTTCATAGTCCTACATATATTAAAAGTTACCTCCTCATTATTCAGTTGGAACTTTATCTGTCCTCTCTCCATATTGACTAAGGCACACCTAGTAGCAAGGAATGGTCTCACTAAGATGATGGGAACCTCAAAATCAACCTCACAGTCAAGTATCACAAAATTCACCGAAAAAATGAATGACTCCAATTTCACAAGGACATCTTGGAGAACATCAATGGGCTTCTTCATAGTTCTATCAGCCATGAGTAGATGCATCGCAGTTCGTTTTGGAGCCCCTAAACACAACTTATTGTAAATCGACAATGGCATCATATTAATAATAGCACCCAAATCACACAAAGTTTTCGCAAAGTGTAAAATCTCGATGGTACAAGGAATAGTGAAAGCTCCAAGATCTTCTTTCTTTTGCACAAGTGACCTAGTAGCAATAGTACTGCATCGTTGCAACCTCTCATCATTCTCAAAACTGACAGCCCTCTTTTTGGTCATCAAGTCTTTCATGAATTTAGCATACCCGGGCATTTGTTCTAAAGCTTCTATGATAGATAGTTGCTTCAACATAGTGATGAACATGCGGTATTTTCCCTCTTCGGTCTTTTTAACCAATCTCTGTGGAAATGGAGGTGGAGATCTTGGCATGGGAACAACTTTTTAGGTCACCTCTGCTTCCTTCTCTGTAGAATCTTTCGACTCTCTAGTAACCTCAACCTCATCCGCATCTTTTTCTACCACTCTTTCAACCTCAGACAGCATAGGGGGATTAATGGTATGTTTACCCCCACAATTAGTGACTGCCATACAATGTACATCATTCGTTGGATTCTGGATAGTGTTGGTAGGATGTGTGACAGGCTAATGTGGGTTCATAGTAGTGGACAAATGACTAGACTACTGCTTAAGTTTCTTGATTGACACTGCATGGGCATCAACTTTTTGACCGATGCCAGACAAGTCATTTCATATTTCTTTCACATTCTCATCATTTGCATCAAACCTCTTCATCATCTTTTGCATCATATCCTCAATGCGTGACATACTACTACCAGCCTCTCTAAATACCAGATTCTCTATTACCAGGTGGAACATAGGGCCTAATTCTCTCATTCATGTTGCCATAGTTGTTCCGGTTGTAGTTGTTATCACAATTGTAGTTCCATCCTAGACATAGTTTCCATCTCACTTGTAGTTTCCATAGTTTCGACCTTGGTTTCCTTAACCTTGGCACCAATTATCCAAGTTGGAATCTGGGTGTTGGTTCGAAAACCCCCCATCTGATCATTAACCAAATATGCATCCTTCTCATAGTAACATTCCTCAACTGGTGGTGGTGGAGGTCTAGTTAAGTATTTTACCACATTCACTTTTTCTGCACCTTCACTCACATGTTTCAATACCAAACCCAACTCTGTCCTCATTTGATCCATCTCTTCATGAATGTCATCATTTACTTGATTTGGTGCAGTTTGGACCGCGAACGTGTTCCTTTCAGTATTAGCCTTTCTAATGCTCCGTGCCTTATTCAGCGATCTCATCAAAAGTGCACTCATTATATGACCCTCCAGAAATAGTATCTAACAGAGCCTTTCCATTGTCATCTTGTCCTCTGTAGAAATACTCCTTCAGTGACTCATCATCAATGTGGTGATTCGGAACACTTATGATGAATGCAATGAACCTATCCCATGAATTGCTCACAGACTCTCCAGGTAGTGCTATAAAATTGTCTAGTTTATCCTTGTGATTTAGCTTCTTAGACACCAGAAAATACTTCGCCATGAACACCCTATACAGTTGGTCCCATGTATGAATCAAATTGTATGGAAGCTCTGAAAAACCATACCACAGCATCACCAGCCAATGACAGAGGGAAGACTCTCAAACCTATGACATTTATATCCAATTTGGATCATCCCACACAACTCTTACAGACACTTCTCAATTTAGCCATGTGACCATGTGGATCTTCCGAAGCTAGCCTAGAAAACAATCCTCTTGTTGTAAGAATTTTCATCAGACTGTTGATTACCACAAATGTATGCCCCGGAGGTAGAGGAGGAAGAACAATAGGCCCTTCTGATTCAATTGTATTGTAGTCAACCCTGTAGTTATCACGAAACCTAGGTGCTGGCAGATTCTGCACTCTCTCTGCATCTTTGATTAGATTACCACCATGTACCTAAGCGTGCACATTAAAAACCCCAGGAGGCTACAATTCTACTCTATCACCTAGATTCTCTCCGATTGGATTGTTGTGAACCCCTTGATTATTCATTTTTCTCAAAGTTTACTCAACTCTGGATCGTAGGGGGTCAATGGTTCGACTCAACACCGTGTACTTGATATACACTAGAGTATAAACCTGTAGAAAACAAAAACAAAAGAAAAACATAAAATCTTGAAATACTTGACGAAAGTTCAATAATGTAGTTAAACTTAATCTAAAAGCTAAATTCCCCAGCAGAGGCGCCAAAATTTGATGCACTCAAATTACACCTCCCTAAAGAAGCATAAGAGATCGTTATCAAGTAAAGAACTGAACTTGTAGGTTGGGGTCGATCCCACGAGAAAAATGGTTTAGACGTAAAATTAACTCACAGTTATATCTTTTTAGTCAAATTATCTCCAAGAAAAGTAAAAAAAAAGGGGGGGGGGGTTTGTAAGTGAGTAACAGATTTACATGCTAAAGTAACAAGTAGACAAGATTCAACCTTTGGTTTATCAATTTGAGAAAGAAACTAGGGCATATGTGTTTCCCACAAGCTCTTAACACCATAATCCTAATAATAGTAATCCTTTCCTAGTGTTTTACATGCAAAGTTGGTAAGTTAGATATCCCTAAGTGATTGGTCGTCCATGTAGGGAACTTCACCACGCACCTTGGTCGGGCTACGGGTGTATGCTTTACTAACCCTTACCTTTACCTCAAATTAGTCATCATATCAATGTATGACTTAGTTTTCACCCTCACTCCAATTGACATTAGAATATTAGATAGCATCCACCAAATTTTTGTTGTTTAATCCTTTTCTCATTCTTTACCTCCTTTCTCTGGCAAGTAAGAACGAGGCGAGTTCTAGCGCGTACACTCGTTAAAAAGACTTCTAAGCGAAAGGATTAACAATACATGCATAAACACTATTTAATAATTACTTAATTATTATTCATAATTTTTTAATTCCTCATGGCTCCCACAACCCTAATTGTAGATTTAGCTACTCATGCTTGAGAGTTCAGAATGCATAACTAGATAAGAAGAATTCATGAACTTACAAGTAAAATTGATGAAACCTGAAAATTTTCAATTGAATTGCAAAGCGAAAATTATATAAAAAGAAATCCGAAAAGTTAGTTGCTAAAAGTTTGCAAATTAATTCCCAAAGAACAAAACTTAGATGTATACAATAATGTCTAGCCCCTAAAAATGATAATTACAACTCCTATTTATAGAAAACAAATCCTAACTTAAACAAGAAACAAAATAAGGAAATAAACTACCAGGACACAGTTTCGATTGACGCTTCAACCTACGGTCCGTAGGTTCCCCTCCATGGATCAACACTTGGAAAAATTCATCAGGTACTGAAACCTTCAACTCCCAGATCACCATCGACGATTGTGGAGGACGGGTCATGGGTTGACCTACGGTCCATCGTCTGCTCCGTGGTTTCACACTTGTTAGACTTCCCTGATCTTTCACCTACGATGTATCACATACGGTCTATGGACTAGACTACGGTCCATACTGGCACTCCGTGTACTGAGTACTAGAACTCAACTCCCAGGCCAGGACCAACGACTGCCCATCCACGACCCTTTGTTGGACCTATGGTCTGTGGGTGGCTACTTCTGCACTTTTTCAGCTTGCATCTTCATCAACTGCATCCAAGCCTATTTCCTGCAAGAATTATACACAAAACATTATTCCTAATAACAAAATAGCCCAAGACACACACAAACTCTAAGTGAAACACATCAAAAATACCGTAAACTCACGGTATATCAATCATTTGGGCAAGAGAAATGTGATAGTAGATATCTTAGGTTAAAGATTGGTGAGTATGGGTAGTTTACTTTTGTTACATGTGGGAGATCGTCTTTTGGCTATGGATGTTGAATCATTAGCCAATAGATTTGTGAGACTTGATATTTTGAAATCTAGTAGAGTTTTGGCTTATACGAAGGTGAGGTAGTTCTTATTGGAGTAGATTCGGGTTCGACAATTTGCTGATGGAAATTTGTATAAGATTTGAGACAATGTGTTACATGGAGACTTGAAGGAGGAGATTTTGGATGATAATGAAGTTTTGAGGATAAAAGTCGCATTGGAGTTTTATGAAGAAGTGAGATAACTTGATTGATCATGAAAGAGGCATATAGTTGAGATATTATATTCATCCAGAGGCTATTGAGTTGTATTTTGATTTGAGGCAACATTATCGATAGTATCGTATGAAAAGGGACATCTCATGTTTGAATTATTAGCTAGTAAAGTATGAACATCAAGAGCCTAGAGGTGTGACTCAAAGGATGCACATACCTGAGTGGAAGTGGGAGCGGAATGCTATGGACTTTTTGGTAAGATTGCCACGTATTTTGGGTATGTTTTATGCTATATGGATGAATTGATTTACTAAGTTTTCACATTTTATATCGGTTCAGACTACTTATAATACACTGAAGCTACACAAGATCTATATTCAAGAGATAGTTCGCTTGCATAGGGTGCCAATTTCAATACTTCATATCGGGGTACTTAATTACATCTCATATTTGGTGGTTTATGTAGAAGGAGTTGGATACTTGAGTGGACCTTAGTACATCCTTTGACCCTCAAAGTAATGGTTAGTCTAAATAGACTATTCAGGTTTTGAGGACATGTCGCAGGTGGGTGTGATTGACCTTAGTAATCATTGGAGTCCATTTTTGCCTTTATCGGATTTTTCATACAATAACAATTGCCATGAGAGCATTGAGTTGACACAATTTGAGGTTTCGTATGGTAGGATATGTCGATCTCCAATTGATTTGTTTAATACATTTGAGGCTTAATCGTGGTGTACAAAATTGTTGAGGGAGGTCGTGGACAATGTTAAGTTGACTCAGGATAGGCTTCTCATGGCTTAGAGTAGGCAAAAGAGTTATACAAATCGAAAGATTTGTGATTTGGAGTTCATGATTGGAGATCGGGGTCTTATTGAAGGTTTCACTCATAAAGAGTTTAATAAGATTTAGAAAGAAGGACAAGTTGAGCCCAAGGATTTGGTCCTTTCGTGATTGTTGAGTGTATCTACGAGGTAGCTTACGAGTTGGCTTTGTCACCTAGTTTATCAGGATCTCACCTGTATTTCATATTTGATGTTGAAGATATATCATTAGGATGGTGCCCATGTGATTTAATGAGATTTGGTGTTACTTGATCAGAATTTGACCATTGATGGAGAGTCGATAACCATCTTGGATAACAAAATTCAAAAGTTGAGGTCGAAGGAGATTGCTTCAATATTGTACAATGGAAGCATCATTCTATTGAGGAGGCTACTTTGGAAATCAAGTTGGGCATGCGAATGAGATATTCTCAGCTTTTTGAGCGTTCAGGTACTCCTATTCTTTTACCATTCGAGGACGAACGTTTGTTTTAGTGGTAGATGATGTAACGACCCGCTAGGTCGTTTTGAGCATTAAGACTATTTTGGCTCTTCCCATAAATTTTAAATAGAAAATTTGAACTATTTTGTAACTACGAGTATATAGCTGACGAATATTTACTAAATAATTAATATAATTAGTAGTTAATGGATCAAGTCCATAATTTATTTAAATACCCTTTACCACTTGGCCCACATATTGAAATAAGTTAGAAGGGTTTAATAATAACTCTACTCATAACTCAGAAACAACGAAACTGAAGAATAATATGGCGCAATTGTGCACTAATTGCTAAGGCGAGATTACATCTTTTCCAGGTAAAGGAAGTTCAGTTCCTTCAATGTATATATATATATATATATATATATATATATATATATATATATATATATATATATATATATATATATATATATATATATATATATATATGCAATTATATTATGCTTATACCTATAGTTATATAATAATTAATTATTAAGTGTACGTAGTGGTGTTAGGGAAGGGTGTTGGTCAAAATAAGTTGAATATATATATATATATATATATATATATATATATATATATATATATATATATATATATATATATATATATATATATATATATATATATATATATATGAAATTATATTATGCTTATACCTATAGTTATATAATAATTAATTATTAAGTGTACGTAGTGGTGTTAGGGAAGGGTGTTGGTCAAAATAAGTTGAATATATATATATATATATATATATATATATATAGAGAGAGAGAGAGAGAGAGAGAGAGAGAGAGAGAGATAGAGAGATAGAGAGAGATTGTATTCAACTACCTATTGATGATGACAATCATTAGATTAATGACGGCCTATGATGATTTAATAATTAGAAGCCATAGATTCTGGGGATTCTCTTTTGTATAGGATAGGGTAGTTTTGCATATTGATCCATTGTCGCAAGTTACTGATGGCTTAGTAAAATTTTGGATTGAACATTTTCTTAGGGGTATCACATTAAGATTTAAGTTTTGATATATTGAGATATGTAATTAATTATTAGATTTAAGTTTTGATATATTGAGATATGTAATTAATTATTAGGTGTATTGTTTTATATAAACACCATTAGATTTATTATATTTTGGTAATTGACACTTAACCCTAAGCCTAAAATTTAGGAATATGATACTTGACATATTTATTTGGCACCAAGATTTATGAATTTAACTATAGATTAGGGTGAGTTTTGGATCTAGGCTAGGCCTATACGAATATGGGTATCTACGGACTCACTTGCTTACGGATATTGCATATTTGATAGATTGAGAACATTCAGAAAGTTTACAAAAAGGGAAATTCAAGATCTCGAAAATTTGTGACATGTGTTCAGCATTCGAGGTATGTTAAGACTTTCAGACTTAGTTGAAGGACATTTTTCTAATTAAAGATTAAAAATGGAATAGACAATGAGTAAGAGAAAATGATGGGGGACTTAGTTGAAGGACATTTTTCTAATTAAAGATTAAAAATGGAATAGACAATGAGTAAGAGAAAATGATGGGGGTCTCGAACCAATGGTGTGAAGGGCATTTGAATGAGTACCAATGTTATTAAAGGGAAAGTTTATTACTATAATATGATAGATTGCAATTCGAGAATGCCAAAGCATATGGGCATTAGCTGTTGTATTTAGTGACTTGATTTTTTTTGTGTGGTTATGTTTCTTTATTGAACCCGTATGTTTGTGATAATTGAGGTGATTATATGTCATAGCGACATTTGATTTATTGAAATGCTTCATCATCCCCTTTTATTGATATCATATTGTGCACATGCCTTAACATGATATTGAGTGTGAGTAAAGGTCTAACACGTGGAGATCGTCTGTGTTGAGATCGAGTATGATTATAATTTGGGCACGTGGAGATCGTCCGTTCGAGTGATTGGTTTTGATTATAAGTTGGGCACGTGGAGATCATTCGTGTTGGAACTGTTTGATTATATGATAGTGCGTTGAGATTGTCCGCACAAACACGTGGAGATCGTTCGTGTCAGTATATGGACCTCGCGAGTCCCCCATGGGTCATGAACTCTTAATGTATTTCCGATGAGTATCATGTATATACGGTTGAGAGTATATTGGGCACCTGAGGCATATCATTTCATGGTGTCACATTGCATTGCATCTCATTACATCCCTCATTCTTGTTGATTTTGTGCTTTATTGGTGGTTGGACATTACGTGACATTTAATTATCCCTATTTGATGAAAACTTTGTTGATAAGTTTAATGTGGACTTGTAAAATTAAAGAATTATTTTCTTATATACTCTTGCCATTACTTCTTCGTTGTCAGTCTATAAGATATACTGGGTACACATGGTTTCGTACTCATACTACACTTGCTGTACTTTTTGTGGTGCAGATTGTATTTTGAATTTGAGCACATTCCTTGGAGCTTGAGTCTGGGTTTGGATTATCTTGGAGTTGTGGTGAGCTTCTTGGATATTCAACGGCCCATACCTTCATCTATCTCTATTTATTAGGTTGTGTTGGTATTCTGATAGGATATTTCTTATGTTTAGACTTGTTAAATAATTAGAGACTTGCATTGACTTTAGAAGCTCTTGTACTTATGACACTAAATCTTGGGTGGTTGTCGCACCCTATTTCGAACTAGTCAAAACAGTTCACAACATAATATGGCTGCCACTCTAAATTTTTTTTTAAAAAAAAAATTCTTTTGTTTTAGAGTCGCCACCTAAATTTTAAGGAAAATATTAGGAAAACCATTTTTAATATGTAAATGTAAACTCTATTTTAATTTGCGAAACCAATGAGATTCTGAGTAAGGATTTTGGTTACTTGAGGGGAAGGTATTAAGCATCCCTCAGAGCCTATCCGAAGATAGTCCTTAAACTCAATTTAGGAAAATATAATTAGGAAAACTTATTTATTTATTTGCTTTAAAATTAATGATAAGTAAATCTCGTTAGTTTAAGAAAAAGAGTAAAATACAAGGTATTACATATATACTTCTATAAAATAAATTTAATAGTAGTATGTTTATCATATAGTAAAATAAATAAATGAACTTAAATGTATGATAAATTTATACGTTAAAAAATATTAGATGTATCTTATATAAACTTATCGTAAATATATAAATGTCGAGTTTCAAGGATATGAAAATTTGTCGTTTCATTTATATATATATATATATATAAAAAATTTTAAAAAACGTAAAATAAAATAAGGTAGTAAATGGGTGTAAATATGTAGTAGTATGTATGATATATAATTTTGAATCAAAATACATAAAATGGAGTTTTCAAAAAAATAAATAAATAAAACAAATAATAATAATACTAAATGTCAAAATATTATATGAAGTTTGTGATCTTAAAAATATTTATTATGAAGTATAATATATACATGTATGTTGTTTATAAAAATATATGAACGTTTATTATTTTATTTTCATGTAAGGATAAATTGACGATAGATTAGGTGTAGTAAAATAATATGTATATTTAAGTGTAGGGATTTATAAATTATAAAAAATAAATAAATAACATTCGTAAAAGGGATAGTAGATAAAAATAATAGGTTATGTAGAGAAAAATATAGAATTTATACCTTTATGTGTATGACATATATATGTGTGTACCTTGTATTTTGAACCTGTAGGCATATCTAAAATCTTGAAATAGCATGTTAAGAAATTAAAATATTTTAGCAATATTTGATTTAAAAAGTGATAATAACAAATATTTATTTTTCTCATAAATGGGTGATGTAAAGAATATAAAATAGGTCTAACTATTGGTGTCCCACCCCAAATCATTATTTTCCTACCTTTAGTTTTAGAAGGATCTAAAAAACGCCTAATTATTTCAAAGATAATGAATTAGGACATCTAAATAATGCTAAAGTAACTCCTATTGGTCTACTTAACTTATGTAATTCTATGTAAGAGATTTTGATTATCCTAAAGGGAAGGGTTAATGATTCTTTAAAGAATTACTAAAACAATTTTCATCAAACTTAGGCTAATAACGATAACAAAATGAATAAATTTGTATGAGTTATTTTTTCAAAAAAAAATAAATGAAAATGAGTAGCAATAAATATGTATAAGAAAAAAAAATATATTTTTTGCAAATTTGAACTCAAAATATTTTGTTCCTACTTAAAAAAAAAAAAAAAAAAGTTAAGCATCCTTTAAGAGTTAAAAAATAATAATTCTAACGAAACTTATAACATTTGTTTTGGCCTTTAAAATGATATATTTTTTTTGAAAGTAGTATTTTAAAAGCACTTTTGGACAAACTACTGCACTTTTAAACTCTCAAAGTATAGTGGTTAGTTCCAAAAATGTACTTTTAGATCCTAGAAAATGGCGTTTTAAACTTAAGAAAAAAAGCTACATTTTTCACACTAAAAAATCTGCACAAAGGGCTAAAAAAATGACAGTTTCGTCTCTCAAAATCTGCGTTTTAAGGCTAAAATATGCCTTTCAAAGCTCATGAAAAGAGTTGGGTTTTGAACCTCAGAAAATTCTGCACATTTTAAGTTCAAAATTCTGCATCTTTTGGGTTCAAAACGCTGCACTTTGAGACTCAATATACCAACACCTTTAAACTCTAAAAAGTGATATCTTTAACCTTAAAATCTGCACTTCTTTCAACTTTAAAATCTGCACTTTGAACTACAAAAATCTGCACTTTAGGCTAACAAAAACCACACTTTAAACACTTGTTTTTTTTTAAAAAAAGAAACTGAAAATAGGTTCACAACATTTGAAAACATTATTCCTAAGTTAAATTTCTTTAGGAGGTCGTGCCTTCATAACTAAAAAATGTTGAGTAACAAAAAAAACTTAACTAGAAACAAAGCTTATAAGCTAAGTGACTATACTAAACCGAATATCTAAAGGGAAGCGAGGTGGGAAACTATGTCTTGCCATCGTTCTTAGTTGATTTGTACAAACCCAAATAAAATAAAAGCAAGCATAAATATAAGTGAAATACTCATGTGTAAAATGTTAGTCAAAGTAACAACGCATATATGTATATAAAAATGTAAAGCTTCGATGTGGAGTAGTAGCGTTGGACTCTTTTTTTTAATGAGTAAGCCGCTCTAGACAAGATGAATGCAAATTTATCGATCGCTTCTCTGATTTGGACAGAGATAGAGTCATATCACAACTCCAAACGCGCTCCCAAGTGTACATTTGCAAAAAAAGATAAGATAAAAATTAGCAAATGGGCTTCCAAAATTGTCAGAAAGCATATCAAGTTGTATTCCATGAAGTCACATGTTAAACAAAATTCAAGTTAAACTGCACCAACAATCACTTGTTTGCATGTTGTGAGCTCACTAGAGCTATTTGGAGAAAGCTGTTGACATGGATTAAATGGTCGGAGTGTACCACAGATTCTTGGGACACACACTTGAATTGGATCATTGAGAAAACCAGAGGCAACACTCACACTGCCCAGTTCTTCAAATTGATGTGTGCAGAATATAGTCATGCAGTGTGGATAGAAAGGAATCAGAGAGGGCAAAAGTAGAAGTTTTGAATACATTATTAAAGACGTAGCTTATATGTGTAGTATGAGGGCTCCTAAGGCCATTAGCACTAGGATACAACAACTTCTCTTTCTATGAAGTTGTAGCTCCTTTGAGTTCTTTTTTTTTTAGTTAACATACTGTGATGTAGTATGTTATGAGCTGTAAATACCATTTGGTGATTAATGATAATATAGTTAATAACCAAAAAAAAAAAATCCTATTTCTAGAGACATGATTTTACGAATTAACATCCTTCTAATCAATTAGTTGAAGACAATATAACTATCTTAAAACAAGAAGCAAAATACGAATCCAAACTTTAAAACAGTGCTTTAATCATACTAACAATCAAGAGGTAATTCTAGTCTCATAATCAACAGATGAAGCTATGATGAGTTGCGATGCTACACTCAAGGGAGACAGGTAACTAATGTGTAAATATACACTATTCGGACTTTCTGGGACCTATAACACTAGCTTCCTTTCTCCAGATTTTGGCATCAGCAAAAGCTAACAGAGATGCGTCAACTCAAGGAAATTCAAGAAATTAATCCAATACTCATTGAAAGAGTTCATGCAAAGAACAAGATGATAAGAATTAATAAAAAATCACAATGAGATTTTTGCTAAAACAGCTAAGCACTTTAGGAATCACAGCAAGAGGAAATTTGAATGTATTTAATCTAAAAAGTGAATGGATCAAACTGCTACGAGTATTTACAGGCCATTGTTTAAGGAAAACACTACATAAAGCATTTATTTAACTAAGAGAAAACACTATAAACTCAAAGCTAATCAAGGCATTATTGTCACGACCCAACCCAACGGGCCGTGCAGGTACCTACATACTAACACCTAAGTAGGAGAAGCCTCATATCCCAATAGTCAAGACATGCGGAAAATTAAGAAAACAGATGAATAAAAGAAAATCATGTAATACCTTTATAAAACAAGAACCGTAAAACGACTCAGAGTTAAGACTTGTAAAGAAATTAACACCCCTAGGGATCTAGTCTAAATAGGTACAAGAGGTACTAAGAGTACAAGAAGGATATAATAATGAAAAGACACAGCTCCCACCATGCGGAAGGAAAAATAGAAGCTGCTGGAGAATTTCTTTGTCTTCACCTAATGAAACATCGCTGACCCTGCATCCAGACTATGCAAAAAAGGCATAGCAAGAGTAGTATCAGTATAAAACCACACGTACTGGTAGGCATCATCAATCAACCCGACCCCTACCGCATCATAGTAGAATTCAACTAGCAAGAACATGCAATAAAGCCACTCGTTTCTCCACCTTTACCCTCTCCGGATACTCAGAATCACATTAGCACCCTTACTACTAACTCCCGACTTGGTCAACCTACTTATTAGGTTCTTGATCATATCCTAACCATTATAACTCATAGAAGAGTCCACCATTACAACTACCAACATTCCCCAGAACGACTAACCACACAGGACGTACCCTTACCTTCTCTTCATCTTACTTAGTCTTTGCCACATGGAACCTTTTATCAAGGCTTCCCAACTATTGACCACGGACCTTTCTTCCACAGTGGGATCTACCTACCCTTGCAACACACGGACCACCTTTTCTCTCAACATTACAACCCTTGAACCCTTGGCCCTTCCACATACCGTATCACCTTCAGGTTTAGGCTTGCCCTTCCCGATTCATTCAACAACGAGATACATAACAAGTTAAATCAACATAGTAGAGCAAATATATGTACGTCATCATAAACTTTTAATCCTTCAGGAGAAATACAATATCAATATCATTATGAATAACGTTCAATTTTACCGTTCTCAATTTACACAGTAATATCTAGTCAATGGTCCTCTCACGGAACCCATACCCAAACTATTGGTGTGCTAGTACGTGGTACCCATTCTAAGTTAGTGTGTCATATCGTGACACCCGTTCCAATATTTATGCCGTTACATGGCAACCGATCCAGTGGTTTATGTCGGTACGTGACAACCGATCCCAGTTAGTGTGTCGGAATGCTTAACCTAATCCATTCAACAAGCCACAATCACAAACACAAGCATATTCTCATAAGCATACAATCAAGTTATGATTCATGGCATTCAATCATTCAATTATCCTCATTTACGATTTGTGTGATCAATAATGCAACATTCGCATACATACATGAATCATAATGAAGCAAGAACAAACATATATTACACAACATGAAATCACAACCATCACCTACCCCTAGTTCATCGTCTAAGGCTTCTTCCTACCATTAAGTCATATTTTACTCGGTGTACGAAAGTCTACGTATAATTTCTACCATTGATTAACATTATACTACGTAGTGAGCACAGATTTATAACTACTCAAATAATAAACCTAGCCTACCTGCGCACCAAGCAGTTGTAGAGGGGTTATAGCTGCAATTTGGGTTTCTGAAAGAAACAACGATGATTCTTGGCCAAAATCCACGATCTCTCGACATCCCTACATTATAATTCTCTTCCTCCTTCTTTCCCAAGCCTAGAGCAGCTTTTGGAGGGTTTTTGAGGTGTTCTTCACCTCTTTTTGGTGTTTTTGGAAGAAGGAGAAAATAAGACCTCACGTTATTTACATTCTTTTTCACCTATCCCGCTCTGGCGGCTACTTACCTCGATGTAGCACTGCCGCCCTAGTGGCATCTAGCCCGCCTTGCGGGACAGTGGCCCTAGTATTTTCCTAAAATTTTGTTTTTTCCTAAATAACGATGGTTCGGGTTGTTACAATATATACCAATTTACCCCTCGTTCGTCCCCGAACAACTAGTGAACGAATTGTCACGCATCCTATCTCGTAGTACTTTAAACTAATGAACTAATGTGTTACGGGATCGCGAGGGATGGTGATTTTTCAAAATAGAAACATGAGAGGTGTTATTCTCAAAAGGGGCGGCTAGGAATTTAAGGCAACACACGAAGAAACGAATGTGCCCAACTTACACATCCTAACCCCGCCAGGGCGGCAACCCTTCTGCTGAAGCAGGGCCGCTATGGCAAGGGATCTCCCACTGCAACGGGAGATCAAAACCAGTATAGAGGGGGAAAGGGAAAAGATTTTCCCATTTCCTCCTTTCTCACTCAAACTCTCCCAAAATCCTCTCGATTCATCTTCTCCGAACATCATTTCTAAGGTAAATTTCGTGTTCATTATGGTATTTACTTCAATACTTGATTGACAATGATTGCATGTTGCTACTTAATTGATTAGAAACTAGTTTTTTGAAATGAACATAGTTTGCTAGTTTGATAGAAAAAATTAGCATGGATACTTCCTTTACGTTCTCAACGTCTAACAACGTCCTGGGAGTAAGGATTTCGTAAGAATACGGTCAAAGCGATACAAAAATAAGTAAGGGAAGTTGAAAAGTCTCTTGATGAAAAACTTGGATTTGAACACTAATTAGGAGTTATTTTGCTAATATGATTGCATATTTAGGTTCTAGGATACTTAATAGACTCTTATCTTCTGAAATTCTATTGAAAATGAGGATTTTGGGACGAAGAGGCACCCTGGTTGCGCCTGGAATTTGTCCCAGATGAAGGCTGCTCTGGCGCCCTTCATCGCATTGTAGCGGCCTTCCTCATCCCGCTATGACAGGATTTAGGCCGCTGTGGTGGGACTCTGTGGGGTAGTAGCCCGTTGCCACTTGGAGCAGAAATTTTTCTCTTCCCTTTTGAACCCAAAATTGCCTAATCCTATCGTGTTCTAATGTGTATATTTAATAATTTGTAGGCTTATCTAAATGGCGGGTCTTAACAAGGAAAATTTGCCTTTTGTTCGATTTCCGATGCTGCGAGTTGGGAAAGGCATCACAACAACTGAAATACAAAGTTCTGCTGCAAGCAGGATTTTTATTTACTTAAACTCGAAGAGAAGGCTCCTGCCTTCTATGCTCATCCCATGGAGTTTGGATGGACTCCCTTGATAGAGATTCCCCCTGATGCACGTTCCACTTCAGTGGAGAAGTTCCATTATATCCTCCCTACTGTTCGCTGGGATGACCCTCACCCCATTATCCGCATCCAGGGAGTTGGCATCCCACTAAACACCACAACTATCAATGAGCCATTAGAGGTGCCCTAGGTTTCAAACGTGGAGTATGAGGCCAAGCTGAGAGAGATAGGTCTGTGTTGGTTGAGGGACACCCCGATTGAGCTTGTTCGTCGTGACACGGTTTACTGGGCTACTGCATAGGGGCACGAACTGGTCACCGGATGCTAAGAGGTGGCTAGACTTGGTTACTAGGAGGATCCGCCTATCGGGTAATCACACCGACGTGACATTTCCTCGGGCCTTGGTGGTGGCGTACACTATACAGGGTATCGAGCTAAATGTGGAGGCTCAGATTATCTCAAAATGGAAGATGTTCTATCGGGGCAACAAGAAGTCCTTCTTCCTACCGGGACTGGTGACCGTGATGTGCATGCAGGCGGGAGTGCCACTTCTAGACACTAACGAGGTACTCCGCATGGATCCCCCTTTCCACCCTCTTTTGATCAGGCAGGGTTCTACTTCCTGGAACAAGAGGAGGAGGACGGACAGGGCTAATAGCAATCAGGTCGCTACAGAGATGGATGACGAGGGAGGAAACGACACTCATCCCATTTGGTCCCAGACCCCACTCTCAGCTGCACAGGTGGAGGAGGATTTAGCAGTTGTCTAGATGAGGTTGGGACGCTCTTTTGCTGACACCACTCCGATCCCACCTAGCACTGCCTTGGAGGTCGGATGCTCCGTCGCGAGCTGCGCCAGGAGAGGAGGAAAGGTCTTGAGAGGGATCGTCTGATGGTCAGGATATGGAAGGCTGTGAGGAACATGTTCACCTACGTCGCCCCCGGACAGGAGATTTCCCGAGTCGAGAAAGAAGATTTCCAGCATTTTACTTTCATGGATGAGGCGTGAAAGTCTTGGTATCCCCAGAGGATCTAGACTGTGATGTTGAGACCTCTTAGTCCTAGAGTCCTTGATTTGGTTCTTCACCCTCCTTGGGCTTGTAATTTGGAACAATACTTTGTTTTATCTTTTCGCCTTACTTATGTTTTGTAAGCACATAGATGCTGGTTTTTTGTTGTCTTTCACAGTCATTAATCAAATACTATAGTTTATGACTTACTATTCTATTGCTGAGCACCAACTGACTTGTAGGGGTTAGTTCGAATACGATTCGGGTTCTGTATAGGTAACCGGGGAAAATAGAGGAGACAAGGCTGAGGTTCTGTCTCGCCCTGTCCCGCTCTGGTGGGGGAATTTCCCCTCTGGTGGCCTCGTGCTGGCGGGAAAAATTCCACCCCAGCGGCTTAGACGGAAGCAGTACCCATACAATTAATTTTTCTAGGGTTTTTCTCTTTTCCAAATTTCCCAAAGGTTCCGGGCTTTACTAAAAATTTTTTGGATAATCTTCTTAGCTAGGATAGTCATTGTCTACCCCGAGTCAACCCCAACGATACACAATCCCACTCATTCTCATTAATTCAACACCACAACCCATAGATCCCCAGGACACTCAAACGGTTATTACTCAAGCGCAAGACATGTCTAAATCTTTCTTATGAATCACCTCGTAAATTATCTAGACCCTTGCATCGAACTTAGTCATGACCTTCTTTTCACAACAAGTTTCACGATACTAAAGTAGTTACAACTTGCATAATTTCAATAATTCGGCCAGCACTTTGCACATATCAAAGTTCAGACACGCATCTATTGTGCACATAATCATATCATCACATCCAAGCAACTACAACTTCTACATTCATAGTTAATTCAAATAACAAGAAGCACGCATTCACAGTTTCCAAGATACCATTCACAGACAATGTCCAAATTATTAGTTAGTTCGTTCCATGGATGACCATTTCTGATCATCCATGCAATTACACAACCCATAGGGCCAGATACCAATTGGAACATTCTCAATTCTAATTTACCTTTCTTGTGTTCCTTCAGTCGTGACCACGACGACTGGTTCACTTTGCTGAGATACCAATTGGAGTCGGGAGATACCAATTGGACTCAACTCATACCACAAGCGACACTCACACAAAAGGAGAGAAAAAGGTGGAACAACTTCCTAGAATGCTTTCTAGCTTCCTGAAAATTAGATGTGGACGTCAACACACCAATCCGCAGGAGTCTAGTCCACATTGTGCTGCTGTACTGGGAGATCGATAACTTGGGTTTTGATACCAATATGTCACGACCTAACCCACCGGGCCGTGCGAGCACTTACATATTAACACCTAAGTAGGAGAACCCTCATATACCAATAGTTAAGATGTGCGAAAAATTAAGAAAATGGGTGAATAAAATAAAATCATGTAATACCTTTATAAAAACAAGAACTTTAAAATGACTCCGAGTTAAGACTTGTAAAGCAATTAACACCCCCAGAGATCTCATCTAAATAGGTACAAGAGTTACTAAGAGTACAAGCAGGAGATAATAATGAAAAGACACAACTCCTACCATGCGGAAGGAAAAATAGAAGATGTTGGAGGTTTCTTCGTCTTCACCTTATGAAACATCGCGGACCCTACATCCAGACTATGCAAAAAAGGTATAGCAAGAGTAGTATTAGTACAAAACCACACGTACTGGTAGGCATCATCGGTCAATCCGATGTCCACCGCATAATATAAGAATTCAACTAGCAAGAAAATTCAATAAAGCCATTCGCGTCTCCACCTTTACCCTCTCCCGGATATCTCAGAATCATATTAGCACCCATACTACTAACTCCCGACTCAGTCAACCTACTTACTAGGTTCTTGATCATAGCCTAACCATTCTAACTCATAGAAGAGTCTACCATTACAACTACCAACATTCCCTTGAATGACTAACCGCACACAACGTACCCTTGCCTTCTCTTTATCTGACCTAGTCATTGCCACATGGCACCCTTTATCAAGGCTTCCCAACTATTGACCACGAATCACTTTTTTCCACAATGGGATCTACCTAAGTATTTTCATCACGTACACTACCCCCACTTCTCATCCTTGCGACACGTGGACCACCTTTTCTCTCAATATTACAACCCTTGAACCTTTGCCTCTTCCACATACCGTATCACCTTCTGGTGTAGGCTTGCCCCTCCCGGTTCATACAGCAACGAGATACATAACAAGTTAAATCAATATAGTAGATCAAATAGATATAGGTCATCATAACCTTTTAACCCTTCAGGAGCAATACAATATCAATATCATTTACAAATAACGTTCAATTTCACAGTTCTCAATTTACACAGTTATATCCAGTCAATGGTCCTCTCATGGAACCCACACCTAAACTGTTAGTGTACCGGTACGTGGTACCCGTTCCAAGTTAGCCTGTCGGATCATGACACCTGTTCCAATATTTATGCCGGTACGTGGCAATCAATCCAGTGGTTTATGTCGGTACGTGGCACCCAATCCCATTTAAAGTGTCGGAATGCAACACCTGATCTATTGAACAAGCCATAATCACAATCATAAGCATTTTCTCATAAGCATACAATCAAGTCATTATTCATGGCATTCAATTATTCAACTATCCTCATTTACGATTTGTGTGATCAATAATGCAACATTCGCATACATACATGCATCATAATGAAGCAAGAACAAACATATATCACACAACATGAAATCACAACCATCACCTACCCCTAGTTCATCGTCTTAAGCTTCTTCCTGCAATTAAGTCATCTTTTACTCGATGCACGAAGGTCTACGTATAATTCCTACCATTGATTAAAATTATACTACGTAGTGAGCACAGATTTATAACTACTCAAATAATAAACCTAGCCTACCAGGCGCCAAGCAGTTGTAGCAGGGTTGTCACTCCAATTCGGGTTTCTGAAAGACAAAACGATGATTCTTGGCCAAAATCCACGATCTCTTGACATCCCTGCGCTAGAATTCTCTTCCTCCTTCTTTCCCAAGCCTAGAGCAGCTTTTGGAGCGTTTCTAGGGTGTTCCTCGCCTCTTTTTGGTGTTTTTGGAAGAAGGAGAAAATAAGACATTGCATTATTTACATTATGTTTTGCCTATCCCGCTCTAGTGGCTACTTACCCTGCTGTAGCGCTGCCGCCCTAGCAACATCTAGACCGCCCTGGCGGGACAGTGGCCCTAGTATTTTCTTAAAAATTTGCTTTTCCTAAATAACGACGGTTCGGGTCATTACAATTCTATAACTTCAGGCAAATAAAGACTAACCACTATATTAATTATTTAACGCTCGCATGTTGTAACCTAAGGTAAAAGATGAGAGGTTAAGGCATTAATTAATAAGATAAGGGGACAAAAGAAAACACTAACTTAAACAAATATTTGTATCCTACTAAAACAATGATGGTCTCGTACTAATTTTAAGAAGTAATAAACAGATAAAAAAGAAGTAACAAAACTTTAATTGGACAATTTATTAATCCATTTTTGAATCGATTTCAACAAAACAACTTGATATGGATCCCAAGGACACGAACAACTAACAAACTAATTCAAACATCCAAATAAGAATAAAAGGGTGGACAACAAGGCATCGAACACTAATGACTATCGCATATCTTATAGATTCATAACAAGCAAAACCATACTAAAACGAGTAAACAAATTCAAAACTACTTATAACAAATCTACGAAGAAAAAGAAAACAGGAACATTAGCAAGCTATGATCATAACCGCAATATGTAACTGCACCTAACTAATGTTCACCTGTTAAAAAAGAAGAAGAAATTAGAATTACAGGGGATCTAGAACTTGAATGAAATTTAAATCAGAAAATTACAGCAACTACATACTCACAGAATCAAAGAAATCATACTATGGGATCAACACGGACTAAAATGTAAAATACAGAAATTAAAGTAACTATAAACAAAGGAAAAAGAGATTGCCTTCTTTGGAGCAGCAAACTAAGAGCGTTTCGTCAAGATTCCAACTTCGAACTCGAACTCGAAGCAAAACCAAAATTAGAAGGACGAAAAAAGATAGAGTAATTTTGAAATCCAATGCTTGAAGTATGTTTCTATCACTCTTTCCATCTATTCGCTGGATCTTTTCATTCGTTGTTGGATTATAGGATCAGTCTTGGATGAGAACCAAAGGTCTCCTTTTATAATCGATTTAGAACTTCCACTTGGCCTCAAGAATTCAAATTTTGAATTCTAGGGAAGCCAAACCTGAGGAAGAACAGAAAAATAATGACGAAAAAGGCATTAAATCTCTGAGAAAGGAGCATGGGCGGCGTGATTTCTTTCTGGTGAAGGAGGAGAGGATTGAGGCGTCTTTTTTGGGCAAAGAAGATGAAAGATCATGACTTGTGGAAAAAGAAGAGTATAGGGCGGTGGTAGGGGTCTTAAAAGTCTTAATTAATTTGGGTAATCCGATCATTTGATCGGAAGGTTAATAAAAAGAGTTTAAAAATAATAATTATATTATATTATATTATATATATATATATATATATATATAATAGAAAAAAAGATGAATTAATTAAAGTCATTGGATTAAATCGTAGAGCCGAGATTGAAGCTAAAGAAGCACAATCCATGTGCTTCCAACATGGTACGTGCGGATTGGCCGAATTAGAATGACTTGGATTGCCAAATTTTGCTCAAATTAGGTCCATTTAAATTATAACCTCTTCTTTATTAAATAGCCATTATTTATTAAATTATAAATAATTATTTGGCAAGACTAGCTTATTTGATAAAATTAGTCATTCTAAAAAATAAAATTAATATAAATTAGTAACTCATTAATTAATTAACATTTCCTAATTTTGAAAAAATGTCGAAAAGTGTTTATTGTAACAATAAGAATTATATTTAATTAGAAAATTGAGTTAACCCTTAAGAACAATAATTATTTGACGTAAAAATTAAAAATGAGAAAGTAAGTATTAATATATATATATATAATACATTTAATTTTTATAAAAGCAATATTTATGAAATAAATTTATCAAATAAAATAAATAATTAAAAATATTTTCGTATTCCTACAAAATTTTTATAACATATATATATATATATATATATATATATATATATATATATATATATATATATTTTAATTATTATTATTATTATTATTATTATTATTATTATTACTATTATTATTATTATTATTATTAAAACTTTAGTTAAATAAATGTGGAGAGACAAAATTGGGTGTCAACAGCTTGCCCCTTTCTTTTTCCATGGAGGAGAGTAGATAAGACGTGGACAAAGAAACATTGACTCGATCTAATTTAGGCGACCACCAAAATATACTTTAAGCAACAACTTGGCAAGAAATGTTTATGGAGTTATGGCTGAACTCTGGCTTCTGAACTGTCTACATATCTCAGGTTTCATGATAAATCAAGCCATATGTAGTTTGAGAGAGTATGAGCATAGGAAATTTTGATTAAAATTTGCCCAGTATCAAATTATGGTAATGCTGAAATCTTTTTATGGTGAGGTATGAAGAGATTAGCAAGAATAGAGGGATGGGACATAGTCCTTAAGAAACTTGAACGAGAAATACTCGGTGGCAATTTCTACTAAAGACCTATGGTAAATAGATGAATTTTCTAAAGGATGTCCAGTGTCGAGTTATAACGAACTAAGACATGAGAGAGTTATAAGAAAGATTGAAATCTGAACTTCTGAAAATTGAGTCGAGTTGAGTATTGAAAGTGAATCCTTGACATAGCCAGTAATGCTTGACATTGCAGTAACTTGCCCTAGTTTGCTGCTTAGAAGGTTCCTCATTGTAATGAGTTGTCCTGCAAAACATGTAAAAGGGTGAAAGATACCTGTTGCGATTCAAAAAATTATAAAATGAAATCCGAGTAGAGTGTTGATGTTGAAACAATTGTTGATGTCTCTTTTTTGTGTTGTGAATATGATGTAGGTAAAGTAACTTGTATTGTAGAGGCCTCCGACTAGCAGGGTTGTTGTAATGTAAAAGCCTGCATCCAGTTGTGTAAATATTGTAATGTAAAACCTCCGACTGGTAGGGTTGTTGTAATGTAAAAGCATGTATTCGCATGTGTAAAACTTGTAATGTAGACCTTCGACTGGCGGGGTTATTATAGTGTAAAAGCCATGCATCTGGCTGTGTAAAGTTTGTAATGTAATGCCTCCGACTGGCGGGGTTGATGTAATGTAAAAGCCATGCATTCGGCTGTGTAAAGCTTGTAATGTAATATTACATTGTTAGCATATAACAACATCGCTATGCTTACATGCTCCCGGTCGGTGGAACTTTGGTGATGTTAGTATGATGTTAGCCTTCGATTGGTGGAGTGTTGCTTCTTTTGCTTATATACAGGCTTCGATTGGAGGAGTTCGATCGATGTTTGCTATGTACAACCTCCGGTTGGCAGAGTTTGATGACATTTGCTATGTACAATCTCCAATTGGTGGAGTTTGGATGATATTTGCTATGTACAACCTTCAATTGGTGGAGGTTGGCTGACATTTGCTATGTACAACCCCAGACTTGTGGAGTTTGGTGCGGTTAGACGGTGGTCTCCGATTGGCGGAGTTGTTGATGAGGTTAGATTACAAGCTCCAGTTGGTGAAGTTATTTTGACGGAAAGCTAACTATCCAATTTTCCTACAAGGATCCTCTTTTTCTTAAGTATTTGATCCGAATCTTGAGAGTTCCTGCAAAAAATTAAATAACATAAGATGCAAGTTGAAGTACTTTCGGGAAATAAAGTAGGGAAAAAGTATTTTGGCTCATGATTGTGAGAAGTCGAATGGCGCCTCCGGTCATGCCCCGAGACTTGATGTTATCTTTCTTGATTCCTTTATTCCTGCACTAAAAGAAAAATTTTAGTTTGGGCGGGGGATGTTGATTTGTATCAACTCTCGAACTGAAGTCTCGTCACTGGAATCCTTCGGCACCTTCTTACGCACATAATTTCTTAACCTAGAGACCTGTTAGGTGGAAGAGTAGAAAAATCTTTTTGAAAAGAATTAGCTTGTTTTTATAGCAAATGAGTATACTACATATATATTAGATATATATCTATAGTAATTCTCCAACATTTCTAGATTATGACATGTTCCAAAGTCCATCGAGCCTTCCACTTTAGAGACTATATCCATCATAGTCTTCTTATAGCTTTTACCCTTCTGATAAAGCTTCCCTAGATCTTTTGCAGAGACTATGACAATCGATATTCTTCATATTTTGAGGTTACACTAACTATGAGGAGGTGTTTCCTAAGTGTAAAAAAATTGGAAGTTATGTAGTGCATTGATCGAGCCTAACTCAGGCTGCCTACGTATCTAAAAAAAGGAATCAGATCATAACGTAGTTAGAATACAAGTGGGAGAATTGAAAGAATATAATGCAATGACCGAGCTTGACTCAAGCTGCCTATATATCCAAATGGAATCAGGTCAGGACGTAGTTTAATACAATAGGAAAGTGAAAAATATGAAATGGGATGTAAGAACATGTAATGTAATGACCGAGCCTAACTCAAGCTGCCTATGTATCCAAGCGGAATCAGGTCAGGACATAGTCAGATACAATAGACAAGAGAAAAAATGCAAGGGATCGAATCCGACGAGGATTGCCTATGTATCCCACCGAGGGAATTCAGGTCGAGCGCAATTCTAAGTACATGACAATGATGATTTTGGGTTTTCTAAGGGAGACTGGAGCCAATGTGGGTTGCCTACATACCTCACCGTGGGAAGTCAGGTCTAGACATAGTTCTGTTACAATGAAAAATGCAAAAGTAAGAAATAAGCGCTAATCTTGAGGTCTTCAGATGTAGTATTTCTTGATGGCGTCTGAATTGATTTTCTTTGTGCTCACTCAGCCATCCAAATCTGCTAAGATTATCGCTCCTCCAAAGAGTAGTCTATGAACATGGTACAAATTTCCCTTTGGCTTCTCCTTGGTGAGGAAAGATCTTCTTCAATACTAACTGCCCCAGTGTGAACTGTCGAGGTTTGACTTTTTTGTTGAATGCTTTGGTCATTCTGTTCTAATAGAGTTGGCCATGACAAACCGTGTCATCCTCTTTTCATCGATGAGCATCAATTGTCCATGCCTGCTACGTATCCATTTTGCATCGTCCAGACCAACCTCTTGGATAATCCTTAAAGATAGTGTTTCTACCTCAGCATGTATTACTGCTTCCAAACCATAAACCAACATATAAGGAGTTGCCCCAGTTGATGTTTTGATTGTGGTGCGATAATTGAGTAAAGCATATAGTAGCTTCTTATGCCATTGCATATGACTGTCCACTATTTTCCTTAGGATCTTCTTGATATTCTTATTTGCAGCCTCAACTACTCCATTCATCTGTGGCCAGTAAACAGTGGAATTTTGATGAGCAATATTGAACCTTTCACAAGTTTCCCTTATAAGATTGTTGTTGAGGTTGGCTGCATTATCTGTTATGATTGATTCTGGAATTCCAAACCGACAAACTATGTTGTTGTGAACAAAGTCTGCCACTACCTTCTTACTCACTTCCTTGTATGTCTAAGCTTCGACCCATTTATTGAAATAATCGATAGCCACTAGGATGAAACGACATCTATTTGATGCGGGAGGCTCTATGGGTCCAATAACATCCATGCCCCAATCGGCAAATGGCCAAGGGGAACCCATCACATTGAGCTCATTCGGTGGAACCCGTATAAAATCCCCATGTACTTGACATTGATGACACTTTTGCACATATCGAATGCTATCTCTCTCCATGGTCATCCAAAAATATCCAACTCTTAGAATCTTCTTTGCCAGAATGAACCCATTCATGTAGGGTCCACATGTTCCTGCATGTATTTCTTCCGAAAGCCTTGTCACTTCTGCGGCATTGACACATCTCAGCAATCCTAAATCCAAAGTTCTCCTATATAGGATTTCTCCGTTAAGGAAGAAATGATTGGCCATCCTCTTCAAAGTCCTTTTCTTACTTGCTTTTGGCATTTTCAAGATATTTTTGTGCTTCTATCAATCTTTTGATGTCATAGTACCAGTGTTTTTCATCCAGTTTCTCATCTACATGAAAATAGTATGTATGTTGATCATGTATCTGTATATCGAGAAGGTCGATGTAATTCTTGTCTGGGTGTTGAATCATCGAGGACAATGTTGCCAAAGCATCGGCAAACTCATTTTGAGCTCGAGGGACATGCTTGAACTCAATCCTTGTGAATCTCCTACTCAACTCTTTTATGTAATGCTAATAAGGCATGATCTTGACATTCTTAGTAGTCCACTATCCTTGCACCTGATGAACCAATAAGTCATAGTCTCATATCACCAAGAGTTCTTTGATGTTCATGTCGATGACCATCCAGAGTCTCAGAATACAAGCTTCATATTCTGCCATGTTATTGGTATAGTAGAACCTAATCTTGGCTGAGATTGGGTAATACTGACCTATCTCTGAAATAAGACTGCTCCTATTCCAACTCCAATAGAGTTTGATGTTCCATCAAAAAACATCCTCCATCCATCATACGACTCTGATATGTCTTCTCCTACAAACAAAACCTCTTCATCAGGGAAGTAAGTTGTGAGTGGCTTGTAATCCTGGTCCACCGGGTTTTCTGCAAGGTGATCAGCCAGGGCTTGTCCGTTGATGGCCTTTTGTGTCATATACACGATATCAAACTCGCTCAACAAAATTTGCCACTTTGCCAGCTGACCTATAAGCATTGGTTTCTGAAAGATATACTGGAGTGGATCCATCTTGAGATCAAGTATATGGTGTATGCAGACATGTAATGCCTAATTTTTTGTGCAATCCAAGTCAAAGCACAACATGTTCGTTCCAACAAGGTGTATCTTGCCTCGTATGGTGTGAACTTCTTGCTCAAATACTAAATAGCTTGCTTTCTTCTACCTATCTTATCATGCTGCCCCAATACACATCCAAATGCATTATCGATGATAGATAGATATAATAACAAAGGCTTTCCAGGCTCTGGTGGGACCAATAATGGTGGGTTAGACAAGTATTCTTTGATTCTATCGAAAGCCTTTTGGCATTCCTCTGTCCATTTCGTGGCAGCATCCTTCTTCAGTAATTTGAATTTGGGTTCACAGATCACTGTGGATTGAGCTATAAATCGACTGATGTAATTCAGTCTTCCCAAGAAACTCATCACGTCCTTCCTGGTCTTGGGTGGAGGTAGCTCTTGGATTGCCTTTATCTTTATTAGATCCAAATCTATGCCTTTTCTACTAACAATGAGTCCCAATAGTTTTCCCGTGGGTACTCCAAATAAATACTTTGCTGGATTCAACTTCAGATTATACTTACACAACTTCTCAAAGAACTTCCGTAAGTTATCCAGGTGGTCTGAACTTCTTTTGGATTTGATAACGATATCATCCACGTACACTTCAATTTCTTTGTGGATCATATCGTGAAAAAGGGTAGTCATGGCCCTCATGTAGGTTGCACCGGCATTTTTGAGACCAAATGGCATTACTCTATAGCAATACACTCCCCATGGAGTAATAAACGTTGTCTTATCTGCATCATCTTCGTCCATCAGGATTTGGAGATATCCTGCAAAGCAATCGACAGATGAATGCAACTCATGTTTCGCACAATTATCAATGAGTATACTAATATTTGGAAGAGGGAAATCATTCTTAGGACTGGCTCTGTTGAGATCTCGATAGTCCAAACATATTCTGATCTTTCCATCCTTTTTTGGCACAAGCACAATGTTGGCTAACCATGTGGGGTAGTTTGTAACCCTCGCAACGTTCACCTCGATTTGCTTAGTTACCTCCTCCTTGATCCATAAACTCAAATCCGGCTTGAACTTTCTCGTCCTTTGTTTAACAGGTAGTGAGGTAGACAAGTGGGATCAGTTGGTAATTTGTGTGAGACAATATCAATACTTAATACTGGCTTGTCATCGTACGACCAAACAAATACGTCAACATATTGCTTAAGCAACTCTATTAAGTTTTTCTTTCTTTCATCCTCTAAATGTATGTTGACTCATGTTTCCTTTACCATTTTCCCATCTCCTAAGTTGACAACCTCTGTTTCATCCATTTTGGGTTTTTTCTGACTTTCAACTTGCTCGATCTCATGTGGTAGATTTTTAGGCATCATGCTTTCATCGTACTCTTCGTGATCTTGTTCCTCGCTTTCACCTTGTTCGGTGGATTCATTATATGTCATGACCGTTAATTGAGAATTTTTATTAATATGAGTGCTGAAAAGTGTAAAAGGTAAGTAAAAATAAATAGATATTTAAAATAACAAATTTTTTTTAATGAAAAATAAAGACTTTTTATTTCAAAGCATTTTAGCTTTTAGAAGAGCCAAGCAACAAAAGATTAGGCATGATTCAAGCATCAATTTGATCATACGAGTTTTAAAATTAAAACTACTTTTCCACACTACCAGGACTCTAGTTGAAACAGGGACATGTTAATGGTCCAGTTCTATAAGATTTCTCCAGGTTCGGCATCACGAATGGTAAACTTGCTGAGATTTATCTCATCCCCTTCTCTATCCATGACCACAAACTGATTGCCTATTCCTTCTACGATGTCATCATAGCCTGCTTGATCTGGAATCAAAGGTTGTTATGTTACGAAGATTGTCTTGCTTGACCCGTGGTGGACTCTTTTTGAGGCAGGCTCATATCTGAGTCCGTTGGTGCCGCTCTGATGCTTCAGCTGGATTGGCTCAACTATGCCATTGGACTTTGGTCCAAGTCCACTACTTGGATAATACCCATACTTCAACATCTCTGACACAACCATTTTTACTACACTTGACAATTTTGTGTCATATGGCTCTGCTTTCTTATTAAACCTTACAGCTTGCATGATTTCCAAAGTGTGAATAGGGTGACTGAGCTCCCCGTGAATGGTAACCTCTGTGCGACCCCATTCAAACTTTACACACTGATGAAGGGTGGAAGGAACTGGTCTTGCCATATGAACCCATGGTCTTCCCAACAACAGGTTGTAGCTGGATGATACATCCACCACTTGAAATAGGATAGGGAATTCAGCTGGCCCCACTTGCAACATGAGATAGATCTCTCCAATGACTCTTCTTTGTGCTCCATCAAAAGTTCTAAATTTACACGACTTTCTCTTATATCTTCCATATTCACACGTAAATCTCTCAGAGTGGTGAAAGGACAAATGTTGCATCCAGAACCACCATCAATTAGAACTCGAGTCACAATCTTATCACAACATTTGACTGCGATGTGAAGCACTTTGTTGTGCCCAACCCCTTTCCTAGGCAACTCATCATCATGGAAAGAGATCTTGTAAGCTTCCATTATACGTCAAATTCTTGAAGCTAAGGTTTCACTTGTGGTCTCTCTTGGAATGTTCACTCCGTTTAACACTTCCATCAAAGCAAATCTATGAGCTACAAAAGTCATAAGCAGAGACAAAATGGATATGTGGGCTGGCGTCTTTTCCAGATACTCTTCAACAGAATAGTCTTTAGGCTGCATCTTCTTCCAAAATTCAGCGTCTTCAGCATCAATAACATTCTTCTTTAGATTATGTTCCTTTACGAGGACTCCTCAATTTAGATTCTCTGGGGTATAACACCTTCCCGACCTAGTCATTCCCTGAGCCACGACAATGTCGATCATTTTTCCCTTGGCACTATCTCGATAGTCCCATCGAACTGCTTTGGTGTCATACTCAGGCTTTCTAGCAATGGGAGTGGTCACTACAACTCTTGGGAGATATGTTTGGATCAGTTCAATTATTGCACGGTCCTAGGGGGCATAGGGGGCTAGTAGAGGGGTGCAATGACACCGCTAGTTATTTTTTGTTTTTCTATGGAAATTACCATTTTGCCTTCCCATGATTTACCCCGTGTCTCCTATGATTGAGTTTTAAAAAGTTGGTCTTGAACTTTGAGTTAAAAGTTTAGAATTTGGGACGTTTTGAGTTTGAAAGGCTAAGTTGCTAAGAAAATAGTTTATGTGTCTTTTGGAGTTCTGAATGTCGGAATGGAATTTCATTGATTTCATCAGTCTCGAAATGTGAAATCTGATTTATGAGGGTTTTTCATTTCAGATTTTGAGTCTTTTTGAAGATTTAAGGTCCTAAGTTGTGAAATTGTGGAATTTTAGCCTTTGAGTTGACTTTGTCAACATTCGGGGTTCGAATGATCTGATCTGAATTTCAAGGGTGCCGTTGGATTCAAGGGATGATTTTATACCTAGTTGAGGACTTGGTTTATTTTTGAGAGGTTCCGAGCTTATTTTTGCCTTTTAGGCATAAGTTAATTTCTTGTGGGTTTCACGAATGTCAGGTCAAGGAGACCTCGAATTTGTGTTTTGATGGTTCAATTGAGTTTGGAACGTCAAATAAAATTTGTTTGCATATCTAGTTTGTGTGTACTAGGTTCCAAATGAATCTCAATGGTCCTTTCAATGCTTTTAGAGTTGGCTGTGTTTTCTGGTACATCAGGCCTCGCTTTTGGGAATGTCATGTAGCTTAAGCAACCTTCGCTTTTGCGAAAGAGACCTCACTTATATGAAGGATACACTTTTTATAAGGTTCGCTTCAGCAAATCGCTGGTCGCTTGTGCGATAACTGAGAGGGTTTTTGCTGCAAATTTCAAGGTTTAAGCCCCATTTCATCATTTTTAAACTGGGGAACCCTTGGTGGCGAATTTGAAAGGATTTTGTATGCTAGATCAGTGGGTAAGTGTTCTTAATCCTAAACATTCATATTCCATTGATTAATTATGAGTTTTTAACATCAAAATATGAGGTAATGATTGGTGCATGAAGAGGTTTTTCAAGATACGAAGTTCTTAACTAAAATGGAGTTTGTGAACTGATTATCAGTTCTATTTCGAAATGATTTTCCCTAATGAGTTCTTAAAGCCTTGAGTAATGTTTTCAAGTATTAAATTTCGAATTCAGACCTTAATTTTAGAATTGGGTTTTGTGTTGATTAACCCACCTTTCAAGGGAATTGTTGTGGGTGTTGTTGTTTCTGAAAAGTGATTATGAATACTTGCTTATTCATAGATTGTGTGGATTTGGATTCGGAAGGGAAAAACTCAATTATTGGAGTGAGTGTTGATTGATTTAAGGCAAGTGTCTTCCTAAACCTTGTATTCTAGTTGAATTTGTGTGCTTCATTCGTTGATTGTATGTTGGGAGTAATGGGGATGAGGTGAAGGGTTTATATTATCCACTTGTAATATTTAAATGAATAAAAGGGGGTTGAAATGAAAAAGGTTATATGATGGACATGATGATGTGAATTTCCTTATTGTGACCCTTGTTGATTGATTGATAAAATACTACTTGAAAACATGATTGTGGACTTGAATCGTATGAATTGTTCTCTCTTCCGTTTGGTGTAATATTTCTTGTATGCATTGATTGTGAACACTATGATGAGACATGTGATGATTTATGATGCTGAGGTCTTTGCTGGCGAGTGTTTATAAAGCCGATGGGAAGTGGTTCCTGCTAGTGATTTGATATAAAGCCGATGGGAAGTGGTTCCTACTAGTGATTTGATATAAAGCCGATGAAAAATGGTTCTAGCTATTGATATAAAGCCGATGGGAAATGGTTCCGTCTAGTGATATACAACTGATGGGAAATGGTTCATGCTAGTGATGTGATATAAATTCGATGAGAAACGGTTCCAGCTAGTAATGTGATATAAAGCTGATGAGAAATGGTTCCGTCTAGTGATGTGATATAAAGCAAATGGGAAATGGTTCAGGATGGTGATATTGTGCCGATGAGAAATGGTTTCGGCAAGAGATTGATTATTGTGACTTGATGCATTTAAAGCTTATGCGTGACTTACTTATTGATTGTGATTGATGTACTTGTTACGTGTAACAGAATTACTTGGCATTGTGATTGACTTATTTGATTTGTAGATTGTTGAATTGTGAAGAATGAACTGTGTATATTGGGCCTTATGAGTCGTGTATTGTAGAATTTCTAGGTTGGGCTAATTTCTGTGCAAATTGTAGTTTGAGGAGGTTCGGTTGGAGTGTAAGGGGTATTCGATTCCTAGCTAGTTCATTTGTTTAGTAGGTTGCTTTCTAGGTACCATGTTGTTGGTACTCACCCCTTGCTTCTACACTTGTGTAGGTTCCGAGCCCGGACCCATGTGATCTTCTTCTTCTTCTCCTAATAGTCGAGGCTTGTTGAAGGATCTGAGAGGTAGCTGCTTGTCATCCTGGTTGGCCCTCTTTTTCTTTTTCTTTTTAGCTTTGTTCTATTTGAGAACTAAAGACTGAGACTTGTATTTATCTTAGAACTATGTATTTTCATTAGTCTTGTACACGTGACAACTAGGTTTTGAGGTATTGCTTAAAATGAATAAGTTTTCCACCTTTGTCTTGTTCTTGATTTACTATTTTCCGCATTTTTTTTTTTTTGTTTTTCCATTGGGTTGAGGCTCACTTTTCTTGGTGGGAATAGACAAGTGTCATCACATCCGTTTTTGGGTCGTGACAAGGGGTGGGGTGGTAAAAAAACTATAATTTTTTTTTATATAAAAAAAACAAACTATTTTTTTTGGGAATGGGGGGGGGGGGTGGTAGGGGTGGAGTGATAAAAAAAAAAGATAAAAAAGATTTTATTTTTAAAGCTTTAAATAAGATCCATACTATAATATGGATACCAATATTATCCATTGGGTAACTCATTTTTACCCATTTAAAAATATGAGTCGAGTCAATTACATTATCCATTTTTTAACTAATTTTCAACCAACTCATATTCGACTCGACTTGCTCGTTTGTCACTCCTATATATAGCTAACACAATGAGTAATCACTATAAAGGAAGTGCAGTTCATTATCTACAACATAATGTAATTAGAAAGATGCACCTACATAGAATTACATGCATCAATCTATTCTACACAAATGTACAAAATCGTACATACAACTATCTAATCATATCAGTTAATGTCCATGGATTTCTTCTGATGGGTAATATCCAGTATCATGGGGGATGATCTTATGATGCACGACCACTTATGCGAGGCATTTTCTTTGAGCTAGCTGCATATACATATATAAACATCGAGCAAAAATATTAGGTTATTTAAATCGAACAAATGGAACAAAATTATATTGTTTTTCTCGAAGTCAAATTCAACTATCAAAACTGCAAAACAAAAAACGATAATCAACTATCTCAACATCAAATATTTTGGTCCAAATGCATCAAGAGGATGCCTCCGATAAGTGGAGGATTATCCTTTGAATATTTTAATCCCCAATATGCACCATGCACATAAGCATTTTAAATTTTCAAGGATACACAATTTCACATTAAAGGATGAGAATTTTTTCAAAGAGTTGTGACTTTTTCAAAATGTTGTGACTTCTTCGACGAGTTGTGATATTTACAAAGGGTTGTTACTTTTTAGCTGCGACTATTCGAAAGGATTGTGATGAGTTGTGACTCTTTTGAAAGGCTATGACTTTTCTAAAGAGTTGTGACTTTTTTAATGAGTTGTATTGTGACTTTTCGGAAGAGTTGTGTCTCATCTGAAAAGGTACAACAAAGAAATGTTCGTACTACCTTTGTTGGCTATAAATAGAGGAGTTTCCTCACATTTTTAAACAGTAAATTTTCTAAGTTTTCTATTCCTATTATTCTTCTTCTGAAAACACCAAATTTAGTACATATTCTATATTTATTTATATGATAATATAAAATACATTAAAAGAAAACACTTTTTTACACATTGAAAGATTGTGACTTTTCCAAAGAGTTGTGACTTTTTCGAAGGGTTATTATTTTTTCAAAGAGTTGTGACTTCTCCGAAGGATTGTGACTTTTTCAAAGAGTTTGAAACTTTAGCAAGCACCAGAGCGTCAACATGTCTGCTTGTTCTGCCTGCTTATTCCTTCAGATGATTCAGCTTTTACATAACAACAAAATTGGGGCCTGCTTGAATATTGTCCATTTACTTGGAACGTGTACTTGTATTGCTTACAACATTTTTATATAGAAAAAAAAATGGGATCTACTTGCAAGTCTGGGCTCCGTGTATATTTGTAATTTATTTGATTTGTTTTTATTTGTTCACTTTAAATACAAGTATTCTATAACAATAATTATATTAATTGATGTATAATCATAAATCTTGAAAAATAAGTAATTAATGTTGACGATAAAATATGAAAATAAAATAAAATTCTTGATACGCTAAAAGTGAAAAGTAAAAATAAAAATATATTTGTAATATAGTGGACATAGACGTAAACAGATGGATTCTACTATATGTCAATGATAAGATTCCATCAAATATTCATAGGACAAAGAAAATTTTGTTTAGCAACTCCGTATTCTTTTTGTTGACATAAAATATTAAAAAAATGCTTATGTGGTTGCTCATTTTATTTAACTTCTAAGTTATTTGTTTGAATAAAAATTACGATTTACATTTTCTTCAAAATTCAAAATAAATTTTACTTTATCTGAAAATTAATGTTTGGTTGTGAAAATTTAAAATTTAATTTGGAGTTATGTTTCAAATTTAGAATACACTTAAAATTATTTCAATTACTGAAAAAAAAAAAATAATCAATTGCTAAAAAAATTTATTGGCCAATGCACAACACGAGCTATCGTAACTAGTACTACGTAGAAATGTGAAAATTGTGGATGACTAAGGACAATTTTAAAAATTCATCTTCTTATAAGGGCAAACTAATAATTATCGAATCATGGTTAAGAAATCTAGAATGATTCAATTTGATTTTCTTTCCATTTCAATTTGATTTTTATTTGTTACCTTCTTATTTTTTTTTTCAATTTTGGTATACATTTATTAAATATGTTTACAAATTTCCAGTTCTCTCCATCTTTTCATATGACTTTGCAATATTAAGTTAGCTTTTCCCTTAAAAAATTTCAAGGTTTTTTTAATTAGGGAAACTAAGTAAATACCCCATAAAATAAAAATAATTACAAATATATACCCCTTTATATTCATACTCCACTAAATAATTACACTATATAGCCCCTCCCAAACTAATTGCGCTTAACTGATACAACGAGTGTATATATATGTATAAATACTCTTATAGTATCATTGACTTATGACTAATTTCTGTACAAGAAAACATTAACGATGCCATAACATATATATATATATATATATATACACACACACTCTTATTGTATCATTGACTAATGAATAATTTCCGAACAAAAACCTTAACATGTTAAAAAAGAAAAATAAGATAAACAAATAAAAAAAAAAAAAAAGAAGAAGTATAAAATAAGTGATCAAAGATATATGAATGAACCTCAGAACTGTAAAAAAAAACAAATTTAAGGGGCTCGCATAATGTTTAGTGGCAAAGAGCAAAAGCAAAAGAAATTGCAGACAATTCAAGTTTTTTCTACATGTCTATTAGAGAAGGACATATTTAACGGAGCTAAGATTTTGATATACATTATCTTTAAAAATATCATTCTCTAATATGATCCTCATTCATTCACCAAAAAATTGTGCCAAAGGTAATGTATTTACATTAACAAAGAAAAAAGCCAAAAAGGAAGAAGGAAATTAAATATGGTTCAATATGAACATATAATTCTCTTTAGTTATATTTTGCCCATTTTTCATATAATAGTGATATTCAAATCTCCTAAAATTTCTAGGTAGATCTTACTTTCTATCAGTATTGATATTGGTTGGTGTACCACATCGATTGAGTATGGAGTTATTTTTCTTTTTATATTATTTGAGCAATTTTCAATTTCTAATTTGCCCATTGGACTTGAGCCAAGCCTAATGTTCATTTTCTTAATCTCGATATATGTTGAATGAACGTTGGGCTAAACTCAAGTCCAACCGACAAATCAATGATTTCGACTAGTCCAAGACATATTAAATGATTTAGATATCTCATCCCTCATTGATGTGGGATATCATCTTCATAACCAGTTAACAAAATATTAATTTGAACGTTTAGAAAATATTTCATCCAATATTTTTTTTTCTTATTCAGTATATTAATAACACATGTTATTTACTTATCTCTTTAAGTAGATTAATGCAGTGATATAAAAGTTATTATAAAATTGTAACATGTTTGTTTTTATTAAGCTTGGGTGTACTGATAATTTATATACCTCTTCTTTTCAGTGCTTAAAAATATAATTCTTAAATCTGCACTATGATTTAACAATATATTTTTTAGGGTGCTATAATTGTCTCTTTTATTCTTTTCTATTCAATTTGATACTCTTTCTAACAGATGCAATAAACTCAAACATCTCTGATTTGTCAGGTGTTATGGTAAGTTTGCTAGAGGTTTGACTATAGCAGTAAAGAACTTCCCATTGTTAGAAGAATTGAGACATTTACTACACATCAATTACTGAAGATGATGCAGAAAGTGCTACTGAAGATGATGCAAAAAGTGTTGGTCGTTGTTACCCACTACTCAAGTCTCTTATATTAAATGACACTCCATTTGATTTAGTGGGATCTGCGGCATCAAAAGACAATGAGAAAGCTCTAATGATTGCCAAAAATATGTCTGAAATGTGATACCTTTCATTTTGTACAAATAACATGACATATGAAGGACTGCAAGCAATATTTGAAGGTTGTCCAAATTTTGAATCGCCTAACTTGGGGTTCTACTAGTTCTTGTGTTTCTCTTGAAGAGGTTTTAATGGGTAAAAAATGTTCATTCATAAAAGAAAGAAAAGTAGTAGGAGGCTAGTAGGGGGGTGGGGGTGGTAAAAAAAACCTTAATTTTTTTATATAAAAAAATTTCAATTTGTTTTTACATTTTTTTGGGAATAGGTTGGGGAGGGATGGCAGGGGTGGGGTAGTAGAAAACAATTCAACAATTTTTTTTTTTTTTAATAAAAGAAGTTTTTTTTCATTTCATTGGGGATTGGGGGGGTTGGAAGGGTGGTGGGGTGGTAAGAATAATTCAATTTTTTTTTAAACTTTTTTAATAATTTTTTTTATCTTACATTCTTTTGGGATGGGGGTGGGGGTAGGGGTGAGCATCAGTCATTTCGGTTTTATGTATTATTAGTTCAGTTTATCAGTTTTTGGTTTTTAAATATGTTGAACTAGTAACAAATCAATAAGATATTTTTATCAGTTTTTGGTTATTACCGATTCGGTTTTGAGTTTACCAATAAGAAAATGCTCATAAACTAATATGATTTCTCACTTCTCTAAAAAATTTGGCACGATACAGTGAGACAAGCAAATCAGCTGTAAATGCTTTGATATAATGAAACAAGAAATATAATGAGAAATTGCATCAATAAGAGTAGATGTAGTACGAAGGCAACAATAACATGTTACAACCAAAACATAATATGGAATTTCTGATGTGAAGTAGAAGTATTGTGATGTGTGAAGTATGAATTCTGTAAACCATAGTGTAGAGTACAGATATAGTGTCTAGTTATGTTAAACTATTAATATTTAATATTTATGAAGTCTGTAGTAGTAAATTTCTATTGTCTTAATGGGTTATCAGTTTGACCAATAACTCAATACTGAAAACTGATAACCAATAATTTTATTTAAAAAACCATTAAAAATCTATTAAACCAATAACCCAATAGCAATAACCCAATAACATTTTTTCAATTCTATTTATTGATCGGTTCGATTTTTGCACTCCCCTAGGGGGTATGGGGGGTGGGGGGCTGGTAGAGGGGTGTGGTGATAAAAAAAACTTTTTAAAAAACTATTATTCTTTTATAAGAAAACAAACTATTTTTTTGGGATTGGGTGGGGGGTGGTGGCTGGTAGGGGTGAGTGATAAAAAAACTTTAAAAAGATTTTATTTTAAAGCTTTTAATAAGATTCCTACTATAATTTGGGTACCCATTTGTTTTATCCATTTAAAATATGAGTGGAGTTAATGACTTTATCCATTTTTATTTAACTCATTTTCGATCGACTCATATTCGACTCGCTCGTTTGCCACTCCTCTATATAGCTAACACAATGAGTAAGCACTATAAAGGAAGTGCAGTTCATTAATAAGTACATAACGTAATCAGAAAGATGTACCTACATCATTCTAAATAAGTGGTGGTTCCTCTGTCCGACCAAAACAATCAAAAAATGCCACCTGCCTCAGCCCTCAGCCAAACAATGAAAAAATGCCACCTGCCTCATACTGTACTCCACTAAAACGAACTTTTGAATTTTTTTCAACCATAAGTTATAAAGCAAGCAAAAAGAAAAAGTGGATACATCTTTTCTATGTAAAGGACTTCAATGCTTGTCATTTTAGGAAAAATCCTTTTTTGTCAAAAAATTTAGCCAGAATTTGACCAAAATGATATTTTAGCTATGCTATTTTATCTTTTTAAATATTTTTACCCTTTTAACTATAACACCTTTTAAGTAAAAAATGAAAAAAAAATCAGTTTATTTTAAAATCAAAAAATTATAATTTTTTTTAATTTTCTATCAAATTCTGACCAAATTTTCTGGCCATTTAGCATTTTTCATCATTTTAATATATAGAATAAAAAAAAAAAGTTTTGTGTTGGAAATGAAGAAGCTCTACTACTTTTGTAGTAATAGCCTGTTTTGATCACAGAAAAGACTATATAACTTTATTAAAGGTAACACCATAATCTTGAAAATTTAAAAGGTACTCCCTCTACTTTTTCTTAATTTTTTTATTTTATTAGTAATTTTTATGAACTGAAAGCTACTCAGACAGCAAATAAGAGAGCGAGGGTTTCTTCGGACTATCAAGGGTATTTAACTTTTAAAGTGTCCTATGAACCTACTACACATGGTTTAACACAAAATTGATGTGTGGCGTTTCACTGTTTACAAACATTGAGTCAACATTTCTGATATTCTTCGCTGGACTATCGTTTCAACTTTATGATAGCTTTTCTAAGAAAAATAGGTATTTCTCGATGGATCATCTGTTTAAGTCCTTCGACTTCTTCTCTTATTTCTAAATTTTCTGGTGTATCAAAAAGCAGGTGCAACTTGAACCAATATTTATATGTTCCCTCTGTTTCTTGGAATAGAAAAAAAGCAATGTTTACATAAGTTTCACGTTTTGGATTACAAAGTTGCTCATCAGATTTTACTTTTGGGAATTGGTGAGTTGAACCTTAGGTAGTAGTAGTTTTCACATCTTCAATCCTTTCTTAAGCTTTACGTAGTTTTTACGTTTTGGTATAAAAAAGTTATTTAGCCCAGCTGCAAAATTTGTTGGTAATCAATGTGTGTGCGCTTATTTATAGCTATTAAAGATCAACAAGAACTGATTCTTTTCTTTACTTAGACAAAACAAACGTTCTTTTAACATTTATCAACATTTTCCTTTCTTTCTTAGTATAATGAACAGTGTATTCTAACTTTTCCCCCAAATAAAATAATAAAATTTTTCGAGGGAACAGGGAAGTGAAACTATTGGTACTCAAGTTATTCATAGGTAATTTTCTCGTGTACTACAATGTAGCAGGCAAATATATCTTCTTTGTTCCTGTTTGTAACCTTCCCTCGAAATTTCGTATAAGATGAGTGAGCCTCCTATATATTATGGGGTTATCAGTTGTGCTATTATACTCCTCTTAGAGAATTATGAATCCAAGATGAGTTGTTGATCATAAAGGTGTATATATATATATATATATATACAATGTCCTTGAGGACACTGATATCTGTCGATCATAGTTCTAAAAGAATTGAAGATTGTGCCTAAATGTGATTAGCAGTGGAATGGTCAGTCACTTGTTCTATTTTATTATTTTCTATACTATTCATCACTAAATGATTCATTTTTAAGTTCTTGCATAGTGTTAGGCTCGATCAATTTAACTAACAGGAAGTAAAAGAAATTCTAAGCAAAATATAAGAAGGGAAAGGAGAATATGGTACACAATGAGGATTATATCTCATACTGTAATTCAACGGAAGGATGTATAGGTCAGCATTGCCAATGGTGAAAGACACAACCAACACATCAATCATTTTGGAATTTTACTTTCATCAGCTCTGTTGTAAAATCATTTGTTTCTTTTTGTATCATTTAGCAACACTTTTGTAACAGTCTTGTTGTTCGTTCTATCACAGATAAAACTCCTTCCACTTCTCAGATAGTCCAACTACGGATGGACCTTCAAACAAGAAACAGCCTTGAGCTTAGCTGAAAGACCAAAAGAGATTGTGATATGTTTTAGTAGTACGTTCGAAGAAAACAAATTATTTTGCCTTTTTACCAAGCTTCCAGTATAGTGTTCCGCAAACTATATTTGTTTATGTCTCAAAAATATTAGATATTAAGTCTAATCATCTCTTCCTTATTTACGTTTCAATACTTAAGCCAGTGCCTTGCACGGGCATCCTTTATCTAGTAGAATTACAAGCATCAATCTATTCTACATAAATGAAGAATCTACAGAATCGTATATACAACTATCTAATCTTGTCAGTTAATGTCCATGGATTTCTTCAGTTAGCTGAATCCTTCCACCCTCGCAGTATAATGGGCAATAACTAGTATCACGGGGGGTGATCTTAAGATGCACGACCACTTCCGTGAGGCATTTTCTTTGAGCTAGTTACATATACACATAGAAACATTGAGCAAAAATGTTAAGTTATTTAAATTGAACAAATGAAAGAACCTTATATTTTTTTTCTTGAAGTTAAATTCAACGGTCGAAAATCCAAAAAAACATTAATATCCTCAACATCAAATATTTTGGTCCAAGTGCATCAAGAGGATGCCTCCAATAAATCCAGGATTATCCTTTGAATATTTTAATCCCCAACCAAAATTTTAATTTCTGGTTCCGGTGAACATATGCACAATGCACATAAGCATTTTAAATTTCCAAGGATACACAATTTCACATTGAAAGATGAGACACTTTTCAAAGAGTTGTGACTTTTTCAAAATGTTGTGACTTTCCAAAAATGTTGTGACTTCTCCGATGAGTTGTGATCTTTTCAAAGGGTTGTTACTTTTTAGTTGCGACTATTACAAAGGGTTGTGAATTTCCAAAGAATTGTGACTTTTTTGAACGGTCGTGACTTTTTTTAATAAGTTGTGACCTTTATGAAGGGTTGTGACTTTTCTGAAGAGTTGTGTCCTTTCTGATAAAGGTGCAACAAACACATGTTCGTATTATTGTCACGACCCAGACTGCTGTGATTGATACCCACACTAGTCTTTCGATGGGAGAATCACTACAACAACCTAACTAAGCAACTTAACGAGACTAAACCATTTAAAGATACGGAAGCAGGTTTAAATGATGAATTAATTAAGGAGTTCCCATAAACTCCAAAGGTTTAACAAAAAAAACTATACATAACTCTCGCGGAAATTCAATTCCTAGAACCTGAAAGTCGTTGTACCAAAACTCTACTAACCAACAAGTCTAAGAAAAAGGGGGTGCAGCCTTGAAAACTAAACATAAGTAAAAGTCTAAATATGTAGTCTGACTCTGAAAAGAATGGACTAAACTAATGATAGATCCATGGCAGCCTGAAAGAACTGGCTCACCCTCGATACTGGTCTTGGTCAATGATCTCCTAACTGAGGTCTATCAGTAGCCGCATGAAGATGGCATGCACTCAACAAAGAAAGAGCAAGTGCAGTATCACTACACAAAACCACAGTGTACTAGTAGGATCACGCGTCCACTCCAGTAAGCACAATATACAGAAGAAATTACATCATAGTAAACACACATATATAGAACGCATAGTTCACTTATCATTTTAGGAGCAACATACAATTTTCCAATATCAGGTAAATATGAATGTAATAATCACAAGTGGTTCTCTCATGGAACCCACACCCAAACTGTTAGTGTGTCGGAACGTGACACCCGATCCAATATATATGTATGTGTTGAACGTGACACCCGATCCAATCAGCACAACTACAGTCACAATCACACCCATAATGAACAGTGCTCATAGTCATACAATCAAGCAATAGGTTCATGGCATGTAACTGTTCACACATAATCATTTCATTAGATTTGATTCACATTTCCTATTCACATACATGCACATATACAATGAAGCAATTAACTGGCTTATATCACATAACAGGAAATTGAACCATCACCTACCTCAAAATCAAGCCTGAATACTCCTAAGACACGTGAGCCTTACAAAAAAGCATTTATTTGATAAAAGACTATGACAAACTTAAACATAGCCCGAATTCCGCACTTACCCCCAAATATGGTATCAGAGCATAGGATTAAAATTAGTATAGGATTAATAGGAATAAAACAATTAGTAGAAGATGAGAAGACCTTATAAAAATACTCAGACGTATAAACAGATAAAACATGACTTAAAATATTTATATATAGAATATAAAATATTGAATAAACAAATTAACAAAACTACTGAAGATATCAATAAACTAGATAAACTAATCACTCAAGTATCAATATTAGAATATAAGCTTATAACCAAACTAAAACAAAGATTAACATATATATAAAATGAATAAAGAAGAATTTGCAGTAAGTGAAAAAACATAAAACTGAAATAAATTCAATAAACTCGAATACTCAACCTTTTTAAAAGTTTGTACAATACTCAAAATAAAAGTAAATACATAAACTCCTCAACTCTGTGTATCTATGAAGCTTCTACTATTACTGAAGGATATCGGGACAAGACCCACGACATCTCAAAACTGCAAACTGTAAGATAAAGGTGAAGTCCTCTGGAATATAAGAAGGCTCACCAATGCTGACTGGAATATCACATGACCTCAACGAAACGCCTGCTGATGATCTTGAATACCTGTATCTACATCATGAAATGATGTAAGCCAAATGGCTGAATGTACGAGCATGTAAGTCGAATTCTAAAGCATAAGCATAGGATTGAATTTGATAAAAAGGAAACATATTTACCTCTTCTCAACTCACTCAACTCAACTCAACTCAAGAATAAGATACTCAACTCAAAGATTAGATACTCAACTCAAAGATATGGTACTCAACTCAAGATACTCAACTCTGGATACTCAACTCAAGATAAGGCAACAATAAAAGGTGTGATATATATGGAGAACATTTAAAACAGTAGAAAACAACTCAATGTATTGAAAAAAATACAATAGTAACTCAATTTGTATGCAAGGATACAAGATAAACTTTGCTTGTATATGAAAATACAAAGTAAACTCTGTGTATATAAGAATACAAAATATCTCTGTGGGAGTTTCTCTAATCGACAACCATCACTATAAGCTATATGATGATACAGCGTCTCGCCCACGCTGCTAGAACTGTCCTATACTTTACGAGGGTATAAGACCTACTACTAAGTGGATCCACTAGTCTATGCTAAAAAACATTAAGGAATCATCTAAAAATTATGACTATTTCTACCCACGTTTGCTACATGGTTTATGGGGGCTATAATTTATTTGAACTCTCCCCCATATCGGTGCTCAATACTACTCCCAAAATATACTAGCTCATATGTTTAGAAACATAAATTTTTCTATGGTTTGAGATTATTACTCAAAAATCTTTCTCTTAAAAGAGATGGTACTCAAACTGCTCAAAACTCATTTGGAAATCTTAGTTTCCTCTCATGTTAAATGTGAAAACATTTACTCTTGGGAATACTTAGTTCCCATATATCATTTTAAAGAAAATGAACTCAACTCTGCTCTTTCTCAAAAACATTTCAAAATCATATTATAATATGATCATTGATGACTCGGGAAGTCATACTGCATAAACATTGATGATATATCTAGATAACATACTACTCATACATTTATGGCATACTCGATTGTCATACTAATTATGTTTTAGAAAACTCTTTTCTCAAAACTCATTTTTACTTTCTCAAAGCTCAGTTTAAGAACTCAAGTGTTGGCTTTAAAAAGCTTTTTAAAATTTATAACTCAAATCATAGGGTTCATGTGGAATTATGAATATGAATGACTCAACTCAGGGATCTCAATAGCAATAAAGAACCACAGTACTCAGAACTCAAGAATCAATGATACTACTCATCTCTAGACTGCTTGACTCATAGGATTCATACGAAATTATGGGCATGAACAACTTAACTCAAGGGCATCATGGGTAACATGTAGTTGTCCCATAAGTAGGAATATAATATCAAAAGGATTAGGAACTCAATGCTCAAAGATTTAGAACTCAAATATACTACTCCTCTCAAAGATGCTTACTGTATGAAGTTCATGCATAATTTATGGGCATGAACGACTCGACTCGCGGGTCTACATAACAATATGAAAATCATGTATACGACTCTTCTCATTCTCATACTTACTTCCTCAAAACTCAGTTTAAAACTCAAGTGTTGGCGTTGAAAAACTTCTCAAGATTTATAACATAAAATAGGGTTCATGCTGAATTATAAACATGAACAAATCAACTCAAGGATCTCAATAAACATATAGAAACTCAACACTTAGGAATATAATTTCAAAAAGAACCTTGAACTCAAGAACTTAAAATCAATTCATCTCAAGAATACTCAAATCTAGGGGTAGAGTCCTAAATTATTCTTTTACTGATTTGAAAGTAGATGTAGGGCGTCATGACGAACTAGTCCAACACTATGATAGTCTTACATACCTGGAAGAACAAGGTTCTTGAAGAATCTTGAAGAAGAACTTGATTAGAAGCCTTGAAACCCTAGCTTGAAAGTAAACGATCAAGAAAACCTTTCTTGAGATTCTTGAATTAGTTTCTTGAAATCTCTATGGCCAAGAATTATGATTTTAATTAGTGATTCATAATTGTATGGAGGAATGTGAGTTGAAAAGAATGGAATTCTTGTAGAAAGACTTACCTTAAAGAAGAATCTTGAAAAAAGATTGAAAGAATCTTGAATGGAGTATTCTACTTTGATTTTTCCTTAGGGTTTTGCCCTAGTATTTGAGAGAGAAGAGTATGATGGATTAAAATATGAAAATCAGATTGTTTTGAGTCTTTTATTAGTCAAAAAATTCGTTTAGGGTTTTCTTGGAGGTAAAAAGACAAAAACAATCATTTTTAATGTTTTCCCGTCGGCTAATTCATAACAGCACTGTATCAGGTTACTAAAATAGTCATAACTTCTTACTCTGAAACTGAATTGACATGAAATTGGTGGCGTTGGAAAGTAGATTCAAATACCTTTAATTTGATAGGTTATGGCTCACGTAACTCTTTATATTCTAAGAGATATAGTCGTTTGAAGTTGACCCAAGTAGAATCTTACATCAAAACTTAATCGATAAGGAAACTTCAAGAACACTCATCAAGAACTCATCAAGAAATAAATTTCTCAATATTTATGGATAGATTCGCAAAAGAAACTCATGATTGGCGTGTGGGTGAACGAACCCAACACTGTGGAAGCTTACATACCTCAAAGAACTAGGTTCTTGGCGAAATCTTGAATTTCTTGAACGCACGCTTGAAACTTTGAACTTTTTCTCCTCTTGAATCTTTCTCTAAAACCCTAAATGCTTTTGGGGATGAATGAAACTGATTCTAACCAGTTTAGACCCTTAATTAGGTGTAATTTGCGTTTAGAATAAGTGGGGTAAGGAAAAGACTAAAATACCCCTCTTATTTTCGGGTAATTTTCCTTAATTAGACAGCCTGACTTCAAAAGGGCATATCTCCCTCATACAAGCTCCAAAATTAGCAATCTCGGTGGCATTGGAAAGACGACTCAAAGATCTTTCATTTGGTACCTTATGGATCTCCTAACTTATCATGTTCTAAAAGTTATGGCCGTTTGAAGTTGACCCAAAATTTAAATGAACTAAGGAATGACTTGAATGAATTCTCGTTAATTCTTTTGGGAACTCAAGATGCTATATCTAGTGACCTGACATTAATGCTTAAGAAATTTTAAATTCCTTGGTAAAATCCTACTCATAACGAAGAATGGTTCGAGTCTTAGTTCAAAAATATTTCTGGGCTGTTACAAATCTGTATTATGATTTAACAATATATTTTTAGGATGCTATAATCGTCTCTTTTACCTTTTTCTATTCAATTTGATACTCTTTCTAACATATTCAATCAACTCAGAAATCTCTGATTTGTTAAGTGTTATGGTAATTTTGCTAGAGGTTTGACTATAACTGCAAAGAAATTCCCACTGTTAGAAGAATTGAGACATTTACTACACATCATTACTGAAGGTGATGTAGAAAGTGTTACTGAAGATGATGCAAAAAGTGTTGGTCGTTCTTACCCACTACTCAAGTCTCTTATATTAAATGAAAATTCATTTGATTTAGTGGGATCTCCAGTATCAGAAGACAACAATAAAGCTCTAACGACTGCCAAAAATATGTATGAATTGTGATACCTTTCATTTTGTACAAATAACATGACATATGAAGGACTGCAAGCAATATTTGAAGGTTGTCCAAATTTTGAATCGCCTAACTTGTGGTTCTACTAGTTATTGTGTTGCTCTTGAAAATGTTTTAATGGGTAGTTATATGGGTAAAAAATGTTCATTCATTAAAGAAAGAAAAGTGGTAGGGGGCTGGTAGGGGAGTGGAGTGGTAAAAAAAAACTTAATTTTTTTATATAAAAAAAGTTCAATTTCTTTTTACATTTTTTTGGGATTAGGTGGGGGGGTGGGGTGGTAGAAAAAACTTCAACATAATTTTTTTTTTTTTTTATAAAAAAAGACTTTTTTTTTTTTCATTTCATTTCGGATGGGGGGGGGGGGGGGGAAGGATTCTGGTAGGGTGGTAAGGAAAACTTCAAAATTTTAAAAACTTTTTTAATAATTTTTTTTTATTACATTATCGGGGGGGGGGGGGGTAGGAGTGCGCATCAGTCGGTTCGGTTTATGTATTATCAGTTTGGTTTATCAGTTTTTGATTTTTAAATATCCAAATTCATACTACACTAAAGAATTGACCTTTACACATAAGAACAATTAAAAATCACTCGGTACAATCTTATCACAAATGAAGAATGTTTCAAGTCTTAACTTAGAAATTTTTGTGATGTTACAAACTAAGGAAAATTTTAAAATTCATCATCATATAAGAGCAAAATAGTAATCATCTAGTTAGCGTTAAAAAATCTAGAATGATTCAATTTGATTTTTTTGGTTACCTTCTACTTATTTACTAGTAAACTTATCCACGCTTCGCGCAGAAATTTAATATCACATAATTTATAAAATAATACTTACAATCTATCAACCATTAAAACTAAAACACTATATTATCTTACATGCAAGATTACGTAGTAATGAACATTAATAACGTAAAGGAAAATAATAATTATAACATCATATCATTTATCCTTCAATCAATCATCTTTAATTTGATTTTATAATTTATCCTTTTGCCTCAAGGAAGTACTACTATTTGATATTTTTGAGAAATTAGGTGAACATCAACATGAGATATTAAATTTATAATAAATAAATAATATTTATATGTACTAACAAATACTTATAACAATAACTTTGCAGAAACATAAACAACAAAGTTTAAAACATGTACTAAAAAACAACAATTAATATCATAAACATAAATTAATGACTATAAAAAAAATAATACCAGGATCTATAACAATAGAATGAAATAGAAAAGAAAAAATTGAGTCCACTGAATGCACAATATCCCCTTAAGGAAATTACTCCCCTCTAGTACCCGAGTTTAATGGAATAGATCCTCTCAGGATGGAACGATTTTATTCACAAGTATATTGATACAAAAACAATGGTGTCAGTGAGCCATTCAACAAGAGCAAAGTACTTGAATATTTAATTGTGCAGAAGAAGAAGAATAAGAAGTTCAAAATTTTTGTTGTTTTGAAAAGAGAGGAAATCCCTCTATTTGTAGAGAACAAAGGATAGTATGAACGAATGCTTATTGTGCCTTATCGGAAATGTCACAACTCTTTGAAAAGTTACAACTCTTCGGAAAGGTCAGAACGTTTCATAAAAATCACAATTTTTTATAAATGTCGTAATTCGTCATAAAAGTTGCAACTCTTCATAAAAGTCACAACTTTTCATAAAAGTCACATCTTTTCATGAAAGGGGATGACTATTTTTGGGTAACTCTTCATAAAAGTCGCAACTCTTCATAAAAGTCATAACTTTTCATAAAAGTCACATCTTTTCATGAAAGGGGAAGACTATTTTTGGAAATAAATAAATTTAAAAGGAAATTCTAGCTTGTGGTGCGCCACGTAGGCGGGCCTAGGGTTCTCTTTTATATAAATATATGATTTAGTTTCAATTTTGGTATACATTTATTAGATATGTTTATAAATTTTGAGTTCTCTCCGTCTTTATATGTGACTTTTCAATATTTAGTTAGTTTTTCTCTTCAAAAATTTTCAAGGTTGTTTTCATTAGGGGAAACTAAGCAAATACTCCATAAAAGCAAAATAATTACAAACATTTACCCCTTTTCATTCATAAGGCACTAAATAATTACACTATATACCCCTCAACTGATTTCCTCGAACTGATAATCAATAAGTATCATATATTGTATTAGTATTACTAAGACTGATAATTTTTCTTAATTGAAACTAAATCAGTATATATATACTGTATTGGTATCATTAAGAGTATAACTAATGAGTAATTTCTGAACAAGAAGCCTTAATGATACCATAAATAAATATATATATATATATATATATATATATATATATATATATATATATATTCTCTTATAGTACCATTAACTAATAAGTAATTTATGAATAAGCACCATAAAATAATACTTACAATCTATCAGTCATTAAAACTAAAACACTATATTATCTTACATGCAAGATTACGTAGTAACGAATATTAATAATGTAAAGGAAAATAATAATTATAACATCATATCATTTATCCTTCAATCGATCATCTTTAATTTGATTTTATAATTTATCCTTTTGCCTCGAGGAAGTATTACTATTTGATATTTTTGGGAAATTAGGTGAACATCAACATGAGATATTAAATTTATAATAAATAAATAATATTTATATGTACTAACAAATACTTATAACAATAACTTTGCAGAAACATAAACAACAAAGTTTAAAACATGTACTAAAAAACAACAATTAATATCATAAACATAAATTAATGACTATAAAAAAAACAATACCAGGATCTATAACAATAGAATGAAATAGAAAAGAAAAAATTGAGTCCACTAAATGCACAATGTCCCCTTAAGGAAATTACTCCCCTCTAGTACCCGAGTTTAATGGAATAGATCCTCTTAGGATGGAACGATTTTATTCACAAGTATATTGATACAAAAACAATGGTGTCAGTGAGCCATTCAACAAGAGCAAAGTACTTGAATATTTAATTGTGCAGAAGAAGAAAAATAAGAAGTTCAGAATTTTTGTTGTTTTGAAAGAGAGGAAATCCCTCTATTTATAGACAACAAAGGATAATATGAACGAATGCTTATTGTGCCTTATTGGAAATGTCACAACTCTTTGAAAAGTTACAACTCTTCGGAAAGGTCAGAACGTTTCATAAAAGTTACAATTTTTTATAAATGTCGTAATTCGTCATAAAAGTCGCAACTCTTCATAAAAGTCACAACTTTTCATAAAAGTCACATCTTTTCATGAAAGGGGATGACTATTTTTGGGTAACTCTTCATAAAAGTCGCAACTCTTCATAAAAGTCATAATTTTTCATAAAAGTCACATTTTTTCATGAAAGGGGAAGACTATTTTTGGAAATAAATAAATTTAAAAGGAAATTTTAGCTTGTGGTGGCGCCACGTAGGTGGGCCTAGGGTTCTCTTTTATATAAATATATGATTTATTTTCAATTTTGGTATACATTTATTAGATATGTTTATAAATTTCGAGTTCTCTCTAGCTTTTTATGTGACTTTTCAATATTTAGTTAGTTTTTCTCTTCAAAAAATTTCAAGGTTGTTTTCATTAGGGGAAACTAAGCAAATACTCCATAAAAGCAAAATAATTACAAACATTTACCCCTTTTCATTCATACGTCACTAAATAATTACACTATATACCCCTCAATTGATTTCCCCTAACTGATAATTAATATGTATCATATACTGTATTAGTATTATTAAGACTGATAAATTTTCTTAATTGATACTAAATCAGTATATATATACTGTATTGGTATCATTAAGAGTATATGTATACTTTTATAGCATCATTGACTAATGAGTAATTTCTGAAGAAGAAACCTTAATGATACCATAAATATATATATATATTCTCTTATAGTACCATTAATTAATAAGTAATTTCTGAATATATATAGATTTAGTATGAGTTAATTTTAATTATCAGCCTTAATGATACCAATACAATATATGATACTAATTTAGTGTCAGTTACGTGAAAATTATCAGCCTTAAGGAGGGGGACGGGGGGGGGGGTATGGGCTGTAATTATTTATGAGAGAATGGGTATTTCTTGAATTACTTTGGGTTTGTATATGAACGTGTAATTATTTTGGGTTTTATGTTCTATCCCAAATAACAACGCTTATGAAGAAAATTGATAACAATAAAAAAAGGGGGGGGGGGGCCCTAAGTAAATACCCATAAAAGCAAAATAATTACAAACATATACCCCTTTACATTCATACCCCACTAAATAATTACACTAGATACCCCACCCCCCCTCACAAACTTATTGCACTTAACTGATACTAAATAAGTGTCATATACTCTGTTAGTATCATTAAGGCTGATAATTTTACTTAATTGATACAAAAGTAGTATGTATGTATGTATGTATATATATATATATATATATATGTAAACTAGTTTCACGGCATGTATGTATCGTATCATATATTATACGATGTGGTAAAATTTAATTAATATTACTAAATTAAAGAGTTTTAGTAAATAATTCTAATTGAAATAACACAGAAAAAGTGCTTTTAAATGATTAATACAGATTGTCATAGATTTACTTGTTTTTTTTTAAGATCTAAATGACTAGATATCAATGAAACAGTTCAATATATTCAAAGTTTAAATATGGGGAGAAGGTCAAATTTCTTTAGTAGTATTATTTTTTACTTCACTCAATTTTGTAAAATAACTTAACCAATAAAATAGAAAAAATATATCTATATAAAAAAGGTCACCAATAGCCCTTTTCTCTTGAGGTTATGACCATAAATGATGGACACCATCTAAGTATAATTTTTATCTTAAATATTCATACTTAAAATTTAATATGTGTATGATACTAATAGCAATTATCATAAATATTTCAATAATTTACCTTTATACGTAATATATATTTTACAAAATATTATTACACAATTAATATTTGAGTAAGACAATCATATAAATGTAATTTTACAAAAAATATGTAGTTTTATAGTGAATGTCAACATTGTTATAAGTAGAATGTTAAAGAGACAAAAAAATAAAACATAAAAATTAGTTCTATAGAAAATTAGGTCGTTACAGTCAAATGTTGTTATAATTAATGTTGATTAAATAGAGGTTTGAGTGTATGTCTAATATTTACCTTGACCAATTCTTTTTTTTGAATATGTATATTTTAGTAGCATAATTTAATGTTAATATATGAAAAAATCACGTATGGTGAAAAATATTTCATTTCTTTAAGTTTCCACCTTTTCTTTGCTGAATTGCAGTCTTCTCTTTTTTTCTGCCACATACATATCATATAGTTGTTGTCTAATGAAAGTATCAAGTGTCACGACCTGAGCCTACACCCTGGACGTGGCCGGCACTCTAGAACGATTGCTGGTCCCCAAGCAAACCCTCATCCTGGCTGACTACAAGCGGAAGACTAACTTAAGCATACATAAGCATCAAATTGAAAGAAACTTTTAAAAACAATTTATTGAATCTCAAAAGTTTGTTGAATATACTTAGTATGAAACATAAGTTTTAAATAAAATATCCGAAACTGAAAGACTCTCCCAAACTGTCTATCTACGAAGCCTCTACTATTAAGGAAGGATGTTGGGATAAGACCCATTACACCTCAAAACTACTAACTGGAAAGTAACTGTGAAGTCCTCTGGAATACAAGGAGGATCACCAAAGCTAGCTGGAGTGTAGAATGATATCAACGAAGCGTCTGTTGATAATCATGAACACCTATCTATGCATCATAAAAAAATGCAAGTCGAATGATTTCAATACATGGGATGTACGAGTATGTAATATAGCCGAGTAAACAAATAACTATACTGAATGACTGAAAGCAACTCAACTGAATCAATACATGAACATGAAGCGAAAACCATTTAAGTTTTATAATAAAATATACAATGAAAGCAACACAAAAATATTATACTTTACTTGTGGGGACTTTCTCTAAATGATAGCCATTACTATGAGTCTAGCAATTATACAACGTCCAACCGCACATTGCAAGGGCCCATCCTATTCCTTGCGGGGGGTATATGATGATATCGTGACTATGGATCCATCTAATTGGCCTTCTCAGAGGTAGTGAGGAGTTGTATGAAGAATCAATGCTATCCTATCCTACGCTGGCTATGTAGTTCTATGGGACTTCTGAATCATAAAAGACTCTAACCCAACTCGGTGCTCGATACTACTCCCAAAATAATTAATATATCTTTGTGTTCAATTCACCCATTACAAAGAATGAGCTTCTTACATTACTTGAAATACTTTTCAAAACATGAGACATGTTTACCTTCTTGAAAACATGAACTTTTGAACTTATCTTTCAAGTTCAATAATTAACATAGGTACATATGTATATATATGAATAAAATAACATTAGGAACTCTTAAGTATTTCTGAAATAGAACCTTTAAACTTTTTTCTCAAAAATCATCTATACTTCACCAAAAACTCAATTTAAAACTCAAGTGTTTGCTTTGAAAAACTTCTTAAGACTTATAACTCAAAATAGGGTTCATGCTGAATTATAGACATGAACAAATCAACTCAAGGATCTCAATAACAATATAGAAACTCAATAATTAGGAATATAATTTTTAAATGAAACATGAACTCAAGAACTCAAATCAACTTATCTCAAAAATACTCAAATCTATGGGTAGAATCCTAGATTTCTCTTTTAGTGATTTGAAAGAAGATGTAGGGCGTGAGGATGAACTAGTCCAACACTATGATAGCCTTACATACCTGAAAGAACAAGGTTCTGGAAGAATCTTGAAGAATCTTTAAGAAGAACTTGATTAGAAGCCTTGAAACCCTAGCTTAAAGGTAAACAATCAAGAAAATCATTCTTGAGTTTCTTGAATTAGTTTCTTGAAATCTCTATGACCAAGATGTATGATTTTTATTAGTGATTCATAGTTGTATGGCTGAATTTAAGTTGGAAAGAATGAAATTCATTGAGAAGGATTTACCTTGAAGAAGAATCTTGAAAAAGATTGAAAGAACCTTGAAAAAGATTGAAAGAATCTTGAATGAAATCTTCTACTTTGATTTTTCCTTAGGGTTTTGCCAAAGAGTTTGAGAGGGAAGAGAATGATGGATTAAAAGATGAAAATCTAATTGTTTTGTGCCTTATATTAGTCAAGAAATTCGCTTAGGGTTTTCTTGGAGGTAAAAACACAAAAAGACTCTTTTTAATCTTTTCCTGTCGACTAATTTGTCACTACACTATATAAGTTACTAAAATGGTCATAACTTTTTACTCAGAAATATAATTGACATGAAATTGGTGGAATTGGAAAGAGAATTCAAATACCGTTAATTTTATAGGTTATGGGCCACGTAACTCTTTATATTCTAAGAGATATGGTCGTTTTAAGTTGACCTAAGTAAAATCTTATTTCAAAACTTAATCGGTAAGAAAACTTTCAACTCAACTTTGTGCTAGGAGTTTTTAGTGACCTTAATTGATATCCAAAATCATTCTCACACTGAAGAATTTACCTTAAAACTTAAGAAAAATTAAGAGTCACTCAGTACGACCTTATACGCAATTCAAGAATGGTTTGGGCTTAACTTAGAAATTTTCGGGGTGTTACAATATCTCCCCCTTGGGATCATTCATCCTCGAATGACGGTTAAACTAAGAATGGAGGGGAAAATAGTTACTATCACTAAATCTCTTGACTTCTGAACTTTCCTACTAACATAGGTTGAACTGATTGATACTAATAGTTTTGAAAGTGGACTAGAGCACATAAGTCAAGAATGATATGAGTTTGAACATAGTCATTATCTATTTGAAATTATTTGACATAAAGCTAGGATATCTGGGCAGGAAGTAAGAATATGAGTGATTTAACATAATGTTGCTAGCCTTCGAGAGTAAATCATGAATTTGTGAGACTGAGCATATTATAAGACATGATTGCTTATATGAATAGGTTCATAGCATGGGACTGATATCCACAATTTTATGAAGTAAGAGTGAGATCAATGGGATAAAGTCTTTGCCCCTCATTTTGAAAACTGAGCATAAATGTGAATCTCTCTGAGGTGCATGAGCATATGTCATGAACAAAATTCTGATATAAGAAACATCATCATGATGTTGAAATGACTGAACTTTGAGGAATACGCTAGAGTATGAATGAATAGATATACCTCAAATAAACTCTTTCGGAAGACATCATTGTCTGACTCTCAACACTTGACTTTGTTTCTCATCTTATCATCTCTCCCTTAGGTCTAAAGCTAAAAATTGAAAGCTATGGATCTATTCCATCATATCTACACTGGCCTACATTCCCTTTACTCTAATACTCAAGAAAGACTTATCTCATGGATATTGAACTCTCCATAAGTAGGTACTATGACTTATTTTAAGACCTATTTCTAATATTCTTCTATTAACCTCTTCTCATTGGCTTATAAGGCCGCTTCATCTACCTTTTAAGGAAAAATAATAATGCTTACATCATCCTATTCCACATTGACAACTCCAATATACTATCTAGGCATACATGGAAAATAATTAACTTAATTGGAACCTCTTCTGATTACATACAATCTCGGTACACCTCTTAATGCTCTTGTTACTCTTATGACTTAGCCACACTTCACTGCTGTTATCTTAAAAGTTAAGATCTCTGACTTGTACCTCTCATATTCATTGCAGCTAACATCTCAATTCCTCACTTACTCTATGTCAAGTCTAGGAGATCAGATCTCAAGACTAACATCATCATCCTCATATTGCCATTCTTTTGATCATGACGCTCATCTCAAATTCAAGCTTAATGCTTATTACTAAACTCGGACATTAATATTATTGCTCGCTTACTATGATAACTTACAATTACTAGATAAAATTAAGAAACACAAGTCTACTAAAATCTCATGACAAGTGGTCAATCTTTATCTCTCTGTCTACATACTTACGAATTATCGTCACATTCAATTTACGACTTAAGTATTATTTACTCATTCACTATACATCATCGCCTAATTAGTTCTATAACACCTTGAATATTATGGGCTCTCCCTCAAAAATCATAAGCCTGGTGAAGATCTATTACCTCATGAATACTCCTGCTCTTCTATTCAACACCTACACTTGGTCGTTACTAACACAATGACACATCATCGTAACCTCCCTTCTAGTTAAAATATAATCTAACTCATCCTAACTAGTAACTCTTACTATACCTCATATCATGCAATCTACACAGACTCATCACTTCTTAGTCTACCCATAAGGGAAAACTCCGCATCAATAACTTATTGGGTGAATGACTACAATAACATACTTCTCCTCATCATTATCTCTCTTTCTTAGATTACTCACCCTCTGCATGTATTCTTCTAACTCTGGGCAGTTTTACTACTACTGCTTATAACATCATAACCCATACTATATTTTCGGATGAAAATACTACCCAAGCTCTAAAACATACTTCCTCATAAGGGTCTCAATTGAAACAAGGTTTAAAGAAGAGAGTCTAGGAGTACATCTCGCTTTTAGCTCGAACGCACGATTCATATGAATAAGAGTGCATTCTTTTGAATTTCAACACTTAAGCTCACTCACGGGCTTCTCTCAAGCCCCTTTTCATTCTCATGACTTCCTCAAGACTTTTGATGAGATTAACTCATTGATATGGAATTGACTTTGCTTTTCAACTACCTTGAGTATGAGGGGTAGTCGAATGAATATGACAAATGCACGAGTTTGATTAAGTTCCTTATGAAATAACTTTATTGCACGATTTAGAGTATAAAAAAAGGGAAGTTTTTCTAAAATGTCTATAGTCCCTCATTTATAGAAGTGGGGCCCTCATAACTATAAATAAGATCCTACTGACACGGCTTCATAGACACCGTATGACACTTGAACTCTGTGCTCTGATACCAAGTTTGTCACAACTCAAGCCTATTCCCTGGACGTGGTCGGAACTCAAGAACCATTGTTGATCCCTAAGAGAACCCTCATCCTGGTTGACTACAAGTGGAAGAATAACTTGAGCATACATAAGCATTAAATCAAAAGAAATGTTTAAAAATAGTTTATTGAATCTCAACACGTTGCTGAATATACTTAAGATGAAACATAAGTTTTAAATAAAATATCTCAAACTGAAAGACTCTCCAAAACTGTCTATCTATGAAGCCTCTAGTATTAAGGAAGGATGTAAGGACAAGATCCATTACACCTCAAAACTACTACTTGGAAAGTAACTGTGAAGTCCTCTAGAATACAAGGAAGCTCACCAAAGCAAACTGGAGTGTAGAATGATCTCAATCAAGTGTCTGTTAATAATCATGAACACCTATATCTGCTTCATAAAATGATGCAGGTCGAATGACATCATTACATGAAATGTACGAGTATGTAATATAGCTGAGTAAACAAATTACTGAACTGAATGACTGAAAGCAACTCAAATGAATCAATACATGAACATGAAGCAACAACAATTTAAGATTTATAATGAAATATACATGAAAGCAACATGAAAATAATATACTTTACTTGTGGGGAGTTTCTCTAATCGACAACCATTACAATGCGCCTAGCAATGATACAACGTCCCGTCGCATTGCAAGGGTCCATCCTATACCTTTTCGGGGGTATAGGATGATATCGTGGTTATGGATTCATCTAATTGGCCTTCTCAGAGGTAGTGAGGAGTTGCATGAAAAATAAATGCTATCTTATCCTATGTTGACTACGTAATTCTATGTAACACCCCAGAATTTTTTTTGAACTAAGACTCGAACGATCTTTCATTGTGAGTAGGATTTTACTGAGGAAATTAAAATTTCTTGAGTGTTAAGGTCACTAGATGTAGCACCTTGAGCTCCAAGAATAACAAAAGAGAGTTCATTCAAGTAATTCTTAGGTTCTTCTATGTTTTGGGTCAACTTCAAATGACTATAACCTTCAGTACATGATGAGTAGGTGTGCTATGAGGTGGAAAATTATAGGTATTTGAATTATAGTTCCAACGCCACCGAGTTTGCTAAGTTTAGAGGTTGGATAAGTGAGATATGTCCTTTTGAAGTCAGACTGTCCAGTTAAGGAAAGTTATCCGAAAATAATAAGGGGTATTTTGGTCTTTTCCTTACCAAATAAGATTTAATTCATTTTTAGTAAGATTTTAAGGGTCTAATCCTATTAGGTTTAGTTTTATAATCCTAATATATGCCTAGGGTTTTATTTGAGAGTTCAATAAGAGAAAAGAAGAGAAAAGAAGAGAAAATAGGATAGGATCGAAGCATTCGTCGAGAGTCTTGCATTTTGTTGCATATTTTTGCCATGGGTTTAATCCCTAAGAGGTATTTAAGCTTCCATAGTGTTGGGTTTGTTCACCCACATGCCAATCATGTTATTTTCAGCGAAATTGCATTCTTGAAGTTGAAAGATTAGAGTTCTTGATGAGTTCTTGATAAATGTTCTTGAAGTTCATTCTAAATCTTGTTTTTTATTGGGGTTTTGATGAATTCTTGAGATGAAATTGAGTGTTTTGAGGGCTTTATTGAGTAGATTAGAGTGTATTTATGTTAAGTAATTGAATCCAAGTGATTGGAGAAGAAACCGTTTGATTCTAGGCGAGTTAGGGTGAGAAAATGAGAAGAGAAATTCGTTGGGTTTTCTGGGTTGGGGTCTAGCGCATTGCTCCAGATAGTATGCCCCAAATCATGTTCTAAACTTTAGGCCACTCAATGCGCTAGGGTAGCCTGCCTCATCCAGTTTGCAATCGGTTGCTCCGTTTGAGTTCTTTTAAAGTGTACCTTCACTCCCTTTTGATTCTAAATACTCTAAACTACTTCTAAACACCTAGAAATAATTCCTAACATGATCATAACCTTGAATTCATAATTCAAATTCAAGATAAAGTTAAGATTTAAGTTTTGAGAATTCTTTCGAACATTCTAAGAAAGTCCCTTCGAGTCCTTTTGAAGAGTCTTCTACAACTTCTAGTAACTTGTTGCAAGACTTGAGCAAGTGAGTATGAGGATGAGGAGAATGTATTCATGAGTCTACTTTGTCATAATGAAATCCTTCATATCATGAACCATAACTATTGAAATAATAATTCACATTCAAGAGAGAGTTTAGAGTAGAGTTCAAGAAAGCCTTTGAGTTCAATTGTGAATTCTTTGAGATCAATCATCGATTTGAGTTAAGTTTTGAGGAATTAAGTATGAAAATGAGAAGATTCATATACACAAGTTCTATATTGTCATGTAGACCCTCGAGTCGAGTCATTCATGCCCATAAATTCCGCATGAACTTAATAAATTGATCACCTTTGAGAGGAGTAGTATCTGCAAGTTCTACTTGAGTATTGAGTTCCTAACCCATTTGAGATTATATTTATAATCATAGGACTATTACATGTTACCCATGAAGTCCTTGAGTTGAATTAAGTCGAGCAGTCTTGAGATGAGAAGTATTTTTGAGTCCTTGAGTTGAGTGGTTCATGCTCATAATTCCGCATGAAACTTTATGAGTTGAGCATTCTTGAAATGAGTAGTATCATTGAAGATCTTGAGTTCTGAGTTGTTATGTTCCGAGTATTGAGTTCTTTGTATGGTTATTAAGAACCGTGAATTGAGTCGTTCACGTCAATCATTCGGCATGAACCCTATTTTGAGAAGTCTTTTACAATTTTTTCTAAACTTGTTTTAATACTTGATCACTTGAGTTGAGAAAGAGTATAGTCGAGTTCATTTTCTTTAAAATGATATATGGAAACTAAGTATTCCTAAGAATAAATGTTTTCACATTTAAAAGAGGAGGAAACTGAGATTTCCAAAAGAGTTTTGAGCAGTTGAGTAGCATCTCTTTTTAGAGAAAGATTTTGATAATAATCTCAAACTACAGATAGAGTTATGTTTTTATAAATATGAGCTGAGTATATTTTGAGAGTAGTATTAATCACCGATATGGGGACAAGTTCAGATAACTCAAGTCTCCATAAACCATGTAGCCTACGTAGATAGAAAGGGTCATACTTTTTAGATGATTCGTTAATGTTTTTTAGCATAGACTAATGGATCCACTTAGTTGAGAGGTCTTATACCCTGGAAAAGTATAGGACGGTTCTGGCAGTGTGGGCGAGATGCTGTATCCGCACATAGCTCATAGTGATGGTTGTCGGTTAGAGAAACTCCCACATAGTTATATTATTTGTTATTATATACAAATTGAGTTGTTATTGTGCTCTTCAATACATTGAGTTGCTAATGTTTTAAAAAGCTTTCCATATGTTGCATCTTTTATTGTTGCTTTGTTCTTAAGTATCTTGAGTATCTTGAGTTGAGTATCTTGAGTTGAACTGTGTTTCATGGAGTCGAGTACCTTATTGTTGAGTTGAGCCCCATTTCAGAGAGTTGAGAACCTTATTTCTGAGTTGAGTATCTTACCCTTGAGTACTTCTGAGTTGCGTAAGTTTGAGTAGTTTTGAATATACTTGAGTATTCCTTGAGTTGAGTTGAACCTTGTTTATTTGAGTTGAGTTGAGTTGAGTGAGTTGAGAAGAGGTAAGTATGTTTCCTTTTTATCAAGTTCAAGCTTATGTTTGTGCTTTATAATTCCCCTTACATGCTCGTACATTCCACGTACTGAGCCATTTAGCCTGCATCATTTCATGATACAGATATAGTTATTCAGGGTCATCAACAGGCTCTTTGTTGATACCACATGCAGTTCGAGTTAGCTATGGTGAGCCTCCTTGTTTCTGGAGGGTTCCTCTTGTACTTTCATTTATATCAGTTGTTAGGATGTCGTGGTCTTGTCCCTACTTCCATATTTGTTAGTTAGAGGCTTCATACATAGACAATAGAGTTTCAGAAGTCTGTTCATTTATTTTGTTAAATGTTTAAAAGACTTGAGTTGCCTATTTTTGGCTAGTTGAATACTATTTATATTCAGAGTAAATCATTTGAGTTAAAGCTTGTATTTAGTTTCATGAATTTTATTCAGTTTTAAGCTTTGTATGTTTGAGTTAGTCTTCGGCTTATAGTTGGCCATGATGAGGGTTCGCTTGGGGACCAACAATGGTTCTTGAGTACCGACCTCGTCCAGGGTGTAGGCTCGGGTCATGAAAAACTTGGTATCAGAGCACAGAGTTCAAGTGTCCTAGGGTGTTTATAAAGCCGTGTCAGTAGGGTCTTATTTATGGTTGTGAGGGCCCCAGTTCTATAAATGAGGGACTATAGTCATTTAAGAAAAGTTTCCCATTTTTCATACTCTTAATCGTGCAATAGAGTTATGTCATAGTGATTTATTCATACTCGTGCATTTCTCAGATTCATTCGACTACCTGTCATACTTGAATGGTTGAAAAGAAAAGTCAGCTCTTTTTCAATAAGTTACTCTTAGCAAAGTATTAAGGAAGTCATGAGATTCTAGAAGGGCTTGGGAGAAGCCCATAAGTTAGTTAAGTGTTGAGTTTCAGAGTAATGCCTTCATATTCATATGAATCGTGCATTTGAGCTAAAAGTGAGTTGTACTCTTTTTCCTAAGCCTTGTTTCAGCTGAGATCCTTATGAGGAAGTATGTTTAGAGCTTGGGTAAGGTTTTCACTCTAAAAGGTAGCATGAGTTATGAGATCATGAACAGTAGTAGTAAAATAGCCTAGAGTTAGAGGAAAGTATGCAGAGGTTTAGTAATCCAAGAAAGGGAGATAGTGATGAGGCAGACTATGTTATTATAGTCATGCCCCCAGTAAGTTATTGATGAGAAATGTTCCCTTATGGGTAGAGTAAGAGTTTCTAGTCAAGATGAGATAGAGTATTTATATTTTTAACTAGAATAGAGTTGAGGCCGATGTGCCATCGTTTAGAGGAGGCTAAATATATATGTTGAATAGAAGCATTGAGTATTCATGAAGTGATAGATCTAAGCTAGGCTTATGACATATTTGAGAGGATCATGATGTTCAGAAGGTTATAGAACTGATCAAGTAATGAGGTATAGTATAGTAGGTGAGCAATCATATTGATATTCGGGTTTAGTAATAAAACTTCAAGCTTGAATTTGAGATGAGTATCATGATTGAAAGAATGACAACACGCGGGTGGTGATGTTAGTCTTGGGATTTGATCTAGTAGACTTGACATAGAGTAGGTGAGGAATTGAGGTGATAAGTTGTAATACATATGAGTGGTGTAAGTGAAAGACCTTCATGTTTAGATAAGGGCAGTGAAGTGTGGCAAAGTTACAAGAGTAACAAGAGCATCAAGAGATGTGCCGAGATAGTATGTTACCAGATGAGGTTCCAATTAAGTTATAAGTTTCTATGTGTGCCTAGATAGCATAATTGAGTTGTCTATGTGGAATACATCCATAGCTTTCAAGTGTTAGCTTTAGACCTAAGGGGGAGATGATAAGATGAGACATCAAGTCAAGTGTTTGAGAATAAGATAGTAATGAGTTCCAAAGAGTTTGGGGGATATCTTTTTAGAGGTCCTTTTAGTAGTGGAGTGATGTTAAAAAGAAAAGGTTAATGATCTTATCGTGATGATGATGGTGTGATAATTCCATCAAAGGTTATAAAAGAAGAGGATGAGGTTTTACGATGAGAAATACTTGAATGAGAGCCCTTAGTTGGTTCCGAAGGAGTTGGTTAGTGAGAGTCCATGGAGTTGTTAGAGTATTAAGCTTGAAGGTGTTGTTGTTAAACATTAGGTGGTTCTTGATATGAGCCTAGTGTTGATTAAATGTGGTAGTAAAGAGTAATGTTTTTGGGATGAAATTCCCTACCGAGGTTTAGAACCCGAACCTTAGTATTTGGGTTAAGCTTGAAGATAGTGAGAATGTACCATTAGACTCAGACCTTAGTAAGAGTAACTCATTCCATACCCAGTCCAGTCGTCATTCGAGGACGAATGATCCCAAGGGAGAGATATTGTAACACCCCATAAATTTTTTCAAACTAAGACTCAAACCATTCTTCAATGTGAGTAGGATTTTACCAAGGAAATTAAAATTTCTTGAGTGTTAAGGTCACTAGATGTAGCACCTTGAGTTCCAAGAATAACTAAAGAGAGTTCATTCAAGTCATTCCTAAGTTCTTCTATGTTTTGGGTTAACTTCAAATGACCATAACCTTCAATAAAGAATGAGTTAGGTGTTCCATGAGATGGAAACTGAAAGGTCTTTGAATTATCATTCCAACGCCACTGAGTTTACTAAGTTTAGAGGTTGGATGAGTGAGATATACCCTTTTGAAGTCAGGCTGTACAGTTAAGGAAAGTTAGCCAAAAATAGTAAGGGGTATTTTGGTATTTTCCTTACCAAATTATATTTAATTCATTTTTAGTAAGATTTTAAGGGTCTAATCCTATTAGGTTCAGTTTTATAATCCTAATATACGCCTAGGGTTTTAATTGAGAGTTCAAGAAGAGAAAAGAGGAGAGAATCAAAGCGTTCGTCGAGAGTCTTGCGTTTTGTTGCAAATTTTTACCATGGGTTTAATCCCAAAGAGGTATGTAAGCTTCCATAGTGTTGGGTTCATTCACCCACATGCCAATCATGTTATTTTCAGTGAAATTGCATTCTTGAATTTGAAAGATTAGAGTTCTTGATGAGTTCTTGATAAGTGTTCTTGAAGTTCATTCTAAATCTTGTTTTATTGGGGTTTTGATGATTTTTTGAGAAAAAAATAAGTGTTTTTGAGTGCTGTATTGAGTAGATTAGAGTGTACTTATGTTAAGTAATTGAATCCAAGTGATTGGGGAAGAAATCGTTTGATTGTAGGTGAGTTAGAGCGAGAAAACGAGCAAAGAAATTCATCGGGTTTTCTGGGTTAGGGCCTGGCAAGTCGCGCCAGCCAGTGCACCCCAAATCATGTTCTAAAGTTTAGGGGCTGGCACCCCGTGCCACTCAGTGCGCTAGGGTCGCCTGCGACATCCAGTTTGCAATCGGTTGCTCCGTTTGAGTTCTTTTAAAGTGTACCTTCACTACCTTGTGATTCTAAACACTCTAAACTACTTCTAAACACCTAGAAATAATTCCTAACATGATCATAACCTTGAATTCATAATTCAAATTCAAGGTAGAGTTAAGAGTTAAGTTTTGAGAATTCTATCGAATATTCTAAGAAAGTCCCTTTGAGTCCTTTTGAAGAGTCTTCTACAACTTCTAGTAACTTGTTTCAAGACTCGAGCAAGTGAGTATGAGGATAATGAGAATGTATTCATGAGTCTACTTTGTTATCATGAGATCCTTCATATCATGAGCCATAACTCTTGAAATCATAATTCACATTCAAAAGAGAGTTAAGAGTATAGTTCAAGAAAGCCTTTGAGTTCAATTGTGAATCCTTTGAGATCAATCATCGATTTGAGTTAAGTTTTCAGGAATTAAGTATGAGAATGAGAAGAGTCGTATACACGAGTTCCATATTGTCATGTAGACCCTCGAGTCGAGTCGTTCATGCCCATAAATTCTGCATGAACTTCATAAATTTATCACCTTTGAGAGGAGCAGTATCTCCATGTTCTAAGTCTTGAGTATTAAGTTCCTAACCCATTTGACATTATATTTCTAATCGTGGGACTAACACATTTTACCCATGAAGTCCTTGAGTTGAGTTAAGTCGAGCAGTCTTGAGATGAGAAGTATCTTTGAGTCCTTGAGTTGAGTGGTTCATGCTCATAATTACGCATGAAACCTTATGAGTTGAGCATTCTTGAAATGAGTAGTATGATTGAAGATCTTGAGTTCTGAGTTGTTGAGTTCAAAGTATTGAGTTCTTTGTATGGTTATTGAAAACCTTGAATTCAGTCGTTCACGTCCATCATTCGGCATGAACCCTATTTTGAGAAGTCTTTTAAAACTTTTTCTAAACTTGTTTTAAGACTTGAGCACTTGAGTTGAGAAAGAGTAGAATCTATTTCATTTTCTTTAAAATGATATACGGGAACTAAGTATTCCCAAGAATAAATGTTTTCATGTTTAAAAGAGGAGGAAACTGAGATTTCTAAAAGAGTTTTGAGTAGTTGACTAACATCTCTTTTTAGAGAAAGATTTTGAGTAATAATCTCAAACTACAGAAAGAGTTATGTTTTTAAACATATGAGCTGAGTATATTTTGGGAGTAGTATTGAGCACCGATATGGGGAGTTCAGATAACTCAAGTCTCCATAAACCATGTAGCCGATGTGGGTAGAAAGGGTCATACTTTTTAGATGATTCCTTAATGCTTTTTAGCATAGACTAGTGGATCCACTTAGTTGAGAGCTCTTATACCCTAGCAAAGTATAGGATGGTTCTGACAGTGTGGGCGAGACACTGTATCCGCACATAGATCATAGTGATGGTTGTCGGTTAGAGAAACTCACACATAGTTATATTATTTTTTATTATATACAAATTGAGTTGTTATTATGTTCTTCAATACATTGAGTTGTTATCTAGTGTTTTAAAAAGATTTCCATATATTGCATCTTTTATTGTTGCATTATTCTTGAGTATCTTTAGTTGAACTGTGTTTCATTGAGTCAAGTACCTTATTGTTGAGTTGAGCCCCATTTCACTGAGTTGAGAACCTTATTTCTGAGTTGAGTATCTTACCCTTGAGTACTTCTGAGTTGAGTAAGTTTGAGTAGTTTTGAATATCCTTGACTTTTCCTTGAGTTGAGTGAACCTTGTTTCTTTGAGTTGAGTTGAGTGAGTTGAGAAGAGGTAAGTATGTTTCATTTTTATTAAGTTCAAGCTTATGTTTATGCTTTAGAATTCCCCTTACATGCTCGTACATTCCACATACTGAGCCATTTGGCTTGCATCGTTTCATGATATAGATATAGGTATTCAGGGCGCTTCGTTGATACCACATGCAGTTCAAGTTAGCTATGGTGAGCCTCCTTGTTTCTGGAGGGTTCCACTTGTACTTTGAGTTATTTCAGTTGTTAGGATGTCGTGGGTCTTGTCCCGACTTCCATCTTTGTTAGTTAGAGCCTTCATAGATAGACAATAGAGTTTCAGAAGCGTGTTCATTTATTTTGTTAAATGTTTAAAAGACTGGAGTTGCCTATTTTTGGCTAGTTGAATACTATTTATATTCAGAGTAAATCATTTGAGTTAAAGCTTTGCATATGAGTTTCATTAATTTTATTCAGTTTTAAGCTTTGTATGTTTGAGTTAGTCTTCCGCTTGTAGTCAGCCAGGATGAGGGTTCGCTTGGGGACCATCAATGGTTCTCGAGTGACGGCCACGTCCAGGGTGTAGGCTCAGGTGGTGACATTCTATGGCACTTCCATATCATAGAAGACTCTACGTCACAAGCCAAAAATGGATGTGATGGCACTCGTCTTATTCCACCAAGACAAGTTAGCCTAAAACCCAAATATCACAAACTATGAGGAAGTAAGACATATTGAAATCTCAAAATATCATAAGTGCGGATAACTAAGTCAACTTAATAAAACCCTCAAAACCTGGTTGTCACGTGTACAAGCCTCTAATGTGTTATATAAAATTGAAAATAAATACAAGTCTCAAATGACCTTGTCTCTCAAATAGAAAAAAATCATAAATAGGAGTAAGAAGGTCCGCTCAGAGAACAAACAGCTACCTCACAAATCTCCACAGGAAGCCTTGGATAAGAAGAGAATAGAGAGTATCACGAAGATCTGAGCTAGTAACCTACAAAAATATAGTAGCAAGGGGTGAGTACCAAACCACACAGTACTAAGCAAGTAAACTTCTAAACACAAGCTAAAGGAATAGAATACGGGTACTCCTAACACCCCAACCGAACCTCTACAACTACAACCTGTACAAAACCAGCCCAACCTAATAGTTCACAATTTACATAGCTCGCAGCTCAACAACAACACTCTAACAATTACAAATCCTCAACAACAAACTCAATATTCATCAATCACAAGTTCCATAGAAAGGCACTCACAAGATCAACAACACACAAGATCAAGTTCACCAATGATAAAGATGTGCAATGCAATGAAATGCAATGTTAAGTATAGTGATGCATATCTGACCTAACGATACACACCCGTTGTCTCTCAGTTTGGGACTCATGGGGGACATATTTGTCCATGCATCCATCGCGGTGTGCTACATGACCCTCGATATATAGTGTACATCGTGGCGCGCAACACGTGCCTCAAAATATAGTATCCATCACGGCGCGCGATATGTCCCTCGAAATGATACATTCTCTTTAATTTCTTATTCTTTCTCAATTCACATAACACTTGTCACAACCATGTCTCAGAACAATGCAAATGACATGTTCACACAAATAATGAGATGACCATTTTCATAACATTGCATAATTCACAACAACACAATCATGATACAACATCCACAATGAATCAATAAGCCTTTCAAAACCATTCTCAACTCATCACACACCAATAATTGATCACATAGCCTTTTATTACCCCTTTTCATCATTAGAATTATTCAATATGGACATGTCAACCCATCACCAAGTTCCATTACTTCCCAACACATACTATGAGGAAATACACGATTCTATGCACTTTACAAGGGTTTAGAAATCCACTTGCCTCAATTTATCGAGCAATCACTCTGGGACTTAAGCATTCCCCTTTCGTTGGCCTTCCAAATCAATACAATCTATCCAGATAAATAACCACAATAAGATTTTGAAATTAACAATACTCATATTACCATAGGTTTAGCCTAGACCCAAAAACTCTTTCAAATTTATAATTAACCTTTTAATTTTGATGTCAATTAATTTGCCAACTCTCATATTTTCCAAATTTCAAGCCTAGGGTTAAGTCTCAATTTATAAAGATAAACCTAAAAATCGATAACCTTAACTATGGAAATACACAGAAAGTGATTATGCAAGTCTTACTTTGCCAATGGTTAATTCTTCCTAACTGACAATTATTTCACCACTAACTTTTCAAAAAAAAACCTTAAGGACCCACCTGGTGTTAACAACTAACAAAAGCAAATTGAAATATTCAATTTGCTTCTACACCCATCTATAAAATCTCTATCCTCCAAGTAACACATACCACACAATATTATTAAGGAATGCCCACCCAATACACAACATGTATAAGACAAAATTGGAACTTAAATAAGTTTTACCTGCAGTCCTTTTCCTCCAATTCTCATCGACGGTGCGAAACCTCACAAGCAGTTTGAGGTATGAAGAAAATATTAACCCTCTTCCTTTAATTATTATTATTTTTTACATGGGTCAAGTGATATAGACTAATAATTAAACTATGGATGTGGCCCATTAACCATCAATTAAAATAAATTATTTAAAATTACTCATAAATTAATAACCATAGTTAAATGAATAGTCCAAAATTCTCATTTAAAATTTAGGAAAAGGGTCTTTTATGAAAGAGAGAGGACTAACTCTTAAAATGACCTAACGGGTCATTACACTCTAACCCAACTCGGTGCTCCATACTACTCTAAAGATAATATAACTTTGTGCTCAATTCACCCATTACAAAGAATGAGCTTCTTACATTAGTTGAAATACTTGTCAAAACATGTGACATGTTTACCTTCTTCAAAACATACACTTATGAACTTATCTTTCAAGTTCAATAATTAACATAGGTACATATGTATATGTATATATTTGAATAAAATAACTTTAGAAACTCTTAAGTCTTTATGAAATAGAACCTTTAAACTTTTTCTCAAAACTCATCTTTACTTTGTCAAAAACATAGTTTAAAACTCAAGTATTGGCTTTGAGAAACTTCTCAAGACTTGTAACTTAAAATAGAGTTCATGCTGAATTATAGACATGAACAAATCAACTCAAGGATCTCAATAACAATATAGAAACTCAATAATTAGGAATAGAATTTTTAAATGAAACATGAAATCTAGAACTAAAATCAACTTATCTCAAGAATACTCAAATCTAGGGGTAGAATCCTAGATTTCTATTTTATTGATTTGAAAGAAGATGTAGGGCATGAGGAAGAAATAGTCCAACATTATGATATCCTTAAATACCTGAAAGAACAAGGTTTTGGAAGAATCTTGAAGAAGAACTTGATTAGAAGCCTTGAAACCCTAGCTTGAAGGTAAACAATCAAGAAAAGTTTTTTTGAGATTCTTGAATTAGTTTCTTGAAATCTCTATGGCCATGATTTATGATTTTCATTAGTGATTCATAGCTGTATGGAGGAATTTGAGTTGGAAAGAATGAAGTTTTTGGAGAAGGACTTACCTTGAAGAAGAATCTTGAAAAAGATTGAAAGAATCTTGAATGGAGTCTTCTACTTTGATTTTTCCTTAGGGTTTTTTCCTAGGGTTTGAGAGAGAATAGAATGATGGATTAAAATATAAAAATCTAATAGTTTTGAGACTTATATTAGTCAAAAAATTTGTTTAGGGTTTTCTTGGAGGTAAAAAGACAAAAGACCTTTTTTACTGTTTTCCCATCGGCTAATTCGTCACTGCACTATATCAGTTACTAAAATGGTCAAAATGTTTTACTCAAAAATGGGATTGACACAAAATTGGTGTCTTTGGAAAGAGGATTAAAATACCTTTAATTTGATAAGTTATGGGCCATGTAACTTGATGATTTTGAGATTTGGTCTCATTTAGGGCTTTGTTTTGATAGTTTTAGTGTCCTCAAATACCTAATTTATGCTATAAACTAATGTTAAAACCTTGATTTTCAGGTATGTGGATTAAGGAGCAAAGAAAGGACACTAATAGGCAAAAAGGAACAAAATAGGCTGAAGAAGTTGAAAACAGTGAGCCTGGGGATATCCAAGACAACTCGGCGACTCGCCGAGTTGCTCTTCAGTCTGCCTAAAGTTCCAGTGTGCTAGCCCTGAGGGAAGAAATCAATTCGGCGATAGGAAAGGGGCAGTCGGCGAATTGCCGATCAGTTCTACGATGACAATATTGATCGCCCAAAGTTACAGAACTTGAGAATGCTGAGAGCCAATGTATGAAGGCGATAGAAGAGAGCAAAGGGCTGTTCACCGAACCACTTGGTGAACCCGACTTACCTGGCCTAATGGCCGTTTGAGGCTAATTTTTGGTGACTATAAATAGGATTTTGAACTGTAAATTGAGAAGCTTGCTACCATCTGGAATAGTTTTCTTTTGAAGTTTGACAGTTTCTAGTAGATTTGAAGGTTTTTTGAGATTCAATCTGGAGATTTTGCAAGTGGGTTACTAATTACTTCGATTTTCAGCATTGTAAAGGCTTGAATACTCTTACCCAGTTGATGGATAATCGATTTGGTAACCTTTTTTACCTTCTTATGATGTTTGGCTAAAATCCCAATTCTTGGGGTGTGATCATGTGATTATGGGTTGAATTAGCTTATGGGTATTGTTAATTGCTAGTTTAAATTCTATATTGAAGTGGGTTTAATCATTAGCTGAGGTTTAATTTATGAATTGTAGTTGCAAATGCAGTTCTAATTTTGTGTTCTTGGTTTGCTCAAGAGAGATATTTTGGGACCAAGGCTTGTGATTAATGGTTTGTAGGTATTGGGTTGATATGGGTTCAGCTCGAGAGAGTGAATACTAAACCCAATCCCACCCATCTAGCTTGAGAAAATGTATGAATTAAGGTGTGGGCTGTTCTTAATTATTATGCTTGTTGATGTTTAAAAGAAATCACTTGACGCGGGATAATTGTTTGAGAGAAAGCTATTTCACTCATAGTCTAGCCTACCCACTGATATTTAACTATGTATTATAATTTACAATTACCCATATAGTGAAATTTGCCTATAATTGATCACACCCCAAGAATTCCTCTTCGTATTGTTATTTCAGTTTTGTGTGACTGCTTTGTAGTTGATAATTGCAAACAAACCCCCCCCCATCTGACAGTCGTGTCAACCCTTTTAATTTGCTGCATGTCTTTTTCGATGGTGCCTATTCCTATAGCTAGCTAGATCACATTTGTACTTCTTAATGGAATTTGAACACGTACCGCTCCCTGTGGGTTCGACCCCAACTCATTTGTTGGATTTTACACTACTTAACGATCGTTTGCACTTAGAATCGGATGAAGTGTGTTTGAAACGTTAATAAAAAATGGTGCCGCTACCGGGGAGTGGTGTTCTTTAAAATTCTTTTAGTGAAGTTAAATTGTCATCTCTTTGGTTGTAGTTGAATCTACTATTTTAGTTTTTGGTTTTGTGTTGCTTGTGTTGAACAAAGGAAGAGATGAGTGTTAATGGAAGTAATGGTAGACAAGTGGGCCACCAAGATGATGTTGGGAATCTCAATGATGTAAATGACCCAATTCCATTGGGTGGTGTGGGTGCAATACGTCTACCTCAACTGAAGGAAATAATGTTTTTCACATTACTAGCACAATGCTTCAGCTCCTACAATTGAAAGGTTTATTTGAGGAGCTGGCTGATGAGGATCCCCATGAGCATATTTGGAACTTCGTTGATGTTTGTGGTCCGTTCTCATTTAAGGAACATATCAAAAAAATCAGTCCATCTCAGGTTGTTCCCATTTTCTTTGATGGGTGAAGCGACCAAATGGTTATCTGAGTTACCAAGAGACTTCATCACCTCTTGGGATGAGCTGATCATAATATTCTAAGTGAGATTCTTCCCCCCATCAAAGATGATGATACACGGAGAAAGCATCCAAGGTTTTAAATGCTTGGAAGGTGAACCAATCCCCGAGACGTGGCTGAGGTTTAAGAAGTTGGTGCTGCAATACCCAACACATAGACTTCTAAATAATGTGTTGCTGCAATACTTCTATAGGAGCCTCGACTCGTGAACAAATGAGTTTCTGATAAACTCATTCCCGGTGTTATAATGCAACAACCCTATGAAGTAGCGTCTCAACTCCTTGATTGCATGACCAAGATAAATAAGGCATGGTACACCTGTAAAGACCAAGTCTCTCCTCTCAATTTTAGAATGACAAAAGAGCAGATAAAAAAGTATCGAGAGAGAGAGACCCAAACATGGCCAAAATGATGACCCAACTAGATATTTTGGCTAGAATTGTCTGGGTGTTGGTATAAAGAGTGTTAATGCTATGGGTGTTGGGGGAGTAAACCCCGATAAAGTACAATTTGAAGCGTTGTACAATAAGGAAGTGAACTTCCTAGCCAATCAAGGAGGAGGTTATCATGCAAACTACCCAAGGTTGGAATAGAGATGAGGGTTGGAGAGATCGTGACAGAGATTGGCGTGATCGTAATGCCACTTGGAAGGAAAGAGATGGTGATAAGGACAGGTACGTCCGTCCCCATGAGTGCCAAAAGCCCAAGGAATTTGAAGGTCACCGTACAGAAGATATGCTCTCACGCATTCTCAGCAAAGTCGAAGGGTCAGACAAAGTGTTGGAAGAGATGAAATAGGGTGTCTCAACTCTCAATCAGACGGTGACCTCTCACTCAGTCTCTATTAAGAAGCTGGATACCCAAATGGGTCAAATTTCTTCTTATTTGAATCCAAGACAGCAAGGGGGGTTGCCTAGTGACACAATGGCAAACCCCTAAAAATGATGCTTGATTTAGTATCCTCTTCATGTCATGACGTTAAATAAGGTGCTTTTTGAGAGACAACCCAAGTTTTTAATGTTTAGTTTTTGATTTTGAATAATGAGTGTTGATTGTGCAGGTTGAAAATGAAAAGTGTTGGAAAATGGGTATTTTGGTGAGCAAAAGTCCATTCAGTAACTCGCTGAACAGGTCAGCAAGCCCCAATTTGGACCATCATTGGAACCACCAAGCCTCAAGGGGAACTCTGTAAAACTCGGCGGGCTAAATGCTCAATTGACGGCTCCTTGAGCTGGTCGGCGAGCTCAATTTTGTCCATCGTTTGAACCCCCAAATCTGCTGGAGGTCCTATAAAACTCAGCGAGGGAAGTACCATTCGGCGCATCGCTGAGTGGGTCAGCGACCACGACTTAGTCTACTGATGGTGCCGCGAACTTAAAGGTTTTAAAGGCCAAACAGTTTTAAATTTCAAAATGCTTCGTTTTTCTCTCATTTCTAACTCCCGTACCTTCTCACCCAAACATTAAATCTTGCATATTTTATTGTTTTACCCACATTTTTGTGTGAAATTGGGCTCGAAATTAGGGAAATTTTTCACCTAGCTATTCAAAATCTAATTTTGACATACATGTAGGTTTTTCGAACCCCGTAATTTAAGTTTGTGGTTGAAATCAATTGCAATAGGTAATTGGGTGTTGTTTGATGTTGGGTAATTGCTTTAATTGTGTTTTATGTGTTGGATTGCCCGTATTTTGTGTAAATGCGTGCCTAAATGCTTAAAAGTTATAAATTCCCATGTCTTGTTTGATAAAATCAGTTCTAAATTGTTGGGTTGTGGTTAATTTGTATTTGGTCTAGTGGCGTGAAGTATAAGTCACCCCAAGTTGTGCTAAATGAACTAATTTGCCTAATGATGGAGTGTTTGACGTCATTCTTGAAGGCAAAACTCGTCAAATGGTCAATTTTGGCTAAATCGGGGGAAGTCTGAGTACCCCGAAGGCATGGGTAGTATTGGTCTAGTGCTAATTGAATAGTGTATGTGTTTGATTTTGAATTCGGGGGTTGCAGGTTTGATTTTGAAGCTTTGGGTAGAAAATTGGCACGTTGGGCTATTTGGCGAGCTTCGTAGAGCTCGTCTAATGGTTCGACGGTTCACCAAAGTCCCCCTCAGATCACTATTAATTTCAAAGTCTAGTTGAGTTTGTTCTGTAACTTTTGGCAAGATGCTTGAGCTCACCGAAAGGTCTCCTTGATCACCCTTTATGCACCACTAACCCATAAAATACACTGCAACTTTTGGCGGGCTACTCCTAGCTCGCCGATTGGTGTCGGCGATTCGCCGAATAGCCCTACACATCCCCGGCCTGCCTTGATTCTGGAAAATTTTAATGCTAGTACTTTCGGCGAGCCCGATCTGGCCTGCCTAAGTGACTTGGTGACTCACCGACCAGTTCAGCGAGTTTTTCTACAACTAAATGTCTGCACTTTTCTTGGACTTTTTCTAACACTTTTCTATGAATTTTGCAGATATTACTTGAATGAACTTGAATGATAGTGGCATGCCACCCTGAAAATAGGCACGAGGGATCGTGATAAATGAGAAAGCAGCTTCTTCCAGTGTAAAGGGCAAGAAGTTACCTCGGAATAGAGGCAAGGGAAAGGGCAAAGCGCTCATAGCTGAGACACTAGAGCACAACCCTGGCAGTGAGGGAGAGTCATATGATTCTCAAGATTCATTCTCTGAGCTTGAGCACGACCAGTTGTTATAGGCCCGAAAAATGGAATTACACTCCAAAGCTCGTCATGAGCCGTCTAGGATTCTGGAGCCAACCCTTCCTGCTTCAGATTCAGTGCCAGCTCCAACACAAACGGTGGCTCCAACACCACCGGTTCAGGGTCCTCCTCCCTAATTACTCAACTGGTTAAAGGCTGAGGGATTGAGGACCATTTTGGAAGAAAGGATATTGTCCACGGATGGTGTAGTGGACAGGCATCCAGCAGTGTGGGATACTTTCTGGTTCCACAGGTTCGAGGTCGTCACCAAGCCCCATGGCTCATACATTCCTATATAGGTCAGAAAGTTTTATGTTGCTTATAGTGATCTGGTACCGCTTGGGAAGAAGAAGGCCAGTGCCTTCAGACCGGTAGAGTCTGTGATGGTCTGAGGGAGGATTGTGAGATGCAGTAGTGATGATATCAACATTGTGTTTGAGAGGGCTATAGACTTTGAGCACGAGTACCAGAGTATGATCACTAAAAAGACTATGGATTATCTGAAGGGCTGGCTATTTCCTCTTATTTTTGACACCAGCCCGAGGTGGATTGAGGCCAAAGCACCTATCGAGAAGAAGGACATGAACATAGCAGATCGGTATTGGTTTGGATTCACCATCAGCACAGTCATGCCGTCACAGAACGAGTCCATTCTTTGCCACCCAAAGGAGGCCTGTCTTGGGTCTATCAAAGCCAAGAAGCGGCTGAATTTGGGGTTGATTGTCGAGCAAGAGATGGCCATGAGGGCCAAACAGTGTCAGACGTCCCTTCTATTTCCAATACTCATCACAGAGTTGTGTTGTCAAGTTGGAGTTCCTCATGACGAGAAGAAGGATGTTGAGGGTACACCCACATCTTTCATCAACATCCGATGCATAGAGGCCGAGTACACACGGGACGAGGTTGATAGGAGAAGAGCAGCTCCGGTGGATACATCCCCAACGGTTGATATTGGAACATTACCTACAGAGGCAGTATTTCCTACTCCAGCTACTGGGCCTTCAGGTACTTCTAGTTTTGCTTCCTTTGTGACTCCGAGTTCTTCTGCTGCTCTCCCACCTCTTAGATCTGCTGCTAGCACTACTACATCCTGAACTCTGCTCACCCAGGCCATGCTGCTACAAATGGGACACCTAGCCTATTCTGCTGATGTGCGTGCCTCCAGGATAGAGGCCGTGGTACCCGGGATGATTGAGAGAACTCTCACTGCTGCATTTAAACCTCTAAGATATTTTGTTGAGGCCCTTACGACAAGAATAAAGGTGTGTTCGAGAGGTCAGGGAGCTACTCATAAGGTGACGACCTTAAAGGCCACGATTGCGGAGTTGAGAAAAGATGTGGATCAGTTGAAGTCCACTAATATGTCTATGATTTTTAAGGCATGTGGAGATCCCTGATGACCTGAGCATAGATATTCTAGCTCAGTCTGATATGCCTTCGGCTACCACCGTAGATGAGGTTAGAGCTGATAATGCAGTTGCAAAGTCCGAGGCTGAGACTGATGAGGAATAACTTAGTGTTCAGGAGGAGACTCTGTTAGAAGGCCTGACTGATTTAAAGGAGGCTATGGTACATTCTGCTTTTCAGATCTCCTTGAGAGATACAACTATGGCAGGCTACAGTGCAGCCAAGGCTGATGAGACACCGAGAACTGATGCCCCGACAAATGGAGCGAAGGCGATGCAGACTTCACCCTAGGCTTAGCGTGGCAGGATGATTTTTCTCTTCTCTCTCTATTATTTTGTTATACTTTGTTTTGTTTTTAGTTGCATTTGAGGACAACTGCTTCTTTTTGTTAGGTGGGGGAGGTATTTTCATACCTACCTCTTGTGATTTTGACTTGTTTTGTGAATATTGGGCTGATTTGGTTGATATATATATATATATATATATATATATATATATATATATATATATATATATATATATATATATATATATATATATATATATATATATATGTTTTGATCTTGATCTTGTGGATGTTGTTGCTTGTGGCCCATGGTTATAAATGAAAATGGTTTTGAACCAAATTTTAAAGTGTTGCCACATCTTTTGTGTGTGATTGTTGTTGTTCTTGTGCAAATTTGAGTTTTGGTTGTGATCAATACCGATGACTTAAGTAGTGCTCTTAATTAAATTAAATGAATGTGCAGCGACAATTAGACAAACGAATTTTTATAGACAATATGTGAACTTTTAGCATCTCTTTGTGACTAGCCGGTTGTCGAATGAGTCTCTTGTGATGAACATTGGACGCTAGCTAGAGGGTGTGGATTCTTGTTTGATATTGGTACCAATGCCTTGTGTGATGAGATTACTTTGAACATTATGTGTGATGACACCTAGAATTTTCCCTGTTGGTCCGGTTGATTGAGTGATGCAAGCACATGAAATGATCTTAGGTAACAATTTTGAAGAGTGAAAATAATTTAACAATATACCTCTTTTTGTGGCTAACCTTGTGAGATGTGTGAAGCCTTGCTTGAACCCTCTTGAGCCTTACCCTTTTCTTGGAAGAAACTTGAACAATTGTGACCTCTCTTTATCCATTCACCCATAAATTTCATGAAGTATGGTTTGTTTGAATAGCCAACTTAGGCCAAAAGCCTAAGTTGGGGGTGTGGTGAAAGGAGAAGGAAAATCAAGAAGTGTGAGAAGTCCCCCGTTTTGTGATATCTTTGAAAAAAAAAATGGAACCACTCCATATAAAAAAAAAATATAAAAGAGAAAAGGAAATGAAAAAAGAGAAAGAAAAGAAAAGGACAGGAAAAAAAATTGTGAAATAAAGTAGTGAAAATTGCAAAAGAAATGGGGTATTTGGTAGTTCATATGAAGTTGAATAATGTGGTGGATTATGAGCATGATTGAAATGTTAATGAAAAGGAGGAAAAATATGTTCAAACCATACTTCATGAAGGTAGAAGCCACTAAGCCTAAATGACCATACATTCACACTCAGCCCTGTTACAAGCCTTGAAAAGGCCTTTGTGATCTTGAGTGAGTTGAAACGAATGTTGATTGTAAAATAAGGGCAACTCTACGGGTGAAGTCAAACATGTGTTCGTCTTTGTAAGAGTGAGAGTTTTATGTGATTCTGGAACTTTAAATTGTTGAAGAATTTTGTGTGAATATGGAGTCATCTTTGTTGTGAGGGCATCTGAGTACCATTGTTGAGCTTGAACTTGCATTTGAAGAAAGTATTGTAAACTTGAGCATCTTTGATAACGGTAAGTCATAATTTGAATCATTGAGTGCACAACTAATCATTGTATAAGTAATTTGAACCTTGCTGTGTGCATTCATGATGAGTCTTATGCAACACTATTTGAGACATTCTTATTGAACTTCTGATCTTAAGTTTTACTTGAGGACAAGCAAAAGTTTAAGTTGGGGGTGTTGATGAGTTCGAGATTTGGACTCATTTAGGGCTTTGTTTTTATAGTTTTAGTGTCCTCAAATGCCTAATTTATGCTATAAACTGATGTTAAAGTCTTGATTTTCAGGTATGTGGATTAAGGAGCAAAGCAAGGATACTAACATAAAAAAAGGAACAAAACAGACTGAAGAAGTGGAGAACGAAGAGCCTGGTGATCGCCAAGACCACTCGGCGACTCACCGAGTACAATCCCCCCAAAGTTCTAGTGTGTCAGACCTGACGGAAGAAATCAAGTCGGCGACAAGAAAGGGGCAGTCGATGAATCGCCGATCAGTTCCACGATGACAAGATTGATCGCCCAAAGTTACAGGATTTGAGGATGCTGAGAGCCAATGCATAAAGGTGATAGAAGAGAGCAAAGGGCGGTTCGTTGAACCACTCGGCGAACCCAACTTACCTCGCCTAATGGCCCTTCGAGGCTAATTTTTGGCGACTATAAATAGGATTTTAAACTATAAATTGAGAAGCTTGCTACCATATGGAATAGTTTTCTTTTGAAGTTTGACAGTTTCCCAGTAGACTTGAAGGCTTTTTGAGATTTAATTTGGCGATTTTGCAAGTTGGTTACTAATTTTCTTTGATTTTGAGCATTTTAATGGCTTGAATACTCTTACCTAGTTGATGGATAATCGATTTGGTAACCGTTTTTACCTGTTTATGATGTTTGGCAAAAACCCCGATTCTTGGGATGTGATCATGTGATTATGGGTTGAATTAGCTTATGGGTATTGTTAATTACTAGTTTAAATGTTATATTGAAGTAGGTTTAATCATTAGCTGAGGTTTAATTTATGAATTGTTGTTTCAAATGAAGTTCTAAATTAGTGTTCTTAGCTTGCTCAAGAGAGAAGTTTTGGGACCAAGACTTGTGATTAATGGTTTGTAGGTATTGGGTTGATATGGGTTCAGCCCGAGAGAGTGAATCCTAAACCCAATCCTACCCATATAGCTTAAGAGAGTGGATGAATTAAGGTGTGGGATGTTCTTAATTGCTATGCTTGTTGATGTTCGAAAGAAATCACTTGGAGCGGGATAGTTGTTCGAGAGAAGGATATTTCACTCATACTCTAGCCTACCCACTGATATTTTGCTATATATTAGTAGTTATAATTACCCATATAGTGAAATTTTCCTATAATCGATCACACCCCAAGAATTCCTCTCCGTATTGTTATTTCGGTTTTGTGTGACTGCTTTGTAGTTGATAATTGCAAACAAAAATCCACATCTAACAGTCGTGTCAACCCTTTTAATTTGCTTCATGTACTTTTCGATACTGTCTATTCCTATAGCTAGCTAGATCATATTTTTACTTCTTAATTGAATTTAAACTCGTACCGCTCCCTGTGGGTTCGACCCCAACTCATTTGTTGGGTTTTACACTTCTTAACGATCATTTGCACTTAGAATTAAATGAACTGTGTTTGAAACATTAATCATAAATCTTTATATTCTAAGAGATATGGTCGTTTTAAGTTGAACTAAGTAAAATCTTATGTCAAAACATAATCGGTAAGGAAACTTTCAACTCAACTTTGTGCTAGGAGTTTTTAGTGACCTTAATTAATATCCAAAATCATTCTCACACTAAAGAATTTACCTTAAAACCTAAGAAAAATTAAGAGTCACTCAGTATGACCTTATACGCAATTCAAGAATGGTGTGGGCTTAATTTAGAATTTTTTGGGGTATTACATCAAGGATCTTATAGAAGTTGTATCGTGATATAAAATATTAAACTTTTTCAATATAAAAATTAATCGATGAATAACATTTAAAGTATTATCTATAGAATCTTTAATTTTATTTAAGATTTATGATCAATCACTATTTTGTTATCTATTTTATATAGCTAGTAAGGAGTGCATACAAAATAACAGAAAATTTGTACTAATTAAAAAAATGTATATTCAATATAAATATAAAAAATAAAAAACATATGGAACAACTCATAGCCAATGAAGAATGAAGAAGAAACTATATGTGCATGTTACATTCACTCTAGTATTTCATTTGTTTGAAATCTCTTACCACCAATACTCAACTTTTTCGGTTCATTTTTACTTACATATCTATTAAAAATAGTAATTATCATGGCTATATTTATCAAATTATAAGAAAAAATAAAAATTTATTTTTGAAATTGTGGACTTCACATCAAAACTAATAATTCAATGGACTATGTTGATGCCCGTTGTATTAGAAAAATTAGGAGGAAACTCCTTCGTTTGAGGGTAAAAGAATAAAAATGTAAAAACAAAGAAGAAATATCTTACCCCAATCATGCGCCTTTTTGTATCTGTTTATTATTATTGTCTCTCCCATAACTTGATCTATTAATTTATTAGAAAAAATAATCCATAATGTGTGTGTTCATTATTGTTCACTCATTATGTGAATACTAATTACTAAATTCGTGCTCAAATAAAAACACAAAAGAAAAAAAAAAAGAGATGAAAATCTTCGCGCACTACATAGAGAAGTTTTTAGTGTAAAGCAAAGTTCATAGTTAATTACACATTTCTATGTTCTCTTCTTTTCTTCTTTAATAGAAAGACAATGCCTAAATTTCAATGCTAAGAACTTCGGTGAAAAATATCAATAGATTGAGAATGAATCATTTATGAAAATTTTAAATGATCTCAAATTGTCGCAAAAAAAAAAAAAAATCCTCAAAAATTTATAAGGAGTGAATGGTTGTGACTTATGACTGAAGAAACATGAAGGTTAAAATTATTGTGACTATTTGTAGGAAATAAGCTTTTTTTAATAAATAAAATATGTAGGTTAATTTAAAGGGTATTAATGATCTAAAATGATACAAATAATATTGAAGTATGTATGTGATGAAAATCTTAAGTGGAAAATATGTGTGTGACTTGATGAATGATTTGCAACACTTTGTTCACAAACTTTTTCTTATGTGGTATCTCAAATTTTGTTGAATTTCGAACTTAATCAACTGTTGCAAATAACACTTGAGATTTTTTAAGAAGAAGAACAGTAGAAAAATTTTAAAAATCATAGTTTAAAAGTGAGAGAAAACCCCTATGTTTATATCTAATAAATAGTAGTATGAATATGTGCTCATTGTGCCTTATCTAAAAGGTCACAACCTTTCGAAAATGTCACTGATCATTAGAAAAGTCACTGATCATTGGAAAATTCACAACCTTTTGAAAAACTGACAACTCATATGAAAAGGCACAACCCTTTGGAAAAGTTGCAACCCTTTGAAAAAATCATAACCCATCGGAAAAGTCACAGCTGATCGAAAATACGGTAACCCGTCAAAAAAGTCACAACCCTTTGGAAAAGTTACAACCCTTTAATTTGAAAAGGTATCTACTTTTAATATAATACAATTAATTACATAAATAGATAAAAATAACTTGAGTATGTTTAATTGTATTATTGTAATTAAACATTCAAGTTTGGGAGTTCATACTTTTAAGGTAGTATATACGTGTATATATGTATATATATATATATATATATATATATATATATATATATATATATATATAACACCTCGGTCTTAAAAATAGCTAAATTTAGAAATAACTAAATTATAAAGAGCTAAATTGAAATTGGTTCAAGTTACTCTTCAAGTGTGAATTTTGGGTCATTTAGAACGACCATAATTTTCAGCTTGGGATGAGTTAGGTGGACCGTGAGATATAAAATCGAAGGTCGTTGAGTCCTATTTCAAACGCCACCAAATTTGCTAAATTTCAAGTTCAATCAGTGAGATATGCCCGTTCGAGTACAACCTGTCTAGTTAAGGAAATTCATCTGAATTAAGGAGGGGTATTTTAGCTTTTCTTTACCCCACTGGGCCGACATGTTTTGTATACAACATTAGGGGTCAAAGATGATTAAAATTAGTTTTCACTCAATTCTAAAACGTTCAATAAACTAGGGCAAAGTTTAAGAGGAGAAAATAGGAAGTTTTCAAAAAGTTCTTCAAGATTTCGCGGAATCGCCAAGAACTTAGTTCTTTTGAGGTATGTAAATTTTCATAGTGATGGGTTTGTTCACCCTCATGCCAATCATGAGTTTCCTTATTGGATTCGCTCATGAGATTGAGTATTTTGAGAATCTTATTGAGTTCTTGAGGTGAGGGTCTTGCAATTGAGGGTTGTTCTTGAGAGAATTTGTGTAGATTTTTGTTTACTTGTGTTGGGTTAATGAATCTAAGGGAGTTTCGAAGAAATCAATCGATTTGAGGTGAATTAGGACAAAAAATTAAGAAGAAAAATTCGTCAGAATGTTCTGGAAATTGCGTGGGGTGGCGCGCTCTAGATGCGCCTGAAGGGCTGGCGTGGAGTGCCATCAGTGCACTAAAAATGACCCTCAGGAAGTGGAGGCCTGGCGCGACATGCCACCCCTGCGCCCGGAGCGTCAGGCCACTTTTCTTTCCCGTTCTCGTTTCATACTTGTTCCTTTGAGCTGAGCTTTCATTCCCTTCTTGATAAGAACTTTCTAAACCTTCTTTAATCATTGATAGATCCTATATATCCTAATCATAACTCTTGAATTCACTTTTCAAATTCAAGAAAACATTACGAGTAAAGTTCGAGTAAAGTCTTTTGAGTCACTTTGAGGAGTCTTTTTCAATCTTTTTAAACTTGAATTAAGACTTGAGTAAATGAATATGAGGATGAGAAGAGTTGAGTTCATTTTTCAAAATGTGTATGAGGGGACTAAGTGTTCCCAAGCATGTAAAACTTTTACCTTTAAAATGAGAAGAAACTTAATTTTCTAAATGAGTTCATAAGGAGTTTTTGAGCATTATCTCTTTTAAGAGAAATCTTTAGAGTGATTATCTCAAATTAAGGAGGAGTTATGTTTTATTTAAAAAATATGAGCGTGAGTTATATATATATTCTTGGGATTAGTAAAGGATTATATTTGTTAGATGATTCCTATTTGATTTTAAGCATAGCTTAGCGGATCCACTTAGTTGAGGATGTCCTATACTCCGGCAAGGTATAGGACAGTTCTGGCAGTGTGAGCGAGACGTTGTATCATCACATTACTCATAGTGAAGGTTGTGGGTTAGAGAATCTCCCGAATAAGAGCAAAGAGTTTATTTATGCATTTTCATATACATTGAGTTTTATCTATTGTTTTAAAAGCATTGAATATTGTATATTGTTATCATTGTTTTCATCTTAAGTTGAGTTGAGTTGAGTGAGTTGAGACAAGGTAAGTATGTTTCCTTTTATCAGTTCAAGCTTATGTTTATGTTCAGAGTTTCCCCTTACATGCTCATACATTCAATGTGCTGACGCCATTTGGCTTACATCGTTTCATAATACATATACAGGTATTCAGGATTATCAACCGACTCTCCATTGATCCAGTCGCATTCGAGTTAGCTTTGGTGATCTTCCTTGCTTCCGAAGGATTCCACTTTTACTTCTAGTTATGTTAGGATGTCGTAGGTTTTGTCCTAACTTCCATCATAGTATTTTAGAAGCTTCATAGACAGTAGTGTTTTGAGGAGTCTTTTCCATTTTCTGGTTGATATTTAAAGACTTTGAGTTGAAGACTTATGTTCATTTGAGTATTTCACACTATTTGAGTTAAACTACTTTACTTAGGAGGTTTTGTGAGTTAATTATTGTTATTGAAACTCTTGTTTTGTTGAGTAAGTCTTCTGTTGAGTATTAATCGATGCCAATAGTTCATTTAGAGACCGATGATGGTTCTCGGGTGTCGGCCACGTCCAGGGTGTAGGCTCGAGGCTTGACAAACTTGGTATCAGAGCTAGGTTTAAGAGTCCTAGGGTGTCTATCAAGCCGTGTATGTAGAGTTCTGATTATCATTGTGAAGCGCGCCACATCTATAATTAGGAGGCTAGAACATTTAGGATACATTTTCCCTTTCTTCTTACACTTTTGTATGCGATAGAGTTAAACTCTATAAAAGTTTCTTTCTAATTCATGCTTGTGCGTATCTTTAGATCATGCCTCCACGAAGAGATGTTTGAGGTCGTCCACCTAGAAGGAATGTTGATCCCCAGGATCAAGGGGTCCCCAATGCATAAGAAGTGCAAACCCAAGGAGAGGTCACTAATGTCGAGTTCCGGGATGCTATCTAGATGTTGAGTCAAGTTGTGGCCAACCAAGCTGGTCAACAAAGAGGGGTTCGTCAGGATATGGCTGATACATCTAGGATCCGTGAGTTCTTGAGGATGAATACTCTAAACTTCATAGGGTCAAGTGTCATTGAGGATCAAGAAAACTTTATAGAGGAGTTGCTGAAAATATTTGAGGTGATGCATGTTGCAGATGCTGAACGTGTGGATTTAGCTTCATACCAACTCAGAGGTGTTTCTAGGATCTGGTACGACCAATGAAAGAAGAGTAGAGCTGAAGGGGCACTAATTGTGACTTGGACTGTGTTTAAAGTTCCTTCATGGGGAATTTCTTTCCCCGTGAGCTAAGAGAGGCAAAGGTAAGGGAATTTCTCACTCTTAGTGTGCATGAGTATAGCCTCAAGTTCACTCAACTATGCTGTGAAGATGGTCGCTGGTATGATGAGTATGATGAGTCTGTTCATGTCTAGATTGTCTCGTTTGTCAAGAAAAAAGGGTAAGGCTGCTACATTAATAGGGGACATGGACATAGCAAGGCTTATGATTCATGTGCATTAAGTTGAGGAAGACAAGTTGAGAGATAGAGAGTTGTTCCATAGCAAGAAGGCTAAGACGATATGTAATGAATCTGGACAGCAGAAAGCTGATAATGCGAACCAATCATCCTTCCAGCAAAGGCCAACTTGACCTACTCCATCATCTGCTAGTGCACCTGCACCAAAGAACAGAGGTGACTTTCGGAATAATAATTGATAGAACTTCAAAGCTTGACCTGCTCAATCTTAGGGTAGTGTGGCACAATTGGACTCATACAGGTGCCAAGTGTGGTAGAAACCACCCATGAGCGTGTTGTGATGGCTTCACTGGTCTTTTCAAGTGTGGTAAAAAAGGTCACTTCATGAGAGAGTGCCTTAAAAATAAGCAAGGTAGTGGTAATGGGGGGTAATAGAGCCTAATCTTCCTCAACGGCTCCGGCAGACAGAGCTATACCTAGAAGAGCTACTTCAGGGACAAGCGGAGGAGTGATATGTTTGTATGCTATCACTGGTCGCCAAGAGCAGGAGGATTCACCATATGTTGTCACTGGTATGATCAAAGTCTTTACTTTTGATGTATATGCATTACTTGATCCAGGTGCGAGTCTATCCTTTGTGACTCCGTATATTACTGTGAAATTTGATGTACTTTTTGAGCGACATCTTGAGCCGTTCCATGTTTCCACAGCTATTGGTGAGTCTATTATAGCTGAGATAGTTTATTGTGATTGTACCATTTCTGTCAATCACAAGAACACTATAGCGGACTTAGTCAAGTTAGACATGGTGGACTTTGATGTTATTCTGGGTATGTACTTTTTGCATGCTTGTTATGCCTTAGTTGATTGTAAAATCCGAGTAGTAAAGTTGTAGTTTCCTAATGAGCTAGTTATAGAGTGGAGGAGCAGTTCAGCAGTGCCTACATTTTATTTCATACCTTAAGGCTAGAAAGTTAGTTTCTTAGGGGTGCATATATCACTTGGTCCGAGTTAATAACTCTAGTGTTGAGAAACCACCTATTTAATCAGTTCCAGTTGTGAGTGAGTTTCCAGCGGTCTTTCCAGAGGATCTTCCCGGAGTCCCTCTTGAAGGAGAAATTGACTTCAGCATATATATTCTTCCTAATACTCAACCTATTTCTATTCCGCCATATAGAATGGCTCCAGCTAAGTTGAAAGAATTGAAAGAGTAGTTGAGAGATCTTCTTGAGAAGGGTTTTATTCGACCAAGTGTCTCACCTTGGGGTGCTCCAGTCTTATTTGTGAGGAAGAAGTATGGTTCTCTTAGGATGTATATTGATTACCGCCAGTTGAACAAGGTTACTATAAAGAATAAGTATCTTATTTCGAGTATTGATGATCTATTTGATCAACTTAAGGGTGCCACTTGCTTTTCTAAGATAGACCTTAGATCAGGTTATCATTAGTTGAGAGTAAGAGAAAGTGACATACCGAAGATAGCATTCAGGACCTGCTATGGTCACTAAGAGTCCCTTGTTATGTCTTTTATCTTGACTAATGCTCCTACAGTGATCATGGATCTTATGAACACAGTGTTTAATGTAACACCCTGAAAATTTTTGAGGTAAGACTCAAACCATTCTTCGTTGAGAATAAGTTTTTTCGAAGGAATTTAAAATTTTCTTAGGTGTTAAGGTCACTAGATGAATCACCTTGAGTTCCAAAAATAACTAAAGAGAATTCCTTCAAGTCATTCCTAAGTTCTTTTAAGTGTTGGGTCAACTTCAAATGACCATAAATTTTAGTACAGGATGAGTTAGGAGACCTATAAGATATCAAATGAAAGATCCCTGAGTCCTCTTTCCAACGCCACCAAGTTTGCTAATTTTCAAGCTCGTATGAGGGAGTTATGCTTGTTTGAAGTTAGGCTATCCAATTAAGGAAAGTTACCCAAAAATATGAGGGGTATTTTGGTCATTTCCTTACCCAATCTGATTTAAACATTTTTAGTAAGGATTTAGGAGTCTAAACTGATTGGAGTTAGTTTTAATTATTCCTAAAATATGCTCAGGGTTTTTAGAGGAGTTCAAGAAGAAAAGAGAAGAGAAAAGAGGAGAAAAGAGGGAAGGTTCAAGGAGTACATCAAGATTCCTGCGATTCTTCGAGGGATTTCGCCAAGGATTTTATCCTAAGAGGTATGTAAGCTCCTATAGTGTTGGGTTTGTTCGCCGACACACCAATCATGAGTTTCTTTTAAGAATTTCTTCCATGAGATTGAGTATATTGATAATCTTGTTAAGTTCTTGAAGTTTTGTGCTTTGTCTTTAATAATGAAGTTCTTATTGAGTTCTTGAGGAGAAAGTTCTGAATAAGTGTTGTTTTTGGTATGTTTTTGGTGTGGAATTCGCTTTAATTAGGTTGGTTTTAAGGATCCAATGGAGTTTGGAGGAAATCATTCGAGTTTAGACGAGGTAGGGCTGGAAAAATAAATGAAAAGTTCATCGAATTTGTCTGGAACGTGGTTGGGGCGGCACACCCCTGTTGCACCTGAGGGGCTGGCACTTTGTGCCTATAGTGCTCTCTAGACCAGCCTCAATCAACTGAAGGATGGTGTGGTGCGCTAGGGACGTCAGGTCCTTTCCGCCTCCGTTCTTCGTTCCATATTCAATCTTTCAAAATATGTCTTCGCTCTCTTAGTGATTTTTACTATCCAACCTACATCCAATCATCAAGAAATCCTATATTTTATTAAGTCACGATCCTTGAATTCATAATTCCCATTCAAGGGAGAGTTAAGAGTAGAGTTAAAGAAAGCCTTTGAGTTAAATTGTGAATCTTTCGAGATCAACTATCAATTGGAGTTCTTTAAAAGGGTTCCTTCAATCCCTATTGATTCTAAACACTCTAAAATACTTCTAAACATCAAGAAATCATTCATAACATTAATCATAACCTTGAATTCATAATTCAAATTCAAGGTAGAGTTAAGAGTTAAGTCTTGAGAGTTCTTCCGAGTTTTTTTGAGAAATTCCTTTTGAGTCTTTTCGAGGAGTCTTCTACAATTACTTATAAATTATTTCAAGACTTGAGTAAGTGAGTATGAGAAGGAGTAGAATGTATTCATGAGTCTACATTATCATTGAGATCCTTGAGTCAAGTCGTTCATGCCCATAATTCCGCGTGAAGTTCATAAATTGATTTTCTTTTGGAGGAGTAATATCTTCAAGTTCTAAGTCTTGAGTTCCTAAACATTTTAGGATTATATTCCTAATCATGGGACTACTACATGTTACCCATGAAGGTCCTTGAGTTGAGTAGTTCATGCCCATAATTCCGCATGAACTCTATGAGTCGAGCAATCTTGAGATGAGAAGTATCATTGAGCCTTTGAGTTGAGTAGTTCATGCCCATAATTTTGCATGAACCCTCTGAGTCGAGCATTCTTGAGATGAGTAGTATCATTGACTCTTTGAGTTCTCGAGTTGTTAAGTTCCAAGTATTGAGTTTTATGCATAGTTGTTGAAAACCTTGAATTGAGTAGTTCACGTCCATAATTCAGCATGAACCCTATTTTAAGAAGTCTTTTTACAAATTATTTTAAAGGCTTGAGCACTGGGTTGAGGAAGAGTAGAGATGAGTTCATTTTCTTTAAAACGATATATGGAAACTAAGTATTCCCAAGAGTAAATGTTTTTACATTTAAGATGAGAGAAAACTGAGATTTCCAAAAGAGTTTTGAGCAGTTTGAGTACAATCTCTTTTAAGAAAAAGATTTTTGAGTAATAATCTAAAAATACAGAAAAAGTAATGTTTTTACATATAAGCTCGTTATATTTGGAAGTAGTATTAAGCACCGATATGGAGGAGAGTTCAGACAACTCACAACCCCCATAAACCATGTAGTCAACGTGGGTAGAAAGGGTCATACTTTTTAGATGGTTCCTTACTGCTTTTTAGCATAGACTAGTGGATCCACTTAGTATTAGGTTCTATACAAAGTATAGGACAATTCTGCCAGTATGGGCTAGACACTGTATCATCACATAGCTCATAGTAACGGTTGTCGGTTAGAGAATCTCCCATAGAGTTACTTTTTATTTTTATATACAAACAAATTTATTATTCTATGTTCATACAATTGAGTTATTATTATATTGTTGCATACAATTGAGTTATTGCCTATTGTTTAGAAGCTTCCCAGATATTGCATCTTTTATTGTTGTTGAGTATCTTGAGTTTGAGTTGAGTATCCTGAGTCATAATTGAGCACCTTATTATTGAATTGAGCCCTATTTCTCTGAGTTGAGTTGAACTATGTTTCACAGAGTTAAGTCTCTTATTATTGAGTTGAACTATGTTTCATTGAGTTGAGTTGAGTGAGTTTAGAAGAGGTAAGTATGTTTCTTTTCCATCAGTTCAAGCTTATGTTTATGCTTTAGAATTCCCCTTACATGCTCGTACATTCCATGTGCTGAGTCATTTGGCCTGCATCATTTCATGATGCACATTTCAATATTCAGGATCATCAATAGGTGTTTCATTGGGGTCATGTGATATTCCAGTTGGCTTTGGTGAGCCTTCTTATATTTCAGAGGACTTCACCTTTATCTTACAGTTAGTAGTTTTGAGATGTCGTGGGTCTTATCCCGATATCCTTCTGTAATAGTATAGGCTTCACAAAGAGACAGAGTTGAGAAGTTTCTATATTTACTTTCATTTTGAGTATTGTACAGACTTTTAAAAAGGTTGCGTATTTGAGTTTCAATGAAATTTAATTTTTTTTTAAGCTTTTGTATGCTTGAGTTAGTCTTCCACTTATAGTCAACCAGGATGAGGGTTTACTTGGGGACCAGCAATGGTTTTCGAGTGCCGGCCATGTCCAGGGTGTAGGCTCGGGTGGTGACATTTAAGCAATATCTTGATATATTTGTTATCGTATTTATTAAGGACATTCTGATATATTCGAGGAATGAGCACGGTCATGCTAGTAATCTCAAAATAGTTTTCTAAACTGTCAAAGATAGAGAGTTGTATGCCAAATTTTCTAAGTGTGAGTTTGGATGGAGTTTGTTACGTTCTTAGGCCATATTGTATCTGGAGAAGGGATACGAGTTGACACTCAGAAGATTGAAGCAATGCCGAACTAGCCCAGACCCACATATCCAACTAATATTAAGAGTTCGTTGGGATTGACTGGTTATTATAGGAGGTCTGGCGAGGGTTTTTCATCTATTTCGTCCCCGTTGACAAAGTTGACACAAAAAAAAGTTAAGTTTCTATGGTCTAAACCTTATGAGAAAAGCTTTCAGGATTGAAAATCCGATTAACTACTGCCCCAGTGTTGACCCTACCAGAAGGTACACAAGGATTTGTTGTGTACTGTGATGCATCTAGAGTTGGATTGGGTTATGTATTGATGTAGAATTGTAAGGTCATAGCCTATGCCTCTAGACAACTTAAGTTTCACGAGAAGAATTACCAAACTCAAAATCTAAAGTTGGTTGTTGTAGTGTTTGCCTTGAAAATATGGTGTCACTATCTCTATGGTGTTCATGTAGATGTGTTCACCGGTCTTAAGAGTCTTCAGTATGTTTCTAGTCGGAAAGAGCTTAATCTCAGACAGAGAAGGTGGTTGGAGTTACTCAAGGATTATGACATGAGTGTTCTCTATCACCTACGTAAGGCTAATATTGTTGCCGATGCTTTGAGCTGGTTATCTATGGGTAGTACTGCCTATGTTGAGGAGGGCAAGAAAGAATTGGCCAAAGATGTGCACAAACTTGTTTGATTGGGAGTCTGATTGTTGGATTTCAACCAAGGTGGAGTAGTGGTGATGAATGAGGATGAATCATCACTAGTATCTAAAGTAAAGGAGAAACAAGACCAAGACCTTGTTTTGATGGAATTGAAGGCAAATGTTCATAATCAGAAAGTAATGGCTTTTGAACAAGGGGGAGATGATGTGTTAAGGTATCAAGGTAGATTGTGTGTACCAAAGGTAGATGAACTTCAAGAGAGGATCATGGAGGAAAATCATAGTTCCAGATATTCAATCTATCCTATTCCACAAAGATGTACCGTGACTGGAGAAAAGTCTATTGGTCAAGTAGTATGAAGAGGTGTATTGCAGAGTTCGTTGCTAAGTGCTCAAGTTGCCAACAAGTCAAGGTAGAGCACCAAAGTCCTGGTGCTATGGCTCAGAATATGGATCTTCTAGAATGGAAGTGGAAGATGATTAATATGGATTTCATTACTGGATTGCAGTGATCTCGCAGGCAGCATGATTCGATTTGGGTGATTGTAGATTGGATGACTAAATCCGCCTACTTCTTGCTAGTAAAGGCTACTTATGTAGCAAAAGTCTATGCTAGGTTATATATATTTAAGAGGTAGTCATACTTCATGGAGTTCCTATGTCCATCACTTTAGACAGAGGTGCATAATTAACCGCACAATTTTGGAAGTCTTTCCAGAAAGGTTTAGGTTCAAAGCTAAATTTGAGTACTACATTCCATCCTCCGAATGATGGTCAAGACGAGCAAACGATTCAGACTTTAGAGGATATTTTGAGGGATTGTGTGATAGACTTCAAAGGTAATTGGGATAATCAATTACCTCTCATTGACTTTGCTTACAATAACAGTTATCACTCTAGCATCCAAAATGCTCCTTATGAGGCTCTTTATAAGAAATGATGTAGATTGCCTATTGGTTGATTTGAAGTTGGTGAAGCAGGGTTGATAGGACCAGACTTGGTTCATCAAGCCATGGAGAAGATGAAGATTATTCAGGAAAGGTTAAAGACAACGCAAAGTCGTCAGAAATCCTATTCACATGTTAGGAGAAGAGACTTAGAGTTTAAGGTTGATGATTGGGTCTACTTGAAGGTTTCACCCATGAAGGGTGTTATAAGATTTGGCAAGAAGGGGAAACTGAGTCCCCGGTATATTAGTCCTTACAAGATATCCGAGCGAATTGGAAATGTAGCTTAATTATGAGTTAGAGGTACTGTTAGATTTAGCAGCAGTCCATTCGGTATTCCATATTTCTATGAGGAGATACCCATTGAAATATTATACTTACTGATTATACCTACTGAAATATTGGTATTAAGGACAACCTATCTTATGAAGAGATACCCATTGATATACTTGATCGATCGTCAGGTTCGTAAGTTGAGAACCAAAGAGGTAGCATTAGTCAAGGTCTTATGGTGGAATCAATTTGTTGATGAGAGGCTGGGAGGATATGAAGAAGAGATACCCACATCTCTTTTCTTTTGGATAAATTCCAGACTAAGATAATGACTTTTTGTAAAACACTTTTTAAATTGATATGTTATGTTGTGTTAAATTGCATATTGGATATTTGAGTTGGGTGTTAGATATTTCCACCCTCAGTTCTATTTAGAGAGATCTCATTCGAGGACGAATGGTCCCAAGGGGCGAGATATTGTAACACCTTGGTTTTAGAAAGAACTAAATTAGAAAAAGGTAAATTGAAATTGGTTCAAGTTACTATTCAATTGTGAGTTTTGGGTCAACTTCAAATGACTATAACTTTCAGCTCAGGATAATTTAGGTGGCCTGTGAGATATCAAATCGAAGGTCGTTGAGTCATATTTCCAACGCCACCAAGTTTGCTAAATTTTGAGTTTGGATGAGGGAGATATGCTCGTTTGAGTACAATCAATCTAGTTAAGGAAATTTATCTAAATTAAGGAGGGGTATTTTGGTTTTTCCTCACCCCACTTGGCCTACATGTTTTTGTTCAATTAGGGGTCAAAGCTGATTAAAATCATTTTTCACTCAAGTCTAAAACGTTCAAGAAACTAGGGCAAAGTTCAAGAGGGGAAAAGAGGAAGTTTTTAAGAAGTTTTTCAAGATTTCGGGGAATCGCCAAGAACTTAGTTCTTTTGAAGTAAGTAAATTTTCATAATGATGGATTTTTTCACCCTTACGCCAATCATGAGTTTTCTTATTGAATTCGTTCATGAGATTGAGTATATTGAGAATCTTGTTGAGTTCTAGAGGTTTTATTGCTTCCTTCTTTATTATGGAGTTTTTGTTGAGTTCTTGAGGTGAGGGTCTTGCGATTGAGGGTTGTTCTTGAGGGAATTTGTGTAGATTTTCTTTTACTTGTGTTGGGTTAATGAATATAAGGGACTTTTAAAGAAATCAATCTATTCTAGGTAAATTAGGAAAAAAATCGAGAAGAAAAATTCGTCAGAATGTTTTGAAAATTGCCTAGCATGGAGCAACCCAGATGCACCTGAGGGGCTGGTGTGGAGCACCAGCAGTGCACCAAAAATGATCCTTAGGAAGTGGAGGCTAGACGCGATGCGCCACCCCTATGCCCGGATTGTCAGGACATTTTCTTTTCCAGTGCTCGTTCTGCACTTATTCCTATGAGCTGAGCTTTCATTCCCTTCTCGATACCAACTATCTAAACCGTCTTTAATCATTGAGAGATATGATATATCCTAATCATAACTCTTGAATTCACTTTCCAAATGCAAGAAACGATTAAGAGTAAAGTTCGAGTAAAGTCTTTTGAGTCACTTTGAGGAGTCTTTATCAATCTTTTTAAACTTGAATTAAGACTTGAGAAAATGAGTATGAGGGAAGGATAGTTGAGTTCATTTTTACAAAATGAGTATGAGGGGACTAAGTATTACCAATCATGTAAAACTTTTACCTTTAAAATGAGAAGAAGCCTTGTTTTCTAAATGAGTTTATAAGGAGCTTTTTTGCATGTTCTCTTTTAAGAGAAATCTTTTGAGTAATTATCTCAAATTGAGGGAGAGTTATGTTTTCTTTAAAACACATGAGCATAAGTTTTATATATATATACACACACTGATATGGGAATGAGTTCAGACAACTCAAAATCCTCATAAACCATATATGTCAGCATGGGTAAAGGATTATACTTTTTAGATAATTCCTTATTGGTTTTAAGCATAGCTTAGTGGATCCACATAGTTGAGTATGTTCTATACTCCAGCAAGGTATAGGATAGTTTTGGCAGCGTGGGCGAGACGATGTATCATCACATTTCTCATAGTGATGATTGTCGGTTAGAGAATCTCCCAAATAAGAGCAAATAGTTTATTTATGTATTTTCATATAGATTGAGTTATTATCTAATGTTTTAAAAGCTTTGAATATTGTATATTGTTATCATTGCTTTCATCTTGAGTTGAGTTGAATTGAGTGAGTTGAGACGAGGTAAGTATGTTTCCTTTTATCAATTCAAGCATATGTTTATGTTTAAAGTTCCCCTTACATACTCGTACATTCAATGTACAGACGTCATTTGGCTTGCATCACTTCATGATGCAGATATAGGTATTCAGGATCATCAACCAATGCTCCGTTGATCCAGTCACATTCTAGTTAGCTTTGGTAAGCCTCTTTGCTTCCGGAGGATTCCACTTTTACTTTTAGTTTTGTTAGGATGTTGTGAGTCTTTTCCCGACTTCCATCATAGTATTGTAGAGGCTTCATAGATAGTAGTGTTTTAAGGAGGCTTTTCCATTTTCTTGTTGATGTTTAAAGACTTTGATTTGAACACTTATGTTCATTTGAGTATTTCACACTCTTTGAGTTAAACTACTTTACTTAGGAGGTTTTGTGAGTTAATCATTGTTATTGAAACTCTTGTTTTGTTGTGTAAGTCTTCCGCTTAGTATTGAGCAAGGTCAAGGGTTCGTTTGGGAACCAGCGATGGTTCTCGAGTGCCGGCCACGTACAGGGTTTAGACTTGAGTATATATATATATACTCTTATTGTATCATTGACTAATGAATAACTTTTTAACAAGAAACCTTAACATGTTTAAAAAGGAAAATATGATAAACAAATTAAAACAAAAGAAATATAAAATAAGCGATCAAAGATATATGAATGAACCACAAAACTGTAAATAAAATAAATTTAAGGGGCCTCACATAGTGTTTAGTGGCAAAGAGCAAAAGTAAAAAAAATTGAAGACAAATCAAGTTTCCTCTACGTGTCAATTGGAGAAAGACATATTTAGCGGGGCTAAGATTTTGATATACATTATCTTTTAAAATATCATTCTCTAATATGATCTTCATCCAATCACCAAAAAATTGTTCCAAAGTTAATGTATTTACATAACAAAGAAAAAAAGGCAAAAAAGAAGAAGGAAATTAAGTATGGTTCAATATGAATATATAATTCTCTTTTGTTATGTTTTGCCCATTTTTCATATAATAGTGACATTCAAATCTCCTAAAACTTCTTGATGTATCTTACTTTCTGTCAGTATTGGTATTGGTTGGTGTACCACATCGATCGAGTATGGAGTTATTTTTTTAAAAAATTATTTGAGCAATTTTCAATTTCTGATTTGCCCATTAGACTTGAGTCAGGCCTAATGTTTATTTTTTTTTATCTCTATATATGTTGAATGAACATTGGGCTAAACTCAAGTCTAACTGCAATTCAATGATTTCAACTTGTCAAACCCATATTAAAGCATTCAGATATCTCATCCCTCATTGATGCGGGATATCATCTTCATAACCAGTTAAAAAAATATTAAATTGATTTTTTAGAAAATATTTCATCCAATATTTTTTTCTTATTCAGTATATTAATGACACATGTTATTTAATTATCTCTTTAAGTAGATTAATGTAGTGATATAAAAGTTATCATAAAATTGTAACATGTTTGTTTTTACTGATCTTGGGTCTACTGATAATTAATACACCTCTTATTTTCAATGCTTTAAAATATAATTCTTAAATCTGCACTATTATTGAACATTATATTTTTTTTAGGATTCTATAAATGTCTCTTTTAGCTTTTTCTATTCAATTTGATACTCTTTCTAACAGATGCAATCAACTCATAAATCTCCGATTTGTCAGATGTTATGGTAATTTTACTAGAGGTTTGACTATAGCTGCCAAGAACTTCCTATTGTTAGAAGAATTGAGACATATCAATTACTGAAGCTGATGCAGAAAGTGTTACTAAAGATGATGCAGAAAGTGTTGGTCATTATTACCACTACTCAAGTCTCTTATATTAAATAACACTTCATTTGATTTGGTGGGATCTCCAGCATCAAAAGACAACGATAAAGCTCTAACGATTACCAAAAATATGTTTGAATTGTGATACCTTTCATTACCTACAAATAACATGACATATGAAGGATTGCAATCAATATTTTAAGGTTGTCCAAATTTTGAATCGCCTAACATAGGGTTCTACTTGTTATTGTGTTGCTCTTGAAGAGGTTTTATTGGGTAGTTATATACGTAAAAATGTTCATTCTTAAAAGTAAGAAAAGTGGTAGGGGCTTGTAGGGAGGTGGGGTGGTAAAAAAACTGAATCTATGAACATCTCAAACCAACTCCTTTTTATCATCCTCAACATGAGCAACACTACCCATTGTCAACCAATTAAGACCATCTGCCATCACATTCACCTTTCCGGGGTGATAAAGGACACTCATGTCATAATCTTTTAACAACTCAAGCCACCTCCTTTGGCAAATATTTAGATCCTTTTGCTTGAATGCATATTACAAATTTTTTGTGGTCGATAAACATATCAACATGAACACCATATAAGTAATGCCTTCAAATCTTTAAGGCAAAAACAACCGCCGCTAGTTCCAAATCATGGTAGGATAATTCTTTTTCATGAATCTTATATTGCCATAAAGCATAAGCAATAACCTTCTCATTTTGTATAAGCACACATCCACATCCAACCTTTGAAGCATCATAATAAACCATAAACCCATCGGATCCTTTCGATGAAGTCAACACTGGAGCGGAGGTAAGTCTATCTTTCAATTCAGGGAAACTCTTTCCATACGCTTTGGACCATACAACTTAAATTTCTTTTGGGTTAACACCGTCAATGGAGAGACAATCGAAGAAAATTCTTCAACAAACCTTCTATAGTTACCAGACAAACCCAAGAAACTTCGAATATCCGAAGGGGGTAGAGGTCTAGGCTAACTCTTAACCATATCCATTTTCTCACAATCTACCTCAATACCCTTACCCAAAATAATGTGATGAAGAAAATCAACGGATCTTAACCAAAACTCACATTTACTAAACTTTGCAAAGAGTTGTTGGTCCTTGAGGACTCGTAACACAATGCTCAAATGATTTGTATGTTCATCTTTGCTCCTTGAATAATGTAACAACTCAAATTCGAGAAGGGGAAAACACTTTAATTTTTCACAGACCTGGTGCCAGCATAGATGAAGCCACCCACGATCTGTGGGTGGGACAATGGTTTGTAGGTGGTGGCGTGGTTGGCAAGTCAGAGTTTTCAAGAAATGTCAAGTTTTAGTAATTTTCCGATAGTTCATCCGGACGGTTCATCGTAAATGTACGAGGCATAGGTAGGTTTCGTAGGTGAGTCCCAGACTTCAAGAATTTTAGAGGTCAAAGTTGAGACCCACAACTGGGAATGTATGGCCTGTAGGTGGACCCACAGACCGTACATGGGTCTGTCATTGGGGGTCCCAAATCATAGTCTTTGAACTCCATCGATGGTCAATGAGCATGGTCTGTGGTTTGACCAACGGACCATGGTCAAGTCATATCATCTAGCAACAAAGAAACTACATCATACAATTGTCTTATCAATCAACCATGCACTAAGTTATCAGCCACACCTTTATTGACTGAATCAAGGATGCAATAAAAGTATTACAACAAGAAATTTTCTAGAACGCCATGCATTGAACATTGCAAAAGTACCTTTTTGAACCTCAACCACGTTTCATGCAAAGGCTTACCTCCAATACATTTGAAAATTCGAATTTGGTGATGGATTTTAACCATCTTTCAGGGTGGAAATAACATTTTGAAGAATGTCTCAGTCAGCTCATCCCGCGAAGTAATAGAATCATTTAGCAACTCTGTCAACCTCTTGTAACCTCTCCTGTTATAGAGAATAGAAATAACCTCAACCTTATGAATTCTTGGGAGATATACTTGAACACAAAGGGCCCACACACCTCCTTGAAATTACTAAGGTGCTTATGTTATTCCTCATGAGATAGACCCCACAAAATTCCTTTCATTTGGAGCAATTTGTATCATAGTTCTAGTGATGCGAAACATTGTCCTCCCGGTTGTAGGAGGTATCAGGATTGCTCCTTGGTTTGAATGACATTAATGGGCATGTCATTGAGATCAACCATATTGTTGTTTTGACCATAGTGATTGTCATTGTCACACACATGGTCAGTCATCTAGTCAACCTGCAAATCATCCAATAACAACACCAAACAAAAAATCTACTAAAAATAGACCAAATTAAAATCTAATTTCTCAATCAGAATTCTCAACCACCTCTCCCCAGAAGCGGCATCATTTTTTATAACACTCAAATTACCTTTTAAAACCAATTAAAAGAGTCAGTGGCCATTATTAGTAAAGAAAACCCAACGAAGAGTTGGGGTCGAATCCGACAGGGAATGGTATATCGTTGAGAATTCCTTATTAACAAATTTGGACTCTAAATCAGCTCGTTTCTACTAGTTAGAAAAATTGGGTAGATTGTACCACCAACTTAATACAAAGATTTGGTTATCAATTATCAAAATTAAACTAAAATCGGAACAAAATCAAGAGTAAACAAGTAATCTAGTGGTGCGGGGATTGAAAATCAACATAACATAACAGTGAATGGTGATTAGGCTTCTCTATAGTGATGTACATACATGAATAGGCTAAGTCATCTTCTTTCGATCTCAAAGCATTCATGTATAGAATCTCTTTTCGGTCTCATCTAATTGGCAATCCTAAAAAACCTAAATACCTTACTCTATCCTCTCTTTCAAGAATAGGAAAAAAAGATCTGAACCATAACCTCTCTTTCAAGCAAGCCATAGAAGTCAAACCTAAATTGCTAGTATTGAACTAATTACCCAATCCAATTAATCTCTTTCGAGCATCAACTGGAGATTAGAAGTAGGAATTAAAATTGTAGCCTTAATCCATAATTTAACCTCATGGTAATTAGACCAAATTCATGCATGAAGGGCAAAAAAATAGAACATAGCATAATACCCACTATATTAAATCAACACCCAACCCCATTAGAGCTTGGAGTTTTAGCCACCCATCACAAAAAGTTAAGAAAATATACCTTCCATGAAAGCAGTCATGGGTAACTTGAAATCACACATTTAAGAGTAAACACACTTTGGATTTAACTTCAATTTATCAAATAAAATCTCGAATTGTAAAACCCTAAAACTAGAAAAGTGTTTTGTCAAAAGTAAATTGTTCTCTCCTTTCAACTCAGTAGTTCAACTCTCTCTAATCTATAATCAGACTCCCTTTGGGCTATTTATACTTTCCCAAAATTTTTATCAAAAATCCACTTAATAACCAACTCGGCGACATTAGTGGGGCTCACCAAACTCACTTAGACAATCACTCTTTGCTCCTCAACTCGCCTTGTGATTCTCTAGGCTTCAGTTGTTTGAACCTCAGTTGGCAGACTCGATCGAGTCAGCCTTTCACTATCGATGAATCATTGAATACCACTTTAGTCTGTCTTTCGAGCATTAAATCATTGCTTTGCGCACTGTCAATTTGGGCGATATGTACCAGAACCGTCTTTATAACTTGGTGCATAACCTTCTCTACTCGAGTTTGACGACCTTTTTTGCTAGACGCGAGTGTTATACACTATCAATTTGGGTGAGGTCGTGCTTAGTTGTATATCTTCTTTTCATGTTAGCGATCAACAATTTTCACTTTGCACTTCTTTTTGTATTTTTTTCATTCTTTCAAACTCTAGTCTTTGCCTTGTCCAATTGCCTTCGTAGTTTCAAATCATCAATATTTGATTAAGAATGGACAAAGTTAGACATTAAGGACACTAATTATTTAGCTAACTGGAACTTATATGAGTGCAAATTTACTACTCATCTATCAGTATCAAGGAATTTACAATCTTGACTAGTCTTAAATGCACAGAAAATGTTGACGATTTTAGATATCCAAATTCCACACCAAGCAACCTAGTTCAAAGTTACTTCCCCGGGGTAAAGATTGGTGTAAGCAAGGGATGCCTGGTTCAATGTTTTATAATTTGTGCTTGGGAGAACAACCAGAATGTCGTTCAAACAGCAATACTTTACTTTATTCATACATTCGTTTTCTCTCAACTTGGTGACACACCTATATGAATCAATAATTTCTTAATGGTCGATTATGGCAAGTATCAACAGTTTCCTTGGGGACAACTTGCATTCTCCAAGTTGATAAAATCTCTTAAGCAAGAGTTCACCTTTGAAAAACAAACGTATCAGTTATCCAGCATTCCATATGTACTGAATGTTTGGATGTATGAATGTGCTTCTGATGTAAATGAAGAGATTATTGTTAAAGAAGGAACTAACATCCTCAGGATATGCAATTGGAGAGTCGTGGGTGTAAAGCCAAAATTTGACATGTTTATGTCAAGCATTTTTACTGAGTTAATGTTCATATTAGCTTATAAAGTACTTATGTATGTTCATTAAGTATATAATTTACATGTTTCATTTTTGCTTGTTCATAGTTATCAAACAGTTTTTTTTCCTATTTGCGATACATAATTTTGTTTTTTATGTTGATTACATTTTGTGTTTCAGAATGCTTGCACTAGTATACAGCCAACATCAAAGGAAATGGCAGCACTTGATTTTCCTGATAATCGTTATGTTTCTCCTTCTGAACCCTCCACATCAACTGCAATCCTAAAATAGTGCAACCAAAAGAGTTTCTCGAATTTGAGGATTTTTCTAATTTTCCTGAGTAGTTATATTAAGGAGATCTAGATGTGTCTCTAGTGCATCTTTCTACTCCACCACCAAAGAGGAGAAAGAATGTACATCCACCTAAAACAAAGGTGTCCAAAGCGACAAAACCATGTGTGCCACCAAATCAGCCTTTTTAATCTCCCAAATTACGGCCGTCCCAAGCAGGTAATGTATGTGGTGTCCCTGCTTTTTAAGATTTTTCAAAACTAAAGTCGGACAATTCAGATATTGAAGGATTGAAGGAATATCTGAAGGATTAAGTAATTATAATTATTTTTAAATAAATATCTACTTATTGATGGTAATTTTTTTAATGTATTCTATTTTTTTAATAGGTTAACAAAAAATTGATTATCTTGGAGAGTTAATTAAAAAAACATTTTCAGTTGATGAAAGTTGTTGGCAGGGAAGATAGCCAAGATGAAAGTCGTTTCAAATATTCCTTGCATCCCTAGAGAGATAGATTGTTGTCTTTGTGCCTTGGTCATCAAAAGAAAGAAGTAGTAGTTTAATTATGTAATTTTTTTTGTTTATTAAGTTGCATTTGTGTTATGTTTCTATTTTGAATCATGAAGGATATTGCTGGCACGTCTATGCCATGTACGGTGGAAGATTCCGATCAAAAATATCATGTTGATCCTCACTCCAATTTTGATCAGTTCTTTCAACAACCTGTTTCACACATACCATGGATTTTACGAACAATGATCAAGATATTGGTGTATCTGTTGCTGAGGCTGAAGAACAAATCCCTATCACTGAAAAAAAGGTTATAGAGCTATGTATCTGATATATTGCTTCTGGCATTCTTTACAATTTATTCTATAATTGATACATGATGTATTACAAAAAAAGCAAATACTACAATATTATCACACACTTGTTTGATACATTGGTATATTCATTGTTATATTTTAGTTAACTTTGATACAATAGCCATTTCATCAAACTAAATTACTAATGTATCAGTTAAAATTTTTGACACATATATCAGTCACTTGATACAATAAATTTACACATGCTCTGGTATATCGGTTATATTTGACTAATACATTACCAATTACATTGATACTTCAGTTTATTACTGATTCGTGAATTTTAGCATTGTATCATTAACAGATATTTTAATTATTAATTTTTTAAAAAAGATTTATAAACACAGAGTGATGATACATGAAATAAGAAATAAGTCATAGAGGATGTCGTAGAGCGCCCACCCACAACAGACCATAGTCATGTTCCTAAAGAAGCAAATATGCATAAGAAGTAAGTTACGTACAAAGTTTAGTATCAGGATACATTTATTTATTTAATGTATCATTATTTTATACCACATGCCTTTCTTTAGGAGGCTGCAAAAAATGAAGCCCCCAAACAACTAAAGAAGTGAGTGGGAATGAAGTTGGTGTTGATACAGTTCAGCATAACATCCCACAGTCTGCACTAGATTCAGTAATGGTCAATACATCGATAAAGTTTTCAATTTTTTATTGGTGAATTGTCGTTTTATTTATTCAATTCTATAAAAAAAATTATAATTGTCTCACATCGTATTGGATTCTATCACATCGGCTTCAATATCATCCAGAACTAAAACAATCATAAATGCACTTATTTCTGGCCTTCAAGCTCCCATCGCTACTCAACCATTGAATGTGGTCAGTCCACATGAGTTAACTAGTAGTGCTGATTTGCTATCGGACAGTCATCTACCCACCAAACTTCCATGTAGAGAGATTGTATTTCTTTCTAATACAAAGACTTATGTTCCATAAAATAACATGCATTTAAACATATTGCAGTCTCTATATTTGACTACTTTTGGGTCTAGCGGTAAAGGCAAGGAGAAAATGAATGATGATATTCGTCTGAATTCTCCATTTGAATATGGATATGGTATCACCTATCAATCTCCATCCAATCTAATGCACGTGTCCGGCCAATGGATTACTAAGGGTCTCCTCAAAACACATGCGAATAAGTAAGTTTTATATTAATGTTTCTCCTTAGGATTAGTTTTCTCTATGTTTAACTTCTATTGACTAGAAATAATCACATATCAAACCAAATAATGATAAATACAAAAAAAATCATTTGGATTTGTAAAGATGAATTTTGTTCTCACATTTCTCAAGGATAAAAATTGATTCTATTCTATGTCCCAGCCAAATAAATGTTGGACCAGTGAGGTCTAGTAGACAATTAACAGTGTAATGTATCAAATACATTTATACTTATGTATATGATACATAATGATGTTGTAGCAGATACTTTTGTATGATGAATCTAAAATCACATATTAGTATTGTATGCATTTTATTTACATGTATCAATTGTTTTGTATCATATTGGTTGACTAGTGTATTATATTGATTCTTTTATTTTGTACAGCGCATTGATGTAATTTTTTACTTCCTCCGAAAGAAGTCAACATTGAAGTCTGAATCAATACAAATATACCATGACTTATTGCTTTTTCAAGACATACATCAACAATGCATACCCAAGGTACGATTACAATCAGGTCGATGATAATCTTAGTACCTAGAAAGATATGGCCCGTGATGTTGTTGTATCTGTATTTGAGAGGTCAATGATTAATATCATCAAAGGATTTTCCATCCTGACTAGTTACCCTGGTAGATGATGTTTACATTTTGGTGAACTGTGACAAAGACTTTCATTGGGTATTTGTTGTGGTTTTAAAACAAAGGCTAATACGTGTATATGATTCATTATTGGGCTAAAGGAAAAAAAATAAATCTGGTGATAAAAAAAATGGCTATAATTCTCCGTAATTACCTTCAGGAAGTGGGATTTTTAAGGAAACAAAGCAGACTGACTAGGCAATATTGGATGCTTACAATGCTTACAAAGATAAGGAAACTGGTAGACTGTTGGAGCCATAACATCCTTTTGATGTTGAATTTGTTCAAGACATTATGCTAAAAGGAAGCGAAAGCCTGTAAGTATTGTATAAATATTCTGAATTATATGTTTAATTCAATTTTATAATGTATCTACTTATTTTTGTAGTGATTGAGGACTATTTGTAGCTATCTTTATTGTGTTTCTTAGCGACGAAATCAACATCCCATCTGATAATTTTTTAGTTGAATATCTTCGCACAATATATGGAGCATTGTTATGAAAATACGGTAGTGAAAAGGCAAAGACATAATATCTTAGTAAAAAATATAATCCACCAAAGCCTAAGGGTCACTTGACTCCACCACCACACGATGATTTGGTTAATTTGGAATAGTTATTTTGTATCAATGCATAAACATTTGATGTTTTATTGTTTTTAGATAATTTGCTTCAGTTTTAGAGTACTGTTACCCTAAAAATTGTTTCATTTTATGTTTGAATTTGATTTTATTATTAATTATATTATGTAAATTCTTACATGTTGTGTTTTAATTATAGTGTTTTTGATACATAATACATTATTTGATACTCAAAACTTTCACATTATACATTTAGAGGTCATAAACATAAGTATCAGATTTATAACTAATTTGAATCAAATATCATTATAAAGAGTTCATTAGTTATGACATAATGTATATGATACACTAGGTATGAGTCACAACAATGTGTGTGTATATATATGAAAAAATGTCTCAAATATATCCGAACTTTGACCGAAATTTCTATAACAATACCAAACTTTGGAAAGGACCTTTTACCCCCCCTACACTATTTAATAGTGTATATTAAAGGTATATATGTGCCCACGTGGACATCATAAATATTGCATAATTATAAATAGTAACGTGTCCACGTGGGCACATATATACTTTTAAAATACACTATTAAATAGTGCAGGGGGTAAAAGGTCCTCCATAAAATTTGGTATCGTAACATCAAATTTCGGCCAAAGTTGGAGTATTTTTCAGACTTTTTTCTCATATATATGTGTGTGTATGTGTGTGTGTGTGTGTGTTAGATACACATCATATACTTCTTATATAAAGATTAATGTGATACATTCAAAATGTTTATTTATTAATAATACAAGTCACAAATTGTGTATCAGAACAACATTCACATAGAAAGTTGAACAATTTTTTATATCGAATAGCTACACTCATGTAGATTGTATTAAATCTACCCATTGTTAACAGTACAATGTATTTATAGAACTATAACAATGGAAATTCCTATATGTGTAAACTTATTCAACATGAACATGAATGTCTTATAAAAATCATGGATTTCACTTCTCTTTGGGAAAGAAAGTACAAGTTCTACGGCTGTGACCTTCTTGTCCATAACGTCCACAACAATTAGAGTTTATTGTTATCTTTTCATTTGTATGTTATTTATTTATTTTCTTGGTCTCCTAGGCATCCTTTTGTATCTAGGTGGCAACACAATTTTATCTAAAACACTGTCTTAAATCGATCAATCCTCCTTATCTATCACAGGAACCATTGGAACTTCATAGGTCTATGCTAATGCATCTGGTTTGTAGTAATCAGAGACGTAGGGATGAATATATGTAATATTCTTTCTCTTTAAAACAACAATTGTGTGTGCACACAGTATCTCGCCTAGTTGAAATTTTCCACAATTACATATTTTTCGTTCAAGACAAACAATGTATCTTTTTCCAGTATCATAAACTGAAAAATAAATTTAGGTGATGGATAAACCTGCAAACATTAAAATATTCAGTAATACATTAAATGAGATGCTTCTTTTTTGAAATTTTCAAAGCAATATGTATCTAAGAATCAACTGATAGCTCACACCAGATACATCAACTAATATATATATATATATATATATATATATATATATATATAACCTCATTTTTGAACATTTAGATGTGTTTATGATCAAGAACTCCTCAAATCTTCTCCTCAATAATTTCTTTGTATATGAGACTATTTCTCTATTTTTACAATTCCAAGAACCAAATAGAATTCTTGCCTCTTCCAAGAATTCTAACATAGATAGTTGTTGTGCCTCAACAAGGAAGTCATTGATATATTCGGGATGTCGAAATTCATCATTCTACTTTTGTTTATTGTTGCATGAACTCTCGACCACTTCTCATACCTAGCATCCGCTAGGTACTCCTTAACCCTCTAGTCAACTTTTTCCATTTTAGCTATTAATTTCTCAAAATCTTCTTTTTAATAAACCTTCGACATTGAGTAGAGCAAATCACTTAGGGTGGGTCTTCTCCTCTTGAATTATACAAACATTCTTCCAAAGATGTCATATGCATGCATAATGAGGTACATTTGGAAACACAATACTTACACTTTTCATAATATTTTCATTTCTATCAAATACAACACACATTTTCTCATGCTCTCCAAATGCATTTATGAATTTTTTGAAAAACCATGTTCATGAACAGTCATTTTATGTGTTTACAACTCCATATGTCAATTGCAATATGTAACCTAATCACAAATCAGCCCATATGAGTTTTTTGATACATAACAGTTATATAATGTATCATTTATATATAAGACATCAAAATCACCATTACAAATCTACATACCTACACCATCGAGTGTGCTTGCTAATACAAAGGTCTCTTTGTAAGTGATAGGTTGGGAATTTCGACTCATTTAGAACTTATTATTCAATAAATTAGTGTCCTCAATTTCTATTTTGTGTTGATAACTGATGTTAATTTGTTTATATGCAGCAATGAAGGCTTAAGAACAAGGAAATGACATTATGATGTGAAAAAAAGTGAAATAGTTGAAAATCTGAAGAAAAGAGAGGTTGGAGCTCGTAAAATCCACTCGGCGACGCACCGAGTGAGCAACTAACTCACTAAAACTTCCACCGAAGTATCCCATGTATCAAGACAAATCAGAAAGAAAAAAGAAACTTTGGCGACTCGCCAAATGGAATGGTGGTAGTGACCCAGCTCTCCAAATCTTCCAGAACAATTGGACGCAAGATTCAAACCAGAAGGCGAGAAGATGTGCATGTTGGCGGATCATCGAGTTGTTCAATGATCCCAACTAATATCGTCAAGCGGACTTCGTGTTGAGATTCTTGGGAAGTTTTTAGAAACGTATAAGTTGATTTTTTGAGAGAGAAAAGATATAGAACACCGTTTTGGAGAGAGTTTTACATACTTTGACAATATTGAATGATTTGATAGAATTTTTTGAGCTTGGATTTGAGGATTTAGGATTTTAGTCTCAATTTTTGGCATTGAGCATCGTAGATTGTTGTCATTCATATGGATAATCTCTTCGGTAACGGTTTCTTATTTTTTGCTATGGTTGGCTAAACCCCATCTCCTTAGGGGTGTGATTATGTAATCGACTGCATATTAGCTTATGGGTATTAATTAATTTCTAGTTTTATTGTTGTTTTGAAATGGATTTAATTGTTTATTCATGTTTTTATTCATGAACTGAAGTTGCAAATTCAGTTCTAATTCAGCACTCAATGCTATCTTGCAAAAATGGTTTAGAGTTGAGTAAATGATTGATAATCGTATGGTCATGCGTCTTTACTACCCAGCTTGGTAAAGTGGGTTGTGTTAAGGAATTGGGTTGTTTCATAATGCTAAGCTTGTTGGGGTTCGAAAGAACTCACTTGAAGCATAATAGTTCATTGAAAAATGGTTATTATAGTTAGAACCTATCCTACCCATTGAGATTCAATAATTTCAAGCAATTTTTAGTTACCCATTAGGTGAAATGTGTAATCGATTGTTCACACATCCCTAATGCCTCTTTATACTTGATCAAAATCTATGCTATTCGTTTTCGTTAACAATTGGTTACCAAATCCATTCCTTTGATATTGATAATTACAACTCTTTGATTTACTTTATGTTGCATATTATCTTACTTCTATAAAAGATTAGAGCACTTCTACACTTCGTAATTGAATTCTTTACTGTATCACTCCTTATGGGATCGACCCCAACTCATTATTGGATTTATACTTGTTAATGACCACCTACACTTTGAATTATAAGAGGTGTAGTTCAGCGTTATCAGTAAGCTTCACTAAGATGTGCAGTGTCAACAAAAACTATTGGCCTGCAGAACTCAAACCCACTCATCAATGGCCTCGAGGCTATAAAAAGATACATGAATTTATTTTACTCTAATTTATGCATCCTTGTATATGAATTTGGATACACAGTATTTAGCATTTATATGTATCTCGACATCTGCCTATATCTATTGGTTGGTTTACCCCTTAACATTCTTAGTGTGGTCAGAATGGTCATTTTATAAGAGAGTGTCCTAAGAATAGACATAGTAATGGTAATGGGGCAATAGAAACCAGTCTTCTTCAGTTGCTCCACCAGATTGAGCTGCATCTAGATGAGCTGCTTCAAGGGCAGGCGGAAAATGAAATCGCTTGTATTCTATCAATAGTCACCAAGAGCAAGAGGATTTGCCAGATGTTTTCACCGGTATGATCCAAGTCTTTGACTTTACTATTTATGCTTTACTAGACCTAGGAGTGAGTTTATCTTTTGTAACTCCTTATGTTGCTATGAATTTTGATGTTATTCCTGAGCAACTTAGTGAACCATTCAGTGTCTCTACGCCTATTAGTGAGTCTATTCTAGCAAAGAGAGTCTATCGTGATTGTCCCATTTTCGTCAATCACAAGAGTACCATAGATGATTTAATTGAGTTAGACATGGTAGATTTTGATGTCATTCTTGGTATGGACTCACTTCATGCCTATTATTCCTCAGTTGATTGTAGAACTCGAGTAGTTAAGTTTTAGTTTTCAAATGAGTCAGTCTTAGAGTGGAAAAGCAGTTCTGCAGTGCTTAAGGGTCGTTTCATTTCGTACCTTAAGGCAAGAAAGTTGGTTTCTAAGGGTTGTGTCTATCACTTAGTCCGAGTTAATGACTCAAGTGTTGAGGTACCTCCTATTCAGTCAGTTCCAGTAGTAAAAGAGTTTCCAGAAGTCTTTCTAGATAATCATCTCGGAATCCCTCCTGAGAGAGAGATAGACTTCAGTATAGATCTTCTTCCAAATACTCATCTGATATCTATTCCACTATACAGAATGGCACCAGCAGAGTTGAAATAGCTTAAAGAGTAGTTGAAAGATTTGCTAGATAAGGGTTTCATTTGACCAAGTGTCTCACCTTGGGGTGCTCCGGTCTTGTTTATGAGAAAGAAGGATGGTTCCGTTAGGATGTGTATAGATTATCATCAGTTGAACAAGGTTACCATCAAGAACAAGTATTCTCTCCCAAGGATTGATGATCTTTTAGATCAGCTTCAGGGTGCTTCTTGTTTTTCGAAGATAGACCTCAGATCAGGTTACCATCAATTGAGAGTAAGGGAATGAGATATTCCTAAGACAGCATTCAGAACCTGTTATGGTCACTATGAGTTTCTGGTCATGTCCTTTGGTTTGACCAATGCGCCTGCAGCATTCATGGACCTTATGAATAGAGTATTCAAACCTTATTTAGACATGTTTGTTATCGTCTTCATTGATGACATACTAATCTATTCAAGGAATGAAGAAGATCATGCTAGTCACCTCAGAATGGTTCTTCAGACTTTGAAAGATAAAGAATTGTATGCCAAATTCTCTAAGTGTGAGTTTTGGCTTGAATCTATGGCATTCTCATGCCACATTATGTCTGGAGAGGGAATTAAAGTTGATACTCAAAAAATTGAGACAGTGCAGAAATGGCCTAGACCCACATCTCCAACTGGTATTAGGAGTTTCTTGGGTTTGGCTGGCTATTATAGCAGGTTTGTGGAGGGATTCTCATCTATCTCATCCCCTTTGACCAAGTTGACTCAGAAGACTGTTAAGTTTCAATAGTCTAAAGCTTGTGAGAAAAGCTTTCAGGAATTGAAAAAAAGGTTGACTACTCCCCCAATTTTGACTTTATCGAAAGGTATTCAAGGTTTTATGGTGTATTGTGATGCATCTAGAATTGGTTTCGGTTGTGTTTTAATGCAGAATGGCAAAGTCATAGCTTATACCTCCAGACAGTTGAAAGTTCATGAGAAGAACTACCCAACCCATGATTTAGAATTGGTTGCTGTAGTATTTGCTTCGAAGATATGGCATCATTATTTGTATGGTGTTCATGTTGATGTATTCACTGATCACAAGAGTCTTCAATATGTGTTCACTCAAAAAGAGCTTAATCTCATAAAAAGGAGGTGGTTAGAATTACCCAAGGATTATGACATGAGTATTATTTATCACCCAGGTAAGGCTAATGTTGTTGCTGATACCTTGAGAAGGTTGTCTATGGGTAGTACTTCCCATGTTGAGGAAGAAAAGAGAGAGTTAGCGAAAGATGTGCATAGACTTGCACGCTTAGGGGTCCGACTAATGGATTCCACAGAAGAAGGAGTGGTGGTGTTGAATGGGGCTGAATCTTCATTAGTGTCAGAAGTGAAATAAAAGCAAGACCAAGATCCCATTTTGCTTGAATTGAAGGCAAATGTTCATAAGCAAAAAGTATTAGCTTTTGAACAAGGGGGATCAAGGTAGATTGTGTGTACCTATGGTGGATGGACTCCAAGAAAGGATCATGGAGGAAGCTCATAGCTCCAGATATTCCATTCACCTGGGTTCCACAAAGATGTATCGTGACTTGAGAGAGGTTTATTGGTGGAATAGCATGAAGAAGGGCATTGCAAAATTTGTCACTAACTGTCCAAATTGCCAACAAGTTAAAGTAGAGCACCAAAGGCCCAGTGGTTTGGCTCAAAATATAGAACTTTCGAAATGGAAGTGGGAGATGATCAATATGGATTTCATCACAAGTTTACGAAGGTCTTGCAGATAGCATGATTCTATTTGGGTGATTGTCGACATAATGACAAAATCAGCCTACTTTTTGTCAGTAAAGACAACCCATTCAGCAGAGGATTATGTCAGGTTATATACTCAAGAGGTGGTAAGACTTCATGGAGTCCCTATTTCGATTATATCAGATAGGGGTGCACAATTTACTACACAATTTTGGAAGTCATTCCAAAAATGCTTGGGTTCAAAGGTGAACTTAAGTACTTCCTTTCATCCTCAGACTGATGGGCAAGCAAAGTGCACTATTCAGACTTTAGAAGATATGTTGAGGGCTTGTGTAATTGATTCTAAAGGGAGAGATATTGTAACATCTCACAATTTGAAATAACTAGGAAGAAGCTAATAATTGGAAATAGTCATTTTTGGAAAGAATGAAAATCTGGAAATTTGTTTAAGTTAGGAAAAGTTGAGATTTGATCAATTTCAAACTACCCTAACTCCTAGCTCAGGATGATTTAGGTGTACTTCTAGACATGTTTGTAAAGCTATTGGAATAATCTTTCCAACGCCGCCAAGTTTGTGCGATTCCGAGTTCGTAGGAGTAAGTTATGCCCTTTGGAAGTTGGGCTGTTGGATTAAGGAAAGTCTAATCCGGATTTTGGAAGGGTAATTTAGTCTTTTCCTTACCTAATTATTCTAAGTCATTTTTAGGACTTTAATTGGGGTAAAGTCATATTTTATTCAGTTTTAGAAAAGTGAATTTTCACGCTAGGGCTTGGAAAATAGGAGAAAAGAGGAGAAAGGAGAAGAACGTTCAAGATTCATCGATTTCATCAAGGATAGCTTGTGGAATTCATCGGAGGTGATCCCTACAAGTCATGTGAGATCACATAGCGTTGGGTTAGTTCACCCACGCACCAATCATGATTCAATTCAGCAAAATATGTGTGATTTGAAAGTAAATCCTTTGAGTTCTTGTGGGTTGTTCTGTTGAAGTTTCTTGTGATTTGATTCATGTTTCCAGGTGTAATTTTGGTTTGAATCTATCATATATTGAGGGTATAAATGATCCTAAGTGTTTGGGGAAAGAACCATTGAAGTTTAGAGGACTTAGAGTTGAAAAACGGAGAAGAAAAGTCATCAAACATCTGGGGAAGGGGGTGGGGCATCGCGCCAGCCAGCGCGCCCCAAAGCAATCCCTAAATGTGGGGCTCTGGGGTGACGCGCCAGCCAAAGCGCCCCAACTTGGTCCCTGTATCTCAAGGGCTGGCGCCCCGCGCCTCTCAGAGCACCAGGGACGCCAGTTCTTCCCATTCTTCCCCCATCCTTTCGTACTTGTTCTTTAGCAATGTACCTATGTTTTCTAGTTGATTCCAACACTCTAAGGTACATCTTAACATCATCAAATCATCCATAAAGATGATATCATTAACCTTGAATCCATAATCCAATTCAAGTAAAGTTAAGATCAATGTCAAGAGAAGTAAGACTCAAGTTAAGAGTAGTTCTTAGAGTTTTCCAAAAGTCTTTCCCAAATGTTTTAACTTTGTTTTAAGACTTAAAGTTCAAGTTGAGTAAAGAGTAAAGATTAAAGTTTGAAGTTCATTTCTTCAAAGGTATATGGGGACTATGTATTCCCAAAGGGTTTAAAATGTTTTTTTCACATTTAAACAAGAATGGAAACCTCGATTTCCAAAGAGCCTTCGGGCTAGTTTTCAGAAAAGAGTAATCTCTTTGTAAATGAAGTTTATAGAGCTATTTACTCGATCGCAGACATTTTTGGAACACCTCTAACAGAGGGGAAAATAGTCAATTTTGAAAGAACTTATTGTCAACCTCTTTTAAATATGAATCTATCTGATTCAGAAGGGAAGAACTTGCATCAGTATCTCAATTTCAATTCAAACATGGGTTTGATTCACACTCCATGTTCTGAGAAAGATTTATCATCCGAAAAGAGGAAAAATGGAGTCTTTGTCTAAAGAAATGCGTTGAGAAAGTCAAGTGGCTTTTAGTTCCTCCTTTCTTTAATTCACAGGCATAGGAGGTCAAATTCCGATTGTTGTGAAACTTACAGAGGAAACTTTGATTTCCAGGATAGCCTTTGAGCTAAGTTTTTGAGCACTAATCTCAAATCACATAAAGAAGTATGTTTTTAAACATAAGAGCTAATATTCTATTATTGGGTGTAGTATTGAGCACCAATATGAGGGAGAGTTCAAGCAACTCACAGCCCCCATAAACCATGTAGCCATCATGGGTAGAAAAGGGTCATACTTTTTAGATGATTCCTTTAGTGCTTTTTGGAATAGACTAGTGGATCCACTTAGTAGTTCAGGTCCTATGCCCTTGGCAAGGTATAGGATGCTCTGGCAAGGAAATCAATGTATCATCACAATAGCTCTTACGTGATGGTTGTCGGTTAGAGAAACTCCCACAGAAGTTATTGTATTCTTATATACACAGTTATTTTTATTTTTACATACATTTCAAAATTATGTTGTATCCTTGCATACACACAGAGTTGAACACATGTTTTTAAACAGATCTTTATATTGCACTGTTTTAAATTATTTTATATTGAAATGAGTTCAGTCATGTAGAGTTGAGTTGAGCCAGGTAAGTTCTTCAGTTTCTTTTAGATTCTTCTCAAGCCTATGTTGTTTTAGAATTCCAACTCGCATACTCATACATTCAATGTTCTAATGCCAGTTGGCCTGCATCGTCTTATGATGCACATACAAGTAACTAGGGTCGGCATTCGGCACACGTTGATCCAGTTGAGCACTTTTGAGTCAGTGGTCCTTGCATTCCGAAGGGCTCCTTTATTGCTTTTAGTTCTTTTCAGTATTTTATTTGTTAGGATGATCGAGGGTCATATCCCGACATCTATCTCAGTTGTCTTAAAGGCTTCATAGATAGTCAGATGTTAGTTCTTTAGTCTTTTCATTTTCATTATTCCATGTTAAGACTTGAGTTTGACATAATGGCCAGTTGAATGTTCTTTTATAACATTCTAGTTTATTATATAAACTTATTTTTGTTGAGTTTAAGTCTTCCGCTAAGTAAGTAAGCCAGTCCAAGGGTTCGCTTGGGCCAGCAATGGTTCTCAAGTGCTAGTCCCACCCAGGGTGTAGGCTAGGGGAGTGACAACTGCCCCAAGTCCACGAGCCACTTCACGACCAATGGTCTTCACCACAGTCCGTAGAAGTGGTCATGAAGATGACTTAGTTTAGTGGGAGGCAAGGCCTTGAGGCCAAGCTATTGCCCCAAGTCCACGAGCCACTTCACGGCAGTGGTCTTGACCACGGTCCGTAGAAGTGGTCATGAAGATGCCTTAGCATCTAGGGGCATAGCAAGGTGGAGATGCACCCTGGTCAAGGGACCACGGGCACCACCACAAGCCATAGTACCCCTCACGACCCGTGAAGATGGGCGTGGTCCCTGACGGGGCTGCCCAAGTTGGGGGGTTTTTAGGTAATTTCGTTTTAAGTTATTATTAAGTGGGGTTTATTTTAAATGGTTTATATCATAAATATATATAATTTTAAGTATTTAAACACTTCATTTTACTCCTTTATTCAAAACACCCAAATCAAAAGTCCAAAGTTCTACTTCTCCCAAAAATCATCTCTCTAAACTCAAGGAAGAAGAGGGAGCTATTGAAGCTAGGGTTTATTTATTCAAGGTGTTTCTTCCTCAAATTTTGTGGGGAATCAATAGCAACCTATGGTAGTCTTCATCCTTGTTAAAATTTTCATTCAAGGAGCCAATTCCAAGGTGATTTCAAGTTATTAAAAACCTAGGGTTTTACTCAATCTCATGGGTTCTTTCACCAAACGTTTTCAAATGGTTATTTATGACATATTATGATTGTATTGGTGTTTCATTGATGATTTATGATGAAAATACTCTATGAACTCATGAATTCTCTCAATTCCTAAGTTGTACCTTTATGAAATGGGCTGATGAGTATGAAAGCTTATGAATGGAATATGTCTAAATTGCTTTAGGTTTTAGAATTGTATCATTATCTATGCCTTAATTGTAGAAAATTATAGGTGTTTTGGTGATTTGAGATTCATGGCCTTGAAGGGGCAAGTTATGACTAAATTGCATGTTAAAGTAGAATTGTGCTTGATCTATTGATCCACTTGAAAGGTGGAGGTATTTACTTACTATGTATATTGTGGTATTGAATTGATGTATATCTTCCTTGTACCTCTATATATGAAGGATCTATGTATGATCATGATGTAAAGTATATGTGTTTGGTTTCAATGAAGGTATAATGATCATGTTTAGAATGTAATTGTGTTATTGATTGAAAACATATTCTCAATTAACACTCATGAATGATGATGATGAAATGTGAAGGGTTTCCTTCTATGAATTGTATATCTTGAATTGGTAGGCTTATGCATGCTTTTCTTGTATAATGAAGGTATATTGACTTATTGTTTTAATGTCTTGAATTGGTAGACCTAATGTTGGTAGCCTTTCTTGAATGAATGAATGAAGGATAAAGTATTATAGGCTAAACCTTGGATCGGTAGACCTAGTGTTGGTGGCCCTTTCATGAAGAATCTAGGAACTAATGAAATGTTAAAACCTTGAAGTAGTAGACCTACTGTTGGTGGCCCTTTCATGTGTGAAATGATGAACCTTGTATCGGTAGACGTAATATTGGTGGCCTTTCTTGGAAAGTCAATGAGCTATCCTTAATGTACCTTGAATCGGTAGACCTAGTGGTGGTGGCCCTTTCTTGTTTAATGTACCTTGGGTTGGTAGGCCTAATGTTGGTGGCCCTCTCAAGTACAACAATGTAATGTGAATGAACTACTCCATGGGAATGAAGGCTAAGCACCGAGTAGATAAGCTAAGATTGTGACTCTCCCAATGTTAGGTTAGAGTCCAATGAACATCTTTATTATCCCATAAATATGTGCCCACATAGGTAAAACACACTTAGTTCTACCTTAGGCAAGTGGAACACCTTCCTTCGGTGTGGGGTTATATGACACCGAATTCCATGATTTAGCTCTCATGGTCTATGTCGGCTAATGCCTATTCACATCATGTGAGATGTGCATTATGGTTTCTTGATGAGTTCTATGAAGTGTGAGTGGTAGTATGGGATGTTATCCATGCATTGCACGAGTAGGCTTTGAGAGGGTTATAGGGAGTTCTCTAGTCTTAATGGCTAATGCTTGAATGTGTCCTAAATGAAGCTAATGAATAATGTTGACTCTTATATACTTAAATGTAAAGATGCATGCTATACTTCAATTGTATCATGAGTTACTTCCTTGTCATTACTTATTGTATATGAATGTGTCTTGCTTATGGTGACTTCAAAGGGGTACTTAGTGTGAGTAGTAGTATGGGATTCTACTTGCACATTGCACAAGTATGACTTAGGGTTGTCCTAGGTGATTGTCCTTATGTGATGATTTGACTTATGAAAGGTTTATGTCTCTTATTTATGAGCATTGTGTGAAGATGGAAAGGTTGAATGGTAAGTTCACTTTTGGTGACTTTAAGGTGGTACTTTAGTCTGGATCGTGGTATGGGACGCTATCCATACATTGCACAAAGTATAGCTTGAGGGTTACTTGAGGTGAAGGCTAAATGTGAAGGTAAAGGGTTACATGTTGATTATGTTCTAATGTGGTTATATGACTTGTATGTTGGTTATGTTTGAATATTATGCCTCTTATACTTGTGATTTATGAAGTTTTATCAAAATGGCATAAAAGCATGACTTTCAAACAAAATGTCCATTTTAAGCATGTTTTTGCATGGCTATCATACTTAGTACTTAATTGTGCTAACCCATATTTCTTCATATTTTACTACTAATGTAGGTTCCGGCAAGTGAGTTGATCTCCCTAGTTCAAGGACTTGGATTAGAGATTCTCCAAGACTTAGTGGTATGTCCTCATAGAATGGGGAGAAGTACTTGATGTTTCCATTTTCTTCATGTAATAGACAATGTTAGTATTTTCGATTGTAAAGGGTCATGTCCCTACTTTAGTTTTCAAGATATTGTTCTAGATGGCCATGTGAAACTTTAGACTTCCACTGTGTTTCAAGTATTTTTTTAAATGAAGTTTTGATTGTTTGGATTTAAAGAAAGTTTTAAATTCCACATTATTTCTATGTATCGAATGTTATAAATGGTAAGAGGCTTGTACGCGACCCCTTTGGGGTTAAGTACGCCGTGTAACTTCCAAGGTATAGGCTCGAGTCATTACAAACTTGGTATCAAAGCACAAGATTTGGGAAATGGTTTTTAGGATTGATGTCTCACAGGCCACGTCTAATAGAGTCTTGTTCATCGGTGTGAGTCGCGACACATCTATGAGCGAGAGGCTATAGGACGTTAGGAAGTTACACTTCTTTCATTATTCTTGAAGTCGTGCCTTAGAGTTTAGCTCTATAAGTGTTTTTTTCCTAACCCTTCTCTTGTGTTTATAGGATATGAATACAAGGGCTAACCCATGAAGGATGGAAGAGGAGATTGTGAATGAGGGAGTTCTTTCACAAGGTCTTCAAGGTGACCAAGTTCCTCTAAGCAATCAAGGAAATCAAGTTCCAGTGGATCCCCCGGATATGACCAATGAGGAAGTTAGGTCAGGTCTTTTGATGATGGCTCAAGCTGTAACTACTCAAGCTCAAGCCATGACGGCTCAAGCAAATAGGGGTGTTGAGGCTAATGTGAACCCCAATGTGAGTATTATGGCTTCTAGGTTGAGAGACTTTATGAGGATGAATCCTCCAGTGTTTCTAGGATCTAAGGTGGGAAAGGATCCCCAAGAGTTTTTGGATAAGGTGTATAAGATAGTCAACGCTATGGGAGTGACTTCTATTGAAAAAGTGAAACTTGCTGCCTATCAATTGAAGGATGTTGCCCAAATTTGATTTGCTCAATGGAAGGCCAATAGGCCGGTTGGAGCAGGTCCCATAGAATGGGAGTTGTTTAAGGAAGCATTCCTTGGTAGGTACTTTCCCCATGAGAAGAGGGATGTTAAGGTAGATGAGTTTATCAACCTTAGGCAAGGTAACATGAATGTGTAAGAGTAATCTTTGAAATTTACCCAATTGTCTAAGTATGCTCCATCTTTGGTGTCTAACCCTAGAGATGAAATGAGTAGGTTTGTTACGGGGATATCCGACCTAGTTGAGGAAGAGTGTCATACGGCGATGCTCCATGATGATATGAACATTTCTAGACTCATGGTTTATGCTCAATCTATTGAGGAGTCCAAACTCGAAAGGAAGAATAGGGAATTGAACAGAGGTAGATCCGATGAGCAAGGTTAACCTAGGTTCAAGAAGAGAGTTCCAAACCAAGATTCTTCAAGCACTCCTAAGGGTAACCAAGAGAGAGGTAGTGGGCCTCCATCTTCTAAACGTACTTGTCACAATTGTGGAAAGAAGCATTTTGGGAAGTGCCTAGTTGGTACTAGTGGGTGCTATGGTTGTGGAAAGAATGATCACTAAGTGAAAGATTGCCCTACTCTTATGGCCGAAGGAAGAGAGGCCAAGCAAGCTTCTCTTGATGGCCTAGATTCCAATGCTCCAAAGAGCAACCATTTCTATGTGCTTCAAGTTAACAAGGATAAAGGGGCTAATCTGGATGAAGGCACTGGTAAGTATAGTTCCTTACGATTGTGAATGTCTTCTTGAGGTTCCTATGTTGTTTTCATGATTAGCCTTAGTTGGGTTTTCTCCTAAGTGGGGGATAATATGTTGAATAGTACGGTTCTTGAGAGTTTTGATATCCTTATCTCTTTCCTTTTATTCTTATTCAAGCTTGAGACCAAGAGTTCCTTGTAGCTTGTTTCATGTTGTGGAGTTGTGAGTGAATATGTGTTTCCATGATCTCCTTATGTTAAGCATGTTCTAGTTGAACTTTATGTTTAATGAGAAAATGAGCTTTTTGATTTATGTGTCCCTCATATTGATGTGCATCTATAATGAATTGCCTAAATACTTCATGAGTTGAATTGATGAGCATGCTTAAATGTGGTTTTGAAAAGTTGCATAATTACCTTATGATGTTGTATTGAGCATGGTGTGAGTTGGAGAAGGAAGTTCCTCTAACGAAATGAGAAATGCTGATGTTTTAAGGCATTATGAGTTTTAAGAATTGGTTCATACTTCCTTGTGTTGCATTGAGCTTATTGATGTAAAGTTGATGTTTCCTCCTATGATGTTGTGAATTATATTGATGTGTCATGATTGTTGGGCTACTAGTCTTGAGTCATTTTTCCCTAATGTGTATAAAGTGTCATTCGAGGACGAATGTTATTAAGTGGGGGATAATGTAACGACCCATAAAATGATAGCTTAAACTAGAGCCTACACGTGAGGGTCAATGTCAAGGAACTGTTAGACTTCGTAGTCGTAAGACCTTCTAAAGTTTGGTTAAGGGTTGTAAGGGCAATTGCCAAGCCAAGGGGGGCAAGGCCTAAGCCAAAGGCCAAGGCTGCCCAACCTTGGCCAAGCACTGCCCCAAGTCAACGAGCCACATCACGGCTAGTGGTCTTGACCACAGTCTGTAAAAGTGGTCGTGAAGATGACTTAGTTTAGTGGGAGGCAAGGCCTTGAGGCCAAGCTACTGCCCCAAGTCCACGAGCCACTTCACAGCCAGTGGTCTTGACCATGGTCCGTAGAAGTGGTCGTGAAGATGCCTTAGCATCTAAGGGCTTAGCAAGGTGGAGAGTTACCCTTGTCAAGGGACCACGGGCACCACCACGAGCTGTGGTGTCCCTCACAACCAGTGAAGATGGGCGTGGTCCCTGACAGGGCTGCCCAAGTTGGTGGTTTTTAGGTAATTTCGTTTTAAGTTATTATTAAGTGGGGTTTATTTTAAATGGTTTCTATCAGAAATATATATGGTTTTAAGTCTTTAAACACTTCGTTTTACTCCTTTATTCAAAAAACCAAATCAAAACCCTAAAGTTCTTCTTCTCCCACAAAATTTCTCTCTAAACTCAAGGAAGAAGATGGGAGCCATTGAAGCTAGGGTATGTGGATTCAAGGTGTTTCTTCCACACACTTTGTAGGGAATCAATAGCAAGGTATGGTAGTCTTCATCCTTGTTTAACTTTTCATTCAAGGAGCCAATTCCAAGGTGATTTCAAGTTATCAAAAACCTAGGGTTTTACTCAATCTCATGGGTTCTTTCACCAAACGTTTTCAAATGGTTATTTATGACATATTATGATTGTATTAGTGTTTAATTGATGATTTATGATGAAACTACTCTATGAACCCATGAATTATCTCAATTCCTAAACTGTACCTTTATGAAGTGGGTTGATGATTATGAAAGCTTATGAGTGGAATATGTCTAAATTGCTTTGGGTTATAGAATTGTATCATTATCTATGCCTTAATTGTAGCAAATTATAGGTGCGTTGGTGATTTGAGATTCATGGCCTTGAAGGGGCAAGTTATGACTAAATTGCATGTTGAAGTAGAATTGTGCTTGATCTATTGATCCACTTGAAAGGTGGAGGTATTTACTTACTATGTATATTGTGGTATTGAATTGATGGATATCTTCCTTGTACCTCTATATATGAAGGATCTATGTATGATCATGATGTAAAGTATATGTGTTTGGTTTCAATGAAGGTATAATGATCATGTTTAGAATGTAATTGTGTTATTGATTGAAAACATATTCTCAATTAACACTCATGAATGATGATGATGGAATGTGAAGGGTTTCCTTCTATGAATTGTATATCTTGAATTGGTAGGCTTATGCATGCTTTTCTTGTATAATGAAGGTATCTTGACTTAATGTTTTAATGTCTTGAATTGGTAGACCTAATGTTGGTAGCCTTTCTTGAATGAATGAATGAAAGATGAAGTATTATAGGCTAAACCTTGGATCGGTAGACCTAGTGTTGGTGGCCCTTTCATGAAGAATCTAGGAACTAATGAAATGTTAAAACCTTGAAGTAGTAGACCTAATGTTGGTGGCCCTTCTTGGAAAGTCAATGAGATGTCCTTAATGTACCTTGAATCAGTAGACCTAGTGGTGTTGGCCCTTTCTTGTTTAATGTACCTTGGGTCGGTAGGCCTAATGTTGGTGGCGTTCTCAAGTAAAACTATGTAATGTGAATGAACTACACTATGGGAATGAAATCTAAGCACCGAGTGGATAAGGTAAGATAGTGACTCTCCCAATGATAGGTTAGAGTCCAATGAACATCTTTATTATCACATAACTATGTGCCCACATAGGAAAAACTCACTTAGTTCTACCTTAGGCAAGTGGAACACCTTTCTTCGGTGTAGGGTTACATGACACAGGATTCCATGATTTAGCTCTCATGGTCTATGTTGGTTAATGCCTATTCCCATCATGTGAGATGTGCCTTATGGTTTCTTGATGAGTTCTATGAAGTGTGGGTGGTAGTATGGGATGCTATCCATGCATTGCACAAGTAAACTTTGACAGGGTCATAGTGAGTTCTCTAAGTCTTAATGGCTAATGTTTGAATGTTTCCTAAATGAAACTAATGAAGAATGTTGACTCTTATATGCTTAAATGTAAAGATACATGCTATACTTCAATTGTATCATGAGTTACTTCCTTGTCATGACTTATTGCATATGAATGTGCCTTGTTTATGGTGACTTCAACGAAGTACTTAGTGTGAGTAGTAGTATGGGGTGCTACTTGAACATTTCACAAGTATGACTTAGGGTTTTCCTAGATGATGGTCCATATGTGATGATTTGACTTATGAAAGGTTTATGTCTCTTATTTATGAGCATTGTGTAAAGATGGAAAGGTTGAATTGTAAGTTCACTTTTGGTGACTTTAAGGTGGTACTTTAGTCTGGATAGTAGTATGGGACGCTATCCATACATTGCACAAAGTATAGCTTGAGGGTTACTTGAGGTGAAGGATAAATGTGAAGGTAAAGGGTTACATTTTGATTATGTTCTAATGTGGTTATATGACTTGTATGTTGGTTATGTTTGAATATTATGCCTCTTATACTTATGATTCATGAAGTTTTATCAAAATGGCATAAAAGCATGACTTTCAAACAAAATGTCCGTTTTGAGCATGTGTTTGCATGGCTATCATACTTAGTACTTAATTGTGCTAACCCATATTTCTTCATGTTTTACTACCAGTGTAGGTTCCGACAAGTGAGTTGATCTCCCTAGTTCAAGGACTTGGATTAGAGATTCTCCAGGACTTAGTGTTATGTCCTCATAGATCGAGGACAAGTACTTGATGTTTCCATTTCCTTCATGTAATAGACAATGTTAGTCTTTTCAATTATAAAGGGTTGTGTCCCTACTTTAGTTTTCAAGATATTTTTCTAGATGGCCATGTGAGACTTTAGACTTCCACTGTGTTTCAAGTATTTTTTTAAATGAAGTTTTGATTGTTTGGATTTAAAGAAAGTTTTAAATTCCATATTATTTATATGTATCGAATGTTATGAATGCTAAGAGGCTTGTACGAGACCCTTTTAGGGTCAAGTACGCCGTGTAACTTCCAGGGTATAGGCTCGGGTCGTTACAAGTTTGCTAAAATCCCATCTCGGAGTAAAAAGTTATGCTCATTTTAGTGAAGCCTTGTCGGGAAGACCATAAACCACAACCGCGGTCGACAGTTGGTAGTCTAAACGACGGTTCGTAGGTCCCTCCATGGATGGCCTTCGTCAACTTTTAAGTTAGGATCAATTATGTCTTTTTCCTATGGTTTGAGACCCTTAAACTACGTTGTTTAATGCCTAAACTACGTCATTTTACTCAGTCTAAGCCTAATAACTTAGTCAGACTTACCCAGAACCCTCATTCTCCAATAATCATCTAAACTTAAAGCAAAAAGAAGAGGAAAAAGTCAACCAAACCTCCCAAGAACATGCAGCAGTGTTCTTTAAGGTTCAGCCTCAAAATCCAAAGGATTGCTTCGTAGATTTTGTCACCAGGTATGTGGGATTTCACTAATGGGTTTCTTTCATCCACTAGGTCCCTAGAAATCAATCAGTTCTTTGATTCTCCATATCTTGTTTAGACCTATGATTTCTAAAACCTTTGATATTTATAGTATTTTAGCTATTGTAGTATCCTAAATCGAAATAGCATGTTTCTTGGAAAGTTTGTCTAGTTCCTTGTAAGAAACTCATAACCCTAGTTGTGTAGATTCGTTAGTTCATGAATTACACTTGCTAGGTCAGTTAAACAAATAATCATGATCCAGATTTAGAATGTTACATTATCAGTATATAAATATTGCATTCTCATATTGCATGTTAGTATTTTGAGCTATTCAGTAATTCAACATTTTAGTTATGTTTGTCTCATATACATATTCAGTTGGGAGTAGACTTAGTACCGAGTTGGACTAGGGTTCAGCGTTCCCTCATAGTCCTAGAACTATGTGCCCTCGTAGGAGTACAAGTCCCCTCTGTTGGGCATCAGATTTAGTGATCACGCCAGTCATGCCTTTATACCCCTAGCAAGGTATATTGGGTCCTCTCGATGGGGCATATACATCGGACTCCACAGTTATCTCACATGGTTTATGTCGGTTAATAATAGCTCCCACAGTCACACTCCTTCTGCATTTGACTAGGTTTTCAGTATATACATCAGCATTCAGTTCAACATGTTATTTTCATGATTAGTACTTGGTCATTGCATTCAACTTAGCTTTTCTGTTATGTTTCAGTGTTTACATTCTTGCTCAGTTATGATTTGTTTAGCTTATATATATTTGTTCAACTTAGTATATATATCCTGCATGCTCAGTAGATTCCAAGTATTGAATCATACTCTACGCTACATCCTTTCATGATGTAGGTTTAGGTACTCAGCATCCGGATCAAGCTTAGATCAATTCTCAGTCCGCATTTCAGTAGCTTCAGTGGTGATTCCTCATACTTCGAAGACAATAGACATGTTTTTCATTTTAGTCTTTTTATTGCAGTTTTTAGTTTTGTTAGAGTTAGCTGGGGGCATTCCGAGCAACTCAACTCAGTTAGAGGTTTTTCATACATAGTAATAGAATCATATTGAATTGTTAAGTTCATATTTCAGTTGTTATTAAACTCTTAGTATGTTTTATACATTCAGAATAGTTGGGTATTCCCCACTTTTAGTTATCCATTATTTTAGCTTCTACATAGTACATGTTTTATTCAGTTATTCTCAGTATGCTTGATATATGCCAGACATATGGTTAGCTTGGGGTCACTCGTGATCCTAGGTCTTGTGTTACATCAAGGGGTAGCTTCGAGGCGTGAAAAAATTGGTATCAGAGCATTAGGTTCAAGAGTCATAGGATGTTTGAAAGCCACACTAAGTAGAGTCTCTTTCATGGATGTGAAGTGCACCACATTTATGAGAGGGGGCAACGAAGTGTCTTAAGAAAAACTTCATTTTCTTTGTTATTCTTATTGTGTGTGGGTATGATCCAACTTATCCTTTCTAATCCGTCATTATATGTTTCAGATCATGCCTCCTTGTAGAGTTAATGCACAGAATGCTAATACAGTTCCTCCAGTCTCGAACCATGATCTTACGAATGTAGAATTTCAGAATGTGATCCAACTCTTTGCTCAGAGTGTGGCCAATCATAATAATTAGCAGTTCGAGTTCCTACTAACGAAAATGGGGGATCAGTTGCAGCTAGTGTTCGAGAGTTTGTTCGAATGAATCCGCCTGATTTTCTAGGGTCGAAGGTTGGTGAGGACCCACAAAACTTCATTAATGAGGTTAAGAAAATCCTTGGAGTAATTCCAGTGACTGGAACTCAGAGTGTTGAGTTAGCATCCTATCAAATGAAGGATGTGGCTTATATATGGTTCACTCAGTGCAAAGACAACAAGGGTGCAGATGCAGCACCTGTGACTTGGGATTATTTCACTGGAGCTTTTCTGGACAGGTGCTTCCCAAAGGAATTGAGAGAAGCTAAGGCACAAGAGTTAATGAACTTGAAGCAGGGGTCAATTAGGTCCAAGAATATGGGCTAAAGTTCACTTAACTCTCTAGGTATGCTCCACACATAGTTGCCAATTCAAGGGAATAAATGAGTAAGTTTCTATTTTGGGTATCCTATCTGGGGAAGACCGAGTGCAGGAATGTTATGTTGTTAGGGGATATGGATATCTCTAGACTCATGACTCATGCTCAGTAGGTTGAGGGAGATGGGCTTAAGGAAATGGCTAAGGATAATAAGAAGGCTAGAACAGAGAATTATGAATAATCTTAGCAGAAGTCGAATGGCGGGAATTGCTCACAGTTTCAGCAGAGGTCTACAGCCCCCGCACTTTCATCAGCTAGTGCTCCATCTCCCAGGTTTCGATAGGATCAAAAAGGTATGGCATAAGTCTCTAGGTCTCAGAGGAGTGCTTCAAGTAACAAGATCTTCCCAACTTGTCCAAAGTATGGTAAGAACCATCAGGGCGAGTGTCTTGCAGGCAAGGAAGGGTGCTTTGGGTGTGGTCAGTCTGGCCATAGGTTGAAGGATTTCCCTTCTGCCAGGCAGGGGCAAGGAGGTAACAACAATAGGGCTTAGTCTATAGCTCTAGTAACACCAGCATGTCACCCAACTGAGTAGGGTGCTTCTCTAGTACAGGTGGCGATCAGCGCCAGAACAGATTGTGTGCTCTCCAGGCTCGCCAGGACCAGGAAAATTCTCCTGATGTAGTTATTGGTACGTAGTCTTTCAATTAGATGTTTATGCATTGTTAGATCCATGGACTACACTATCTCTTTTAACTCCTTATATAGCAGTAAACTTTGGTGTCAGTCCAGAAAATCTTTCAGAACCCTTCTCAGTCTCTACTCCAGTTGGTGACCCAGTTTTAGCTAGACGGGTATACAGAAACTGCACTGTCACAGTCTCTCATAAAGTCACCTCAGTAGAACCTGTAGAGTTAGAAATGGTAGATTTCGATATCATTCTAGGCATGGATTGGTTACATTCATATTATGCCTCAGTAGATTATAGAACTAGAATCGTTCGATTTCAGTTTCTGAATGAGCCAGTCTTAGAATGGAAGGGTAGTAGATCACTGCCTATAGGTCGATTCATCTCTTACCTTAAGGCCAAAAAATGATTTCCAAAGGGTATATCTATCATCTTGTTCAGGTTAAGGATTCAAACACTGAAACCCCAACTCTTGAGTCAGTCCTAATAATAAATGAGTTTCGAGAAGTATTTCCAAAAGATCTTCCCAGAGTTCCTCTCAAAAGGGAATCGACTTCGGAATAAATCTCCTTCTAGATACCCAGCCCATTTTGATTCATCCTTACAGAATGGCTCCAGCTGATCTTAAGGAATTGAAAGACCTTCTAGATAAGGGCTTCATCAGACCTAGTATATCTCCATGGGGTGCTCCAGTGTTGTTCATGAAAAAGAAATATGGTTCTCTCAGAATGTGCATTGACTAAAGTCACAATCAAGAATAAGTATCTCATCCCCAGGATTGATGACTTGTTTGACCAACTTCAGGGTGCTAGTTACTTTTCTAAGATAGACCACAGATCCGGCTATCATCAGCTCAGAGTTAGAGATAGTGACATTCTGAAGATAGCTTTCAGAACTCGGTATGGTCACTATGAATTTGTAGTTATGTCTTTTGGACTAGAAAATGCTCCTGTAGCTTTCATGGACTTAATGAACAGGGTGTTCAAATAGTATTTGGACTTGTTCGTCATCGTCTTTATTGATGATATCCTCATTTATTCCAGGAGTGAGGAGGATCATGCGACTCATCTGAGATTTATTCTGCAAACTCTCAAAGATAGCCAGTTTTTCACTAAGTTCAGCAAATGTGAATTCTGGTTGCAGTCAGTCGCTTTCCTTGGTCATGGTGTATCCACCGAAAGGATCCGAGTGAATTCTCATAAAATTATGGCAATATAGCACTTGCCCAAACCCACCTCTCCAACAGATATTAGAAGTTTCTTAGGTTTGGCCTGTTATTATAAGAGATTCGTTGAAGGATTTTCACCCATAGCTGCCCCATTAACCAAGTTGGCTTAGAAGAAGGTCAAATTTTAGTGGTCAGATGAGTGTGAGAAAAGCTTCTCAGAATTGAAGACTAGGTTGACTACAGCTTCGATCTTGACTCTACCAGATGGTTCAGATGGTTATGTGATTTATTGTTATGCATCCAGGGTAGGCCTAGGTTGTGTGTTGATGCAGCGAGGTAAGGTCATAACTTATGCTTCTATAAAGAATAAGGTTCTTGAGAATAACTACCCGACAATGACCTCGAGCTTGCAGCTGTAGTATTTGCCCTACATATTTGGAGACACTATCTATATGGTGTTCATGTTGATGTATTCACAGATAATAAGAGCCTCTAATATGTGTTCACTGATATACAGTGAGTTTACAATATTCTTAATACATTTCACTTAGGAGTTGTGTGTGTCTAGGGCCATTTTGTATTAGCAATAATGTGTTTTGTATCATGTTTGCAAGAAATAGGCTTGGACGTGGTAAAGTGAGATAACAGGTGAAAATCTGTAGAAATGGCCACCCACGAAGGGACCGACGGACTATAGGTCCTATGACTGTCTGTTGTTGGTAGGCGTAGATAGGAGCTTCAGAGAAATCTGACCAACTGTGGAACAACGAAGCAACCTACAGATCGTAGGTCAACCTACACTCCGTACGTCCGTAAAAGATTAACTAGCAGTTCAAGTTCCAGTACCTGATGAAAATCCTAAGTGTAAAGCCACGGAAGAGGACCCACGGATCGTAGGTCAACCTACGGTCTGTCCTGCACGTCGGTCAATGATGAACTGGGAGTTGAAGGTTCTAGGCCTTGCAGAAAAAGTCTAAGTGTTGACCAATGAAGGGGACCCACAGTCCGTAGGTCGAGTCTTCGATCAAAGCCATGTCCAAAAAGTTTATTTCCTTACTTTGTTTCCTTTTTATTTAGGACATGTTTTTTCTATAAATAGGGTATGTAAACCTCGTTTTTGGGGGTTAGACACCATTGTATACTTTTAGTTCTTGATATTTTCTTGGGAATTAACTTGCAAACTTTGGCAATTTGATTTCTGAATTTCGGTTTATAAGATTATTGCTTTGAAATTCAATTCCAGATTTTGGATTTCTTCTACTCTAAACGTAACTTCATGAATTCTTATTATCAAAACATGAATTGTGTTCTTTCAAGCATGAGTAACTAAATCCACAACTAGAGTTGTGGAACCATGAGCAATTAACAACGTATGAATAATAACTAAGTAATTTTTGAATAGTGTTTATGCATGTATTGGTAATTCTTTTGCTTATAAGTCTTTTTAACAAGTGCACGTGTTAGAACTCGCCTTGTTGCTACTTGCCGGACCAAGGAGGTAGTTAATAAGAAAGAATTATCAACAAAGATTTAGTATGATACTATCTAATAGTCTAATGTCAATTGGTACAAGGGTGAAAACTAAGTCATACATTGATGTGATGTCTAATCTGAGGTAAAGGTAAGGGTTAGTAAATTATACACACATAGTCGGACCAAGGTGCGGGGTGAAATTCCCTATTTGGAGGACCAATCACTTAGGGATACCTAACTTACCAACTTTGCATGTAAAACACTAGGAAAGGATTACTATTATTAGGATTACCATGTTAAGAGCTTATAGGGAACACATACACCCTAGTTTCTCTCTCTTATTGATAACAACAAAACTTGAATCATTCTCAATTGATACTTGATCAACAAACTACTACTTGCTTACAAACCCCCCCCCCCCTTTACTTACTTGTCTCTAAAATAAGTTGACTAAACGAATATAATAGTGAGTTAAGTTTAAGTCTGAACCATATTCCTCATGGGATCGACCCCAACCTCCAAGTTGGGTTCTTTACTTGATAACGATCGCTTATACTTCTTTAGGGAAGTGTAATTTGAGCGTATCAAATTTTGGCGTCGCTGCCAGGGAATAAGGCTTTTGGATTAAGTTTAACTACATTATTGAACTTTTGTCAATTATTTCCTAATTTTACATTTTCTATTATTTTTGTTTTCTTCAAGTTTCCACTCTAGCGTATGCCAAGTATACGGAGTCGAGGTGAACCATTGACCCGATACGACCCAGAGTTGAGCAAAACTTTGAGAAAGATGAATAATCAAGGGGTCCCAAATAATCTAGTCATAGAGGAGCATGTAGAAAAAGTGAATGATGAGAATGCTCAGGATCATGGTAATAATCTACTCAGAGATGCACTGAGGGTGTAGAATCCACCAGAACCAATGTTGCGTGATAACTATAGGGTCGACTTCAACACCGTTGAATCAGAAGGACCTATTGTTCTCCTACTTCTATCTCTAGGGCACACATTCGTGGCAACTAGCAGTCTGATGCAGATGCTTACAGTAAGGGGGTTGTTTTCTGGTATGGCTTTGAAAGATCCGCATAGGCACATGGCCAAGTTGGGGAGTGTCTGCAAGAGTTGTGTAGGATGATCGGAGTTGGATATGAACGTCATAGGGTTGAGAGTCTTCCCTCTATCATTGACTAGAGATGCTGCTGTGTGGTTTTCTGAGCTTCAGTACAACTCGATTCATACATGTGACCAACTGCACAAGGTGTTCATGGCAAAGTATTTTCCATTGTCCAAAAAGCTGAATCATAAGGACAAACTGAACAACTTTGTAGCACTACCTAGAGAATCTATGAGCAGTTCATGGGATAGGATCACTACATTCATAAGAAGTGTTCTGAATCACCACATTGATGATGAGTCACAGAAGGAGTACTTCTACAGAGGTCAGGATGACAATAGCAAGGTTGTACTGGATTCTATTGATGGGGGATCATATGGTGAGTGCACTTTTGAGGAGATCGCTGAGAAATTGGAGAAGATTTCTCAAAATAATAAATCATGGAGCACTAGAAAGTTGGACGCTGGAAGAAACACTTTTGCAGTTCAAGTTGCACCTAGTCAATCTGCTGATGACATTCGTGAGGAGATAGCTCAGATGAGGACAGAACTTGGGTTGGTGTTGAAGCATGTGAGCGGAGGTGCAGAAAAGGTGAATGTGATAAACTAGTTGACTATAACTCTACCACCACCAGTTGAGGAATGCTAGTATGAGGAGGATACTTACTTAGTGAATAATCAGACGGAGGGTTTCTGAGCCAACACCCAAGGTTCCAATTCAGATAATTGGTGCTAAGGTCAAGGAAACCAAGGTCGAAACTATGGTAACTGCAATCAAGAGGGTCAGCATGTCCAGGATGGGAACTACAATCGCGACAACAACTACAACCAAAACAACAATGGCAACAAAAATGAGAGAGTTGGGCCTCATGTTCTACCTACAAATTGGGAATCTGGCAATAGAGAAGCTAGGGGTAGTATGTCACGTATTAAGGATATGATACAGAAGATGATGAAGAGGTTTGACACGACTGATGAGAATGTGAAAGAGATGCGAAACGACTAGTATGGAATTGGTTAAAAAGTTGATGCCCATGCACTGTCGATCAAGCAACTAGAGCAACAGATGAATCAATTGTCCACTAAGTAAACCCACGTCACCTTGGCACACTTCCTAGCAACACCATCCAGAATCTGAAGAATGATGGGCATTTATAACAGTCACCACTCGAGGGGGTAAACAGACCGTTAATCCACCTATGCCATCTGAGGTTGAAATTGTGGTTGAAAAAGATAATGATAAGATTGAGGTTACTAGAGAGTCAAAGAATGCTACAGAGAAGAAAGTGGAGATAACCCAAAAAGCTGTTACGATGCCTAGACCTCCACCTCCATTCCCACAGAGGTTGGTAAAGAAGAATGAAGATGGAAAATACCGCAGGTTTATTACAATGTTGAAACAGTTTTCCATCAATGTTCTGTTGATAGAAACTTTGGAGCAAATGCCTAGGTATGCAAAATTTATGAAAGATTTGGCGACTAAGAAGAGAGCCGTTAGTTTTGAAGATGATGATAAGTTGCAACATTGCAGTGCTATTGATCTAGGTTACTTGTGCAGAAGAAAAATGATCCTAGTGCTGTCACTATTCCTTGTACCATCGGGTTGTTGCATTTTGCGAAGGCATTGTGTGATTTGGGTGCTAGTATTAATCTGATGCCATTGTCTATTTACAAGAAGTTAGGTTTAGGGGCACCAACACCGACTATGATGTGATTACTCATGGCAGATAGAACTGTGACGAAGCCCATTGGTGTTCTCCAAGATGTACTTGTGAAAGTGGAGTCATTTATTTTTCTGGTGGATTTTGTGATACTTGATTGTGAGGTTGATTTTGAGGTTCCCATCATCCTAGGGAGACCATTCCTTGCTACTGGGCGCGCCTTGGTCGATATGGAGAGAGGCAAGATGAATTTTTGATTGAATAGTGAAAAGGTAACTTTTAATATTTGTAGATCCATGAATCAGGAAAGCAATCTCAAGTCAGTGTCAGTGGTGAATCATATTGTGGAGCGAGGTTCTGATGTGTTTATTGATGAGAGGTTAGGTGTTGATGCATTTGCAGCATTAATGATGAATTTTAAGGGTGATGGTATTGAAGACTATGATGAGTTAGTTGTCGCACTTGATAGGTTCAAATTTTGTTCCAAATCGAAGAAATTGGAGTAAGATATGAAGAATCGCGACTCTCCACCCGCAAAATCGTCTGTTGAAGAGGCTCCAAAATTGGAGCTTAAGGCTCTACCATCACATTTGAGGTATGTATTCTTGGGGAGAGATGGTACTTTACCGGTCATCATTGCAACCGATTTGAGTGTGGTGCAAGTTGAGCATTGATTTCTGTGCTGAAGAGGTTCAAGAGGGCAATTGGATGGACTATTACGGACATTATTGGGATTCCTCCTGGCATCTGTTCTCATAAAATTCAACTCATGCCAGATCACAAGCCTAGTAGCGAGCACTAAAGGAGACTAAATGCGTCGATGCAAGAGGTAGTGAAAAAGGAAATCATCAAGTGGTTGGATGCTGGAGTCATATATCCCATTGCATATAGTAGTTGGGTTTGTCATGTTCAGTGTGTTCCTAAGAATGGTGGGATTACTATGGTTCCTAATGAGAAAAATGAGCTTGTTCTGATGCGGCTAGTGACTGGATGGATAGTATGTATGGACTATCATAAATTGAATGCTTAGACAAAAAAGGACCACTTCCCTATATCGTTCATGGATCAGATGTTGGACCGCCTTGCTGGTAAGGGTTGGTATTATTTTCTTGATGGTTATTCTGGCTATAATCATATCTCCATTACTCTGGAAGACCAAGAGAAGACCACCTTCACTTGTCCTTATGGGACTTTCGCCTTCAAACGGATGTCATTTGGGCTGTGTAATGCTCCAGCGACCTTCCATCGTATCATGAAGTTGATATTTTCAGATATGATGGAGGACACTTTGAGGTATTAATGGATGATTTCTTTGTGATAGGTGACTCATTTGATGGTTTTCTGATGTATTTGACCGAGGTACTAAAACAATGTGAAGAGTGCAATCTTGTGCTCAATTGGGAAAAGTGCCACTTCATGGTGAAAGAAGGAATCGTTCTGGGTCATCGGATTTCTAAGAAGTGTATTGAGGTTGATAGAGCTAAAGTCTAGGTAATAGAAAAGCCTCCACCACCTATATCTGTTAAAGGTGTTAGAAGTTTTCTTGGGCATGCAGGCTTTTATAGGAGGTTTATCAAGGATTTCTCCAAAATTGCACACCCTTTGGGCAAATTTCTCGAAAAGGAGTGTAAGTTTAATTTTGATAATGCTTGTCTGAGAGCATTTGGAGAGTTGAAAGCAAATCTAGTTTCCGCACATATCATTATTTGACCGGATTGAGGGCTACTGTTTGAAGTGATGTGTGATGCGAGTGGAGTAGCGCTTGGTGTGGTATTGGGACAGAGGCGAGAGAAGATTCTTCATCCTATTTACTATGCCAGCAAATCTCAGAATGTGGCTCAAAAGAACTACACAGTGACTGAACAAGAACTCCTTGATGTGGTTTTTGCATTCGAGAAATTTCGATCCTACTTGCTTGGTACTAAGGTCATAGTGCATACTGACTATTCTGCATTAAGGTATCTGATGGCTAAGAAGGATGAAAAACCAAGGTTGATTAGATGGGTATTGTTGCTGCAAGAGTTCGATTTTGAGGTGAAAGATAGAAAAGGGACAGAAAATCAAGTTGCCGATCATTTGTCCAGATTAGAGGAGGAAGCTATGCTCAATCTAGGAATGGGGCTGAAATTAATGATGCTTTTCCAGACGAACAATTATTGGTTGTTTCTCATGATCTTATTCCTTGGTTCGCAGACTTTGCTAACTACTTGCCAAGTGCTCTGGTTCCATCGTATTTTTATTTTCACCAAAGGAAAAAGTTTATGCATGATGTGATGAAGTTCTTTTGTTCAACCATCATACCATAAGTTCTAAATTTTCATGTTAACAACCATAATCTGTGAGTTATGTTGGAATTATGATACTCCCATTACAGTAGCCGTACTTAAGCTAGAAAGAGTGAAATGGAAGGCTCAAAGCTAGTTTTGTTTGTAGGCAACTGAGAGCAGCAATTAGAATTCTTTACGTGTTGAAAAGGTTCCTCATAGAGCTTGAACTTGTTCACGCTCATCAGTTAGCATACCTGAAAAGGTGTTTCAAATTGGTTAAATTACACGTGAGTATATGTATTGAGATTTGGGAATGTAACATGCTTTATGTTTCTAGAATTGCAAAGCCCTGATCTAAATGATTGGTTTGCACAATGTGAGTATCTCTATGTGATGTTTTGCTAGATTACTTGGGGAATTTGAGATGTAGTTTGTAGTAGATTTGATGGGTATTTGGTTTCTTGATCTGTTAGATCTTCCATATTTTACTTTCTTATTTTAGTTTTAGACTCAATTGACTTCCTTTTTATGGTAATATGTGCTTGCAACTGTAGAATACAATGTCGAAGATAAGAATTTTGCTTAAGGGTATTCAAAATTTCAGGATATATATCTAAAAAGTTGGTTTTGACCTATATACACAATATTATTTGCTATTAGTTGACAGTTGTTTTGATTTTGGGGTTGTGCATAAAAGTTGGTTGGTAGTTACTAGCAATGAAAACATAAACAATTTAGTTTTTAGAACCTGTAAGGCTGTAACAGTGTCTGTCAAAGTGTGTGCAGCAGCACACTGAATAGGTATGTCAAAGTGTGTAGTAACAAATTCTACTATGAGACGAACTTCATATTTTCTACAGACCGACGCCTTATAAGAATTTGAATGACGGAGATATCTTTGTTAACATCCACTATTATACCAAAGCTTTGTCGATCAAGTTAGCATTTGAAACATCTGTTTAGAATTATATTTTAGTTAGACATGGAATATTATAGGTGCAAGTTGATCTCTATTAGCTTGTGAAACATTATTGTATGCATAAAGAGAAGAGATCTAATTTCTTATACCATATACAATAGTCAAAATTAGTGGAAGAAATGCTAAATTATTAGACTGGATCCACATAAGTGTAACATGCCAACTGTTTTATCAGCTTTCTTGGGAATCTTTGACATAATTTCAACTTTTCGCTGACCAGTAGTTATGCTCTTTATGTACCAAAATATTATGCTGTTATACAGTCCAAAAGGTTGAAAAAGTAGCATTCAAATAATTTAACATTATGGGCACTTCCCACTTACAACATTCTGGTCTCTAGGTGTAACACTGGTGATCTGATTCTCTTTACCGTTTCGTTTGGCAGTCTTAAAAGTGTGGTCTAGGTTTGTGCATAGTCAATTATGGTATATCTGGTACTTTTGGTGCTTTCACGTATTCACGTTTCCAAGAAGGTCTAGATCTTGCCAATGAGAAATTTTCATTTAAAATTGAAAAAATATGTGGTGTTTCTGGCTTGCTCGTTAGATTAATTTGTAGTTCAAGCAAGTTAAGACTCTTGGGGAAATTGACAATGATTTTTGTCTTAAGAGTATTTTTAAATGACCTTGTTGTCTGAAAATTTGTGTTCTTTTTAAACAGTGTGGTGCAAGAGAACTAATGAGCTTGTTGATGGCCCTAATGCGTCACACATAACTCCTCAAGCTTTAGATAGGTGGGAGGCAAAGCTAGAAGATATTTTTAATGGACGGCCATTTGATATGCTTGATGCAGCTTTATCTAATACTGTTTCTAGATTTCCTGTTGATATTCAGGTTAGTCTTTCTAATTCTATCACTATTATCTTCTCCAGATTCATATTATATTCTTTTTTGCTGAGTGCTTTTCCAATGCAAGTACTTGTGGAATTTGATACTTCTCTTCCATATACTTCTCCTCTTTGTATTTCTATCTCTTTCTAATATCATTATCTACTTATATTTGTTATTTGATTAGCAAATTAGGCAAATAGTTTTCATTTGCTATCACTGGTGGCTGACATTTATTTTGTGTTTAATAACCTCGATCTCTTGCTTGCAACCATGTGAAGTGTTTGATAATTCATCTAACTGGTGTAACCATTCAGAGATATGGTTGAAGGAATGCATATGGACTTGTGGAAATCCAAATACAACAACTTCGATGAGCTTTATCTCTATTGTTACTATGTCGTTGGTACAGTAGGATTGATGATTGTTCCAATTATGGGCATTGCACCTGAATCAAAGGCAACGACAGAGAATGTATATAATGCAACTTTAGCTTTAGGGATCGCAAATCAACCAACCAATATACTCAGAGATGTAGGAGAAGAGTAAGTATGAAGCTATATTTAATTCACATTAATCATTTCTCTAGTAACATGCCAAAATATATAGAAAGAGTAGTCTATTTCTCAGATATAAGTACGGTGTAATGCCTATTGCTCCATTTTATTTCTATAGAAAGATGAATTAACAAAGGCAAGGCTCGCCGATGAAGACATTTTTGCTGGAAGAGTGACTGATAAGTGGAGGATCTTTATGAAGAAGCAAATTTAGAGGGCAAGGAAATTCTTTGATGAGGCAGAAAAAGGTGTCATAGAACTGAGCTCTACTAGTAGATGGTCGGTAAGTAGTCATAAAGTTACAATTGATCATACGTATCTTCTACTTTTTCTTTTATTGTTAATTATTATGGTAGTGAGGTAAAAAACAATATGAACTTAAGTTTTTTATAGTGACACATTCCATCACATTGTTATGCAAACCAGAATAGGCTTCAGTTCAAAAATAGTTTCCTCTCACTTTTCTATAGTTAGTAAGGACTAATCGTCATACTAGTAGACATTGAAAGGTATCATAGTTTTAGATTTCTAGTTCTTAAATCCTCTAAATCATATGATCCTTCATCCCAGAGGAGAGGAAAGAGAGCTTGAACAACGTTCGTCAGAAACTGCAGGCATGTTCTGTGTCTAAGATCACAATCTGTTTTAGTTTACCTCTCTTGTTTTGTTTAAGAAGTAAAAAGAACACTGTATAAGCCCTGATTAAGGGTTGTCACACTAAATAGCGAGAGAGTAGATACCTGATATAAAACCTAGCATATGCTTTGGGCCAAGTCTATGTGTTGGTAAAATAATAAACTTATCAATCCTCTTCAGTTAAAGAAAAGAATAAGACTGACAGGTCACTAGTCAATAGATTGAACACTTTGGTCTTAAGTCAAAACAACTTTGCAGATGCAATTACGAGTGTTACTGAAGTCAATAATTTGATATGTCAATATGGTTTAATCACAGGAATTTGATAAATAGGAGCATGTTAAGCATGATCACAGCAGAATAAGTAATGAGACTTACAGCTTTAGTCTCAATGCTTCCTTTTTGGGATGATGGTTTCATATCTCGAGAGACAGTTGGAATGTAGTGTCCTTGTAATAAATCAATTGCATCCTTCATGATATAAAAAATAGTATAAACGAATTCAGTGTCCAAATTGGAAATATAGACGCTCAAAGTTGTTGCAGCCAATTCCAACCTAGATACTGGGACACATAATAGGTTAAACATTCTTAATGAGAGTATCTCCTAGAAGTCAACAAGAAACTAATCCAATAAAATGGCAGCACACTGCAAATGATGATACTAGGTTTAGTTAATACTTTGCAGATGGCTTGCATACATGAAGCTTAGTACTATTTAAAGAATGCATTCCAAAATTTCAACTAGCGGATATGAAACCAAGTTGCAAGTGACAGCACATAATGAACGCTACCAACTTGATATGACGTACAGACTTGAGTAACAACTAATTGCTGGAAAAAAGCATCATTACCTGTTTAGTACCATCAACAAAGTTGTTTAAGTAGTATCATGTTAGGGCATTACATCCGTCAGCGAGAATCCCCTAGGATGTTCTGTGACCACATTTGCATATCAAACAACAATGTCGATTTTATCGTGACATTGATCGACGAAAGTAAAAGCTTGAGGTCATAAGATCAAATTTTTTACTATAACTTATAAAGTTTTATGCTATATCCATCATGATCTCGAGAGAAACTATCGATGGAATTGTGCAGTTGACATTTAAAGATCCAATCCTAGATTCTTACTCTTGATATGAAAGTAATTGGCGAAAAACTAGTACTAATGTCAATGATGGTTGTATTATGTTTGTTGATTTAGGAACTTTGTCAGGGTTTGCATCCTACTATCTATGCATTTATATTAATGCAGTCTCCAAAAATATGTTTTGTACTAATGTTGCCTTCATATGATACCATCTTCTTTAAGCAGAACAAGAAAGTTGTTACCTGACAAAATCTCCCTTTAAAGCTGGAGTACCAGAATACTAGATGCTTATATTATCCCATGGTTGTCCCACACTGCAAATAGTTTTAAGGTAAAAGAATAAACAATTATTTTTATAGAATGAGAAAATGATTAAATTGGTCCTTAATGTGTGGTAGTTTGATTAGTTAATCCTTCATATATTTATATGGTGTAACTTTCATGAGATGGGGTAGATCTGTGTATACTCTTACCTTCTTAAACTTCACTTATGGTCATAGAATTGTAGAAAAGTGATTATTTTAGTCCTAAATAGTCTCATTTTGTCTTCTTATAAAGAAAGAAATCTGAACTCAAAACATCTGCTAGAATACCTGAATCTGTAATCTGAACAGGCATAAACTGTTTTAGTTTACCTCTCCTCATTTTGTTTATCCTTATCAGCTCAATTTATTTGCTTAGGTATATTCATGTTTTTGTGTTCCAAGCATATACTGAATTTGCAATCTGCTAGAATACCTGAATATGCAATCTGAACTCAAAAAATCTTTAAGCGATACGCAACTGAGCTCAAAAATCAGAATCTACTAGAATACACCGAATCTGCAACTGCTAGAATACACAGTCGCTGAACTCAAAAATCGCAGCTTGAAACTGCAATTTGGAATCACGCAACTGAATCGAACTTCTTGCCTTTTCTATAACTGCTACAATCTGATTTGTTGTACATGGTTTGTTTTGATTTTTAATGTCATTTTAAATGTGTAGGGAAATGGAGGTGATCAAATTTGAAGGGTCACCACAAGTCAATTTGATCTCATTGAAGTGGATGATGAAGAGTTTTTGAACTATTGTAAAAGTTTGAATACATTATATTTGATTTTGTGAAATATATTCATTGCTAGAATATATTGAACTATTATAAGAGTACTTTTTGAACTATTGTGTACACATATTTAGAATATTGCTTTATAAGTATGTGCATGTACACAAGACATACTATCTTTTGAAGTTTATTGCAAATCTATATATTTGAATTACTTATTAACTTATTTAATGCTTGAGATTATTTATTGCAAAACAATATTGGTGTTTTTTAATTAGAAATTGTGGCATATAAATATTTTATAGCCAAAATAATATTACCACACTTAAAAGTGTAGCCATAGGATTGTAAATTGTAGTATGCACATGGGCAAGGACTACACTTCAAAGTGTTGTCATACATTAGATAGAAAAGGCAATACTTTAAAATGGTGGGCAATAAGGAAGCAAAGGCCACGCTTCAAAGTGTAGTTGTATGAGATAGAAATGTTGCTAATAGAAATGTTGCTATCTGAGGTGCATCAAAGTGTGGCTTTTTTGCCTTTTAGGCTACACTTTTAAGCGTAGCTGATAAGGCAACACTTAAAAAGTGTTGCCTAAACTCTAAGGTTACGCTTCTTTCGACCACCCCTGGAAAAAGTGTGGCTAAAAGTCAAAAAGTGTGGCCTTTTATCAAAGGCAACACTTTTTCATAGTTTAGGCCACACTTTTCTAGGGTGGTTGTAGACATAAAATGTTGTAGTGATTTTTTGAGTCATATTTTATTATTTAAGTTTTATATTATTTATTTTTATTAGAAATTTGCATTATTTATATTCTTTCTTTATAAGGTCTGTAGACACCCTATCCTTCTCAGACCTCAATTGTAGGATTGTATTAGTATATTATTTTTTTAATGTTATTTAATTTATACATATCAACTAGAAAAAAAAATTAAAAACATCTTCATGAAATATTGCTTTAAACCTTTAAACTTATTAAGATATCTATATCTTACAAGTTTTTATTGCAAAAAAAATAAAATTATTGTTATCATTTTCTATTTGAAAAAAAAGTGAATATAATTTAATATTTGATTTTATGAGCATTATTTTTTTGTAATGGTGACATTGTCTATATTTCATACAGTTGGTTGGTGTCATATCTGATCGTCTACCACCTACCACCCAACTCTCTTACCTAACCTTCCATTTATTTATATAATCACCCACCCAACCACCCCTTCTGCTATTTATACATTATACCATCTTTAATTCACCCCTAAATGCCCAACTATTTGATTTTATTTTATTTTGTTTTCTATGGTCATAAACTATTTGGAATTTATAATTCTTAATCATTCATTCTTTTTTATTTTATATTTTATAATTAAAAGAAAGACTAGTTCAGGTTAGCTCTGTACACGGACCCAATAAGGAGTTAAATTTATTGTTAGTTCTAAAATTTTCATATTTTTACCTCCTTTTTTTCTTTTTCTTTTTTTTTTTTTTGTGTAAAGTCATGTTAAAAAATATTTTCTTTATTTTAAAAGAAAGATTTTCAAAATTTATTATTTTAAAATAAAAATATATAAAATATATTAAAATATTTTTAAATTTTTTTTATTTTAAATATACCACGTTAAAAAGAAAATTTTGAATTTAGTTTGCAACAAATTTTAAACATATAGAAAATAAATCAACCACAAGCAAAATTGTTTGCGACAAATTTTAAACACACGAAAAATAAATCAACCACAAGCAAAATCTGAATAAATAGATATATAGTTTTGTTTGGAGCAAATTTTAAACATATGGAAAATAAATTAATCACAAGCAAAATATGAATAAATAGAACTATTTTATTGATAAAACAATATGGGTACAAATCTATTTGTTCCCTTGATGTTTTTCAAGAAATATAGTACCTTTTATAGAGGTATGAACTAGAATTTTATATAGGCATGAACTAAAATTTCGGGTTAAGTAGCCTTCAAAATTTCAAACTGAAATCAAATATATCTTGTAAAATCCCAATCAAAATTGAATATGCCCCACTTACAAACTCTACGGCCACACAAACTCTACAGGCATAGAGATGTCATTGCTACTTAACACATCTATAATCGTCCATACTTTGCGTCCTACATTGGTATCTTTTTTCAGCCATATAGACGAATAACTTTTAATTAAAAAATGAACAATTAGAAAAAGTGGATGCATATATCAAGTTGGCCCACATATATTTGCCATGAGAAGTCATAATTATTCAAGATTGCTGCAAAATTGATTGATAATGTGGAAAGCTATCAATTTTTTAATTATTATTTTTTTGGGTAAATAAAAACTAATTTGTTGGCCCTCAAGTGATGGAAAGAAAAGAAACTAGTACACGTGTTAAAATTTGAAGCTCAAAAGTATAGCACACCAGAGAACCACAAGCCCCTCTTTTTTGTGTGGCTTATATATAGACAGAATCACTTTGGGGTCTCTTATTTTGTACTATTTGTTGATTAATCAAATATCACACTTAGTTGATTTTTTTTTTTTTAAAAAAAAAAAAACACTTGAGGATTCTCAATTTTAACGTGGTAAAAATATTATACTATTTACCATCTACTTTTACATTTTTGTTACCGTATTTTTATCATTTAATTTTAAAAAATCAAGTAAATAGTTATTTATTTGTCTAATTTTAAAAAATCAAAAACTAAATCATTTGTTTTGTATCTATTTTATCTTTAATATCAAATATAATATTTATTTTTTAATAAGTGAAATGACTTATGATAGTTCAAAATAATAGTATATAATATATTATTACTTCTTTAACATGAATGGAGTAGTATACTTTATAGAATCTTTAAAATATTTGGATGAGAGAAACAAAAGTAGTTAATTTATTTGTGTACAAGTTAGATGGCGATGTATGGGATGCGGGAATTGAGGCACGTGGGAATGCAGAAGCCACACTCTTTGCCAACTCGACTTGTTCATTAATCCTACAATAAGAACGTGCCATTCTTAAATTATCTATCAAAGATTGAGCTGGCCATTTTACAACTCAATAAGTAAGGCCATACTATTTTTCAATTTTCTCATGTTTAGTTTACTTAAATATTTTGAATATGATTTTTCAAATTAATTTATTTTTCTTAATTTTAAGGAAAATCTCATTTAAAAAAATAAGGAAAACATTTTTCAAGATCATTTTAAACTTTATACCTAAACTTTTTATCCGAACTTAAGTCTCTTGTATCTGTTCATCGGCATTATTAAGCGTTGAATTGTGTGACCCGCCATTAAAATGCTTTTCATTATAAGGAATAACCCTACTTATGGGGTTGGGTCTCAGGTCGAGGTTGGGTCATGAGTCGAGGTCAAGTTCAAGTGTCAACATCATATTTCAGTTCAAATATCGGGTCTCGGGTCGAGATTCGGGTTGAGTCTTGGGATCATGTCTTGATTTGGTTAATGATTAGGATCGGATCCCAGTCTGAATGTCGGAACACGTGTCAAGGTAGTGGTCAAGTCCTGAATCGGGTGTCGGATACCAAATCGATTAGCGGGGTTGATTTTCATATCAGAAACTATTTTTGTAAAAATCTACTCTCTAGCAAAAAATAAAAATAAAAATAAAAGATATTTTTCTAAAAAAGTATTTTTGCATTCATCAATCAAACTCTAGAAAATATTCATACTCACCAACCAAACATGACAAAATAAGTTAGAAACCAACTTTTTTCCAAAAAAATACTTTATACCAAACACACCATGTTATCTTATATGGAATTCGGAGAGCCATGAATACCCTCCGTTTGTCCATTTGAATTTCCAAGTCAACAAAAAAAAATATTGTTTTATGTGATTTTAAGGTGATATGGCATTTGTTAGTTTTGAGGGATAAAAGTGAGCCAATACACTAACGGTGAGGGTATTTTTACCCCAAAATCAAATGGAGGGTATATTTGATCCATTTCCAATTGGACAGGGGTATTTTTGACCCTTTTCTGTAGATTTTTTTTTATATATCGGTCAAATATTTTAATTTCTTAGTTATTGGAGTAAATGGTCTAAACCCCCCCCCCCAAAACCTGTACTCGAAATCCAACTACACACTCCAACTTTACGGGTGTCCTATTACCCACCTGAACTTTATATTTCTCTATTTTATACACACCTAAGATCGACTGGTCATGGAGGTGTTCTCACCTCCTCTAGCGCGTTAGAAGGTTAATTTTGACCTCCATTAATGGCATTGCTAGCCTCCCACCATCACCACCATCACGCCTCCGGTGAAACCCAAACCACCAACAAAACCCCGTTCTCCTCTTCCCCTCTCCTCTTATCTCTCTCCCGTTTCAAGACAACCACCATGAAGACCTACCTCTGTTCTCACAACAAGGTCGACTACAACAACAACAACAAAACTCATGCGATCAAGCGCCACTGATGAGCTCCGAAGCAAGCAAAACTTCGACGTAGCAACGATATGCACAGATCAATATTCATCTTTGTTCCTCACAATTCCATAGGAATTTGAAAGAATTGGGGGAAGAAGTTACTTTAGAGATTTGAAGAAAATGGGAGAGTACAGGAAAAAGTGGAAAGGAATTATAAAAAAATTGAAAAAAAATAATAAATTAATTGAATTTTCACTTGTAAAACGCGTAAAGTTCACAGGCCAACACAGATCTGGTTGTGGCTTTTTAGGGGTGTAATTATTACAGTTTTAAATAATTCAGGTGGGTGATAGGACTCTCATAAAGTTGGAGTGTATAGTTGGGATTTCAGATATAGGTTGGAGGGATTTTAGACCATTTTCTCTCATTATTGTGATTAATATTATTTGATGTTATTTTCAAATAGTACATAGTACTATCTATTTTAATTTATGGAGTTGTAAAATTTCAAGAGGTAACCAATTTTTTTTTTTAATATTATAAACTATTAATTATTGTGCTTTATAAAACTTTTTATGGAATAGCTTAGTTGGTCAGGCCCCTCGCCTTATTAGTAAAAAAAGAAGTATCCCGAACGACATAGAGGGAAGAGGCATAATTCATAAACATTCGCTTTGTACTCGAGTCACTATGCTAATTATACATCTTATTTTTTGTGAGACCCTAATATTTTTCTCAAAATGTAATAAACATGGCCTTGAAATGTCAGCAGCATACAATGTTGTCTGAACCATATTGCTGGTTCATTAGGGAAATTACAAGCTCTTGAATAACTATTGCCTAAAATTAATACTAACATAATTATTTGTCCCACAGTTGTACATATATATTAATCATATATATAAACTACATTAACCAAAAAATCTTTCATCCAAGAGTTAAAAAAAAAAAAGAAAAGAATCATACAATAGTAGAGCTGTGACGACAAGTCGTACACTTGTTTTCCCCTATTGAAAGGCTGATTGTTCTTTGCAAGTCGTCGCCTTTCTATATATTTCTCTAATCACAATAGGCCTGCCATGAGACAATTACCACACGTCACGCAGATATCTTCCGGTCGTTTGCAAGTTCTTCACAAAGCTCTCAGCCTTGGAGCTATCAAGTGATCCCTGAGATTTAAGTAAAACAAAGTTATAACTTCAATCTAACCAAGCAAAGGTTTTGCACCAGACACTTTGTACACGTCAAATACACTATAATTTGATATTTACAACATGTGTCAGCATCAAACTTATAGTTGTGGTCTTAAAGTGGTACAGCAGTAAAGTACATTGAATTGTTCCGGGGTTGTTTGTGGTGATGAATATTTCAAGAAATCAAAAACCCATTCAACAGAAATGACAAATGACTAGTGGAATTAAATATTGAAAGGAGGCCGGTAAGATACTGGACAACCAACTGACAGGGCAGAACAAAGACCCAGCCAGAAAATAGTAAGTTATTGAGAAGTTTTACCTGATCCTGAGCAATAGTGTGAAGGGTCCGATGGACATCCCTGGCCATGCCCTTAGCATCACCACAGACATATACATATCCTCCCTGAGAAATCATGTTCCAGATGTTGTCCGCCTAGAAACAAGAAAATAGTCAACATCACATCTCAAAACAACCATTGGCATAAACATCAAATCTATTTGCCAAGTAACAAAGGGCAGAGTAAGCAGCATACCTTCTGTGTCATTTTATGTTGCACGTATTCTTTGTTAGGTCCTTCACGTGAGAAGGCAACAACTAGATTAGAAAGTGCACCGGCCTCGAGGAAGTTATCTAACTCATCCTGATAGATGTAGTCCTACAGATATAAATAGATGAGTTGAGTGGATGTAGTAACCCATAAATATAGTACCAAATATATGTGCTTATGTAAGTGAATTTGTGCTGAATTATCCATAGCCAGGTTAAATACTAACCATTTGGCGGTTCCTGCATCCAAAAAATAATACTGCAGGACCAAGCTTAGCTCCTTCCTTCTTCAATGCCAATCTTTCCTGAAAGATACAGTAAGTGTCAAATGCTATGCATTTCAAGACTCACACTTCCACTAGTCTCTCATGGTTTGAATCTAACCTGGAGGAAACCCCTGAATGGTGCCAATCCAGTACCAGGGCCAATCATTATGATTGGGACCTTGTTATCAGCTGGCAGTTTAAAGTTTGATTGCCGAACAAAAATAGGTGCTGTACTGCAGGAAAGGCTTTCTTCTAGAGGAATAGCATTCTGAAAGAGGAACCACATGGTAACAGAATGAGAACCAAAGCTACATTAACTTTTAGCATATAACAGTCTAAAATATTTTGAAACATCACTAACTAGTCTAGTTAATAATAACAAGCTAAATGCCGCATAAAGATGAAAGTCTCCATCTGTTCAGGGCACAATAGTAATACTAGCAAGTGGTTCTTTGCGAGTTCTCTTATAATTTATTTGAATGTGACACAAAAGTTCAACCATCATTCAGTAAATACCTTCATCCATGTTGAGCAGACACCCTTGTGAATTCGTCCAGTTGGCATTTTGTCGTAAACCAGTGCACAAGTGACATGAATTCTAGATGTCGCCATCCTGCAAGTAAATGTAGATCACAAGGTTATGTTCTCTGATTTGTCAAATAAAATGGATAGAAAGAAGTAAGAAGCAATCTTTCATTTCCGTAAGGTAGTGCAAAAACGAAATATTGCAGTAAAAACGTCAGAAGCTTATGTTGTAGTCAGGCAGAAGTATGTCTGACATTATCAAAAAATACCTCATACTAATGTTCAACAAATAAATGAAAACCCAACTCAAAGAAATATGAACATAACTATCCAAAAATATCTTTAATACAGATATCCTCAATCCTCATTTTGCATGGCCGATTATGGAATACAAAATTTAAAAGGGTAGCTTATTATGGTTGAACTCATTTCATCTCCATCTTACATTGTGCTATTCCTGATATATTGTAACAAACCCTCTAACACTGCCTTTACTTTTAATATTTGAAAGAGAACTACAGCAAGCTACTCACCTAGGAGATGATGAGATGGAGTAGAATCTTGGTTGTAGGCGAGGAGAAACAGAAGCAAAGAAAACACCGACTGAAGGCTTGGCTGAAGGAAATTCTGCCATGACTTCAAGAAGGCTTCTCTGACTTGCAACTATCCATTGAGCATATTCTTCCTGAAGAAATAGATTTCACAAAGACATGAGAATGATGAAGTAAGCTCCAATAAGTGAAAGTACAATGCAACAAGACCACACCTTTCCAGCAGGTGATGCAATATATCTTAATCGATCAGCTTCATTTGGATCAGATGCACATGCTGCTAAAGCAAGTAAAGCCGACTGCAAGATATGCAATTAAGCAATGAGTACTTCATAGCTCACAAAATAACATGAGGAACTTCAAGATCAGTAAATAAGTTACCTTTTTAGGAGAACTCAACAGATCAGCATACCGAGTCAATGCTGTTCTCAAAGTGCAAGGAGGGAAGGGAGATGGCAATGAGCTTCCACCAAGTGGTGTGCCATCCTCTTTATCGGTGTGAATGGAAAAGAAAGTGTCCGGTGATATATTCAGTAACCTTTCAGCTTCCTCCACGGTTTCAATACAATTTTCACAGTACACACCAACATGATCACCAGTTTCATACCTGAGAAACACAAGAACCATTTTAGAAAACACAACTATAATCAATTTCAGTGACATCACTTGGCTTCAAGTAACTTCAATCCCATTAAAGAAATTTGTAGATTTAGAATCATGAGTTGAATACCCGAGTACAGCATTTTAGAACTACTCGCTATATATATCTACTGTTCTTGATCAATGAAAAAAAGCATAAAATGTTGAATTGACTTAAAAGAGCACTTACACAAGTCCAGTGCCAGAAATGTCAAACTCCAGATGAGTGCAAGAACGATCAGAAGCTGCGGTATGAAGCTCCTTCCTCACAGCAACATTAGCTCTGTAGACATAGAGAGAAGCAAGATTAGAACTGAATAGAGAAGGCACACAGAATGGAAGTCCAATGACATATGAAGAGCAGGTTTGTTACCTGACAGGATGTTGAGCATCAACAATGACATGTCCATTTGCATGACCATTTGTGTTGGTCAAGTCGTTATCAAAGTTGGACTTCTCATAGGTAATAACCCTATATTCCAAAACTGCAGCAGTATATGGAGTTGCAGCAGTTGCATCATCCCCATCAAGAAGCAACTTATCCAATTCAGGCCACAGTAACTCACGCCTACAACATTCACATTATTTTGAGCACACAAATTGAGAAAACAAAAGGGAACTCCTGTTATATTAAGAGAAGTTTTGTAAGCATACCATGCAGCAAAATCATCTTCAATGCATTGATCATCATCTCCAAGACCCACTGGAACAAGCCTCTGCCCGCCTGCAGTTTATACACTTTAGTAAGTAACAACAGAGAATCAATTTAATTATGAAAAGACGATAACATCCTAGATGCCATCTCTAGAACCCAATGAGGCAGTTCTCCTCCGCACCCATGATTTTTAATTTTTAACATAAAGAGGTTTTTGCACTAACCAAATTATTTTTAAAAACCTGCCTTTTACAGTCGAAATGCTCAACACTTACGATTGAGAGAATTCATCGCTTTACTGCAGGTGATTTAAAATACAAAATAACCTAAATGGCTCTACTTTACTACTCTAATTATACAGGATGGCATCATATGGATGACATACAACTAGAGAGCAACAGTTATCCAATATTTCATATTCAGGTAAAAAATGGATAGAAGTTTGCAATCAAAAGAGATCGCTACCTTGCTCAGCCAGAAGCTCATCCACAACTTTAGCAATCTGACACCAATAATAAAGAGAACGAACAAGTACATATTAGTAAACAACTGTCATATTAGTGGTTTCCCGTGTATATTGGAATACATATGAACAGGAATAAGTGCAAAAACAATTAAATTAATCTCAGACCTTGTTAAAATGCTCGTATTGCCTGTTACCAAGCCCAAATACTCCATACTGAAGATTTTTAAAGTAGTCACCCCTCTCTTTCCCCTGCAGAAAATAACAGACATAATGATTAAGCTGAGATGCAACAAACTTAAACTGACAAGATGTTAGATCACTCAGTTAATCAATTATATTCACCTCTTCAAACCATTTATAGAATCTGGCAGCATTATCAGTTGGTTCCCCATCTCCATATCTATGATCAATCAGCATATATCAAGTTAGTAACTACATAATATAGTCGTTATCTAGCAACTACAAAATTGATCAATTTGCAAGTGATTATACAAGGTTAATATTTCCAACTTACGTCGCCAAGAAAAAGAATGCCAATTTCTCTTTCTTCAATTTTTCTTCATACTCCTCATCATCAGCCGCATAATCATCCTAGAATTCATTCGTTTTAAGCAATCAGAAATAATGAAACCATGATTCCCATAATCAACAACTTCACTTTGTAAATCATACTTATGAAGATAAAGAAAGCTCACCATATCAATCACTTTAAAGATAGCCTTCTCATATCTGGCCTTGGCTTCCTCAGCAAGTGCCTGTACAAAAATACATTCTCAATAACTTATTATTCTCTTTTAATTGCAAATCATTTGCTGAGATCACAAAATTATATGCTGACAAACTACTCAATTTACATGTTAAAAGTTGTTAACTTTGACTTTTTGGATCTTAAGTATGATTACTCATTTTGACAAGTTCAACAACTCCAAAATCTTGATCACCAAAATCCAAATAAAAAAATTGTCTATTTATTCTATGACTTCAACTTCTTTAACCTCCAACAACAAGATTACAAATTAAATTTCAATTGACAAACCTTTGCGAAGCCTTCTGCTGTACCAGTCTGGGTTCCGAAAAAGATGGTAATCTTCTTCTTTCCATCATCAATCTCTTCAGGTTCTACAACCGACTTAGGAACCACCAACTTAGGTAGCTCCCCAACCTTCTTAGCAGATGTTGACGAGCGCCGCCACATCAATACAACTGCACATCCGATTAAAACAGCAACTGATGTTGTCAATATCATCATCAAATCCTTATTCTCCATCAACAAAGCTGTCAATGAAGCTGGAGAAGTTGAGTCGCCAGAATCTGATGACGAATTCAGTTTATCAAATATCTTTCCTCCTTTAAAAAGCGCCGCCATAAAATCAAAAGGAGAAAGCTTTTCTGATGTAGAATCCATTTCTCTGAATTATCAAAAAATGTAATGAAATTGTATATAAACTTTGCTCAACTGGGTAATCGCTAATTACCCAGTTAAGATGATTTAGCCGAAGGCGATGAAATAGAGAGTTGTGTTTCTTGTTTGGCTTAGAATTTGGGGAATTTGGTTAGGTTTGGAGAGACTTTGTGAGAAAATAAAAATGAGAAGGGAGAGCAATATATGGGGGAGATGAGGAAGAAGAGAGGCGACAGGCGAACGCCTACCAACCCAGACTAGTCAACCCACCTACTACAAACTAACTATGGTTAACTATTAACTTGTGTGCGTAAAATGGCCGTTAATTTTACCCTTACTCTCGTAGTATTAAGAGTTAATTACATTTTATCGCGCTATTTTTTTAAATTACAAAAATCCCTTAAATTTGTTGGAATGCAGATACTTCCCAAAACATCCTGATACATTGCATTTTGATTTCGAATATATCACTAAATATCCCGATACATTGTGTATGTCCTGATATATCATGTATAGTGATGTATCTTACCGATACATCCCATAGCATAAAATGATGTATTAGGTCTTGATACATCGCGTTTAGTGTTGTATCTAATCGATACATAAAGTGATGTATCTAAAAATACGAAAGAGTAGAAATTTTTGTAATTTTTTCCAATAATAGAAAATTTTAAAAATTATGATTAAATAACTTAAATAATTTTTCCAAAATATGATTCTATGTTGGGTTTGAAGAGGAGATTTGTTCAAATGCCATTTTCTGTCTATTTTGTCAAACTTTATATTGGCGGCATACGTCACATTGAATATTAAGGCCACCCTCTACCAACCCGCTCCATTAGGTAGATCTAGTTAAAGGCACGAATCTCATGTTTTATTAGAGGCTTAGACTTTTTTTTTTCTATTACTTTGAATTAATACGTGTACACACTACACACAAGAAAAAGAAGGTTTCATTTGTATGTACTACTAGAGGGGTCTTCTATTTGAATAGGTCAAAACATTATTTTATTTTGGTTAAATTCTTATTTAAATAAAAATATTCACAATTGAAGATTACCACTACTAATCACTATTCCCTTTACAATCACCACCTATGCCATCACAAGTCATAACTACCAACGCGGCTAGTCACTCATGTAAAATGTTACCAATCTATCATCTCCATCACCATAACTATACTCATTGTCACCATTACTGTCGTCTCTTTTGCTGATGCCATCTCCACCACCACTGTCAGAACTTGACTTGCCACCAACTACCATCAACACATCATCAATCATTATATATTTTTCAGCCATTGTCATCACCACCTCTAGACCAATACTATTAACTACTAACACTAATGCAGTTGATACGTACTGCCAACTATAACAATTACCACCTACAAATTGTCAATCATCAAATATCCTTCGGCCACTACCATCAACGCCGCCAATTATTAACATCAACCAAATTCGCCATTACAATCACAATCACCACATCATGACAATCAATATAACACAAACCACTTCCACCGTCACAACTATCACCATCACCATTACTAGCTACTAGCACCAATCATTACCATCACCACCACCACTACAAATCATCTCCACTAGGGGTGTACAAGTAAAATCGTAAAGCCAAATTGAACCGACGAACCAAGTGAAATCGAAAAAATAGCAAACTTGTAGATTGGTTTGATTGCTTTGGCGTTAAAAAAAAATTCGAACACTCTTGATTTGGTTTGGTACTAAAAAAGTTCAAAACTATAACCATACCAAACCAACTTAATATATATATATATATATATATATATATATATATATATATATATATATATATATATGTGTATATATATAATGTCATTTTATTTTATACATAAAAAATATTAATTATAAATCTACTTTGTTAATTAAATTAGTTTATAATTTTCAATGTTTAAATATATTATTTCAAATTTTGGCTTGTAAATATTTTATTTTGTATTCAGATCGAAAGTTACAATTATACTATTATAATTTTTTAGATTAGAAGTTAACAATCTACTTTGTAAATATTTTGTTTTGTATTTAGTTTGACTATAACCTTTAATCTTATAAATTGAAAATATTGAACATATATATTTCAATGAAAGCATTTTGTACTCATGTGAATTTTAAATCTTTTTGATGATTTCTACTCATTTAACCTTTTAAAGGTTTAGCCTATTATACTGGTAAGTGAATATATATTTAACCTCTTTTTCAATCGCACTATAATTGTAAAAAAAGAAAAAAAAACAACAACTAAAATTGAAATCGAAATAACTAACTTTGTGTTGGTTTGATTTAGCTTTAGATTTAATAAACTGGCATAATTGGTTTAGTTAATTTCTTAATAAAAAAAAAACAAAATCGACCTAATGTACACCCCTAATCTCCCCCATTACTTGAAAACATAAATATACTTTTTTTTTAAATCAAATAAAAATTTTATTTTTATTAAATTAATTTTTATTTGAATTGTATATTTATGATATTCACATATACATAAGTTATGCACATTCAGATATTGAAAAATAGGCAATTTACAACATTTACATCTGAAGATAACGTCTTAATCGTATTCGAATATACATTTATAGTCAAATTCTTGATCTTAATGAAAGTAAATGAGACAGTGTCGACCAAGAAAAACCAATATGGTAACATCAATGATTTGGTGTAGGGAGAGATCAAGGCATGATAAGATAATAGATATAAAGTATTTATGTATAGATTTATACCATCCATAAGTAATTTATTTGTATTGTTTAACCATCATTAGATAATACTGTATGTATTTTCATAATAATTTAACATTTAAATATACTAAATTAATATGATTTTATATTTATATGGAATGTGAAAATCTTTTTGTCAAATATATTCACAACCACATAAATTTAATATCGTTTTTCATTTTAACACTTCAACTTAGTCCGGTTTTACTTTAGCACTTTAATATCATCTAAAATTTGTCTATTAAGTCATTTATGCTTGACATGAAAAAGGGTATTTCTCACTTTCTTGAGCACGTGAATGAATTCAATAAATTAATTTTTCATTTTGTCCCCCGTTCTTCCGCCATTGCCTAAAGAAAAATATTATTATCTACTTCGTTTTATTTATTTACTTAAATTTAGCATGAACTATTCTACAGTTCATTTTAAAGGATACAAAATTTCTACAAAGTAAAATCTTATATTTTATCACACCCCAAACTTAAGTGAGTCAGACAAGCACATTATATCATATGATACCATTGTATATAAATCAAAGCACACGACATAATCTATAAATAAATAAATAGAGATATAAATCAAAGCACATGACATAATCTATTAAAAAAAATAGACAAGTGATACACATGATATTAACTAATAAGGAAAGTTGTATATACATATAAGGTTAATTGACCTACTAAAACATATGTCTAGTGTGATAAGTGAGTACATATGAATACACCAAAATGTCTATGAAATCTTCATTAGAGTTTGAATTCATACAATGGTCATATGGCCAGGACATGGCCTTGACATAGCTATACTATATACATATGTACAACACACGAGTACTAAACATAACATAGCTAAACTAGATGATTGCATCAACGAAAGATGCTTCACTCCAGTGAAGAGTTGTGAACGGACCGCCCCAATGACGTAAGTCTGTAGGCTCGATCATCATCGGGTGCCAGTTCTTCCCAATGAAGTCTTTTCACATATTTAGAAATCCAGTCCGGATAAAAGGCCTCTCAACCAGAGGCGGATCAAGGATTTAAAGGTTGTGGGTTCCATATGGCTTTTAAATAGACATGTTCATTAAATCGATCCAATATTTAATCTATTTTACCCTTGTAAATAGCAACTTGGGACTGTTGTTCGGTTATTTATCTTTTGAATTTATAAAGACAAATGAATTGAAAAAATAAATAAATTATGACAACTTAGCGTAAAGAAAAAGCCTTCCAACAATATCCTCTATAATTGCACTTGGTTGAATTTTCATATTTTAAATACACTTAGTAATGACATAGTTATTTATATTTATTAATAGTTCAAGCTCTATCTAACATACTTAAATAAAGTGGTTGAAAATTTTTCACATGCATAATTTCAGTAACAGAAACGAAGTCTTATGTTGATGTTTTGACTCACAATATAAATGTCTTAAAAGACCAACGAAATCATGTGAGATTTCACTATAATTTTTATGCCGTCCTTTATTGCAACATTCAAATAATTTAGATAATAGAACAAAGAGTAAGAGAAACTCGGCGTCATTTCAAAAAAATTTAACAAAAAGAAAAGAAAATTTTGGAGGAGGAGAAGATTTAAAACAAAAAAATCTTAGTCATTTGTATGACTAAATATTATTTCATTAAGGATAAAAGAAAAATTATAAATTAAAGTTGTTTTGAATAATCGAAAAGTAATATTTTTTTGAAATAATCTAAAAAAGAAAGTGTATCACATAAATTAAATTGGAAAGACTAATATTTTATGTTTAAAATAAAAAAGAGAAAAAAAGTCAATAAAATACAAATTAGTGTTTCACAACATGTTAACATTTGGTGTATATTATAAAATAAAGCATATATCATCATGTAGTGCCATAGCCTAATGTTAATAGTACTTCTGATTGCAGCGATAATGCGGGTTCGCATTCATGCGGTGATTCTATTTTTTGTGAAAAAAGGAAGAAGAAAAAGAATTGCATCATAAAATATGTACAATTAAAATGTACCCATCAAGATTCAATCCCGCATGCTTGGGGGGAGAAACTCAACCTGCCACCAGGGGCACCATGCATCAACTTGTTCACTGGGTGACAAGTTTAATAGTTATGAGATATTCGATACCTATATACATACATAAACGGAATTTCAACTGAGGTCACTGGGTGTCGTGGCACCCCCACGACTGCACATAGATCCGCCCCTGCTCTCAACCATCCGAAAAAATATCTTAGACCTATCTTAGACCCATCAATGACCTAATTTTGGATCTTGAGCTAACACTTGGAGGGTAAGTTTTGATAGTCTACACCAATAGAGTTAATATGGTGAGCTTAATGTGTTAGATCTTTAAATATTTCTTCAATTCTTCATTTGTATTGAATATCATAGGTGTAGTTGCTAATTTCAGATCTGAATATTGTGTTAGTGATAAATAATATTTGGATTTGATTTATGTTTTGTCCTTTTACACTTCGTTGATTATTATCTTGTTTATGGTTTGGGTTGTTGATTCTCTAATTGATCTCATGCTTTATTTGATCTTCAAAGGGAGTGATCAACCCAAGGACCTTCTCATTTAACTTGATTTTGTCTTGAGAAAGTTAATTAAGATTGAGAAAAATTGATTAGCTTGATTTGAGGATCGATTGATGGCTTAGAGTTAGAGATAGTCTAAGTCTAATCTAACCTTCATCTTATAGATTTGAGCTAGAAATAGTAGAAAATGTTTCCTAGCATAGGTTGCAGTTTTTAAATACTTGATAGGTTCAGAAGAACTAGTTGAGAAATAATTTCTTATGATTGAGAGATACAAGTGAGTACAAAATAGCCCACGACAAAGTTGACTTACCCATGATTATTTAGATAGTAGTTGATTATTTGTGATGGATCGTATGAATATTGATTGAATTCCAATTCCCAAATCCCCTTGCTATCTTTGATTGAAAAGGTCTTTGATCAACTTATCCTTTATTTTGTTATTTTTAGTTCTTGTGCTTGTTTCATATTGAACCCCTCGATACGCACAAATTACACATCCTTAAAGAAGTGTAATGTGATCGCTGTCAAATATAAAATCCAACTAGGTTGGAGTCGAATCTCACAAAAAATAAGATGAAAACTAAGCCATATGCGGTTATTTACTATTAGTTACTTAATTTTAAAATAAATGAGAATTGAGATTTATTTTTAGAATCACTTTGTGACAATGTAACAATCAACAATATTACTTAACTGAGAATGTATAAAGAGAATTAACCAGAATTATGTCCACCAAGACTGTTTGACCATTTTCAGGTTAATACAAAATTTCACCTTACATTGACAGTATACCAATTTATCAAAATCATGCTACATTTAATCATTTCTCAACAGAATTAAATGCATATCACTTTTATTCAATTCTTTCGAACTAAAGTACTCAAAGTTGGTTAATCTTGTTGTAACATTAACCATTATAAAAGTTCAGTTTATAGAATTCTCGTTATTCTCTTTTCCCAAGTTTTATTGCTTTAATACTCAAAATAGTCAAACTTAGGGTAGGTTCTAATGCTTGAAACTATTAGAAATCGATTAATATGAAAGAGAGAATAAGATATACAATCATAATACACTATTTATTTCGTAAAAATCTCATTTTTAGGTCAATTCATCATGGATTCCACAATCCTTGGTTGTGGAGTTTCGCCACTCATGATAGATAATTGCATTCATTCAATACAAATTTATTTACAAAGATAAAGGCAATCATACACTTTGATTTCAAGAAACCAATGCAAAACTCTTGTTCAAGCATATTGTGTTCTTTGCTAAAAATAAGATGCCAAAATAAACCCTAAAAAAAAATACTATTTATAGTTTCAGAAATTTTGAAATTTAAATTAGAGAGCTAGGCTTTCAAGGTTTTCCCGATGCTTCACCTAATGTGATGGTCTGTCGCTTTGGTTGTCGTCTGCTCTTCACTTTCACCATCAACTGAACTTTAGAAAGTAGTCTCAACTCTATAGGCGTGACGCTTAACCTGATGGCCCATCATAAACCTAACGGACCTTCACCTTCGTCGTTAGCTGAACATCAAAAAGTAGTTATAGTTCTGCAAGTGTGATGGTTGGCCTACCCTCCCGTCACATGTCTATGACAGATGTGACAGTCTTTTGGGCTTGCTGTCCGACTCTCCTCTAGCAACACTTTCGCTTTATTTTACTTTCTTTTTCAAATTGACTGGTCTTATGTTTGATACAATAAAAAAACTATTAAAAGACACTATTGTTGCTTAAGAACTAGAAATTATTCATTGCCAAAAGCATAAAATGTGTAATCAAATTATGGCACATCAACACCCTCAACTTTGAACATTTGTTTGTCCTCAAGCAACACATAACACTATAATTACAAACTCATGAATTATCAACATTCACAATAGTTTCAAAATATTATTTCAATCAGACATGCACATTTCTATCACTGCAATGCCTATCAGCTAATACATCAACTCATAGGATCTAGGAATAACAGGTAGATATTAACAAGCAACTTGACATATACCACTAACCATTTTCTCATCAATCAACCATCACCAGTGCAATCCTAATGCCTTTACCACAAAGAAGTCCTTATCACTCACATAACAAGATTTATTTACGAGGGACAATACAAGACACTCATACTCAAAATGAAATTCAAGCAATGCACACACAATTCATATGCTTGTCTTTATTATCTTCACACTAACTTTTATAGACAAATGACCTAGGATCACTATAAGACTTGTTCAGCTTGTAATGTAGTCTTAGGGTAAAGGTAGGATACATTTGGGAATAGTGTCTACGCGCTTCTTGAGACCATCTTCACCCTTCTTCCCTCCTTTTCTTAGCCAACCATGTTTGTTCTTTTAATTTCTTAATTTGTGATGCTTTGGATGTGCCTCAATGTTATTATTTTCATTACTCTCCACTTACAAAAGCCACCGTCAACTTAGGTATTTTGCCCGTTCTAAGGTACACAATGTCCAAGGAGGGATCAAAACCAAAGAAGTGGTTTCAAAATAAATGAGGAATGGAGATCAAAATAGTCCCTAAATTGTATCTCGATTGTAAATATAGAGGATGATTGTGAATTAACTTCTCTGGAAACTCATTATTACCAATTATCATTGGAATTTCTCAGTGGAATTTGAAAATAAAATTTGATTCTAACTCTAAATACACAGATCTTCAACTCTTGATGCCTTAGAGCATATCTATGGTTGCATGGTATGATACTATGATAAAATTCAATGCTAGCTCAATAGTTCGAGTAATGAATAAGAAGCAATACAAGTTCCATTTATATCTCCTTTAATCTACCAAAATAAGCTTAACTTACTAATTCTAATAACTGACTCACAGTAGCCAACTAACGGACAACTAACCACTTCCTCCACTTACTATAATAAATAATTAATAATAACTTGTAGACACCCATGTGCCCAAATGTGTCATGTGTTGTGTAAAGACACAGTCCATTAAACGGTTTACTCTTCTCTTCTAATACAACACCATATTTGGGGGGGTGGGGGTAACACCAATAAAAATTGTTAACCTTATTTCAATTTACTTGAAACAATTTTATTTTTAATTTGTCTCTACAAGAATTTCACTTTTTTTTAGAAAACAATTTAATTTTAAATAAAATTGTTCATTTTACCTCAATGAGATGATTTAATGTCCATCTATTATTAAGCTCATATTGGATACTAAGTAACAATCATGAGTAGGAAAAATTAAGAAAAACTACTCAAATAAAGGAGAAGACAGTAACACCACGAAAATTGAAAATGAAAAAAAAAGTTATTTTCAAGAAGTTATCTTTGTTGGACAAAATGATAATCACACCCAGAATAATGTCCATACTAAATAGCAATAGGAAGAGAGTAAGAATTTCACCAAATATTAAAATAGGGTAAATATGATACCCGAAGAAGTAATACAATAATATTGACGAAAACTTGATAGTGTCAACAAACTACTACTACTCTTTTGTAAGAACAACACTCTTTTATTTCTTACAACTCACAATAACATTACTTCACACTAATTTCTCACAAACTAAGAAACAACTTGTGGATTACTCTCTCTACTGTCTATTGTTTTATCTATTTTGGTGTGTCTTCAAGTGTTCAATTACTACTATTTGTAGAGTTTTGAACCTCTTGATTACATCATTTGTGACATAAATGTGATAGTCAATTTTCACAAAATTTGGCTGCCAAACTCCACCAAAACTCTACCAAAATTTGACTACCAACTTCCACAAATTTGTAGAGTTTTGGATGCAAACCTTCACATTTGTGGTTGTCAACTTTCAAATGGCTATTAATTTCCACAAGTGCGGCTACCAAATTAGTTGTTGCCAAGCTTTTGTTCCCACAAATCTCTCCCTTAATTTATATTTTTCTTCTTTACTCCAAGGCTTGATCTCAATCTCTGAAAATCTTCAAACTTGAGAGACCTTGTAAAGATATCCGCAATTTGATCATGAGATTTCACATACTTGAGCTCTACCTCTTTCTTGACAATGCATTCTCGAATATACATTGAATTCTTGGAAAGTGCCTGCGCAGATTTGTTATCAACATAAATCATTGTGGCTTCAATTTGTGGCAAATTGAGTTCCTTCAACAATCTCCTCAATCAAATAGCATGACACGTACATGATGTCGCAGCCACATATTCAACTTTACAAGTCGAGAGAATAAAAATTGATTGTTTCTTTGAACTCCAAGAAATAACACAATCACTCAAGAAAAACACAAATCAGATGTGTTTTTTAATCATCAACGTCTCCTGCATAATCACTATCACAGTATCCCACAAGATTAAAATCATCAGAAAGAATAAAATAGTCCGAGATCGATTGTACCTTTTAGGTAATGTAGAATTTTTCTAGAGACCTTCAAGTGAGTGGAGGTAGGAGCTCCCATGAAGCAACTTACTACTCCAACCGCGAAGAGTATATTTGGTCTCGTAAATGTCAAGTACCTTAGACTTCCTATGAGACTTATGAACAGACTGGAGTCCACATTTTCTCCATCATCAAACTTTGACAATTTTGTTGCACTTTCCATTGGGGTTTTCACAGGGTTGCAATCAAACATATTGAACTTCTTCAAAATATCTTTTGTATAGCTTTCTTGAGATATGAAGACATCTTCCTCTATTTTCTTCACTTCTAGGCCCAAGTAATATGACATGAGCCCTATTTCTGTCATCTCAAATGTAAGGGACATGACTTTCTTAAAAGCTTCAAACAAGACAGGGTTGTTACCCGTCAGAATAAGATCATCAACATAAAGGAAAACAAGACGAATATCTCGAATAGTATGAAATTTTATATAAATAGCATATTCATAGAGACAATGAATACACTCATTGTCATGAAAATATTTGTCAATGCAACATTTTCAAGCTCGTGGCGCTTGCTTGTACCCATGTAAGGCTTTCTTCAACCTCAACACCTTATCTTCATGATTTTTGACCACAAAGCCCAATGGTTTCTAAACTTAGACTTCTACATCAAGATATCCATTCAAGAATGCTAATTTGACATCTAGTTGATGGATTCTCCACTTCATTTGTGCCGCCAAAGAGATCAATCAACAGATCGTCTCTATGCAAGTAACAAGTGAATAGACTTTCTCGTAGTCGATGTCATGCAATTTCTTGTAGAATTTAGCCCAAGTTTTGCCTTGTATCTTTCTATCTCTCTGTAAGCATTTTTCTTCACCTTGTATACCCATTTGACTCCAATTCCTCGATGATCCTTGTGAAGAGTTGTTAACTACCTATTGTTCTTTTCTATTGACCTGGATCTCCTTCTCCATGACTATTCTCTACTTTTGTCAATAAAGCTTCATCAAAATAAATTGGTTCACTATCAACAAAGAGACAACACAAAAAATCAAAATTAATAATTTCTTTTATGACATCATTGAGTTATGTGATTCTCCTTATTATGTGCGGTCTTTCACTTAAACTCTCTTAAGTAGACAGAAATGCAACATTTGCTAGTTAAGGAGGTGGGGTTGCATCATGTGCAGGTGCCATGGTCTCATGTTCTTCTTCATCTCTAAAATTTAGAAGAAAATCATATGTTGTTTCATCTGGATCCTCCTAATTCCATGTTTCTTCTTCATTAAATTCAGCATTGTGACTCACCACAACCTTGTTATTACTTGGATTGTATAATTTGTAGCCTTTGAAACTCACGTCATAGCAAACAAACACATACTTGACACTTCGATCGTCAAGTTTATCTCTCCTTTGATGTGGAACATGAGCATAGGCTATGCTCTTGAATATTCTAAAGTGCTTTACACTTGTCTTTCTTCCGCTCCATGCTTTTTGAGGAGTTTGATCTCACACATATTTTGTTGGAGACCTATTGCTCAAATAAACTGCATAAGAAACATCCTCGGCCCAAAATTCATTTGGTAGATGTTTAGCTTTCAACATACATCTAGCCAGATTGAAAATTGTTCTATTCTTTCTTTCTGCAACTCCATTTTGTTGGGGCGAGTAAGATACCGTTAGAGGGCGAATAATTCCATGAGATTTACAAAAGTCATTAAATTCTTTTGAAGTGAATTGCCTCCTCTATTAGAACTTAATGCTTTTATTTCATAGCTGCTTTGTTTCTCTACAAGTGCTTTGAAACTTTTAAAAGCAACAAAAATTTTAGATTTTTACTTCAAGAAGTATACCCAAGTCTTTCTACTGAAATCATCAATAAAGAGCATTAAGTATTTACTTTTACCAAAAGAAGGTGGATAGATTGGACTACACACACCGGTATGTACAAGTTGGAGTGACTTACTTGTTCTTGATGTAGTCTCCTTAGAAAAACTCATCCTCGCATGTTTTTCAAGAAGACAAGCTTCATATAATTGATTGGGATGGTCGATTGACAAAATTCCATCAACCATGTTCTTGTCTCCCATCAATTTTAGTGCTTCAAAGTTCAGGTACCCTAATCGCATATGCTAACACCATGAGTCATCTTGCACATTAGCCTTCATACACTTTGCATCGATGGTATTAAGATTCAAAGGGAAAAGTCTATTGTTTTCATATGCACTTTAGCAATTAAGTAGTTACTTGAATCTCTAAACCAAAGCATATTATTCATATGAATATTATATCCTTTTTCAAGAAGTTGACCAAAACTCAAAATATTACTTTCCAATTTTGACACATAATAAACATTGCTAATCAATTTATGGCCACCATCTTGATAGGACACCAGAATCATACATATCACTTCAATTTAGATCTTTGAGGTATCTCCAAAAGACACATTACATTTCACCATCTTGTTTATCTCCAAAAAATTGTCTTTATGGCCACACATATGATTGCTTTCTCCATTGTCGAGATACCATGAACTGCAATATTTTGTATCTTCTTCTTTGAGTGCCAATAATAATGTTGACTCATCTTCGTCTTAGCTGTTATCAATAAGATTAACTTTCTCTTCAACATTACTACAATATTTTCAAGAGTAATGTCTAATTTTATGACATTTATAACACTCAATTCTAGATTTTTCATACCTCATTTCATTGGTACCTTGATAGGCTCCACGTCCTTTTACATCCTCATTTACCACGACCATGACCTCTGAATGACTGGTGATTTTTATCTTCTTTTTTGAATTTCTTGATATAACTTCTTCCTCTTCCACGCCCTCCACGACCACCACGTCCTCAACATTGTCAATTTCCTTTGTAATTTTTTTTCACCTTCAAATCCTTTGAAGGATGCCTGAGTTTTAAGAAGTTGCTCTAGTGGCTCTTCTTTTCTCCTTAACATCTTTCCTTCGTGGGCTTGTAAAGTACCTTTCAATTGTCTACCGTCATAAAGTCTAAATTTTTAGACTCCCAAATAGGACACACCACATATTCAAATTTTAGTGTTAGAGAACGAAGGATCTTTTCTACCACACGCATATCATCTACTTCCTCCCCGTATCTTCTTAGTTGATTCACAATAGCCATCAATCTTGAACACAAATCTGAAATGGATTAGTATTCTTTCATTTTTAAAACTTCAAAGTCAGTCCTTAGAGTTTGAAGTTTTATCTTCTTTACTTTATTAACTCCTTGGAGAGAATTTTGTAAAATTTCCCAAGCTACTTTTGAGGTGGTTGCATCAATCATTTTCTCAAACATGCCATCATCCAAACATTGATGGATAAGAGTGGGGGCCTGTTGATCTTTCTTTATCGTTTTTAACAATATCTCCTTTACATTTGGGGACAAAGTGTCCTTATTAACAGGTTTTGTATATCCTTTGTCTACAATGTCCCAAACATCTTGAGGGCCAAGAATGACTTTCATTCGTAGACACCATTTTTAATATATTTCTATTGTGATATGGGGGTACTGAAAGGACAACAAACTATTATTTTCCATGGATCTGATACCACATTGTTGGACAAAATGATAATCATACCTAGGATAATGTCCACGCTAAATAGCAATAGGAAAAAAGTAACAATGACACCAAATATTAAAATGGGAGTAAATATGATACCTGAATAACTAATACAATAATATTGATGAAAACTTGATAGCATCAAAAGACTACTACTCTTTTATAAGAATAAGACTCTTTTATTTCTTACAACTCATAATAATTTAAGCCACACTGTTTTCTCACAAACTAAGAAATCGCTTGTGGATTACTCTCTCTACTCTCTATTACTTTCTCTATATTAGTGTGTCTTGAAGTGTTCAATTACTACTCTATTTATAGAATTTTGAACCTCTTGATTACATCATTAGTGACACAAATGTGGTGGCCAATCTCAATAAATTTTGGTTGCCAATCTCTACCAAAACTCTACGAAAGTTTGACTACCAACTTCCAAAAATGTGGCTGCTAACTTTCACATTTGTGGTTGTCAACTTTTACATGGCTATTAAGTTCCTACTAAGATTTTATTCTCACATTCTTATCGTTCTTATTTACAGTACTAATTACATAAACTATGGAAACTCTATGAATTTGTAGATAATAAAATTCTCATCGAGAAAATAATAATCAAGAGCGGAAAAGTATCACAATAATTATATTTAGAGATTTCAAAGTGTGAGTATTACAATCTCTATGATTCCTCTGAATTCATCTTTTCAAATATAGATTTAAGGGCTTTTGAGCTTGAGCTTGATCTTGAATTTGTCTTGAACTTGATCTTGGATTCAAGGACTTTGGAGATTGTTGTTGAATCTTCGATGAACTTGAACTTGAATTTGAACTTGATCTTGACTTTAATTTTAATTCAAGGGCTTTGAGCTTGTTCTTGAATATGGTAGTCTTGATCGTTCTTGAACTTGAATTCTTGAATTCTTTAACTTTTAGTTTATAGAGAAATCTATGGCGTTTGATCCATGAGATTTCTCTAACTTCTTGTTTAGAATTTACGGTCCCTTTTCTAAATAATGAGAACCCTTACTTGTAGTTTTAGAATAGATAATTTGTGATAGGAACAGGTTTCCTTTCGGCCAATCAAATTCAAGTAACGTGACATATGGGCTTTATGCAGCGAACTTGTCATTTTGACACATGTCATGATCATATTGGCTTCTTGTTTGACTTGGTATGCCATGTCATTTGTCACGTGGTACCAAAATTGGTTGCTAGGATGAGATGACATTGGGCTTAGCTAACTCGGTTCATCTATTGTAGCCCAAATCAATTTATTTGGACTTTAATTAAATCCATATTTATTTGACTTAAATAATTATCTCAATTATATTAATCCATAATATTTATTTGGACTAATATATTCATGAATTTAATATAATTCAAATTATTGTATAGATTTATAATTAATAAATTTTAAATGATTACAAATGCCCCTTGCTTCAAGACTTATCGAGATATTTAATCTTATGAATACTACGCTTGAAGTATTATTTAGACAAAAATTGCACGTCATTAATATTGAGATGCACAATAATTGCACCACTTTAACATAATTGGAGTGGAGAATAAGGTTTTCAGTAATTACTCCATGCGGGCACTTTCCAATTGGAATAGGAAAACTAACATATATGTTTTGTTTCCATTAGGACATGGAAAGGTTCCTTTTTTTAAAAAAAATTCCATTTCAATTAAAAAAAGAAAGAATTGTAATCCCACTCAATTTCATATTCACATATTTTCCTACCGCCTTAGCAAAAAAAAATTGTGATTGAACTAGGAGAAGGATTTTATTGTCATTACATGAAATCTATAAATATATGTTCTTCTTCCGTTTTATTTCATTATCAATATCATCACTTTTGGAGCTTCTCCTTCCTTTTTTTCTCTGATTTTCGTTACTTTTTTTACAGCTTGACATGTCTGTCATAGAAAATATATATCTTATTGCAAAATCATCAAAATCACAAATGATTTGATATTTTAGAAACTAGACTTCTTGATCTATAACATATAATTCACAATTTAATACCTTCATAATCATTCTTTTTGATTTTTTGAAGTTAGTTCTAGATTTTGTCTTGCTGAAAATTTTAGCTATGTGTGGCTTTTTAAAACTCTCGTATCTTGATGTAGGAATGATTAAATCGCAAGCTGCTTGATTATTTCAAATTTAGATACAAAGGTCTACAATATATCTGAAATCCAAAAATTTAGTATATTCGGGATTACTTTAGATATTATTATGAAGTCTGCTTTAAATTTTTGCGCACCAACAATTTTATATTTTTGCGATGACACCAAACAATTATATCTCGAGGTAGAAGTATCGAAATTAAAATCCGATTGATTTCACAGAAAATAAACGCGAATGGATACAACATATTTGAAATTTGGATTGAAACTCCTTCAATATCGTTCTAGACAAAAAAAAATTAAGTTAACTTTAAATTTTGTCACATAGGTGATTTCAGATTTTCGTTGTCTCACAAAAATATTTGTATCTTTATGTCGGAACGTCATCACCAAAAAGAGTTGTGATCTCAGGAAACTATACTTCAAGATCTTCATTATCACCAGTAAAATATTGTCTCAAGTCTAACCTAGTTAGCTTAGCATGACTTCCAGTCTCAAATGTCTTGACAGGTAACAACATCTTCTTTACTAGTGTTTTCTTTATGTTGTCTTTTTTTTTTCTTTTTTCTTTTTTTTGTAGATAAATTGAAGCAACATTCATATGTTGTGGAGGCTAAACAAAGGAGAGTTTTATTGTAGCAAAAATTCAATCTTGAGGTGTGAAGGGGTGTGTTTAACGTCCCCACCTCAAGATCACTAATTTGTGCCTTTTTGAGTTCCTGAATAGTTATGCATAAGGTGTGAAGGGATGTGTTTAATGTCTCAATCATAAGATCACTAATTTGAGGTTTTATAAGATCCTGAATACTTGAACATAAGGTGTGAAGGCTTGTGTTTAACGTCCTCATCTTAAGATCACTAATTTGAGGCTTTGTGATATCCAGAATACTTTAGCATAAGGTGTGAAGGAGTGTGTATAATGTCTCCGCCTTAACATCAATAATTTGAGGCTTTATGAGATCCCAAATACTTGAGCATAAGGTGTGAAGGGATGTGTTTAACGTCCCCGCCTTGAGATCACTAATTTGAAACTTTATAAGATCCTGAATACTTGCGCATAAGGTGTGAAGGGATCTGTTTAACGTCTCCACCTTGAGATCACTAATTTGAGGCTTTATGAGATCCTGAATACTTAAGCATAAGGTGTAAAAAAACAAATTTTGTCCCCTTACCCAATCCTGACATGGGGAGGCGGCAACAATAAATAACAATATCGGCTTGTGTCCCACACCTTCCTCACTTCATCAGGCAAGGGAGCGGTCCACGAGCAGCGACTTGAATTCTCGAATTCGCTAGATGCAGTGGACATGGGGTCTTCAAAGGCATGAAAATATAAAGATTATTTTAAGGATAAATCTGTGAAAAGACCAACTTAAGGTGTGATAACTCTCAAATCACTCTCCAAATCCAATTAAAAGAGTGCGAGATCATAGTTAGTAAAAACACAACAAATAGTCGGGGTTGAAGCCCACAGGGAATGATATATCATGGAGAATTCCTTATCAAGAAATTTAGATTTTAATTTAGCTCATTTGTAATAGTAAGAACAATTGGGAGGATGATACCACCAGTTTAATATAAAGGTTTGGTTATCAATTATCACAATTTAACTAAAATATAGACGAAATCAAGAATTAACAAGCAATCTAGGGGTGCAGGGATTTGAAATCGATATCACATGGGGGTAATTATGCTACTTTATCTTCATTGACGCTAATAATCTTTCGATCTCAAAGCATTTATGCATAGAATTTCTTTTCGGTCTCATCTGAATGCCAATCCTAAACAACCCAATAACTTACTCTATTCTCTCTTTCAAGAACAGGGTAAATAGATCCGACCCATAACCTCTTTTTCAAGCAAGTTACAGACATCAAACCTAAATTGCTAGTATTGAACTAATTATCCACTTCGATCAATCTCTTTCGAGCATCAATCAGAGATAGAACGTAGGAATTAAATTTTCAACCATAACCCTTAAATTAACCCTATGGTAATTAGACCAAATTCATGTATGAATAACAACAAAACAGAGAATAGCACGATACCCACTACATTAAATCAACACCCAACCCCGTTTGAGCACCCCTAGATCTTGGTGTTTTTGCCACCCATCACAAAAAGTAAAGAAATTATACCTTTCATGAAAGCAACCATGGGTAACTTAAAATCAAACAATTAAGATTAAACCCACATTGGATTTAACTTCAATTTATCAAAATTAAACACCAAGTTGTAAAACCCCAAAGGTTAGAAAAGTATTCTTCAAAGGTAAAGTGTTCTAAAAAAACTCCCAACTCTATTCTCCAAAGAAAACCTTTGGAACTCAAAACGGAACTCTCTAAAAATTTTACATCTTGGGCTATTTATACTTTCCCAAAATTTGGCCCAAAATGCACTTTGTGACTGACTCGGCGACGTTAGTCAGGCTCGCCTAACCTACTCGGTGGATCACCCTTCGCTCTTCAACTCGCCTTATGATTCTCTAGGTTTCAGGTTTTTGAACCATAGTTGGTGAACTTGATTGAGTCAGCCTTTCACGTTTGGCAAATCTGTGACTACCACCTTGGATCGCTTTTCAAGTATTACATCTTTGCTTTGCACACTATCGCTTTGGGCAATGTGCATTAGGATAGTCGTTCTCACTCAGCATATCGCCTTCACTACTGGAGTCCGCCAACTTTCCTTGATAGACATAAGTGTTATGCACTTTCAATTTGGGTGAGGTCGTGCTCAGTTGGCTATCCGCCCTTCATGTTAGGCGATCAATAATGTTTACTTTGCATTTCTTGTTATATTTTTTGCCATTCTTTCACACATCAGTCCATGACTTGTCCTATTGTCTTCATAACTGCAAATCATCAATATTTTATTAAAATATGACAAAATTAGGCATTGAGGACACTAATTATTGAGCTAAATGGACCTTAAATGAGTGCAAATCTACCACTCATCAACACCCCAACTTACAATTTTACTTCTCCTCAAGTAAATCAAGAACACAAAAAGCTCAATAAGGGTGTCTATAACAATACTTAATGAGAGATAACATGCAAGCGCCAAAGAAAGACTACTCTCAATAACATGTTACCCTCAATCATGATAAAGAACTTTGAATGATGACTAGCTAGTCTCAAAATAAGCTCAATCTCACTTTAGCATCTTATCTAATGCAATAACATGTTTTAACAAATACATTCAAGTGCCCTCACATCAAGAACGATTCCATGCTCTCACAAAGCAATTCAACAAAGGTAATAGGAATCAATGCAACTCTCACTCTCTCTAAAGAGAAACACATGCAAGCTTTGTCCCATATGTTTGCCTATATTTTCCAATCATCACACAACCTAGTTCATGCAAGATCTCAAGGGTCTTTTAGGCTTGTAACGGGGCTGAGTGTCAAGGTAAGGTCAATTGGATTGGTGACTTATACATTTTCAAGGCATTATTGCAATCATCATTACCTCTTCTCAACTTCTTTTTCTTATTTTTCATTTGGGAACTCAAACCTTGACTAGTCGCTCAATTTATTTGGAATTCCCCTTTTATTTCCTTCACTTCTCTTTTTCATTTTCATTTTTCCAAGGCATTTTCATCACAATATTTTTCTTATACGGAGGGGTTCCTTCTTTTTTATAACACTTTCAAAGTGGAGTCTCATTTCATCTTTCTTTGCTCTTCACTTGGATTTCATTCTTCCTTCCTTTCGACACCCCCAACTTAGGATTTTGGCCTAAGTTGGCTATTCAAACATCACAATGCTTCAAAAAAGGATTTTTGGTGAGAAGGTAGAGATACTTTGGTTGAAGAGGCTTTCTTTTAGTTGTCAATAAATAGGTTAGGCTCAATTGGTGTCAAAATGGATTCACACCATAGTCACAAGGAATTATGGACAATTTGGTTCCCTCATCGACTTTTTGCCCAAGATCATATCTCACATTCACCAAATTACACACAATTCGACTAACAAGGAAAATTCTAGGACTCCACATTCATGCGTTCAAGTAAGACCTCATCACATATGACACTTTGAAATACACTCATTTAGCACATCCTAAAAAGATAAAAAAAAATGTACGTGCGATTTTCATTGCAAGGTGCATATCAAAACGCAACTAGTCAACAAAAGATTCAAAGAGATTGCTCAAAGGTGCAACCACATCAATTTCATTCTCGCAACACCAACACTACGCATCATGCTCATCATAAGTATTATTCAAGAGTTAGATATTGAACACAATCGATCCTTAAATTGCTAACAATGAAAACATTAAGCATTTCACCATTTTAAACTCATGGGGGTTACAATATCAAGGGAGAACGAAACAAAACTAAAGAAACAAGCTATAACCCAAAAGAGCACTCTAATATAAGCAAAAGTAATACTAAAACTGTTCAAAACTCAAAATTAAAAAATACAATTAAAAGGGGAATATGGGCACCAAGGCCCTCACCCCACCAAAATCAAAAAGTATGGGGAGGCTGAGATGAAGGGTCCCCCCGACAGGCTATGCCTATGGAGCACTCTCATGTAGAATCTCAGGTGGTGACGCCTCAAGAAGGGCATCAATGCCCGACAACAAGATCACTGGAGGCAACAAAGAGGGCTCAACTGAGGCATCAATGCACGTCTCAGCAGTAAGAGGTAAGGTGGGGTCTTGAGTGACTCCACTAGAACCAACCTCAAAAGTCTCTCGAAGAGATCTCTCCAGGGCTTCCTAAAAAATGACCTCCTCGATCTCCTATAGCTTGGTCACTGTCTATGCAGTCCCATGATCTTCTGCCTATAACTCCTCCTCATCTGTCTCCTCAACCAAATCATCTTCAGCCTTCTCACTCTCATCAACATTAATGGACTCACCATGTTGCTCACTAGAAGGAGGCACAACACTTGACATCTCGAGCATAGGAGCAAGTGCATCTGGAGGGGGAATATCTCCCCAAAGCATGGAGATGTCTGTCAATTATAAATAGACCATATCCGCCCTCAAAGTAGCAATCTTGTCTCTCATGGCGTCTGGTGTGCCAGAGCTACCCTCGCCCTTCTCCAGAGCCTATAACCTAGCTATGAGATCATACAGTCTTAGTTATGACTCTCAATAGTCCCCTCACACTTGACCACCCACTCTATCAAAGGATCTAAATCCTTCTTAATGGCCTGGTCAATGAGCTTAGGTATGTCTGTCTTAACCCAGGTAGCTCTAACATCTACTGACCAGGCAAGGCTGCCCATTTGGTAAATCATGTCCTGGGTCAAGAGGGGATGGGCAATAGGAGAGGGAAGGGTAGGCCTAACAACAGTAGTAGTAGTAGCAGAGATAAACAGATGGACTAGCAATGGAGGAAGGCGTATAAATACCTTCCTGCTCCATGGAGCAGTTGTGCTAGCCTCTGCTGCTAATTAGAATTCACAACCACCATTCCCCAGCAGCGTCACCATTTTTGGTAACACTCAAATCACTCTCCAAAACCAATTAAAAGAGTGAGCAATTATAGTTAGTAAAAACCCAATTAAGAGTCGGGGTCGAATCCCACAGGGAATGGTATATCGTGGAGAATTCTTTATCAAGAAATTTGGACTTTAATTTAGTTTATTTGTAATAGTAAGAACAATTGGTTGTATGATACCACCAAATTAATATAAATCTTTGGTTATCAATTATCACAATTTAACTAAAATATAGACGAAATCAAGAATTAACAAGCAATCCCGGGGAGAGGGGATTGGAAATTGATATCACATAGGGGTAATTGTGCTACTCTATAGTGATAAACATTCATGAACAGTCTAAATCATCGTCATTGACGCTAATCGTCTTTCAATCTCGAAGCATCTATGCATAGAATCTCCTTTTGGTCTCATCTAAAGGCCAATCCTAAATAACTCAATACCTTACTTTATTCTCTCTTCAAGAATAGGGTAAATAGATCGAACCCAGAACATATTTTTCCAGAAAGTTACATACATAAAATCTAAATTGCTAGTATTGAACTAATTACCCACTCCAATCAATCTATTTTAAACATCAAGCATAGATCGGAAGTAGGAATTAAGTTTACAATCTTAACCATTAAATTAACCCCATGATAATTAGAACAAATTTATGTATGAGCAACAATAAAACAGAGCACATCACAATACCACTACATTAAATCAACACCTAACCCCATTTGAGCACCCCTAGATCTTGAGGTTTTAGCCACCCATCACAAAAAGTAAGGAAATTATACCTTCCATGAAAGCAACCATGGGTAACTTGAAATCAAGCAATTAAGAGTAAACCCACTTTAGATTCAACTTTAATTTATCAAAATGAAACACCAAGTTGTAAAATCCTTAAAGCTAGAAAAGTGTTCTTTAAAGGTAAAGTGTTCTAAAAAAAGCATAAACTCTATTCTCCAAAGAGAACCTTTGGAACTCAAAATGGAACTCTCTAAAAATTGTACAACTTTGGGCTATTTATACTTTCCCAGAATTTTGTCTCAAAATCCACTTTGCAACTAACTTGGCAATGTTAGTTGGGCTCACCTAACCTGCTCGGCGGATCGCCCTTCGATCCTCAGCTCACCTTATGATGCTCTAGGCTTCAGGTATTTGAACCTCAGTTAGCAAACTCGATTGAGTCAGCCTTTTACGTACGGTGAATCGCCGACTACCACCTTGGATCACATTTCAAGTATTACATCTTTGCTTTGCACATTGTCTCTTTGGGCGATGTCCATTAGGATTACCGGTCTCACTCGGTGCATCATCGTATCTATCAGAGTTTGACAACCCTCTTTGATAGACACAAGTGTTATGCACTGTCAATTTGGGTGAGGTCATGCTCACTTGGCGATCTGCCCTTCATGTTAGGCAATCAACAATGTTTACTTTACACTTCTTTTTGTTTTTTGGCCATTCTTTCAAACATTAGTCTTTGCCTTATCTAATTGCCTTCATAGCTATAAATTTTCAACATTCTATCAGAATAGGACAAAATTAGGCATTGTGGACACTAATTATTGAACTAAATGGACCTTAAATGAGTGCAAATCTACCCCTTATCAATGTACAAAGGGTCAATTTTGTCCACCTTAAGGCATGGAAATTTAAAGATCTTTTTAAGGATAAATTCGTGAAAAGACCAGCTTAAGGTGCAACGGGACAATTTTGTCCACCTTAAGGCATGAAAATTTAACAACTTGCATACTTGGAGGATTTGAAGACTTCAACTTGCAAACTTAAAAGATGTGAATACTTCGACTTGCATACTTTGGAGGATTTTAAGACTTCAACTTGAATACTTTAAGAGTTTGAAGATTTCAACTTGCATATTTGGAGGATTTGAAGACTTTAACTTGTATACTTGGAGGATTTGAAGACTTCAACTTTCATACTTGAAGAATTTGAAGACTTCAACTTGCATACTTTAAGAATTTGAAGACTTCAACTTGCATATTTAGAGGATTTGAAGACTTTAACTTGCATACTTGGAGGATTTGAAGACTTCAACTTGCAGACTTTAAGAATTTGAAGACTTCAACTTGCATATTTGGAGGATTTGAAGACTTCAACTGGCAAACTTAAAGAATTTGAAGACTTCAACTTGCAAACTTAAAGAATTTGAAGACTTTAACTGGCAAACTTAAAGAATTTGACGACTTCAACTTGCATACTTGGAGGATTTGAATACTTCAAGCATATTGTTAAAGAAGCTTATACTTTATAAGGGTTTTCTCCCTATTAACCCACCAATACTTCATGCAAGTCTAAAGTTTGATGAAACAAAAATAAAACAAAATAATTATAGCCTTTATTTTCATGTGACGCATCAAATAGGAACATGTTTTTTTTTACACTCATGCAATTGAACTTAGAATATGGTTCTAAGCGCCTATGTACCTTAGTGAAGAGGATCAAGTCACAACATAGTTCGGGAATAGTGTTTTTATTGGGGGGGGGGGTGTCGTACACAGTTTATACTCTTGCGGGCCAAGAGTGACATGTAGTTTAAGCTCGTACCTTAAGGAGAATCATCTTACTTCAAGGGTAGTACCTTTTCAAGAATTTTTCATTAATAGGACCTATTTTTACGCCATCAACATCAAGAATCTTGTAAGCTCCATTTGAATACACTTCTTGTACGATATATGGTTCATCCCATTTTGAGGTAAATTTCCCCCAGACTTATGCGAAGTAATAATGGGTCTTCTTATGGTGAGGACTTGGTCTCCAACTTTTAAACACCTCAAGCAAACCTCTTATTGAAAACACGAGATAGACGAGCTTGATAACATTTAAGATTTTTTTGAGCTTCTAGCCTCTTTTAATCAAGTGCTTCTAACTCAACAAGACGTACTCGATTATTTTCTTCTTCAGTGATCCTTTCTTGAATAGCAAGTCTTAAGAAAGGTATTTGATGCTTAAGTGACAGGACTGCTTCAACTCCAAAATCAAGTGAATATGGTGTCGCTTAAGTCGGTGTGTGGTATGTCATCCTATATGCCCACAAAGCTTCTTCTAGTCTTTCATGCTAATACCATTTGGACTTAGAGACAACTTTCTTCAGTAGGTTGCACATAGTCTTATTGAATGCCTCAGCTAGTACCATTGGCAGCAACATGATACATAGAAGATTTGTGTTGTTTGAAGCCAAAGAGATCACAAATTTGTTCATTAACTTGTTATCAAATGACTTGCCATTGTCTGTTATTATATAGCGAGGAATGCCAAAGCGATAGATGATATTCACTCGGATGAAATCTGCAACATTCTCCTTCTTCACTTTTTTAAGAGCGACAACTTCAGCCCATTTTGAGAAGTAATCTATTGCGGCCAAGATGTATAGGTGTCCACCATAAGATTTTGGTAGTGGTCCAACAACATCCAATCCCCAAGAATCGAATGACCAAGATGCAATAGTTGGGTGTAATAGTTCGAGCGACTAATGTATGAAATACATATGAAATTGGTAGGCGTTATATCTTCGAGCGTAGTCTAAGCAATTTTTCACCATGGTTGGCCAATAATACCCCCATTCTCTTTATGTGAAAGTGGATCTTTGGCCAAGATTGATGTGATCCACATTTGTTTTTAAATGCCTTATAGGTTTCCAATTAAAAATAAGGGACAAGTGGGCCCCCATTTTTTTAAATTCCAAAATGTGACCAAAATGGTCACCAATTTATTAAAGCATAAAAACCCAAGGAACAAAACTTTAGCTGTTCCAAAACAAAATAAAATAAAATAACCCACGTTGATAATTTCCCAAAGACCAAAATGTCTTTAGAAGTTAGTATTTGGGAAACCTCTTCATCTTCTCCTTTCTTCAACAAATTGATCGTCTACTCGCCGGAAAGCTCATCTTCTCTACCATCTCATCTGAGAATGGAAGTCTTTCCAGCTGCAATTCATCACTTTCCTGTAAGTAATTCGTCTTGAGTTTCTTGCTTGTTTATAGATTCAAAGTTAGATCTATATGATTTTGCATTTTCAGTTGATAGCTTGAGACTGTGAGCTTCACATGGATTTAAGAGAAACTTCCTGTTTATCCCCAAATCCCCAGGCATATTTGATAGCTTTTTGAATTAGTTTTTTCCATTCTCTAGTTTAAAATTTGACGGGTTGAATCCCACGAAGGAATTAATACCACCATCTAAATTTTAAGCCTTTGAATGTATAAACTTACCCGATTTAGTACTATCTGTTACTAGTGACTGGGCGAAAATTGGGCCTCTTGGTATTGTGTTGAAGTTTGCAAAAGATTTTTAGAATGGTGTTCTTCACAAGTCTTCTGAGTGCTAGTATCGTACCATTTGAACACCTCAAAGCTCTCACTAGGTGCGTGGCATTGATAACCAATAGAACTTATTTTCCAACTATAGAAAAACTTTGAAGAAGTATCACCCTGTTACTCCTGTTTTCTTCTTGCTAAGCTAATTGTTTTCCTGATAACTTTGCATGATTAAAAGTAATCATTGTGTGTACTTGTTGATTTGCATTGAGTTGGCATTGGTACATCCAATTTTCCATGTCTCTATGTTGAAGAAATGTGTTGGTGATCCGATTTCCATAGTTCCCTTAGAAGGTTTGGGAGTTAAGGAGAATCTTTCTTATGAAGAAGTTTCGGTTTAGATTTTAGACCAGCAAGTCAAGAAGTTGAGAAATAAAGAAGTAACTTCCGTGAAAGTGTTATGGAGGAATCAATTGGTTGAAGGTGTTACTTGAGAGGCTGAGGCCGATATGATGACCCGATACCCTCATCTCTTTCCTTCTACTTCTACTCTAGCTTGAGGTAATGAGTTCCTCATGGTTTTTCCTTTGTCTGGGAGTCAAGTGTCTTAAATGTCTCCATGATTTCCTTACTATTCATGACTTATAAAAAGTTCAAGTTTGAGAAAATGAGTCAATTTGATTGATTTCTACATGTTTATGTTCATATGAGTATGAATTGCATGTAGATTACATAGTATGGTGTTGTGAGCATGTCTTTTAGCTTGGAGTTGATGTTTCATCCTCGGATATATGCATTTGAGTATGTTTTTAGCTTAGAGTTGATGTTTCCTCCTTGGATATTAGCTTGGAGTTGATGTTTCCTCCTTGGGTATGTGTATTGCATGCATGATGGGCATTTATATTTAGTTCCACCCCTCTTATGATGTTTTGATTACGTCTTAGCTTGGAGTCAATAATTCCTCATTGGTTATATGTATTTAGATGAAGTTGCATTGATGGTTGGGTTGTTAGTTCCTCTCCTACTCTTTTCGTACTAGCTTGAATCTCATTCAAGGACGAATGATCCTAAGGAAGAGATATTGTAACACTCCGGATACCCAAGGAGGCCACCCACGGCCCGTGGATGGGACCATGGACCCTAGGTGTGGTCCATGGATGGCACTCCCCAAACAGACCCTGAAGGCCTAGGACTACGGCCTGACCAACGAATCGTCGGTCAGACCATGGTTTGTGGTTGAGGGGTCGTGGTTCAATGGCCCAAAATCAGGTCTTCGACATGAACGACGGTCATGCAAGACGAACCGTCGTCCTGTCCACGGTCCGTCGGTCATGGCCGTGAATGGAGGATTGGTAGTTAAGTTTAGGGGTAGTTGGATCTTTTCCTAATTAATTTATCCATATACTACATCGTTTTACCCTTCACTAAGACCCCTATATAAGTGTTTCCAACCCCAAAATTTGTTCATTCACTTAATTCTCTTAAAACTCACCAAAAGGAAAAACTCTCAAATATTTCTCTCTCTAGAAAGCTTGAAGAAGAAGGATTCAACCTAGGGTTTCAAATCAAGTCTCAATTCCTCCATTGAAGGTAAGCAATTGGCTTTGAGGTATGATAGTTTTCATCCATGGATTCTTTCCATTCATGGAGTTCCCAAATTCTCCTATTTTCAAAGTTAAGAATCCCCAATTGAGTTAGGGTTTTCTTCAATTGTCATGGGTTCTTTTGATTATTGATTTAAATGATTCAATTATGATCTCTTATGCATGAATTTATGAAATACTATGATTTTATGATGATTTCTCCTATGAACCCATGCAATGTAATCTCTACGTTTTCAAGTTATGAGCATATGATGTGAGATTTTGAGTATGAAGGAAGAGTTTTATGAAATTAAGCATGTATTAATAGAGTCACATGAATTTATGATGAAATACATATCTAACCCATGTTTTCTAAATGTTGAGGATTGAAAGTGAGTTATGAACCTTGAAAGGTAAATTATGGAATTATGCATGTTCTTATGAAATATACGCAAATGTTTTAAGGATGCTTCGAGAGTAAAGTATCAATGATGATATTGTTGTTGTGTTGTCGAAACGATTTTGCTCATATACACATGAAAGGATGATTGTGAAAGGTTTTCTCACATAATAAGTATTCTAAGGTTGAAAGGTCTTCTCACCTAATTGAATCAAAGATTAAGAGTTATCCTAAAGAAATCTAGCTTGGATTGGTTATTGAATGATACCTTTCCATGGATAATGACTTAGCTTGGATTGGAAAGATGATGTGCCCTTTCATGGATAATAAGAACAAGTAAGAAATGACTATTCTGTGGGATTTATGCTTAGCACCGAGAGGATATTGAGATGAAAGCTCTCCTGTTAGTAGAAGTCGGGTTTCTAGAAGCAATTTCTTTATCCCTTACCTATGTGTCCCCATATGATCATTGTCTAGATAGACATTAGCTAGTGAATCCACTTAAGCTAGAAGTTCATGGTCCCTACCTTGGCAAGTAGGACAACCCTTTTTGGTGTGGGAGACACCGGGGGATCATGTTGGTCTCTATGTCAGTTAAGGCTACTTCCCACTATAATAATGAACTAAGGTTACTTCAAGAAGTATCTCATATGTGATCAAAGGTTTTAATGATGTTAGCTTGTATTGACCATGTTTTATGATTTATGTTTTCTAACCATTTTATATCATGTTTTAGCTTGGTCAATTGCATGTCATGAAATGTCCTCTTTTAGAATGATTTAAATATTTCATGCATAGCTATCATACTTGGTACATTGTTTTGTACTAACGCATATTTGCCTACATTTTTCCAAATGTAGGGTCCGACAGTCAGGTTTCTCAGTTTCGTGGCCAGTGGTTGATTACGAGGTTCCCAAGCTTTGGTGAGTCCTCATGCTTCGAGGAAGGACTTTCATTGTTTCAGTTTCGTTCATATTTCCAGTTTTGGACATGATGTATGGGCTAGGCCCAATTTCATCTATTGTACTAGATGATTATTGAGACAAGTGTTTTAGACTTCCGCTTTACTTTTATAAAATTATTGGACTTGAAATGCTGCATTTACTTCTTTTGTTCTATTTCTTATGTTATGAATGTTAAGTGGCCTGTATGGGGTCTCTCGGGGTCCTATACGCCATGCTACATCTAGGGTGTACTCCTAGGTCGTGACAAGATGACATTGAGTTTATCAAACTGGGATCATTTATACGACGTTGGGTTTATCAAATTTGGCTCATTTATTGTAGCCCAAATCAATTCATTTGAACTTTAATTATATTCATATTTATTGGAATTAAAATAATTAACCAAATTATATTAATCTATAATACTTATTTGGACTAATTTATTCATGAATTTAATATAATCTGAATCATTTTATAAATTTATATTTAAGAAATTTGAAATGATTACAGATTATTTCCATAACTTCCAAATATTAATTTTATGTATATAATTCTAAGACACCTTTTTATGTTCCCCTATATGTTTATATAAGTTCATTTGCTACATCACAAAATGTAAATTGAATGTGTTGAGAAAGAGCAAAGGGGTGAAGAGTGCATTGATGGAGACGCAATGGATGATGAAGACGGATACGAATATGTTATTGTCCTATTTCATCATGGCTGGGTTTTTATCTTATATTCGGCTAATTAACTTGAATATTTGACAATTTTTTCCTATCATAGATAAGACGCTTTTTATAATTTACATTTCAAATTTCAAATATGCAGGAACAATTTGCGTGACTATACATCTAATGATCTATTGATTTTTTTTTCCTTCTTCCAACTGTTTTGTGTTAAAAGAAATAACCAGTTTTTAAAAAATTGATTCAACTTTGAGGGAAAAATCAAATTTTAAAGGAGTCGTCACTTAATTTTTAAAAGAAATTAAGAAAACTTAATTTTAAAGACTTTAAAAGAACTAAGCCTAAAATTTTTAGAGAAAAGGGTACAAGATTCTTATTTACACTTCAAGAAGATTTTTAAGGCATTTGAAGTATCTGCTAACAAGTGGTTATCTGACGACTTGAAAAAAGCTTTTTTTGACTAACTTTTGGGGAAAATATTTAAAGTAAATTAAGACACTTAAATTACAAATACTTGAATTAACTTGGAAAGAAAGTACATTAAAAATAGTCAAGTAAAGAAAGGTAATTAAATAAAATCACTCAAATGGAATAAATTATCATAGCCAAAGGGGTTCGTCTTAAAGGGATTTAATTAAGTTAATGTAAGCATTCAAAGTTAAAATTAATTAAAAAAAAAAAAAAAAAGAAGATAATTACAAGCCAATAATCAAAAGAGAGAGAGAAGAGATGAGTTTGGGCCTTTTGAGCCTAATTAGTTGCTGATTTTGGGTTTTTGGCTCAATTCTCATTTTGTATACACCTGTTGTCTATCAGTGTATATCGCATGTATGCAGCCTATATATCTGCTCAATTTTCTTTTTACTGGCTTCCAATCCCTGTATTTCAGCTTCTGGGAACCTATTTATCGGCTTCTCCTGCTTTGCGTATCAGCCCAATAACTGCCTTTTATGCGGAAGACTCAAAATTGAATAAATTTAGGTTTCCGTGGCCCAATTCGAGATGCAAAGGGAGAAGAGGTAAGAGTCCAATGGACTCAGCCGGCAAGTTTTATACAAACAAAAATAAGGAAATGAAATTAGAATGTATACTATACAACTGGAAGGAGAAATTAAATAATTGAACATTTAGAATAAACAACCTCTTCAATTAATGATTAATCCATAATTTAAAAGAAAGATAGAACCAAAAAGGTTGGCCGAATCATTAGTTTTATAAAATGATCATGTTAAATCATCCAAAGAACATTGGTATTTTTTTTAACAAGAACAGACCTCCTCAAATAACACAATATGTTAACACCAACATTTCTCAATTACAGGTAGGGAATCAGAAAGTGAAAAGATTAAATGCATAACGGTGAACTTAAACACAATCATGTCTATTTACATCATGATGACATTGGTACTCAAACACTACACAAATAACCACGAAATTTGAACTAAAACAAGGAAGAATACGCAATACCAAAACAGAGAAACGAGGTCCAACTTTGAGATAGCAACATTATGGGTGTGTTTGGTATGAAGGATGGAAAATGTTTTCCTAAAAAACAAGTAGATTTTTGACTTATATTTTCAGGTTTGGTTGGTGAGTAGAAAATATTTTTCGGAAAAGATTTTTTGTATTTGATTTATGAATGAAAAATGTTTTTGAGAAAATATCTTTTATTTTTACTAGAGTAGAAAATAATTTTTGAAATTGAAAATATTTTTTAAAATTAAATTTTTTTTGGGGTGGGGGAGGGGGGGGGGCTGGCGGAGGGAGGGTCGAGGATAGGGATGAAAAAATAAAAAATTTGAAGTATAAAATATTTTTTTAAAACAAGCTTTAAATTTTGATTTTTCTTTTTTTTTTTTGAGGGGGGGAGGGGTTGGTTGGTTGGGGGGCTGATTTGAAGGTAGGGACAAAATAAATTGATTTTTTCAATAAATAAAACTTGTAATTTGAAATTGGAAGAGAGTTTTGGAAAATGTTTTCCTTAATTTTTGAAGGGAAGTCATTTCCCTTGAATTTGAGAAAAATGATTTGATTTGGATAACATTTTCCAAAACATTTAACCCAACCAAACATGAGAAAATTGGAAAACATTTTTCGAAAAATATTTCCTTCATACCAAACTTATTTCAAATTACCAAACATCTAAAGAAGTTAAAGATAACTTTCAATTCATGCTAAGAAATGAGGAACATGACTTTGCTAAATACGAAAACTACCATAGAAGCACCTTACCTAAAGTTATAACATTATATCAGGTAGGTTAAAGAAAACAACATTAGATTCACAAAATTCACATTCTGGACACAAATGAATTATAACCACGGTAGATGCGGAATTCGGGCTGTGTTTTTATTTATCATAGTCTTTTATCAAATAAATGTTTTTTTTTATAGAATTCTTCTTCTTTTTCTTTCTTATGTAGAATTATTTGGGCTCCTTCTATTAGTAGTTTTAGATATTGTATGTCTTGTGTTTTAAAATATATTTCTAAATATGTTTTTATAATATTTTCCCATGTATCTATTTCAGTCATAACTTCTTTCCAGAGTTGAAAGTATTCTTCATTTATCATAATTTAATCACTATTATAGTCTGAGTATATATCTAAATAATCTGTACTATCATATAATTCTTGCATTATTTCTCTTATATCATCAAACCAATTTTGTCTTATTAAGTTATTCATTTCTTCTTCTTCGTATTTCATTATCTTTTCCCATATTAATTGTTTTATACTAGGTTCGATTATCTTTTCTAATACTTTAAGAATAAGTATTTTATAATTATCTTCAAAGTAGCTATTGTTAACTTCTACAGTGGGTATATCTGAGATATTCATTTAGATTTAGCAATCTTTTATCAATTTATTCCTGCCTTCCATGTTTACCATATGGTAACCTTATGATAGCTCATTATGACTTAGAGTATTCGTATTTTATCATCTGGTCACTACTAGCATGATACCTTTTTCAGATATTATCTTCCTAAACAGCGCATCAACACTTAGGTACTCCCCTAACACGGCCTTCTTGCCTTTCCTGGTTTCCCATTTTTGGATGCATAGTTCTAGAAGTTTTCTCCTACTTTTCTCTATGCTAGCAAACTAGATAACAAATTATTGAATAATTCTAATTCATAATAACAATCATAAGCATATCACATAATATTATGGTTGACAGGAATTAATTATCTAGCTAAACATAATCATAAATAGGTATAAATCATAATGATAAATCATAATTATTAACTAAGTATAAATCATAAATAGGTATATAGATATACCTCAGTTGCAGTGTTTGCTAAGTTTTTCTCCATTATTTGGGGATTAAAGTAATTTTTATTGAATATATTTTTACAAAGCTGGAATTTTTAGAAGTGTAGAGAGAGGTGTAGAGAGTAATGTGTAGAGGTGTGTTTACAAGTGTAAAATGACATCCTATATATACAAATGAACTAAGGATCTAAGTTGCAAAATAAGAAACTTATTTACAAAGTAAGTCCCTGCTTATTTACGTATTAGTCCCCATCATAAGTCATTTTCTTCTTTTCTTCTTTTTATCTTATCTCTTTCTTTATCACATGGTCTTGTCTTTCTCTTTTTGAAAAGTTGATTCTTCCATTATGTCCTTGTCAATAATTGCTTTTTCTTTAACTCTCGTTTGTCTATCTGTTTTTGTTTTTAATCTATGTTGACGTCTGGTATGTAGTTGTTTTATTCCGCTGCATCTGCTACACATGTGTTCAGTATACTTCTTTCCAATAAGTTTACAATATTGATCTAGGCTGTCTTCTGAAATAAATCCCTTCCTAATAGCTTTTGTCATTGGCTCTTGTTTTGGTTTAAGTAGGGATAATGCCCAATTTTTTATTTCTAATTTGTCCATGGGTCTTAATTCTTTTGCTGTTGAATAAATCAATAAGTGATTCCTCGAACAATATTTCCATATGTAATTTGTTTCGTCATAAACATTAGCTAATTCTGTTAGTATCGTGCTTAGTCCAATAATTCGTTTGTTGGCGTAAAATTCTGGTATTTCCGTTCTTGGTATAACTGGTTGATCTATAATTTCTTCTGGCATAATGTAGTCCTTAGTCATTCCTATTTTTATAACTATAATAACTGGTTTAATTTCGTCAAATAATATTTCTGCTGGTGCTGAGTAAAATCTTACATAGAATAATTGTCCTTTAGTAATTCGTTTATAGTTCATAAATGCTTGATGTAATTCTGGTATCTGACTGATCTCATCTCCAGTAATTGTATATACTGTTGAAATAAGTCCATAAGCATAACAAGTTGCTACTAAGTTTGGTTTGGTACCTGGCAAAGCAATCAATTTATTATAATTTTGTAACTTTTGGGAATATATCCTTGGTGGGATTTTAGTTTTTCTGGGTTTTCAATAGGTTGGGTATTTAGTAATTTCTGAATCTTTTCAATGTTTTCAATATATGTGCGGGTTATATGGTTGTAAGTTTTCTTTGTTTGGTTAAGTGAGGTTGCATAGGTATGTATTTGTGATGGTATGAATAATTCATTTTTCGCTATATGAGGTGGGGCATAAGGTTTTTCAAATACCTTATTCAAATTATAATTTTTTTTTTTTGTAACTGTTGTGAATAATTCCTCCTTTGTACCTGCAATAATATCTAATTTGTTAGTAACTTGGGTTTTTAGGTGTTTCCCATCGTCACCTTCTAGATCTGGTTTTTTAGAGTGCTCCGACTGCACTACTAGCTCTGGTTTTTTACCGTGGTCCTTCTCTACATATTTTGTTTCCATAAGTGATACTCTATTATTGAGCATCTTAATTTGTTCCAGTAATTCCTTCATAAGTACTGTATTTGTAATTTATTCTTCAAAGTCCGTTTGTATGGCTTTGTCTTGATAAGTAGTCTGCAATTACATTTTTGTCAGTTTTAATCACTTCAATAGTAAAAGAAAAATTCAAAATATTTAATACCAATCTTCTAATTTCTTTTGTAGTAACTGAATCTTGTACCTTGCGTGTTAGCCACCATTTAACTTGCGTATTATCTGTTCTAACAATAAATTTATTATATACAATATATGGTTCAAATGCTAATAAACATTTATATAATGCAAATAATTCTTTTCTATTAATTTCCCATCTACCTTCCGTTTTCGTAAATGTTCCTGAGTAATATCTACAGTGATGTTCTATTTTCTCATTTTCATATTTATATTTTAATACTCCACCATAATTATTTTCACTTGCATCAGATTCTACTATATAATTGAACTTTTTATTTTCATCTGGAAAACATAATTTTGGTAGTTTTTTACATTGTTCTTTTACTTTTTGAACTTGTTTTTTTATCTATTTCATCATAATTATATTCTATATCTTTTTTCAATTTTCTTTGTAATGGTTTTAAATATTCTGCTAGTTTATGTATATATTCTCTTACTTGGTTTACTAGTCCTAAAAAGGATTGTAATTTCTTTTTTGTATCTAGTATTTCTTCTGAATTTATAATCTTTTGTACTATATGTTGCTGCATTTTTATTCCATTTTTATCTATTTGTATTCCTAAAAATTCTATCTGATTTTTCATAATTTCTGCTTTATTCTTACTTAGGCTTATTCCTGATTCTTTTACTATGTTTATAAATTTTTCTAATAATTTTATATGTTCATCATATGTTTTAGAGTATAATAATATATCATCTATACTATGCAATTCTCTAGTTTTGTGAAATATGTATCCATAAAATATTGGAATCTTCCTGGTGCATTTTTATATCCAAATGGTAATACATTCCATTCATAAAATCCTTGTGGTACTGTAAACGCTGTCAATTTTTTAGATTCTTCTGCTAATTTTAAGTGGTAAAATCCTGATTTGCAATCAAATTTACTAAAATAATTATATCCTTGTATTTGTCTTATTTTTAATATTTTATTGGGGATTGGCTAATTATAAGTTTTCGTTTTTGCATTTAAATTTCTATAATCTATAACCATCCTACTTTTTCCTCTTTTTTGTTCACTATGTTTATTAACTATAAATGCTGGGCTAGTATGTTTACTATTGCTTTCTTGTATATATCCTTTTTCTAATAATTCTGTTATATGCATTGTAAATTCTTTTAAGTCATCAAAATTATATTTTAAGGGTTTTTGGGTTATTATACTATTTTGGTCTATTAATTCTATTTTTACAGTGATTTTATGTTTATTCCATCCTTTTAATGGATCTTCACTATATAATTGTTCTAGTCTATCTTTTATTGGGCTTAATTTATCTATTGTGAATACTATGTATTCTATATTATTTGTATTAATTGGCATATTTTCTAACTTTTGTGTAGTATTTTCACTTCCTTTTATCCATTCTGTATTCTTTCTTATCTTATTTCCTACTCTTTTAGCTCCTATTTTATGATTACATGGTGTTGTTAACCACCAGTGAGTTTTAGTTATTATATGCGGATAATATCTGTCTAGAAATGGTATTCCTAGAATTATATCTTTTGTAGGTAAATCATAATTGTATATTACATCTATTCTAAGTATCTTATCCTATATTTGTATTTTTACATCTTTTGCTTTAAAGTGTATTAGACTTCCTTCATTATTAAATCCTTTTACTACTATAGGTGTTTTTAATTTTATCCACTTATCTTTTGGTAAACAGTTATATTTACATATGTTAACTTCTGCTCCTGTATCTATCATTGGTGTATAATATTTGTTATAGTATCCTTCTACTATTATTTTCATAAGTACATGTATTTTCATAATATTATTCTTTTTATTATTGTTGTCTTATTATTATAGGTAATAGTTAAGTAAGTAGATTCTATTTTATAAGGTTTTACTTCGTCTAACCATTTTAATCCTAATATTATATCTGCTTGTTGTTCTTCTTTTATTTCTAGCTTTATTTTCATAGGTATATCTGCTATTATTATGTCTTTTTCTATTTCTAATTGTGCTATTATTAATGCTGGTAGATCTGAGCATTTTTGTTTTGTTACCTTATTTATTTCTATTTCTTCTTTATTTAATAACTTATCTATTATGTAATTATCTTCTTGTCCTGTATTTATTAATATTAGATGTTCCTTTCCTTCTATTATTCCTATTATATAGTATTTGTTAGGGATCATATCATATGCTATCTTTTTTGTATATTCTCTTTGTAGATTATTTTTAATTTTTCTAGTTCTTCCTATTCTTTCTTCTATTATTTCTAGGTTTTCACTAGTATCAATTTCTTGGTATGAGTAGTTATTATTATCTATTATTTTAACAAATTGTTCAAATGGCGTTTCTATTTCTATTCCTTTTATTCTACTTTTTGCAGTTATTTTATGTTTAGTAGTTAGTACATATAGATTTTTACATCTAGCTGTACATATTTTACTTCCTGGGGTTAAAGTTATTCCATTTATTTTCCAATATAGTACTAATGTTTTATCTATGTTTTGATCTGTTAGTGCTACTGAATAATTAATATTAACTGTAACTTTAAATTTTTGGTAGATTAAATTTCCTCTTACTGCTGTAATTACGCTTTTTTCTATTGGTTCTATCATCTGCTAAATATATTTCTATTGGAGTATCTATTCCTTCTTTAAAACAAGCTTTTATAAGTATTTCTATTCCTCCCAGATGTACATATTTGATTTGCTCTTTACTTTTTATTTTTTGTATCTCTTTATTTAATTCTCTTTTATTTATAATTGGTACTTCAGCTTTTCCTTGGGCATATTTACAATCTATAATATGTTCTTTTTGGCTAATTATGTAAAACTCTTCTTTATTTCTTCTGAAAGGATTTTTTATTAAGGGTATACTAAATATTTTTTCTACACTTAAATCAATTTCTTTTCCTTTTACTTTTTCAAATATGTTGTTATCAAAAATTATTTTTTGTTCAGAATACTCATCAGTTATATATTCTTCTCTTATTATTTGTATATTTTCTTTAGTCATCTAATTGTTCTATTTCGTTATCTGTTTGGTATTCTTCTTCATTATCAGATATTTCATAAATACTATCATCACTTTCTAATTCATAATCTAAATATTCTATCATGTAGGGTATATAAACTTGTGTTTTTACCCATTTGATTTTTTGTTATTTAACTAGAAATATAAAGAGGATGTTGTTTGGCTTTATGGGTTGTATCAAGGGAAGTAAGAAGACAAGTAAGCTATTAATTATTTTGGCAAGTGTTTTATTGATAGTGGTTAAATTACTTGTGTGGTGTTTCTAGTTTGATTTTTTTCTCTCCTATTTGAGTATCTAGATTAATATTTAATGCACTAAATATCATCTATTTTTTCTAAATTTAGCACTTATTAACTAAAAACGTGATGTGATATTCTTTTTATGAAAATTGATCAAAAGAAACGCTATCGAAAGACATGATAAATTGAACAAGTCTTACATCTTACTTCATGTGGCTCAATATATATATGCGATATATGACAAATAAAAATAAAAGATCGTATTCGTAATTTTCAAGAATTTATTAGTTTTAAGTACTATTCAAAATTAGAGATACACAAATAACGAGGCATCGAGAGACTAGTTATGTAACATGTATGAAGCATATATATATATATAAAGGCAGTAAATTTGTCAACAGATCTTTATTGCATTGAATACAGATACGTTGTATTAGATTGACTCTATTTGTCGCACTTCTGGTCAACAATTTTGAATTTGAGCTTAAAAAATAAATAAAGAATGTTGGCTGCACCCAAATATTTTAATAAATTTTTCATCTAAATGATTGTTTCAGGTTGACTACGAAGACAAGAAATTACATGCGTTGTAGTTTTTTTTTTTTTATCATAAAGTTGAAAGGGCATTCCATCTACGACCAGTCGTATAATTAATTATGAATAAATATAAAAAAGCATATCATTCAACTATAGTTAAGACAGTGCCAGTATACATATAAAGCTAAGGGACTAAAAATTAGGGGTGGACCTGAATACGGTACGGTATTTAAAAGTTTTGATATTGTAATTTTGGTTTCGATCTTTAAAACATTATATCATTGTCATACCAATTTAATTCGGTATGATTTGGTATATTAAAGTTCGATTTCGGTATTCTACACTATGGTAAATCGATAATCATAATTGTTTAACTTCGACTAATATATACTCGTATAATAAAGTATTATGACTTCGATAATTAAAAAAATGTTTCAATTGCATTTATCATACTAATACATTACACATGTAAAAATATATATGCAAAATAAAGTACAAACACGTCTTTTGTTAATCAATTACATTTCAATCAAAATAGAGTAGTCAAATTTTCAACTTCTACATATTTTGTTTTTCACTAAGATTTATTATTAAATCTATTAAAGTATTATACTGTTTATCTGCAGAATGTAATATATGTTCTCCTTCTGAAAAATTACACTTTAAAATACTATTTTTGGGTAGTGATCTATATTTCTTTTCTGAGAGTATTCTTAAATCTAAATATTCTAATTGTTTTAGAGAATCTATTTTTCTATCCTATCGAACTTCTAATTGGGCATATTAGTTTATAGTGATATATCCTATCTTTAGTATATTTAATATTTAATTTTATGTGATTGATTTCTTTTATTACTTTATCTTTTTCTTTGTTCAAAAAATCTATTGTATAAGTTTTAGGTATTTCTTCGTTAGCTAATTCTTCTTTTGACCAGATTAAAAATTCGCTTATATGTTCTTTTTCTAACTCTGCTTCTATCCAAGTTAAAAATTCTATTGATCTTTTTAGATTATGTTCAAGCTCTATCTTATATTGTATTTCTTTGTAAAGCCAACTATATCTTAATCTTATTCTTTTAATATATTCTAGAGGCATGTATATTACCCAAAATATATATTGTTAAGTGTTTTCTTATATATTTTAATTCTTCTTTCAGAGTTTATAACTTGTCTTATAGTATATTCTAATTCTCTATTTAGATATTTTATGTCGTAATATGGGTTTTCTAAGGTTATTTGTTTTCTTAGTTCTAATTATCTGTCTAAAAGATGTGTTTTATGGTATTTTTCTTCTATAAGCCACTGAGTTACTTGTCTATAACTTCGAATTATATTTTGCATTAATTATCCTAATAAATAAGCTTCCTTTTTAATATTTTTATTTATCAGCTGTATTCTTTTATCACACCAGTATATGTCAATATCGTAACCTGATATATCCCACTTAGTATTGCTAATAATTTCTGGGTCACTTAAACTTAACTTTTCTAAGTCTTCTATATTTTTTATATTATATTTATTTTCTAGTAGTCTTTTCTTTTCTATAGCTACTTGTCTAAATTTATATTCTTTATGTAAATGCCAATATCTATATCTTATATTTTTAAAAGAAGGATGTCTTTTCATAGGCTATATATCCCAAAAACTTCTCGCTCTGATACCAAATATATAGACACTTAGATATATTGGGGGTAGAGGTATATGTAGGTATGTAGTATTAATAGTATTAAGTATTAACATTAAAAACAATAAGTACAGAAACAGTAAACACAGAAAATACAACAAATACAGAAAATGCAGTAAATACAAAAAATACAAAAAAAACAGTAAAAAACAGTAAGTAGAACAGCAAATACTACAAATATACAGTAAATACAGTAAAAACAGTAAATACCGTAAATACAGTAAGTACAGTAAAAATAATAAATACTTAATAATATATATAATATATATATATATATATATAGTAGTACTATATAATAATATATATATAGTAGTATATAATTATATAGTATATAATATATAATATATAGTAGCAGTAGTATATATATTATATAGTAGTAGATTATTAATGTAATTTAGTAGTGCGGGTAAGTTGTTCTGTGTCCAGTCTTTGTTCCGTGTCAACTGTGTTCAGTCTTTGTTCCATGTCAAGGCTTTGTTTCAGATATTTTGTACGTCCTACTCAGTACTCCCTCTCTCCTTTAGTTTAATCAAGCTAGTTTATGAATTAAATCTCTATTTTCCCCATGTTTTATTTTTGTTTTTCAATTTTTTATTTTTGTTTTTATTTTTTATATTTGTTTTTGGATTTTGTCTTACCCATTTCATATCTTCTTCTTAACCTTTGTTCTTAACAACTTCGTCTTTAACCACACCCCGGATATAAAACTGGCAACAAATTCGTCCTTTCATCAAGCGGACTATAAAGCCAAGAATCCTAGAAATTTACAGGTTAATCCATAGTCGTTATTAAGAAGTTAAGAAGTTAACCATATACTAAGGGTAAATTTTAAAACATATATATAATTACATTAAAAACTAACAACTTAGAAAATTAAATAACATATTTTTGAGGGGAATTTTGGGAAGTAAACATCGTAAAACTTACATGATAAATTGAGAGAGGTTTCCCTTTCGGGAACCCCCGAAGGACCTTGGAAACGCTTTAAAAAACTTTAACACACAAGCACACTTATTTTTATTTCACAAACTTTAATATACAAAAGAGGATTTTTGGTACATAAAGGAATATGGAAGTAGGATGGAGGAAGTATGGAGAGAGTTTTCTAACTTGTATTTTTTCTACTCTTTTTACACTCTACTCTTTTTCTCTTCTTACTACTCCCCCTTATATAGGCAAAAATAAGAAACTTAAAAAGACCAAAATGACACTACTAAGTGGCCTTAATTATTTAATGGCCGACAACTTGATAAGATTCGTTTAATAATGCAAGTCGGGTACACATTGGGCCCCATCGTCACATGCATTATTAGTTTCATCTTTTTTGGACTGATATTACATACTCTAGGATGTGTGCTATGTCAACAGTTTTTCCCTCTTTTGAAGGGTAGTGATAAAGTGACACCACACTCATTTTTACAGGACACGTAGTGGGTATTCCCACTGAATATGTTGAAAACTTTATATATATATTTACATATATATATTTTGTCCAATCTTGCCCACATGCCTTTTTTGACTTTTTCTTTCTTTTCCCATAACTTCTTGCCATTTTTTCCATTTTTTCTTATCAACATTCCGACTTTCTTGTATCTTTTACTATAGCATTCTTGACTTTTCTTTTTTGCCCATACCTTTTAGTAGTTTGTCTTCTAGTGTCTTGCAATTCCATTTTGAGAAGTCTCCGTAACTTACCATGTCTTGCTTGTCTTTTTACATTGTCTTTGATTAAGTATCTAAATTGTGTAATGCATCTGTATCAAAACTCACGCTTGAGTCTTCATCTTCATAAGGATCTTGAGAGTCTTGAATATTATTTGTCTGTTCTTCGTCTGAGCTGTGAATATTGTCTTCTAAACCATTACTTGGACTGAGACTATTTTCGATAATATGTTTATCTTGGCTTTTGTCTTGAATTTTTTTTTCTAATGTTTGCTTAATTATATTTTCTAATTTTTTATTTTTTTTCTTTTTTAATAATTCATTTTTCCTTAATGTGTCTTTTTGAAAGTATTTAGGTAATCTCCTTCATGAGGAAGAAGACTCCTCTATTTCACTTTTTGGCAAAGTGATAGCCATTAACGGATTTGATAAGTCTTTACCAGTCACCGTTTGAACCGGACTAGCTGTATCATGCTCCGATACAATAGAGTTCTTAGCATTCAGAGGGAAATGCACACCCGTCTCATCCATTTTTAAGTGAGATGGAGAACTCATGTCTTCTTGCTGAGTTGTACTGTCTGTTCTTGGAGCATATTTACTCTGGAAAGTCTCGAGCTGTTTAACAAGTCTCATGTTTTCTTGGATAAGGATTTCATTTTTGTTATTCAGTCTTTTGAAACCCTCGGTCATGGAAGAGCAATGATCACAAAATATTATTTTATCTGAGTCTTTTCGGATATTGTATTGTGCTATTTGGGTTGGGCTTTGTTTCAAGGCTGGTGAAATGTAATAATTAGGCCCAAGTACTCCTCTAGCATAGTCTAAAGCTTCATTAAAATCATTAAAACCTTTAAAAAGTGGGTTTTTTTACCCCATTTATGGAATCTACTACTTCTATCCATGTCTGAAAAATACCATTAGTTTTACCATGTATTACTACATAAAATTTGAATTTATTATCTCTATTTCTTTCTGAAAAATATTGACACAATGCATTGGAAGCAGCAATAAAATATTTACTGTCTTGCTTATTGTATGCTATCCATAAATTGTCTACTAAGCATTTTTGAGGTTTATCTAAAGTACAATTTGGATTTATTCTAAAAGATAAATTACTCTTTGGATAAGAAATTAAATTATACTTACCAAAATGTATTCTTTCCATTAAATTGTCTGTTGTATTTAGAGGTCTGAAATGTTGTCTGCTTAATAACATCTGAGCATAAGTATCTGGCTGGGCGATGCCCTTGCCTTTGTCTACTGTCTGTTGACTTGTTGGTCTCATGCTGTAATAAATATTAATTAGTCTTTAATTGTAATCTACTTAATTTATCGGCTAAGTCATTATCTTTTTCTTTAACATATTCAAAAACAATATTATTATATATAGATATTATATCTATAAAATTTAACCATCGTCTTTTACTACTAGCTTTACTATTTATTTTTTCATGGAATTTAACTATGGCTTCGCAGTCTATTCTTACTAATACTTCATTTTTGTTTAAAATGTATAATTTAAAACTATTTAATCCGTATATTATCGCTAACACTTTTGCGTCTATACTACTCATATTACCTTTTTCTTTGTATTGTCCATTTTGGTAGGCACATATTTTTTCTTCATTTTTTAGACTATATTTATTTGGTCTTGATTTTAAGATGGCTCCCCATCCTAATTTACTACCATCTGTTTGAACTATTAAATAGTCTGATTCTAGTGGTATTTGTAAGTCTGGTATATTTTTAACTTTTTCTTTAATTTGTTGGACTAATTTAATGTCTTCTATATTAAAATGTTTTTATCCTTTACTACCTGTCTTTGCATATAATGGACCTGCTATTTTCCTAAGTCTTGAATAAAATTTCTAGCATAATTTACTAACCCTAAAAATTTTTGTAATTCTTTTGTATTATCTAACTTATCAGGCATATCTAAAACTTTTTAGCTATATGTGGTTGTAATTAAACTTTTCCTTCTCCTAAAGTTACTCCTAAGAAATTTATATGTGTCTTACATAATTTCATTTTCTTTTTACTAATTATTATCTCATATTTTACAAATAGTCTAAACACTGTCTGTAAATGTCCTAAATGTTCGTACATGTCTTTACTAAATACTAGAATGTCATCTACGTAGACTAATACAAAATTTTTGTAGTCTCCGAACATATCATCCATTTTTCTTTGGAAAATAGGCGGAGCTGTCTTTAATCCAAAAGGCATGACTAACCATTCAAAATGTCCTTCAGGACAGGTGAAGGCTGTCCATTCTATGCTTTTCGGGTGCATTTTTACTTGCCAGTATCCTGATTTACAGTCAAATTTACTAAATATCTTTTTACCTTGTATTCTATTAATTAACTCATTTTTATCTGGTAATTTATATGCATCTGTTCTAGTATTGTCATTTAACCTTTTGTAATTTATTACCATACGAGCTTTTCCTCGTACTTGTTCACTATGATTTCTAACCATAAAAGCTGCTGATCTATGTCTAGATGTAGATCTTCTTATTACTTCTAATTTTAATAATTCTTTAATCTGTTTACTAAATTCTTCAGTGTCTTCATTATTTGCTTCTATAGTTGCTGTCTTTATTGTGTAGTCTGGATTTATTATATCTAATTTACACATAATTTTATTACTTCCCCAATGTATTAAGGGTTTTTCTCCTATTATTTCCATTTCATCTAGTATTGCTATTATATTTTCTAAGTCTTTAGGATGTTTTATTGTTCCTATAGTATTTATTCCTTTTTGAAAATTGTAAAATTTTGTTTCTACATTTATTAATGTATAATCTTTTTCTATGTCTGCTATATATGTATCTTCTATATAATTTTCTTCTTGTTTTTCTTCATATAGGTTTTTTGAAGAACAACTTTCATTATTTCCACAATTGTCGCAACATGGACTAGAATTATTTAATCTATTATCTTTGACTTTAATTCCTTTAGGTAGGATTTTATTGGTCTGCACGGGAGTATAGGTTGTATTTCTGAATAACATTATTCCGTCTCTAGAGACTAAACAACTTCCATTTTTTTTGTATAAGAAATTGTAGTCCTATTACTAAATCAGTTTTAATATTTAAGTCTCTTACTAGAATTTTATGCATATTATAAGTTGGTTTGTAAAATTCATTACATGTATTTATAAAACTTATTTGTGCTTTTTCTATATATTGGTTGTATAAATTATGAGTTCCATCCATTTGTATGGCTAATACTGGTTCTTTTAAATTCTTAAGGGTTGGTAATATATGTTGTGGTATTATTTTCTTATTAAGAATGCAGCCAGTGCAACCTGTATCAATTAATGCTAAAGTTTCTATTTCTATATCTTTAATTTTTATTCTTACTAGTATTTTTATAGTTCCAAACTTTTTATCTTCATTACATATGAAACTAGTATTATCTTCTTCTATGTTCATTAGTTCACTTTCTATTTGGTCTAGATGAATTGTTCCTTGTGATTGTGAATTTTCTATGTCTATTTTTTGTTTTCCTTTTTCTACAGAAATTAGTCTTTGTTCTAAATCATTTATTCTTGTTTCTAGGGTCATTAGTCTTAGATTAGTAGTCTGATCTTTTGTTTGAGATTGTTCTTGTTGTTTGGCTACTTGTTGTTTTAATTTATTTTCTATACAGCTTATACATGCTTCTATATAACAATTTTTACATTGAGCTCTATTTATTTTACTAGGATACCATTTACATATATACTACACTGATTACTGTCTATTCCTTTTTGTCTTTCAAATTCATGATTACAATCTTGGTATGTGTTCATCATTGTGTAAGTTAAATCTTCTTCTTTTTTTCCAATCTTTCTAATCCTATTTCATTGATTAAATTATCATTTTCTGAGTCAGATGTATCTGATTGACCTCTTTCTTCTTCTGGTATGTCTAAGCTTATAACTGAATATATACTTTCTGTATCTGACATAAATTCATCTACATTTAGTAAAGTCTCTTGGAAGTCTTCCATTAGTTGAGAGTTTCTAGTTTTCATATTATTTCTTTTAGGGTATATATTTGCTAAGTGTTCTAAACTACCTCAAGTATAGCATTCTAATTTATTTTTATAATTTCTATCATTTCTATATTTTCTAACATGTCTATCTCTGTTTAAGTAAGGTTTTCTTGCTGAAGATTTTCTCAAAAAGTATTTCTTATTTTTGTAAGGTCTTTGGTTATAGTTTATTCTTCTTTTATATCTTCTTGGTCTACTGGGTTCTTTATCATAACTTTGTGTAGTGTATATCATTGTTTTACAAAAATTCATTTCTTTTTGTTTTAATTGTTTTTGTATTTGTATGTTAGTACATTTTTCTGTTAGTATTTCCATTATGTGTGTTACTTTTTGTCCTATAGACCATGATATAGTAGGGTCTTGAGCTACACCTTCTCTTTTATACCATCTTTCTTCTATTTCTCTTCCTAAAGCTCCTGGTAATTTATTAAATAGCTTTTTTCCTAATTCTTCATTAAATGTATTTCCACAAATAGTGCAATAGTAAAAATAGTCATTAACGAACTTCTTTATGTGTATCCAATTTGATATACTTAATTGTTCTAATTTTATTAAAGCATTTCTTTGTAGAGTCAGTAAGCCACTATTTGGGTCTTCTCCTGTTAATAACACATGTATTTTATTAGTGAAATTGTAGGGGTTTGGTCCTAATTCTATTAATCCTTGGAATTCCTGTGGTTTAGTCTGTTTATAAGATTCCCATACAGCTTTACATGATTCTCCTAAAAAGGTTTCTAAATATCTATACATAGTCTCTGCGTCTGTTTCTTGATAGTTTTTAATAAAATCTGCTACTACTATTCCTTTCCATAAGTCTATTACTGTGTTTCACATTTGTGGATTGTGTGCAGCTATATATAATATTTTTCCTTTATTTCCTCCTTCTTGTAATCTAATGGGTTCTTCTATAGGCATTCTTTTTTCTGCTGGTTTAACGTTATCTTTTATTTCTTGATCATGTCTAACTCATGGTTTTCTAGGTAAATTTCCTGTACTATAATTTATCTTCGGAGCTGCTGTAGTTCTTTGAAATGGACTTGCACTATACGAACTAGTTGCTTCATCCATTAGTTCTTTATAACTATTTAAGGATAGGGTGTCGTCTTTTTCTTCATTCATGTATTCGGATTCATCTATTCTATAAGCTAGATTATCATCCCTTTCTTCACACAATCTAAAGTGTTCTATTGTTTATATTATGTCCATCTTTCCTTTTTTACATCCTTTACATTTGAAAACTTTATTTTTATTTTCCGTGTATTGTCTTTTCGCTTCTTCTATAACACTGTCTACTTCATATCCTTCTTGGATTAATTCTGTATTCATAAGTTCTTCTTATTCTGTTTCTATGGTACTTTCTGTTTCATTATCTTCTAATTCTCTTTGATTTGTATAATTATAATTTGTGAACCTAATAGATGTCTCTCCTTTTGAGCTAGTGTACATTAAGTGTTGTTCTGACGCAAATACTTTGGGTTTACTTAGTTTATCTAAATTTCATTCTAATCTTGCATATTTTTCTGGATTTATCTTTATTGGTTTTATTAATTTTATTCCTTTATTACCCATTACTTCTACTACATCTTTTACTTGGAGTTTAAATTTTGTATTACTACTTAAAGTCATTTTTCCTATAAAACGTACACACATTAATAAATTATTTCCATTATTCATTTCTTCATACCCTTTGGTCTGGATTCCTATTTTAATATGTTTACCAAATTCTTTTAAATTTATTAGAAAGTCTGGGCTAATATAAAATATTCCACCATTATTTGTCATATCTACTTCTGTTAGTCCTATGATAGATTTCTTTAAGTCTGTCCATCGGTCATCATATAATACTACCATTACTTTAGATCCTAAATTCTTTCTAGTTAATCCTTTTATTCCTATAACTATTAATCCCATGTGCATTAACATTAATTTAGGATTTTTTACTGTCTTTATAAAAGCAGGGTTTACCAAATTTAGGCTTGCAAAGTCTTCTTCTATAGCAGATATCTGTTCTTCTCTATAGTGTCGGTATAGTTGATTATTTTTTGAAAAGTATTTTGTATTGTATAATGTTCTAGGATTTAATAGTTTAAGTTGATTTTGTTGAAATATTTGTAAATCTTTGTCTATATCTATTATTTCATTTAATTCTTGATTTTCTTCTATGGTTGATGTTGTTTTGGATAATATTCTAGAGATTATGTTATTACCTATTCTATTTTCTGAGAAACTAGGTCTACTTTCTTGGGCTATTCGTTTGTTTGAAAGAAAATCCATTTTTGTGGTCTTTTAATTACCTTTTGTTCTTCCTGTTGAGGGGTTATTTCTACTTGTTTAAGTTGATTTATTAGTTTATCTATTTCTTTATTAACTTGTTGTTCAGGCTGTTTTTCTTTTAGTATTTTATCTACTTTTGTATTTAATTCTATTAGTAAGGCTATTATTGTATTATTTTGTTTGAGAAGTATTTTGTCTGTTTGGCTAGAAGGAATGTGAGCTGAAAATCCTACTGGTTCTTGATGGAAATTTTTCGTATATTCTAATATTTTTTTATAATTTATGTCTTCTTCACTCATGAGAGTGAGATCTGTTCTAGTCTTTTAATTATTTCTTTTAAATTACTAATTTCACTAGTTATTTTTTCTACTTGTTCTATGATTTTTATTGTTACTTGGTTATTTTTGATTTCTAATTCCTTCGGTTTTTCTATTATAGTTTTTACCAACCTTTCTATTTCTAATTTTGTAGGTATTTGTTCTAAATTAAATTTAGTATTTAGATATTGAACTTTTCTATCTATTTCTAGTTCTTGTGCTTTTAAGAAATCGAAATTCTTTTCTAATTTATCTAATATTTTCAATTGCTTATTTTGTACTTCTTCTATAGTTTCTAAAAGTCTTATTATAGTTTGATCTTGTTGTTGAGTTTTTTCACTAAGATTTATTATTAAATCTATTAAAGTATTATACTGTTTATCTGCAGAATGTAATATATGTTCTCCTTCTGAAAAATTACACTTTAAAATACTATTTTTGGGTAGTGATCTATATTTCTTTTCTGAGAGTATTCTTAAATCTAAATATTCTAATTGTTTTAGAGAATCTATTTTTCTATCCTATCGAACTTCTAATTGGGCATATTAGTTTATAGTGATATATCCTATCTTTAGTATATTTAATATTTAATTTTATGTGATTGATTTCTTTTATTACTTTATCTTTTTCTTTGTTCAAAAAATCTATTGTATAAGTTTTAGGTATTTCTTCGTTAGCTAATTCTTCTTTTGACCAGATTAAAAATTCGCTTATATGTTCTTTTTCTAACTCTGCTTCTATCCAAGTTAAAAATTCTATTGATCTTTTTAGATTATGTTCAAGCTCTATCTTATATTGTATTTCTTTGTAAAGCCAACTATATCTTAATCTTATTCTTTTAATAAATTCTAGAGGCATGTATATTACCCAAAATGTATATTGTTAAGTGTTTGCTTATATATTTTAATTCTTCTTTCAGAGTTTATAACTTGTCTTATAGTATATTCTAATTCTCTATTTAGATATTTTATGTCGTAATATGGGTTTTCTAAGGTTATTTGTTTTCTTAGTTCTAATTATCTGTCTAAAAGATGTGTTTATGGTATTTTTCTTCTATAAGTCACTGAGTTACTTGTCTATAATTTCGAATTATATTTTGCATTAATTATCCTAATAAATAAGCTTCCTTTTTAATATTTTTATTTATCAACTGTATTCTTTTATCACACCAGTATATGTCAATATCGTAACCTGATATATCCCACTTAGTATTGCTAATAATTTCTGGGTCACTTAAACTTAACTTTTCTAAGTCTTCTATATTTTTTATATTATATTTATTTTCTAGTAGTCTTTTCTTTTCTATAGCTACTTGTCTAATTTTATATTCTTTATGTAAATGCCAATATCTATATCTTATATTTTTAAAAGAAGGATGTCTTTTCATAGGCTATGTATCCCAAAAACTCCTCGCTCTGATACCAAATATATAGACACTTAGATATATTGGGGGTAGAGGTATATGTAGGTATGTAGTATTAATAGTATTAAGTATTAACACTAAAAACAGTAAGTACAGAAACAGTAAACATAGTTGGGGGTAGAGGTATATGTAGGTATGTAGTATTAATAGTATTAAGTTTTAACACTAAAAACAGTAAGTACAGAAACAGTAAACACAGAAAATACAGCAACGTCCTACTCAGTACTTCCTCTCTCCTTTAGTTTAATCAAGCTAGTTTATGACTTAAATCCCTATTTTCCCCATGTTTTATTTTTGTTTTTCAATTTTTTATTTTTGTTTTTATTTTTTATATTTGTTTTTGGATTTTGTCTTACCCATTTCATATCTTCTTCTTAACCTTTGTTCTTAACAACTTCGTCTTTAACCACACCCCGGATATAAAACTGGCAACAAATTCGTCCTTTCATCAAGCGGACTATAAAGCCAAGAATCCTAGGAATTTACGGGTTAATCCATAGTCGTTATTAAGAAGTTAAGAAGTTAACCATATACTAAGGGTAAATTTTAAAACATATATACAATAATTACATTAAAAACTAACAACTTAGAAAATTAAATAACATATTTTTGAGGGGAATTTTGGGAAGTAAACATCGTAAAACTTACATGATAAACTGAGAGAGGTTTCCCTTTCGGGAACCCCCGAAGGACCTTGGAAATGCTTTAAAAAACTTTAACACACAAGCACACTTATATTTATTTCACAAACTTTAATATACAAAAGAGGATTTTTGGTACATAAAGGAATATGGAAGTAGGATGGAGGAAGTATGGAGAGAGTTTTCTAACTTGTATTCTTTCTACTCTTTTTTCACTCTACTCTTTTTCTCTTCTTACTACTCCCCCTTATATAGGCAAAAATAAGAAACTTAAAAAGACCAAAATGACACTACTAAGTGGCCTTAATTATTTAATGGCCGACAACTTGATAAGATTCGTTTAATAATGCAAGTCGGGTACACATTGGGCCCCATCGTCACATGCATTATTAGTTTCATCTTTTTTGGACTGATATTACATACTCTAGGACGCGTGCTATGTCAACAGTTTTTCCCTCTTTTGAAGGGTAGTGATAAAGTGACACCAAATTCATTTTTACAGGACACGTAGTGGGTATTCCCACCAAATATGTTGAAAACTTTATATATATATTTACATATATATATTTTGTCCAAGCTTGCCCACATGCCTTTTTTGACTTTTTCTTTCTTTTCCCATAACTTCTTGCCATTTTTTCCATTTTTTCTTATCAACATTCCGACATTCTTGTATCTTTTACTATAGCATTCTTGACTTTTCTTTTTTGCCCATACCTTTTAGTAGTTTGTCTTCTAGTGTCTTGCAATTCCATTTTGAGAAGTCTCCGTAACTTACCATGTCTTGCTTGTCTTTTTACATTGTCTTTGATTAAGTATCTAAATTGTGTAATGCATCTGTATCAAAACTCATGCCTGAGTCTTCATCTTCATGAAGGTCTTGAGAGTCTTGAATATTATTTGTCTGTTCTTCGTCTGAGCTGTGAATATTGTCTTCTAAACCATTACTTGGACTGAGACTATTTTCGATAATATGTTTATCTTGGCTTTTGTCTTGAAATTTTTTTTCTAATGTTTGCTTAATTATATTTTCTAATTTTTCATATTTTTGCCTATATAAGGGGGAGTAGTAAGAAGAGAAAAAGAGTAGAGTGAAAAAAGAGTAGAAAGAATACAAGTTAGAAAACTCTCTCCATACTTCCTCCATCCTACATCCATATTCCTTTATGTACCAAAAACCCTCTTTTGTATATTAAAGTTTGTGAAATAAAAATAAGTGTGCTTGTGTGTTAAAGTTTTTTAAAGCGTTTCCAAGGTCCTAAGGGGGTTCCCGAAAGGGAAACCTCTCTCAGTTTATCATGTAAGTTTTACGATGTTTACTTCCCAAAATTCCCCTCAAAAATATGTTATTTAATTTTCTAAGTTGTTAGTTTTAAATGTAATTATTGTATATATGTTTTAAAATTTACCCTTAGTATATGGTTAACTTCTTAACTTTAATAACGACTATGGATTAACCTGTAAATTCCTAGGATTCTTGGCTTTATAGTCCGCTTGATGAAAGGACAATTTGTTGCCAGTTTTATATCCGGGGTGTGGTTAAAGACGAAGTTGTTAACAACAAAGGTTAAGAAGAATATATGAAATGGGTAAGACAAAATCCAAAAACAAATATAAAAAATAAAAACAAAAATAAAAAATTGAAAAACAAAAATAAAACATGGGGAAAATAGGGATTTAAGTCATAAACTAGCTTGATTAAACTAAAGGAGAGAGGGAGTACTGAGTAGGACGTTGCTGTATTTTCTGTGTTTACTGTTTCTGTACTTACTGTTTTTAGTGTTAATACTTAATACTATTAATACTACATACCTACATATACCTCTACCCCCAACTATGTTTACTGTTTCTGTACTTACTGTTTTTAATGTTAATACTTAATACTATTAATACTACATACCTACATATACCTCTACCCCCAATATATCTAAGTGTCTATATATTTGGTATCAGAGCGAGAAGTTTTTGGGATATATAGCCTATGAAAAGACATCCTTCTTTTAAAAATATAAGATATAGATATTGGCATTTACATAAAGAATATAAAATTAGACAAGTAGCTATAGAAAAGAAAAGACTACTAGAAAATAAATATAATATAAAAAATATAAAAGACTTAGAAAAGTTAAGTTTAAGTGACCCAGAAATTATTAGCAATACTAAGTGGGATATATCAGATTACGATATTGACATATACTGGTGTGATAAAAGAAACAGTTGATAAATAAAAATATTAAAAAGGAAGCTTTTTTATTAGGATAATTAATGCAAAATATAATTCGAAGTTATAGACAAGTAACTCAGTGGCTTATAGAAGAAAAATACCATAAAACACATCTTTTAGACAGAGAATTAGAACTAAGAAAACAAATAACCTTAGAAAACCCATATTACAACATAAAATATCTAAATAGAGAATTAGAATATACTATAAGACAAGTTATAAACTCTGAAAGAAGAATTAAAATATATAAGAAAACACTTAACAATATACATTTTGGATAATATACATGCCTCTAGAATATATTAAAAGAATAAGATTAAGATATAGTTGTCTTTACAAAGAAATACAATATAAGATAGAGCTTGAACATAATCTAAAAGGATCAATAGAATTTTTAACTTGGATAGAAGCAGAGTTAGAAAAAGAACATATAAGCGAATTTTTAATCTGGTCAAAAGAAGAATTAGCTAACGAAGAAATACCTAAAACTTATACAATAGATTTTTTGAACAAAGAAAAAGATAAAGTAATAAAAGAAATCAATCACATAAAATTAAATATTAAATATACTAAAGATAGGATATATCACTATAAACTAATATGCCCAATTAGAAGTTCGATAGGATAGAAAAATAGATTCTCTAAAACAATTAGAATATTTAGATTTAAGAATACTCTCAGAAAAGAAATATAGATCACTACCCAAAAATAGTATTTTAAAGTGTAATTTTTCAGAAGGAGAACATATATTACATTCTGCAGATAAACAGTATAATACTTTAATAGATTTAATAATAAATCTTAGTGAAAAAACTCAACAACAAGATCAAACTATAATAAGACTTTTAGAAACTATAGAAGAAGTACAAAATAAGCAATTGAAAATATTAGATAAATTAGAAAAGAATTTCGATTTCTTAAAAGCACAAGAACTAGAAATAGATAGAAAAGTTCAATATCTAAATACTAAATTTAATTTAGAACAAATACCTACAAAATTAGAAATAGAAAGGTTGGTAAAAACTATAATAGAAAAACCGAAGGAATTAGAAATCAAAAATAACCAAGTAACAATAAAAATCATAGAACAAGTAGAAAAAATAACTAGTGAAATTAGTAATTTAAAAGAAATAATTAAAAGACTAGAACAGATCTCACTCTCATGAGTGAAGAAGACATAAATTATAAAAAACTATTAGAATATACGAAAAATTTCCATCAAGAACCAGTAGGATTTTCAACTCACTTTCCTTCTAGCCAAACAGACAAAATACTTCTCAAACAAAATAATACAATAATAGCCTTACTAATAGAATTAAATACAAAAGTAGATAAAATACTAAAAGAAAAACAACCTGAACAATAAGTTAATAAAGAAATAGATAAACTAATAAATCAACTTAAACAAGTAGAAATAACCCCTCAACAGGAAGAACAAAAGGTAATTAAAAGACCACAAAAATGGACTTTCTTTCAAACAGACAATGTTCCAAGAAAGTAGACCTAGTTTCTCAGAAAATAGAATAGGTAATAACATAATCTCTAGAATATTATCCAAAACAACATCAACCATAGAAGAAAATCAAGAATTAAATGAAATAATAGATATAGACAAAGATTTACAAATATTTCAACAAAATCAACTTAAACTATTAAATCCTAGAACATTATACAATACAAAATACTTTTCAAAAAATAATCAACTATACCGACACTATAGAGAAGAACAGATATCTGCTATAGGAGAAGACTTTGCAAGCCTAAATTTGGTAAACCCTGCTTTTATAAAGACAGTAAAAAATCCTAAATTAACGTTAATGCACATGGGATTAATAGTTATAGGAATAAAAGGATTAACTAGAAAGAATTTAGGATCTAAAGTAATGGTAGTATTATATGATGACCGATGGACAGACTTAAAGAAATCTATCATAGGACTAACAGAAGTAGATATGACAAATAATGGTGGAATATTTTATATTAGCCCAGACTTTCTAATAAATTTAAAAGAATTTGGTAAATATATTAAAATAGGAATCCAGACCAAAGGGTATGAAGAAATGAATAATGGAAATAATTTATTAATGTGTGTACATTTTATAGGAAAAATGACTTTAAGTAGTAATACAAAATTTAAACTCCAAGTAAAAGATGTAGTAGAAGTAATGGGTAATAAAGGAATAAAATTAATAAAACCAATAAAGATAAATCCAGAAGAATATGCAGGATTAGAATGGAATTTAGATAAACTAAGTAAACCCAAAGTATTTGCGCCAGAACAACACTTAATGTACACTAGCTCAAAAGGAGAGACATCTATTAGGTTCACAAATTATAATTATACAAATCAAAGAGAATTAGAAGATAATGAAACAGAAAGTACCATAGAAATAGAATATATATATATATATATATATATATATATATATATATATATGTTATTTATGTAACTATATACTTCGGTATGATATTCGATATTTCGGTATGTTATTTCTAAATATCAAATACCGTACCAAATATTAAAAAAATGCATACCATATACCATACAAATACCATAATATCATAATCACGATATTAAAAATTTCGATATATGATGATAATTCGATATATATCATACCATGTACATCCCTGCCAAAAACCACCCAAAGATTGGGGTCCAAGTGTTTTGCTGCCCCTCCTAGCTACTTAATTAGTGATAAGAGTGTTTTTTTATTTATTTATGGGGTCGTTTGGTTTGAATACTAGTTATGCTGGGATTAGTTATGTTGGGATAAGTTATACTGGGATAAGTTATGCTGGGATTAGTTTTTCTTGCTTGTTTGGTTTGTCATATTCAAACTAATATTCATCGTATAATTTTTGAGAATAAGTTGTTTGTTTACAAAAATACACTCACCTTATTTAGTTTTTTTTTTTTTTTAATTTGTTTTTACATTTTCTTTGCAAGCTTTAGTTATTCATTCTTAAAAATAAAATTTCTATCTTATTTAGCTTAAATATTTTTGTGTGTGCATTTCCATGATTGTGCCGTATGTTTTAAAATTTAAACGTTCATCTTATTTAACTTAAAAATTAAACTTTCATCTTATCTAGCTTAAAAATAAAATGTTCATCTTATTTAGCTTAAAAAAAGATTTTGATCTTATTTAGCTTAAAAATAAAACTTTCACTTTAAGTTTATTAAAGTAAAAGAAAATTTATTATTAAAGTTATCTACATTTTAATTATAGATAAAAAATAATTATTAAGTGAGTAATAAATTATTTAACGAAAAATATGTAATTTAGTAGTGGAGTGACATTTTAAGAGAAATCAAAATATAAATAAACATATTAATTACACAAATAAATTCAACTTATAATATATTCATAAATAAAAATTGCATTTATAAAATGTAAATTTTTAATAGAAAAATATGTTTATCATAAAAATAACGAATAATTAAGATTGTGAATGTTATTGTGTTGTTAAAAAATATGTTAATATGTATGAATGTAAAAGTGGTGTATAAAAGAGAGTTTAAGGGGGGTATTTTTGTTAATTTACACACTTTATCCCAGGATAACTTATCATGGGACTACTATACCACCCCCAATGTGGGATAACTTATCCCAGGAATAATTGTTAATCTCGGGATAAGTTATTCCTACCTTTGCAACCAAACAATGAATTAAAGGCCACTAAAAAGTTATCCCAGGATTAATTTATCTTATCCATCACACCAAACGATCCCTAAGAGTGCTAACTGAGCGGGTAGATTGAGGGTGTGTTTGGTATGAAGGAAAATGTTTTCCTAGAAAATGTTTTCTTGAAAAATAAGTAGATTTTTGACTTATTTTCTCATGTTTGGTTGGTGAGTAGAAAATATTTTCCGAAAAAGATTTTTTAGTGTTTGATTTTTTTTTTTGGAGGGGGTGGGGGGCTAGTAGGGTGCTGATGGGGGGTTGAGGGTAGGGGTGGGGTGGGGTGGTGTGAAAAAATAAAAATTTGAAATAGGAAATATTTTAAAACAAACTATAATATTTTTTTTGGGAGGGGGGGGGTAGGGGGTTGGGGGCTGGCCGGGGGGTGAAAAATTAAAAAATGGAAGTTGAAAATATTTTTTAAAAATAAGCTTTAAATTTACTTTTTCAACAAAAAAAAAAATTGTTTTTTCCAAAAAATAAAATTGTAATTTGAAGTTGGAGGAGAGTTTTGGAAAATGTTTTCCTTAATTTTTGAAGGGAAGTCATTTTCCTTAATTTTGAGGAAAATGAGTTGATTTGGAAAACATTTTCCAAAACTTTTAACCCAACCAAATATGAGAAAATTGGAAAACATTTTCCGGAAAATGTTTTCCTTCATACCAAATACATCATGAATATGCACAAATAGGTTAAATTAATAAATAGGTTAATTATTTTGGAAAATATTCAACTGAGCTGAGTAATTAATAATGAGTGAGTTAAATGTTACTTGTGCTATGATAAGCTAAACAAGGCCATAATTCAAATCCGTTCAACTATTATGAAATTTTGATTTTTGTATTTATATATGTAAATTTAAGTATCAAATAAGATTTTTATTTTTATTTTCTATATATAAAATATCAAGTACAAAAATCTATGTAAAAATATTTCAACAAGGTGTTTTAAGCTTTTCAGGGGTCAATTTCGGCAATGTCAGCCTAACTTTTAAAAGAACAAAGTTGAGTAGGTTAAAATGAATTGAATTAATAAATTAAAAAATAAACATATCATATTTTCATAAGGTAATTTTAACGTCCGGCCTAGAGTCAAAAGCATGACCGATCTTTGAAAAGAAAAATAAGTTGGATGTAAATAAAGTCAAACCACGTATCTTTACTTTGATGCTATGTGAATTCATGGGGAAAATTCATGTAATACATTAGAATGATCTATTTATTCAAAATTACACATTACTAAAATCATCAATTTATTCAAAAGAAACACCCAAGTCACTTTTTTTTTAAAAAAAGTTCTCTTTCATTCAAAGTCTTGGCTTATTTCAATCCCAAAAAAACTGTTATCATCCGAATTGTTTTACCACAAAATCCATCTAACAAATTCAATCATTTCAAAAGATTACTCTACGAGGTTAAGCGAGTTTAATAATACTCATAATATTGCAATATTAGACCAATTCAAAGTTATAGTCAACAAAAAAATCAAACTCGATCCCTACATCAAAATTTGAAAAATACATTTCCGAATTACCTATAAGCCTATGAGTCCAAATCTATCACAAGATATCAAATTTGACTTTGAATCAACACCCAAATCATCAATTTTTAACTCTCTTAAAACTAGAGGCAAAAACACTCGGTTTCTACTCTATAATTCTATGATTAGTAGTTAAATCAAATGGATAATTAATCAATTAAACTAACTTATTCGGTCTTTATATATGAAAATCACACTAAGAATTGAGCTATCTCGAGCTGCTAAGCCTCCATATTGGTACTAGAGAGATATGGTATGTGCTAAGCACGGACCCAACATAATAACTTTGTTCTTCATAGATAATAAATTATTGCTGAAAATTTTATAAACCATAAATTACAAAGGAATTAATTTATTGAATTGTCTTTCTCGAGTCTATTGGACTGTCTTTTCTCTTCCTTTGAGTATTCGATCTGTTGTTGGGGTGAAAGCTTAACCTACTTTGTATCAGCCAGGCGCTAGCCGATTCATTTTTTCGGGAACAACCCAACAAAATGAGCATATCATCAAATATCACAGGTGCATAGCAGACGAATTGTAATTTTCAAATTATGAAATAATTTTTCACTTTATTGAAATTGTCACAAACTTTCAATGCGAGTGTTCCGAAATTGTCAAAATTGGCAAGTGTCATAATTGTGACTTGTGGAAAAACTCCTTCGGATATATCTGTACCATCGAAAATTCTTCCTGCTTCTTCACTTCATTTAACATAGTGATGTTCGCGTAATCAACGACACAACTTCCAATGCAAGTGTCTACGATCATGCAATAGTATAATAACCCAATCAAAGGTTGGGGTCGAGTTCCAAGGGAGTGGTTTCAAGAGTTAATAGAAAAATAAAATTAAGTTCTAACTAGTCGTAGCTAAAGATATTAACGACTAAAAACATTGTAAATTAAAAAAGGGGGGACACAAAAGTGTCAAATATCGATTTGGGGGTTTTTTCACAAATATAGCAAAAACAATAAAATTAACAAGAATTCTATAAATGAGAGGGGATTCTTAGGGTGTGACCGCAATATATGTTGATTTAAATCGTTGGGTACATGCTTTCGATAGGAAATTTGCAAGATAATAGTGACTAGGCTAAGCTTTAGATGAAAATAAGTTCCCTCTCGGGCAACTTACCCTGTTTCAAATAGGTTCCTCTCGGACAACTTACCCCGTTTCAAATAGGTTCCTCTCGGACACCCATTTGCTGTATGAAGGCCAGCCTACGCCTTACCCCAATCACTCTCTCGAGCTGAGTGTTAGGATATGGGACTAGGGCTCACCCTCTCGGGCGGAACCTCATGTCGACCCACTTCTTAGGCTATCAGTCTAGCGGTTTTGGTTTCATGACCTTTCTCTCGAGCAAGCCAAAACACATGGGTGGTTTTGTATTTGCAACTACAAACTCATTAAATTAAACCACAACCACTAGGTGAAATCACTATTAAAGTACATCTAACCTATCAACAAGCAACACCTAACAATAATTTCAACACATATTTGCTAAATCACACACCAAGAATGTGGGTTTTTAGCCACAAATCAAGAAATAGAAATTTATACCTAAATGAGCTTGCATTCATATGGGTATGAAGATTTAAGTCTTGTTGCAGGCCAAGAATGAAGAATCCAAGAGACCCAAGTCCTAAATCCTTGGAGATGAAACCCTCTTCTTTTTCAAGTTTTTAAAACCCTCTCCAAACTCAGAGCAAAAATAAAAGTACTAAAAATATTATATTAAGAATCTGATATTGTCTAATGATATGTTCTCTATAACTCTCAACGAGTATTTATAGTTTTCAAAAATCTGTGTTGCAACGGATCATTCGACGACATTAGTCGGAATACCGATTCGCCCTTTAGTGTAGTTTATCGCATTCTTGCACCATCCTTACATCATCGTGCTCTGGGTCATTGGGCGATATAGTACTGCTTCGTGGAACTTTTCAGCGATGCGCCGACTGCGCCCTTGTTCCGCCAACTTGATCCTTTCCTTTAGGCTCAGCACACTGGAACAAAAGGTGAAGTGAGACCCTTCAGCGATTCACCAAGTGGACTCGGTGATACTCAGGCTTTCATTTTCTCGTTCTTTTCAGCCTTTTCGTTCCTTTTTGTGAAGTTGTGTCCATGCTTTCCTTCAATCTTGAAATACTTGAAACTTAAGAATTTTCATCAGATATTGAGATAAAATAAGCATTTGAGGACACAATTTCTATTAAAATATAGCCTTAAATGAGTCCAATTCGTGGACTCATCAACACCCCCAACTTAAACTTTTGCTTGTCCTCAAGCAAACTCGAGTTCAGCTGATCACAAAGGGTATCTCAAACAGTGCTACACAAGACTCAATCAAGAATGTACACACACTCATTCAAAGATCAATTGTGTACTCAAAGATTCAAGTTGTGATACACCATTACCAAAGTTTCTCATGCACGCAATACTTGCTACTTGTGCAAGTTCAAGCTCAACAAAAAGTATCTAAATGCCCTCACAATAAAGAATGATTCCATATTCACACATAGAGGTTAATCAATTCAAGATCAGGAATCAGATGCAACGCTCACACACAAAAAAGAGGAACAAATGCATGTTTTCACCCATAGGTTTGCCCTTATTCTCCAATCGACTTTCAGTTCGGCTTACTCAAGATAAAAAAAGGTCTTTTCAAGGCTTGTAATGGGGCTGAGTGCAAAGGTATGGTCATTTAGGCTTAGTGACTTTTTCCTCATGAGATGTGGTATTCTCAAGGTGTTCCCTTCTTTTCCTTTATCAA